>JAQPPZ010001028.1:7680000-8880000 GCA_028583015.1 Wollemia nobilis
CATCAAGTTATTCTTTAAAATATATGAAGCCATGTATGAATTCATCATTTTTCAAGCTGATAAAATATTGAAGGAGTTTGCCCCCTCGAAGAGGCTTACGATTCTGTAATATTGTGAGATTGTTCCATTTCTACACTTGATTTCTATATAGTGTTATTTAGTTATTGATGTATTTGAGTTATTCTTCAGTATTTTATGTGAGTGCTTATTTTTAATAGTGAGATCCTAACAAGTGGTATTAGAGTGTTTTCCAGGGCCAAGTTCTGTTGCAATTGAGACGATTTTTGTAAGCCATTCCGTCTGTTAGGTATAAACTTCTATGTTTTTTCATTTCTGTTTTTCCTTTCAAAAAAAATCCAAAAAACACAGTCTTTTTTTGACCAAAAATTCAGAAAACACAAAAGATACAGTCTCTGTTTTAGTAGTTGTGTAGGTTAGAAACCTTGTGTCGGGGGTTTTAAAATATTGTGAAGGATCTATCGTTATTGGGTAAGCTAGATAGCCCATAAAGTGTCTAGTGAAGTGAGGGGCAATCAGGCTCCAATACGCAGGCCTTAGATAGCACTCACGCACGAACTTGAGCTCCCACGCATATTTGGGTGTATCGGGAGATAATATAGGTTTAAACAAAATTTTATCCATTAGGAAGCTTTTCGGCCTTGTATTATCCATAGTCCATGGGACACAGCATCCCGGACGATCACCCTCCCATATTGTCTGAGAAGCAGATAGTGTGCTCAAGGGTATGTGTGGAATCCTCCTTGGGTAGTGACCTGAAATATTGGTTTGAGCACTATTGTTCATCATTGCGATATAACAAAGGGCCTATGGGTATTACATACTCCCTTAATTAGCATACCCTGGTTCTGCAAAACATAACTTCCACCTGCAAATCAACACCATCCCTGTTTTGCTAACGTGTATTCACAACTCCAAAAGTGAGCATACGAAGAAGGCATTCCTTATCACAAAAAATAAACTTGCATGCACCAACAGTCAAGACAGATTTTGCAAGTGTCTCCAACAGCCTGTGGTCAGAAACATAATAGTCAAGACAGTGACAGAAGCAGTCAAGTCAATAACAGAGATAGTCAGGTCAATAGTAATAGCCCTCTATAACAGTCCTGAATTACAGGCTTCTAGTGTCAAAAATAGTAGTCAATCTCAGAGAATTCCTAGGGTCAGTGACAGGAACCGTTTTAGTAACCACAATACAGGTGACATAGGAAAGAACATGATAGTGACAGGGTGGTCAGGGTGCAAACTATATATCAAAGATAGTTGATCCTAGACCCCAAATTTTGAACCGTAACTCTAAATCAAAAATCGACAACACCAATAGAAAAAAAATTGAAATTTTATTAAAATAGGGATATCTCTTCACACAAATCTCGGATTGACTCAAAAATTTAGTAGATAATTCTACAATCTATTCCAGACAAAATTATCCTTGGCAGCCCCTGGTTAAATTTTGCACCAAATTTTCAAAAATAGCAATTTTTTATTTTTCTTGCCAAGGCCATAACTTTTCAACAATCAATCCAATTGATCCAAATTTTTGGTAATAGAAGCTACTTTTTATTCTGCACTAAAGACCTTCAAGGACTCACTGGTGAAATTTTAAGTCCAAGTGGAAGAAATTACCTTGACATCAACTTACAACCAACAGATCACAAAAATTCAAGAAATTTAGTATATCTCCTCATTGAGCGCTCAGATCAAACAACCACCGAAGTGGACCCTATTCTAAAATCAGTGTTGTAATCCATTTTCCAAATTAAATTTTGGACCCTTACTTAAAATAATAACTCTTGAAATCCCACATCTATTTTTAGTAAATGAGTAAAACAGGGCTCACAATGGCAAGCGACAACCGTGGAAAAAGGAGCTAGAAATTACCACAATGTTGGTCGATATGCAAAAAGCCCTTGACTACTTGACCACTACAAACCACACCATAAGAGAAGAGATTCAAGAGATCCGAACGGATTAGGATACCACTAGAATACGCTTAGAAAAATAACTTACAATGGTGGAGACACAATTGCAAGGTACTCTCACATTTGAACACCAAGCTGAAAACTCTGAACGAGGTCAAAGAAGGGAAACAGAAGACCGAAGAAGGGGAACTGAAGACACTCACTATGACCGTGATCCAACCTTAAAAATACTTGAATTGGATTTTCCTAAGTTCAGTGGAAAGGATGTTGATGAGTGGTTATGTCGGGTTGATCAATTCTTTAGACTCCACAATGTCCCTATATATCATCGAGTTCATATGGCTTCCTTCAAGTTAGAATCTAAAGCCTTACATTGGTTTCAATGGCTACGAGCCACTACCCCTGATCTATCTTGCGAGGACTTTGAGTCCCAAATACTCACCCGATTTGGCCCTAATGACTATGAAGACTTTACAGGAGCATTGACAATGCTGAAACAAAATACCACAATTCGTGATTACCAGACATAATTTGAGAAATTGACCAATAAAACAAGGGGTTTGAATGAGGGATTTTTTATGATTTGTTTCATGAGTGGGTTGAAAGATGATCTACAGGCTGAATTCAAGATGTTTAAACCACAAACCATGATGGAGGATATCAGTTTAGCCCGATTGGCTGAATCTAAACTCTCAGCTCAACGGTGAACACCATGATCTTCTCAAGCTCAACCTCTCTTTCCTCCTCAGTTCCCAAATAATACTGATAATAAACCTCCTGCTCCTAAGCGATTGACTACAGCTGAGATGGATGCACATCGCGCCCAAGGGCTATGTTATAGTTGTGATGAAAAAATTGTGAGGGGACATAGATGTGCAAATAAGAGATTATTCTTAATAGATGCAGAGGAACCCGATAGCAGTGACCATAGTGATGAGGAGAGTGACACAGCTGAAGACACAACTGAAGCACCAACTCAACAGGAAGAGGAAACCCAAGACCCTCAAGCAAAAATTTTTGTCCATGCTCTTGCCAGGGTTATCACTCCACAAACCATGAGAGTTGTGGGTTTTTCAAAGGCCAACGTCTTACTATTCTTATTGATTCAGGTAGTACACACAACTTTATTGATCATTGAGTTGCTAAGCAGGTCAATTACTATATGCACACATGCAATTACTTTGAATTCATGATGGCAAATGGAGGCACTTTACCTTGTAAAGGTAAATATTGTAATGTTAAAATAAATATGGGGGATTATGAACTCAAACAAGACATGTTTACCCTTCAATTGAGAGGATGTGACATTGTGTTGGGATCCCAATGGTTGAGCACCTTGGGCACTATCAACTAGAACTTTACATAACTATGGATGCAGTTTTCACAATATGGACAAACACACACCCTCCGTGGTGCCAAAACAGGCCCTTCCCAAATTTTCAGTTCCAATCGTATGGAGAAATTGTTGAAAAATTCATCTCGCAGGGTCATTGCACAAATATTTTCAATTCAACCAAGCACTTCCATAGTGGATCAAATTCTAGCAGATTTACAACTTGTTCTAAACAAGCACAATGGCATTTTTTAGAACCGACTACCATGCCACCTCGTCACTCACATGACCATGCTATTCCACTACTACCAGGTCATGCACAACCCAACATCAAATCGTATCGGTATCCTCATGCCCTCAAGTCTGAAATCAAGCAGATGGTATAGTAATTGCTCAAAGTTGGTGTCATTCGACCGAGTACCAGCCCTTACTCTTCTCCAGTTTTACTAGTCCGTAAGAAGGATGGCTCATGGAGATTGTGTATAGACTATCGTGAGCTCAACAAAATTACCATCAAGGATAAATTCCCCATTTCGGTAGTGCATAAATTGCTGGATAAATTACATGGAGCTATGTACTTATCCAAGTTAGACCTTCGTTCTGGCTATCATCAAATCAGGCTCAAGGATGAGGATATCCCAAAAACTGCATTTTGTACTCATGAAGGTCACTATGAGTTATCGATAATGCCATTTGGTCTGACAAATGCTCCTTCCACATTTCAAAGCTTGACGAACAACATCTTTTGCCCTCTCTTGTGGAAATTCATCCTGGTTTTCTTTGATGACATCTTGGTTTATAGCCACTCATGGGAAGAACACCTTATCCATGTGGATCAAAAATTACAACTGTTGGCACAATATCAACTTTTTTCTAAGCGGTCCAAGTGTTTCTTTGGTATAAATGAAGTGGAGTATCTAGGACACATTGTCTCCAAAGATGGCGTCAAGGTCAACCCTAAGAAGATTTAGGCAGTTTAGGACTGGCCAAAACCTCACTCTCAAGGGGCTTCGAGGATTCTTAGGGCTTACAGGTTACTACCACAAATTTTTTTGTAATTATGGTAAAATAGTAGCCCCCCTCTCATCCATGTTAAAGAAGGACTCTTTTACTTGGATGGGGCCCGCTGATCAAGCCTTTCTCTAATTGAAGCATGCTATGACCACAACACCAGTTTTAGCCATGCCAAATTTTTCTAAACATTTTGTCATTGAAAGTGATGCTTTCGATCATGGCATTGGGGTCGTGTTGATGCAGGAAGGGAGACCCTTGGCTTTCACTAGTAAGGCACTCTCTGATTGTAACTTGGTAAAATCTACATATGCCAAGGAGATGTTGGCCATCTTACATGATGTAACTCATTGGTGACCATATCTCATTGGGCGCCATTTCTCCATTAAAACAGACCATCAGAGTCTCAAATACTTCTTGGAACAACGGGTTGCTACCCCAGAACAACAAAAATGGATTTCTAAACTCATGGGATATGATTATGATATCACCTATAAAAAGGGCAAAGAGAATCTTGTGGCTAATGCTCTCTCTCGCCAATTTGAGGCCCTCAGTATGTTATGTGCCATTTCCTCACCTGTTCCTCAATGGATAGATTCCTTACAACAAGAGGTACTTCAGGATGTAGATTTGAAAGCTTTGGTGGCATCGCTCCATGATGATCCTACTTCATTTTTGGGATACAATTGGGATGGCCATGACCTACGTTATTGCCAACACCTTGTTCTTCCTCGCACGTCCCCACTTCATGAGATTTTATGAAGGAACTACATAGTGCTCCCTCTGCAGGCCATTCAGGATTTCTTACAACATATGAATGCCTCAAGCGCACATTCTTTTAGAAAGGTATGAAATAGGACATCCATGATTTTGTAGTAGCTTATGATACCTACCAATGGATGAAAGGTGAAACAGTACGTTATCTGGGTACTCTTCAACCCTTTCCCATTCCATATCAGGTTTAGACTAATATTTCCATGGATTTTATAGAAGGGTTACCTAAATCTAGCGATAAGTATGTTATTCTTGTGGCGATCGATCACCTTTTGAAGTATGCTCATTTTTGTTCCCTTGGTCATCCTTACACAACCTCCACTATTGCCCAAATATTTTTGGATTCCATCTTTCGCCTTCATGGTATGCCCACCTCCATTATGTCCGATCGAGACCCAACCTTCACTAGTCATTTTTGGCAAGAATTGTTTAAGTTGCAGGGAACTTAGCTCAAAATGAGTTCAACCTATCATCCGTAAAAGGATGGTCAAACTAATATTGGCAACAAATGTTTGAAGATCTATCTTCGCTGCTTTGCATCAGATCATCCTACTCAATGGGTGAAGTGGCTTCCTTTGACCAAATGGTGGTACAACACTTCCTATCATACAACAACCAAACTCGCCCCTTTTGAGATATTTTATGGGTGTCCTCCACTCACACCTTCTTCATACATCCCAGGTAGCTCCAAGGTCCAGGCAATCAACACCACTCTCAGTCAACATACCGATGTTCTCCGTCAGCTGAAGTAGAATTTGTATGTCCCAGAATAGGATGTGACAACAAGCTAACCAACATCATTCTGAGTGTAGCTTTGATGTGGGTGACATGGTCTTCCTTCACTTGCAGTCGTACAAACAATCATCTCTACAACTTCATCGATGCCAAAAACTTGCTATAAAATACTATGGACCCTACCAAGTTCTCCAACGGATTGGTTCCACTGCTTACAAATTTTCTCTTCCGCCCACCTCCAAGCTCCATCCTATTTTCCATGTTTCCTCTCTCAAAAAATTTATGGGCACACAGGTTCAGGTTCAGTCAGCATTACCAGAATTATATGAAGAAGGATCCATATTACTCGAACCTAAACAATTTTTGGATCGTAGAACCCGCTCTCTCCGCAACCGCATCATCACAAAAGTTCTTGTTCAGTGGCCTGGGCTCCATCCAGAAGATGCTACATGGGAGTCTCTCCATAAGCTCTAGCACCAGTTTCCTCATTTTTAGCTTTGAGGAAAAAGCTTTTCGAATGGGAAGGACATGTTAGGATCCTATCCTAACACCATTTTGTAATTCTTATTTACTTATGTAATGACCCACTTCCAACGTGGGGGATCCCGTTATGATATTATTTTGTAATACTTTGTAATGTATGTGGCAAGTAGGATTTCTAGCCAAGTGACACCATCTCATGTAACCGTTTTTATCAAGATTGTAACCGATGGTAGGTAGAAGATTCTAGCTCGAGTGGCATTTTGCATGTAAGCAAAATCTTGAGCCTTTAGGTAGGGTTGCATGAAGTTTTTCTTTAAAAGATATGAAGCCATGTACGAATTCATCCTTTTGCAACCTAATGAAATATTGAAGGAGTTTGCCTCCTCGAAGAGGCCTACGATTCTTTGTTATTGTGAGATTGTTCCATTTCTGCATTTGATTTCTACATAGTGTTATTGAGTTATTGATGTATTTGAGTTATTTTTCAGTATTTTATGTGAGTGTGCTTATTTTTAATAGTGAGATCCTAAAAATTTATTTTACCATAGATCAAAGTAGATCCTTTTTTTTTATTTTGTTGTCGCAAATGAGTCTTCCATGTATGTTCAAATCTAGTAGCCAAGTTATTAACACATATTTTTTTGCAATTAAGACTTCCCATAATAAGCACCATATTTGTAGACATTCTACAAGAGAGGAATAATACTGTTCCAAAATTGGGTATGATTTTTAGATTTATTTTTCCATAATTTGTTATTCCTTTCAAGCCATAAATTCCAATAAATTATGGCATGACTGATACTCCAAATAATACACAATGCTTTAGCTTTGAAATAATTAACCTAATAGTTTATCAACTCTTTCAATGTTGATGGAGCTACCCAATATAATTTCATATTTAAAAAAAAATAACCTCAAATGGTGTGATCAAATGAACAATGAAGAAGTAAATAGTTTGATGTTTCTAAATCCTTCTCACACAAGGCACATCTAAAGGGTCCATAATATCATCTTCTTTTTAGAATCTCTCTTGTAAGAATCTTACTTTGAATTGCTAACCAAAGAAATGTTGAGGCCTTAGGGAGAGCCTCTAATGACCAAACGTTCTTCCAAGAAAAATCTTTAGGATAAGAAAATTTTAATCGTTATAAATCCTCATATCTCAAATTGATCAAGTATCCACCATCCTTTGATAAATTCCAAACCAACTCATCATTTCGTTTAAAATTCAACAAATAAAACTCTTGAAGTCCATCTGCAATTTTTTTGAGTTCCTCTCCTTCGACTAGGTTACTAAAAGGAATCCATGATCTAGAGTTTTTGCTCATAATAATATAGTCTTTGATCTTTGGACCTTTACATGCTATGCATTCTTGAGCCAATGGTTGTCATTTTAAGTCGGATAAGAGGATAAGACTTCAACCAAGCATCAGACCAAAAATTTGCATAACTATCCTCATTGACTAACCATCTAATATGTTTCTTTATCAATTTCAAACTCTAATATGAAGTTCCATGTTGAATATCCTTTAGGTAGATTTATTTTATTAAATAATTTCATTGCATCAAGAGAAGCTATATATTTTTGAAGTAATATTTTTACCCAATTCTTTCCTTGATATCTGAAGAATCTCCACCCAGGCTTTGCTCCTAATTCCAAATTCATATGTTTACAATTATGCAAGACTGTTCCTCCAATATTATTTCCTTTGCAAACCATATCCCACTTACAAAGAGAAAACCTAAATTTTTCCTCACAAACTTTCCATAGAAAGTCTTTGAATTTTATCAATTTATGAGTTGGCAATCTTGAAAGTGACATCATATAAATAGGAATGGATTGCAATGTATTCTTTATGAGTTGTAGCCTTCCTACCATGGTTAAGAACTTACTTTTACAACCTATCAAGCAAGCTTTCATTCTATCCAAAAAAGAGATCCAAAGCTCCTTTTTACTTTATCTAACAAAGGAATACCCAAGTAGGTTGATTGAAATTTTTCAATTTTAAACCCTAAAATATTCATAATATTTTGTTGTAAATCTAGGGCAGTATTAATAAAAAATCCTATATTTTGTAGTATTTACCAACTATCTATTAATATAATAGCATTCTCATAGCATGACAATATTGATTTAAACTCCATGGCCTCGCTGACTAAGGGATGGCCCACAAGAAAAGTATCATCAACAAATTGGAGATGAGATTTGGAGGGAGTAATTTTTGCAACTTAAATATCCTTGAATTTTTCTTCCTTTTTTAACTTTGAAAAGGCTCTCCCTAATAATTTTTCCATAATAATAAATAGATAAGGAGAAAGTGGATTACCTTGATGAAGTCCACAAGATGACTTGAAATAACGAGCAGGAGAACCATTGTTCAAATAGAAAATTTGTGTGATGCTATAAAAGCATTTAATCCCACTTACACCAAATATAATCAAAGCCAAACTTTCTGAGAATAGCATGTAAAAAATTCTAGGAAACCCTATGATATGCTTTATTCATATCTAATTTCAAAAGCATCCCTAGTTTTTTAATGGAATGAAGAGAATGTATGGCTTTCTGTGCAATAATTATACCATAAATAATTTATTTACCATGAACAAAGCCACCTTGTTCCTCTTAGATAAGACACCCTAGAATGTCCTTCAACCTGTTTACCATAATTTTTGAAAGGATCTTATAGATCATATTACAAAGGCTTATTCTATGAAAATTATCAAAATATTGTGTCACCTTTCTTGGGAACCAAGGTAATAAAAGTAGCATTGATATCACTTATTATAGCCTTATTTTTCGATCCTCTTCAACCATAACTAAAATATCACTCTTTAATAAATCCCAAAAAATTTAAAATAAAATTGCAAGAAATCCATCGAGACCAGGTGCCTTGTTAGGATGGAAAGAGAAAACTGCTTCATGGAGCTCCTCCATAGATATCTTCTTCATCAAGCTTTCATTTTGTCCTTGAGTGATAATTGATGGAATATTTTGCAAAAAAATTTCTTATGCCTCCTTATCTTGCCTAGAATCTAATAAAATATTTTTGAAATAATTTATTACTTCCTTCCTTATATCTTCTTCATCCTTAATATTTTTCCATCTGGAGTTATAATTTTTTTGATACGACAAACAAAAAAAAAAATTGTTGTAGCATGAATTTTTTATGTATTTTTATCTCCTTCCTTGAGCCACTTCTCTCTAGATTTTTGGAACCAATATGACTCCTTTTTCAATGCATTATGATAATCAGAAAGTAATTATTTTTCTTTCACATAAGAATCCTGGTCCATTCCATTAATTTTTACTATCTCTTGTAAAATTTTGAGCTTGGATTTAATTTATTTTTATTCTTTAAAAATGTTACCAGGATATTTGACATTCAATATTTTCATTTGCTCCTTTAAATATTTCAACTTTTGAATAAGCATGTACATACATGATCCTTCAAATTTTGATTCATCCCACCATAACATAACCATTTGGGAAAAATCAGGGTCTTGGAGCCACATAGACTAGAAGTGAAATGGCTTTGGATGACCATTATTAGGTAACTCACAAGTCAAAAGAATGGGTTTGTGATCTGATCCTACTCATAATAAAATATTTGAAGAGATTGTATACTTTGTTTGCAACCATTTATTGGATAACAAGAATCTATCCAGTATTTCTACTATATGATTTTTCCCAATGCGTCTATTATCCCATGTATATTGAAAGCTTGAGGGACTAACATCCCAAAGGTAATTTGAATTGACAAATGAAGCAAAATCTTGCATTGATTTAGATCATTTGGAATGTCACCATTCTTTTCCAAAAGAGCTAAACCAGTATTAAAATCAGCCCCAAGAATCCATAGATCATAATGAATCATCATTATATTTTATAAAACTATGCTAAGGTCCTTCCAACATCTTTCATGGTGTAATTATAGTTGAAGTATATACATTTTTTACCTCAACTTTGATGTTCTCCTCTTTCTTGCAAAATAATCCAACAACCTAATTATTTTTTGCTTCTAATAGTTGTCCATCACATTTGCATTTATCCCATATTATTGCAATACCGATTGAAGCTCCTTTATAAGTAATTGCTAAATAATCACCTGTCTTCCAAATATTCTCAAAAGCATACTTATATTTCTCACTACTTAATTTTGTTCCTGTATTAAAATAAATTCAGGGCTATAACAACCTAATAATTCCTTAACAACTCTTTTTTTAGGGGTTTTATTCATAACCCTAATATTCCATGATATCATTTTCATCATCAACACTTTTTATTTTTAATAGTGGTCTTAGCCCCACTTCTTGTTAACACCTATGACATTTTTATTTGGCTTCCCAGATCAATAACCTTTTGAGTTTCCCTTTCTCTATGTTCTTGCTTTGATGACATTCCTCTTTTGCCAACTCTCTCATATTCATCGATCTCTTTTATTTTTTCATATTGTTCATAATGAGACTTATCTTCTAAAGATTTATGTTTCCCTAAAGAGTTGAAAGCGCAAGGAATAGCCTCAAAATTTTCTTCTTTATGTTTCCCTCGCATAGATGATCCTCCATAGTCATTACTTTCTTATGTTGGCACGGAAACCCTAAATTTTCTTGGATATCCTCCATAAGATTTTTTTACTATACTACTCTTGAAATCCTTAAGTGCAAGGAATACACTTTGTATTGCTTCCATATTTATTGTAAGGAAAATTTTGTATGCTACTTGAGGATAATAAAGGTGATTTACCTAAATTAAGATTGATCTCCTTCACGTCATTTCTTTTAAAAATCTCTTCCTCATCTTCTTTTATTTTAAAATATGTCTTCCCCTCTTCCTTTGTACCTTTAGTTCCTTCTATATTTGAACTTACACATTGTACTTCCTCATCCCCCATATCATTTTTTCTTCTGGCTTATTCAAGTGAACTATATTGACCTTTGCCATTTGATGATGTATATGGATTTTTCTAGTCACTTTGTTAGGAGTGGAAAATCCTTGTTTTGACCTAGCTTCTCCTGTGGTATGATATCCTTGTTTTAAATTGAAGCTATCCTCATGCCAAAAAATTCCCATCTCTTCCTCCATCATTTTTACTTTGCAATCTCTTGCCATATGCCTAGTTTCATGACTTTTGTGACATCAATATGCAATGTTTTCATAATCCACTTGTTGATCCCATTCTCTTGATTTTGATTTAATCCTAATTGATTGTGGTAAAGGTTTTAGAAATTTCTGTGGTAACACATATTTGAGTGTATACGGAGAGATTAGTAGTTGTTCCCTCCTGGATGAATTCACCTAGAGTATTGCCAATATTTTTTAAAACCTCCTTATTAATGAGTTGATAAGGAAGTCCAAAAAGCCTAATCCATACCGGAAGCCTTTTAATAGTTTATATGTCCACTAAAAAATTCTCACTCCAAGGTCTTAAAAATAATGCATCTTTACCCCTAACCATGGGCCTTCATCCATTATTTTATCCCTTATTTCTAAACTAGAGAAAATAATGAGGAAAAATCCTTTTGGAAGAAAAGTCATAGAGTAATTTGAATTCAATTCCCACTTCCACATGATCTAATTTTGAATCTCATAAAAACATAGCTAGTATCCATGAAATTTACATATTAATCCTCTAGTTTTAAGAATCATTATATCATGCTCAATCATCTCAACCTTGATAATCACTTCTAGTGTAAAATTTGCTACCTGGACTGGGTTTGCCATATATTCACTCTTCCTCTTATTGCTAGCTAGGGCATCCATACTTCCAACTTGGCCATTCATATTTTTAGTAAGGACTTTCACCAATGACTTTTTTTCCATGTTATCTAGATTTTATTCAAATGAATCCCTTAAATTCTCCTAAGAGCTGGAACAAGATGTGATACTTGTTCCTTGATCATACTTTGCTTTCTACTTTTTGTTTTCCTGATCACACTTCCTCCTCACTTTCGATTCATGCTCACACTTGCTTTTGGCTACACTCACTTCTGGCTCACACTTGCACTTGCTTTTGACTGCACTCACTCTCGGCTTGTGCTTTTTTTTGGTTGCACTCACTCCTAGCTCATGCTTGCACTCGCTTTCAACTACACTTACTTTTGGTTGCACTCACTCCTAGCTCACGCTTGTACTCGCTTTCAACTACACTTACTTTTGGTTGCACTCGCTTTCGATTGCACTCACTTCCTGCTTGTGCTCGCACTCGCTTCTAGCTACACTACACTCACTTTTACATAACTTTAAAATTGATTTTAAAATAAAGTATTTGTACCATATTTTGTATCTTACTAAATATATTAATGTTTAATTTAATGGAGATTAATATTTTTAATCGATATTTTAATTTTTATAATTTAAATAATACTTTTTATTATTTAAAACTTCAATTTTAAACTTTATATAACTTAAATAATATTCAGAACTATTTTATTTACATATGCATTTATAATTTATTGTATTAAATATTTATTAGTATATTAATATATATTTTTTAAATTTGGTTAGTGTGAGAAACCCCTATGATCGATGCTCAGGGTTGGGCATCCCCATCCCACCATGACCTCTCATAAGGGAGAGATCTAAGCTTATCAATAGGGAATTTAACACAAAACCACACACACGTTGCGGTTTAAACCTTAGACCTCCTGAAGAAGAGCCAAACCCCAAATCTATCCTGCGTGTAATGGGGGTAGGCATATAGAGTAGTGACCCTACATCCCGTTTGGCACTGCTCATGGCCAAACTAGCTTTGGCATGCCATGGAATACGCCTCAGGAAGCTTTATGTAGAGTTCCCTACATAGCACAACAACACAACATGAGCACAACATATATCCATACATTCATCAGGGTCAATGGAAGCAACATTCATCCATACATGGTCAACGAAAGCATACAACCATACAAGCAATATATCCTCAAAGCATCCACCATATAGCACTCAAGCCAACATCCACACATTAGAACATAGACAGACACATAGGCATGAAGCCACTACTTTCTCATTGCTTAATAGGGATTAGTGGTCTTTCATTATATGGTGGCATGATGACCATACAACAAGCCTGAAGGTACAACACAACATACTTGGACGGCTTGGAAAAATGGGTGCTCGATCGGCTCACAGACCGTGAGACTTATTGGCACATCCAGACAATCACACTTGACAAGCTCATAGGGACACATGCACTCTTGCATACTTGGATGAGGCAACGACCTCGTTAGCTTATTTTTTCTTGAAGGTGCTCTCGTTGCTCGAAGGTGCTTGGTTGGATCGGTGACCTGCTTGGTGGACGTGTACCTGCTTCGAATCTTCTTAAATGGGTGGCTTCACTATTTATTATGGTTCCTCATCTAATTAGCTTCACCTTGTGCCTTGAGCCTAGCGCACACACCATGCTCCCATACATAGTGCAAGCTAGACTAACCTTGTGAGATTTTTTGTTAGGGATTCAAGGCACAACCACCCTACCATAATCCTCC
The DNA here is from genome assembly GCA_028583015.1 of Wollemia nobilis. Taxonomy (NCBI): domain Eukaryota; kingdom Viridiplantae; phylum Streptophyta; class Pinopsida; order Araucariales; family Araucariaceae; genus Wollemia; species Wollemia nobilis. The sequence continues at coordinate 7,693,759 of JAQPPZ010001028.1, forward strand.
CCCACTTAAATTTTTTCATCCTCGATGTCGGCATAAAGTTTTTGTGTGCCCAAACTAAGTGAGGCGGACTTGTGGTAGCATTCTTCTTCAAACCAAGCCTTGAAAACACATGCTACTCAGCAACTCTTCGCAACATCTCATCAGTTGAGGTGGACCATCATTGAATTTGCTTGGACCTCCTTACGTAATATCATAAGGAGGGTACAACAACACTTTTTCACTTCCCCACTGGATGGGCCCACTTGAATATTCCAACTAGTTCCATATATATTCTATTGAATTCCCATTCAACTCCATCATCCTCGATCGAAATAGCTCTTTGGATGGCACTCATCACCTACTCGACTTCCTCATCCTCTAATGGGTCCTCACCCTCATCTTACTAGATTGTAACAACGTGTTGACACTACTGGCAATACTTTTGAGTGTGAAGCCCATTGTAGGTCCAACACTTCAGTGAGAATTTTAACTTGTCATATTCATTCTTGCGAGGTGTGAAACCTTCACGAGATGGGGCTGGTCTCACGATCTTGTTGGGAACCCGATTTAGTCTCCAGTGATTCTTGGACTAATCAATTGATGGTCCTCGCGAGATATTTTCATTTAAATCCATATTTAGAGTGTTATAGCATCCATCCTTGTGGTCTTCAACCTCATCACAATGGTCGAATAGTCCTTCAACTACCATAACTACCTCTCAGATAGTGCAAGGTCCATACCTCTATAGATCATCTTAGACCTAAGGATTGAGCCCATGCTAAAATAATAACTTATCCTATTTTGGTAGACCTTTAAATTCTACCATTAGGTTTAGGAACTCGGGTGTAGTCCCTAATCTTACCAGTGTATTTCAGCTTCTGAAGCTTGGTCCTCGTGACCCACTCAACATTCTCTGGCTAGTATTGATCTACAAGTGCTCTCTTCAAGTCATCCTAGAACGCGATCCTTTCTTTCACCCTACCCTCAGCCATGTCTTTGGCCAGGTTGATCCACCAAGTCAATGTAGTCTATGTCAAGTACCTGGATGCCAAGATGAGTTTTTCATCCTCAAGAAGGGATCCAACCATCTTGAGATACTAGATCATGTCCTAGAAGAAAAAAATGATAGAGCTCAACTCTAATGAACCAGTATAGCAAGTTGGTTTCCATAACTTTATTCACATTCAATTTTTCCCAAGGATCATGGGAAAGGGAGTCCCTCGAGCATTTCACTCCTCCCAAACATCGACCATCTCTCACCTCATGGCTTCGATTGCAACTGTGCTTCAACTCACTTGATTGGAAAACCTTGTCAAGGTGCTTTCCAAATTGGTGACTCACACTTCATGTTTTTGCAGGGTGAGTCTCAAGTCGATGGCTCCATGGTTCATCTCCATTTATCTATCTTCAATCTCACCAACACGCACGACCATTCAAACCTCTAAGTCATCCAACCTCTTAGCTTGGCTGGGCTGATGGTTTTACCTATTAGTCACTGGCTCCTTATGAGCATCCTCCCCATGCACTTCAGGGATTGAGGACCCGACTCTATCATCAACAATTTCTACTTTGATAGTAGAAACGTCAACCTTGAAGTGAATTGATGTTTACTTTCAATCACTACGATGGTCACAATTACGTGAACCCACCAAGGTACTTTCCTTTTTACTCAATAGTGTTGGGGATCAACCCAACCAAGTATATGTCATGATGTTCTTGCATCATTCGAGACACTCCTCAATACACAACTTTGTTCAACACAACATAAATAACAAAGCAATGGTGAGACTTCACCCGAAGGTAGACCCTCCTGGTCTCAAGTCTTATTTCATTGGATTCTTAACTTGTTGGGCCCCAATTGATGATATAGTCCAAACCCACCTGTTTCATCAAGTTGTCTTCTCACTTGGCATGGATAACTCACAATAGCATTATTAGTTTGGACATGGAACCAAGATTTTGCACGTAGCCCACATCATGTTCACCTCTCAAACACATGATAATCCTCCCCTTCTTTGCATGCCATTGACATTGTTTTAACATTCTTAATATGTGAGGATCCCATCCTCTTATTCACATACCCTTGGCACCATGTTAAGAACTTAGCACATGGGGGTCCTATCCTCTTATTCGCATATGAATCCTGCTCTCTATTTCATGGAATAACTCTCTTGCTCTTCTTAACTGGCAAGCAGGGTTAAGCACAATGACAAATTTCATAAATTAGCATGAATATTAAGATTTTTACAATTTGAATTTGTCAAATTTTGGGACCCTAGAGGTCAGGCCATTCGCTCGAAATTTTTGGGATCAATTTGCCCTGCTATCATACTTATTAGTCCCTATTTCACATAGGTTTCCTGCCTAATTTTTGCCTTCAAATTATATTTTTTTTATCCCACTAAATTTACCTCTTGTACCTCGTTATATATAGCTAACATGAGAGTGACACTCATACATTTAAAACATTAATTTTCTTCGATAGCGAGCGATACAAAGCAGGCAAGAGACAACAAGCAATAAGTGAAAGAAAGCAGAACAAAGAGAGTGTGTCAAAATGTGACTAACACAACGTGATTGACACAAAGCGACTGGCATAAGGTGATTGGTACAAGGTGACTCACACTAGGTGACTAGTACAAGGTGAATCACACCAGGTGAATGGCATAATGTGACTCGCACAAGGTGACTAGCATAAGGTGACTGACACAAGGTAATGGCACTAGGTGACTAGCACAAGGTGACTAGCACAAGGTGACTCACATAAGGCAACTGGCACAAGGTGATTGACACAAGGTGACTGGCACAAGGTGACTAGCACAAGGTAACCAGCACAAGGTGATTGGAACAAGGCGATTGGCATAAGACAACTAGTACAAGGTGACTAACACAAGGCGACTGGCACAAGGCAACTGACATACAATGATAGCCATTTATCGATAAGTTTTTTTTACTATTAATTTTTCTTTTTTTAATTTTGTTCATGGACACTCAAAAATGAGGTTTTCCTATTATTTGGGCATCAATCTCAAGCCTTCTTGGGTCATACATCCTATTTTCTTGAAAAATAGTTCTCTTTTACCAGTTATTTTCAATTTTAAAAACTATGTTCATGTTACTCTTCTGTTTATACAGGTAAAATATCACCTGCTAGCAACTAAAATGAGGGATGCCAATATTTTGATAAAAGGAGTATCCTCAAATACTTTCATAATATTTTGAAATCCAATCAACCATCAACATTTGCACAAATTCAAGGTACGAATGCCTTTACTTACTAACCAATTAATTTTTGTACATTGTTAATTTTATATATAATATATTTATTCATTAAGAATGGTGCTTTTTGGTTGATGGCTTTGTCCATTGTTTATCTATAATTTTTTTATCAAATGTATGTTTTAAAATGTAATAATGATATGCAAAAAAATTCTTTACAGAAAACACTATTGACCTTGGTATGCCTCCACTTCCACATATCCCTGATAATGAAAAGTCCACATATGAAAATTTTCTTAATGAAATGTAACAAAAACATGAAGAGATTCTTGAAACTAACATGCCAAATGGAAAAAATAATAATAGTTCTCATACAGTTCCTACTTTCAAAGAATCTTCTTCTAAGAAACATAAATGTGCAAGGTTATCTAGGTGGATAATTAACAAATCATTTCATCATGATTGGGTATTAGAATTACCATTTATTGAGCCAAAACTACCAAAGAATAGTAGTGAAGAAGTAATAGAATTGAGATGAGTGGTTTGCAGTTAGAAACACGAAAAGGATCATAGATTGCAAGTTAAGAAAGATACAATAGAAAAACATTGTGGAAAAGTTTATATAAAAACAAAAGAAAGTGATGAAACAATACAAAAAAATTATAGGTGGAAGGATGCATCAGAGTGTGCACATATCCTATATGTGCAATAATATGATAAATAAATGAAACAAAAGTAAACTTTGGTTAATAAAGGTGAAACGATTCAAGTCCAATTTCAAAAAATGAATAAGTTCACTTTAGCTTCAAAAAGTTTGCAATTTGTTGTTGTACTCATTATTCTTAAAAAGGGTACACTTATGTCAAGTTTCATTGATTATAAATATCTATTTCAACTAGATGATGTGCAGAACCTTCCCAGTGTTCATTGGTCAGATCGAATTGTTTGGGAAATTGCAAAATGCCTCTCATTGGTTGATTAGGATGACCCCAAAGAGAAAGTAAAAAAAACCAAATTTATTTCACTTTCAATTGATGAGATGATTGTTGTTGACAACACATCTTGGATTTGCATGCATGTTTATATATTGGAAAATAATTTAAGGCAAACTCATTTACTTGGAGTACACAAGATGGTGGAAAATTACAATGCAACAAATATTTACATTGTTGTTGTAACTAGTTTAAAGAAAATAGTAGGAATGAATGAAATGGAAATAGCCAGTAATTTAATAGTGATAGAGTTGATGGTGCTGCTACAATGCAAGGACACATAAATGGTCTTTGTATTTGACTACAAATATTTGTTACCCCATATTTGATCCTTATTCATTGCATGGCTCATAGAATAAATCTTGCATACAAAATTGTGGATACATTTATAAATATAGCGAGAGTGGAAGAGCTTATCCGTGCAATTCATGATTATTTTTTACACAGTCCAAAAATATTTTCAAATTTTCAACAGTTTGCACTAGGAGTTACTGAAGGTAAAAAATTCTTAAATGATGTAGATACTAGGTGGATTTAGATGTATCAATCGGCATATAAAGTTTTTAAAGAATATCAATCCTTGGCAGGGTATATGTATGCAAATCGTAGGGCAGTTAATAAGGCTAACTATTTTCTTTTTCAAATGAGTGACTTTGAAACACATCTCACATTGTGTGGTATTGTTGGAAGAAATGAATACTTTGATTAAAATTTCACAACAAAGATCGATTTATATTATGGATTTCATCAAGATGAGAAAATAAATTTACATGCATATTGATACGATGTACACATATGGTCAAAGTTTTATGGATCCTATGTTTGATATTTGGAGAGCATTAACAAACGTGAATGATCCTCAAAAAAAAATTAGTTTGAATTAAATGATCATCTATGTATTAATTTCCACGAAAAGAAAATATATTTATATTGTTTTGAACAATGAATGGATATAGCTACAAATAAAGTTGAAAAAATGCTCATAACATACAACATATTTCATATAGTTGTACATGATACAAAAATTAAAATAAAACAAATAGCATAATCATTGAAAAAAGAAATAAGAGACCGTTTTCAAAGAGAAGAATTGCCTGAGGCTATGGGTGTGGTTAACCCGATGTTTTGGGATCCTTGTAATGAATACCAGACTATAAATGGTTTGTTTCTCAAATACATGACCCTCTTGCTAGCCATTTCACTAAACATATGGAAGACAATGGTATTGAAATCAATGGTATTCTCAACAAAGATCTTTTGACAAAAAAATCAAACTAATCTAGAATAAAAAAGTCTGCTCAAGTTTCACAATTCACTAACCATCATGAAACAAGTTCTATTTCATGTTTATGGAAAAGATTACATCCTAGTAGTATCTTCCAACATACTATGAGTGAACATTTTTATTTATATGAATTATGTCAAACGATGATTTTAGGATTAGTGGAAGATGAAAGGGTATTTAGTGCATTATCATATGTAAAATTTAAGTTTGAAATAGGTTGGACAAAAATTTGGAAAATTGTTTGAGAGTATATGTGTTGACCTATGAGGTGGAGAAGTTTCCTTATGAAAGAGCTTTGACATATTGGAAATCTTTGGTAGAGAGAAGTGTCATGAATACTCATGATGATGAGGATAATGGTAACACTGATCAGACTGTGATGACAAAAATGTTAGGGTATGAGTACAAAATATTTTGTACAATCTAAAAAGAGTTTGTTCCATCTTCCAACATTATAATGAAAGGATGCTTTCATTTGAATAGATTTCACATATTATGTTATCAGTTTTCTACAAAATATTGAGATTTGATTATAATTTGAGACATGTATTTTTTGATATCATTAATCATATAATATAATATTAGACGTGCTATTGGATATTATGTATATCATAGCCTTGTTAATTTATTATGTATACTTTGATCAAAATTTGGATTATTTGATTACATATATGTTGATTATGGAACACTGAATTATTTTTTATATAATAGACGTGTTATTGGATATTTTGTATATCATGTTATTTAAGCCTTGTAATTGGATTATTAGTCTATGATATTCACATTATTTAATAGATTTATGTGGTATAAACCATTTATGGTAAAGTAAATATTTGTGCTACATTTCAGTAATTTAAAATTATTTCATAAAACATAAAAGAACACTTATTGCATCCATATAATTCAAATTTAATTATTGCATCCATATAACTAATCAAAACATCACAATATTGAAAACAAAATTTAAAAAATATAATATAAATTTTTTGAAAATGATCTCTTTTATTGATTTCAAAAAGATTCCATTCTTTTACAATTTACAAAAAAGCTATGCAACATGTTTGGTTTCTCCATAATAAAAAAATAACAGTCATCTAAAAAATTCTAATTGAACTTCAACTTCCCAAGAATGACCTAGTGATGTAGAATCCCAAGGCAACACGTGGTAGGTGATGCAAAAGGTGATACAAGCATTGATGTGATAGTCTCTAATTGGGCTAACATGGCAATCCATACACCACTAGACATGAATAGATATGGGTTTAGCCAATCACATTTGTTGTCTCATCAAATTTGATATATAACTTGCATAGTTAGCAATAGACTTGGTGATGCACAAATTTTAGTGAATTAGGATGTGACAAGTGGTATAGTGTGGTTCATAAATAAAATAGCAAATCAGTTTGAGACAAGTGATGTCATGTGATTTACCAGTATGTTACATAGTCAATGAATGCTTGGTACTATGTCATCCATTCACATAATGACATGTGTCGCCTCTCATTTGCTACAAATACTATATTTTGTAATTTTTCAAAGGTTTAGAGACTATTTTTATGATTTTAAGGCAAAATTTTTAGGGTCCATTACTTTTGTATATGAAATTATTTGAGCCCTTTTTTTTTAAATTGTTTTTTTTTAAGATATATGTATTGGTTGTGTTATTTATAGACATAAGTACATAGAGATTTTGGAATAATATTTATTGATCACCATGTGCCCCTGTTGAGTGATCTAAATAGTGCTACCTAGAAGATCACGATTGAAGCTCTACTTCAAATCAAATATTGCTCAACTATGTGAATGTGGAGGCTCATGCTACTGATTTTGGAGAAGTAAAGTAGCCATATAGGGAAAAGAAATATGAGTCCCATGGTGTCATTGCTTTTCATGTTGACAATGTATATGATACTATGTTAGTGACACTACGGATTTTAAAGTGTTGCTTAAGAAATTTTAGATTTTATGATGTTGGAAAGTTACCAATAAAATGGTCTAAAGGCAAAAGGCATTTTCTCTTATTATTATTATTTTTCTTTGGTGTTTGTGATGAGGCATCTAAACCAACGCATAAACCCTTCACATATCTCTAGTGGAGACACTCATAACTTTAGTGGATATTTGCATATGTTTATCCATTATTTATCTTTCATCATTTATTATATAAACATATTTAGATTTCATATTGTTTTCTTCGTTTTGAAATGCTTTGGTGGAAGAATCAGAGACAATTCCTTTCCCCATAACTTATCTTTATCCTATTTTTATGATGTGGCCTTGTAACAATCCATTGAAGTTTTTGCTTGTGTTATTCATAATTTCAAGGAAAATAGGGAAAACTTGTCATTATGGATATTCATAATCATGCTATTTGATTTTTTCTCATAAGAGACATGAAAAAGTTTGACCTTTACTCTTGAATGTATGAAGAAAATATTATTCTAGTTGCAAAGTCAAAATTAGTAAACTTGTACTCTTGACTTTGGATAGCCATGTTCAACCTTAAGGTTAAAAAATTAAGTACTTTGATGGGATATTCAATGCTCGCCAACTCATCTACTCCTAAGCTACTTGCATTTTCAAGAAAAAGGGAAGAGAGATACCATAAAAATAAAGAACAAAATATTGAAAATATGAGCAAGGTTTGTTGTCATTGATGTCAAGAAGAACGCAAGGTTTGTTGTCATTAATATCATGAGGATGATGACCAAGTTTCAATGTCATCCATGCACTTATGTCAAAAGGTTGATGTCCAGATTTCGGTGTTATTAATGTCCTCCAGTGGTCTTTCCAGCAACGCAAGAAGTAGGTTGATAAAATAATAATATTATAATATTTATTATAATATATAATATTATAATATTTTTCGGTTATAGTTTGGTGTGAAGAGAAACAAAGGTTGTGGAGTGATAAAATTGTTATTTCTCCAAAAGACCCATGTAAAGGTTTATAAAGCCCTAAGTTTAAATTATTTAAATTTAAATATTTTACCCTAAGGTAAAATTTAAATATAAATTAATTTAAAAGCACCATAATTTGAAATTCAAATTAAATCGAATTCGAGATAAGTAAAAGGGATGACGTGCTTTAAAAATTAATAAAACATATATAAGGTGGTAAGTTCCACATTGGGAAGGTATTCATGCAATCTATTTTGAATACAAAGGAAATCATGCGCCAAGGACTAAGGAAGAAAATTGCATGTGATTTTTAACCCTTTGAGGATGCGGACCAAGGAACAAGGGAGAGAGGAACGCCGATTAAATAGCAGAAGCACTGGTAGTGTGGTTTGCAGCCAGGGAAATGGTAAGTCGCTTGTAGAAAATAGGTCCGGGTTAGAATCCGTGCGATAGTGGTTTTGGAAGGCAAAAGTTTGATTTCACTTTTGCATCATCGAAGAGGATAAAAAGAAAGGTGTGAGCTTTACTCGTCATGTGAAGGCACGTAGCTCATTTTGTGGGCGTGCATTGTGCAGAGGCGCTTGGGAGAAGGAAAAAAATAGATCGAATCCCATCGAAGTATTTTTGGGTAAGATTACAAGGTATGCGCTATTGCCAAGGTTTAAAAATTACATCCAAAAATTGCAAAGATGGAAATTAATTTCCTAAGGTCTTGTTAATTAAAATTTGAATAGTTAAAAGGGTTTATGAGTTATAAGAGGGAGATAAAAGGATATGCAAATTTTTAATTTGTGTGTTTGATTTTTAAGTGGTTAAAAGGAGTAATAAGGGTGCCAAGGGTGTTAGATATTTTTGTTGAAATAAAGTTATATTATAAAATTTGATTTGAAAGGAGAAATAAGGTATAGTTGACTTTTGATATTTTGACTTGGTGAAATATTTTTGAAAGAAAATATTAAGGAAGTATGGGCGAGTTAAGGGAGTAGGTGAACTCCGTATACCTCCAGGCTGGACTCGAGATTCACGCCATGCCTGTCTGAGGTCCTCTACAGCTATAAATGTCGGCCCCTGAGTCCGCATTAGGTATTCTGGGCAGCAGCCCCAGTTTCCCTGCACACCAGCTGTGCAGGCCATTTCCCTGCACACCAGCAGTGCAGAGGATCCGGCGGCAAGCCTTGCCGCAGTTGCATGCACAGAAAGGGTTCGGGGGTTCTTGCTGCTCCTTAGCGCAGAACCTTTCCTGGCAGTTTAGCAGACTCTTCTCTGTCGCGGTGCAGATCTGTTTGTATGCCCAGCAGACCAATTCTGCAGATGGGTTGTGTGTGTGGTTTATTCCGAAGACGGCAGATGCCGCAGATGTAAGGCTCCGCAGAGCCAGTTCCCATGTTCTGTTCCCTCCCCTATTTATTAATGCAAACCCTGTAATATATTTTTCCTCCGCCTGTCTGTGTTTGCCTGTAACAAGGCATGTCTGATGATCCTTCGCATTTTCGCATTTGTATTTGTTTTTGGTTAAGTTTCAACTTCTAACAACGAAGATGGGGTTTTTATTGTGTGGCCACCTACTGTCGCCTCTAACTTGGGATCGCATGGAAAAAGAACATTATCATTATCATGATGTGACGGTCTCATAATTGCCTCCCCACGTGGAGCAAGGATTTAGATATGTAATCCTACCAAACAGTGTAATGGGCGTATTAGTGTTATCTGCTGGTTACTTCCTTTAAGAAAACCAGAGTTATTGGAAGTGGAGGTATCTTATTTGTCAGCGGTGGTAAAATAGGGAAAGGCATACATCACATCACATTAGGGTGGTTACATGCATATTTAAGAAATGGAAAGGCATACATCACATCTAAACAAACCCAAAACAAATAGGGAGTATAGCTTGCCTAGAAACATCTTATGATGGTAAGTTGGAACTGTAGAGGTTTCCCTTGGAGAAGAGGACCCGAGTTAGGGTCCATTGCTAGAGACAAAGATATAATCATATTGACAGAAACACATGAACACGATGGATGTAGGACTCCAGAATTTGTGGGATACAAAAAAATAGCAATATGGAATAAAGAAGCAGAAAATGGCAAAAGGCATGGGGTATTATGGTTTTAATAAAAGAGGAAAGGGATAGGGTCATTAAAATTGAAAAAAAATATGAAAACAAACAGTACATCTGGATAAAGATCCTAGAAAATAAGTCAGTTATTAGCATAGCAACATGTTATTTTGTTCCTATGAATTCTAAATTCTATAAGAAACATGACCTTAATAGAGAAGACCCATACTCCTCTCTAAAAAGAAACATTTCAATATACAGTAAGTTGGGGGAGATTATATTAATTGGAGATTTCAATGCAAGGACAATAAATAAGCAAGCTAACATTCTAGAAGGTAACGAAGATATTGAGATGAATCCTCTTTGGATGCTAGAAGAGGAAAATCAACAGTGGACCAGGACTTCAGAAGATGAGCTTGGGGCTATCATGCAATATGGAGAAGAGTTGTTAGGTCTTTGCAGCACATACAACTTGATTATTTGCAATGAGATGAACAAATGAAAAAATTCAGGAAAGTATACATGCAAAACATATAAGGGACAAAGTGTAATAAGACTATGTACTATGCTCACAGAATTACATACCAAAAATAGAGGAGCTAGAAGTGGAAGATTCTCCGGTGGAACTTAAGTCAGATCACAACCCAATTGTTATGAAACTTCGAATGCATGGAGACAAACCAAGGGAAAAACACTTGCAAGGCAATCAAAATAAATATCCTCACAAGCGAAACATTCTCTTAATAGATGAAAATCGACATAATTTTAGAGTGGTATTAAATAACAAGTTACAGGAAAGTGAAGAACTACCTCACAATAGCATAGATTATAGTAAGAGTGAATGGTTAATGCACGTTATTCAAGAAGATCTAAACAAATGCAAGAGAGCTAAACCTAAAAAGAAAGAAATGAATAGCTTCCCAACCAACCCATGGTTCAATGAAGATTGTAAAAAAATGCGAAGATTACTAAAGGAACCAACGGGTAAAACAAGAGCAAACAAAAAAGCATATGAGAAACTGGTAAGGGCGAAAAAAGAAGAATACACTAGAACAAGGAGGAAAGAATTGATTTACTTAGGGAAGCATGAACCAAAGAAATTTTGGAAGGAACTAAGCGTGAAAAGGATGCAAACTGAAAATAACATAACAGTTAATCAGTGGTTGGAGTATTCAAAACAACTGTATCAATGTAGTAACCAGAAGGAGACACCCCCTACTATCATTGTCAAGAAAGAACTTTTCACAATTGAAGACATTATTCAAGGGATAAAAAAGTTAGCAACTGGTAAAGCCCATGACATAGAAAATCTTCAAGCAGAGCATATAAAATAGGGGTAGATATCCTGGCACCACAGATCAAAAAAAATTTCAATGAGGTCATACAAAATGGCTTCCCTACTAAGTGGAAAACTAGCTTGACCATTATTTTGTTTAAAAGTGGAGATGTAAATAATCCCTCAAACTATCAAACTATCATGATCAACCCTCTCTTTGCAAAGTTTTTTGGGAGTATGATAGAGCGTAGGATCAACATATGGGCAGAAGAAAAGGGAAAAAGAGCAAAGGGGCAAACATGTTTTAGGCCCAAGCACTCAACCATTGATCACTGTATCACGCTCAGACAGATAGTGGAAAACATATGGGACAAAAAAGAGAAGGCTTTTTGTTGTTTTGTAGACTTCAAAAATGCATTTGATACAGTGCCAAGGAAAAAATTATGGAGTAGAATGGAAGAGCTAGAGGTTCCAATTCACTACAGGGCAACAATTCATAGACTATATGAGCATGTAAAGGCTAGAATTAGAACACAGGAAGGGTTATCTGAATGTTTTGGTAGTGACATAGGTGTCAAACAAGGTTGCCCTCTATCTCCGACCTTATTTGGGTTGTACATTGACAAGTTAGAATAATGGATAACAAATTTGGGGGAGAGGGTGTGCATTTAGCCAAATATGTGGTAAAACTCCTCATGTATGTAGATGATGTAATTATTGTGGCCAAAACAACCAAAGATCTAGAAGATCACCTTCAAGCTCTAGAACTCTTTTGTAAAGAAGTTGGGATGCAGGTGAACAAAGCAAAACAAAAATTATGATTTTTTTAGCAAAAAAGAAAAAGCAACAACTCGAATTTCAGTCTGCAGAAGAACCGCTTGATGTAGTAGTAGAATACAAATACATGGGCATAGACTTTCATGACAAACTTAATTGGAATACATGTAGGATGAAAAGAACTCAAAATGGTTGGAGAGCACTATATGCACTTCAAAAAAGGTGTAGGAATGTCGAGTTGTGGGACTGAAAGACCACCAAGGTCTTATTTGGCCTACTTGTTACATCGGTTATGTTGTATGGTTGCGAGGTGTGGGCTAGTGGCACAACAAATGCAAAATGGAGGCAAATAGAAAGGATTCAAAAATATCTAATCACAAATTTTCTCAAAATTAAGGCCACAACCCCTTGTGAAATTATTCTAGCTGAAACTAGAATGTTCCCTTTAGAAGCAATTGCTATGACCAAGCTGTTATGTTACTTGAAAAAACAAAAAACATGAAAGATGATAGATGGCCTAGGGTAGCTAGGGACGAAGAGTTGCATAGGTGAAAGAATACATGGATGAAACAAAATCAGAAATGGATGAAACGTTGGGAAATCAACATAAATGAATGCCCAAATGTCAACAAAGACAAAAAATTATGTGAATGAAAAATTCAGAAGTGGAATGTGGAAAAATGCAAGCAGGAAAAGACAATATTATATTGCAAATTTTAACCCAACATATGACCACAAGGAAAAAGCGTATATAGGCGCTGAAATCAAGTGGAAGGAAAAAATACTCATTGCTCAGATAAGGACTAGCTCTCATAGGTTTAGATGTGAAATAGGGAGATGGACAACACCCAAAGAACAATGGGAAGAAAGGATATGTACTCTATGCAGCACAAGGGTAGTAGATAGAGGAACACTTCATTTATAAGTGCTCGAGATTTTTAGATATCCGTGACAAATACAAAAAAACACTTGGGAATGGGTTTATGGCAGATTTATTTGAAGACAGTAAAATAAAAAAAGTTGGGGAATTGCTAACACAAATTAGCAGGAGAAGGAACAACCTTCTCAAAGAGATTAAAGATCATATGATATGATTTGAGTAACTGTACTTCCATATTTGAGGTCCCATAGACCATATTTGGGTCTCGCGGACGTAGTTAAAATATTTCATTCATTCAAATTATTGTGAAGTTTTTCTTTAGGTTTTAAAACAAACCCAGAGTTATTGGAGGCGGAGGTATCTTATTTTTGAATGGTAAAACTACTGTGAATTTTGTTGTTTAATTAAAAAAAAAAGACTTGATTAAGATATTTGACGATTCAAAGCATCTTATATGTGATAAAAATTATCAAGATTCTATTGAAGCAATTTTCCAAGATAAAATTACATAATGTATGTAGAAAATATAACAAGGAAGTGATAAGATGGTTAATGTTGGAGTGAACTAGACTCCTAGAACATAACATATTTGGCAAAACCTTCTTGAACATAAATGATAATGGCGGAGACGTTCTATGGCTTATTTGACAAAACCCTGTTGAACATGAATGACAATGGCAGAGACGTCCCATGGCATATTTGACAAAACCCTGTTGAACATGAATGACAATAGCGGAGACATTTCATGACATATTTAGCAAAACCCTTTTGAACATAAATGACAATAGAGGAGACCTATTGTTTCAATAAGACCACGGGAATTCAATCAAATTTTATGGCAATAAAAAAGGATTGCTAGCTCAAATTTGATTTTTTCATTCCTATATGTTTTGTAACTATTCACTTTATACAATAAAATCTTAAAAAAAAATTACATATAAAAAAATAGGCGTATTAGTGTCTAGATATTTTATGTTGTATATGAGAGATTGGATATCAATACATACCTACTTAGACTTATACAACCATAAGTTGCTATGATATGGTCATAGTAATGCCCATGACTGAAAATTGAAAAATTCATTATTATTATTATTTTTTATTGTGCATGAAATTTTTTATAATCTTTAGTTTAGTAGGTAAAGATGACGTTAATGACAGTTCAAGGAATAAAATCATGGTAATTCATTAACAATACGACAACACATATTCAAGTGTATAAAACATGCGTTCTCTCTTTAGTAATTGGTTTGAATTACCAATATTTCTCAAAACCTTCTTATTGATGAGTTGATAAGGAACTCCAAAAAGCCTAATCCATATCGTTCTCTCTTTAGTAATTGGTTTGAATTACCAATATTTCTCAAAACCTCCTTATTGATGAGTTGATAAGGAATTCCAAAAAACCTAATCCATATCGAAAGCCTTTTAATAGTTTCTATGTCCACAAAAATATTCTCACTCCAAGGTCTTAAATATAATGCATCTTTGCCTCTAATACACGGGTCTCCATCCATTATTTTTTCCCTTATTTTTAAATTGGAGAAAACAACGACTTAAATATAATGCATCTTTACCTCTAAACCACGGGCCTCCATCCATTATTTTATTCTTTATTTTCTAAATTGGAGAAAACAACGAGGAAAAATCCTTTTGGAAGAAAAGTCATAGAGTAATTTGAATTCAATCTTCACTTCTACTTAATCCAATTTTTGCCTCTAAACCACGGGTCTCCATCCATTATTTTTTCCCTTATTTTTAAATTGGAGAGAACAATGACTTAAATATAATGCATATTTACCTCTAAACCACGGGCCTCCATCCATTATTTTATTCCTTATTTCTAAATTGGAGAAAACAACGAGGAAAAATCCTTTTGGAAGAAAATTCATAGAGTAATTTGAATTCAATCTTCACTTCTACTTAATCCAATATTGAATCTCATGAAACTTACAAATTAACCCTATGACTTTAAGAATCATTATATCATGCTCAATCATGTCATCCTTGATAGTCACTTCTGGTGTAGAATCTACTACCTGGACTAGGTTTGCTATAGATTCCCTCTTCCTCTCAGGCATCCAAACTTCCAACTTGACCATTCATACTTTTAGTAAGGACTTTCACAAATTATTTTTTTCCATGTTATCTAGATTTTTTTTAAATGAATCATTTAAATTCTCCTTAGATCTAGAACAAAAATGGAACTTGTTACTTGATCACACTTTGCTTTCTCCTTTTTGCTTTCTTGCTCACACTTCCTCCTCACTTCCAGCTTGCACTCACACTCACTTTTTGTTGCACTCACTCCCAGCTCTCGCTCGCATTCGTTTTTGGCTGCACTCACTCTTGAATCGTGCTTGCACTCGCTACCAACTATACTCACTCCCAACTTGCACTCGCACTCTTGTTTCTGGTTACACTCGCTCCCAACACACCCGACTTGCACTTGCACTCTTTTTTTTGCTACACTCACTATCGGCTCATGCTCGCACTCGCTCTCAACTTGCACTCGCTCTCGGTTTGTGCTCGAACTTACTTCTAGCTATGTTCACTCTTGGCTGCACTCGCACTCACTCTCGTACATTCACTCTTGGCTACCCTCCCGGGTTGGCTGCACTTGCACCTCGCCTATGGCTTGTGCTTGCTCTCGCTTCTAACTTATTTTCTAGTTTATTAAATTAAACCTATGATGCAAATAAAATCACATAATATTTTTTGTTTTTATTTATTGAATTGTTTATTTGTCCTAGATTATTGAAAATAATTAACATCACATTATATAAAAAGAATCTTCTTGCATAGTTGTATAATAATTTTAATAGTACTAGTTAATTGATCTAAAAAATACAAAATTATGATATTTATAATATGTAAAGGACATTTTTTAATATATAAGAGACTGTTGTTTGGTGTTACTACTATAAATCTTAGTCAATAAGACCTTAGTCCTCCAAGGCATTGAACTAAGGTTTGATAAAGCTAATGAGACCCGACCTTACAAGGCATTAAATTGGGGCAATAGGATTATGACCTTAAAAGGTATTGAATTGGAATAGCTAACCAACAAACACTTGGCTACTACCATCTAGCCTATCTCTTTTTTGGTATGCCATGGTCTAAACCTTGAATCTCCCCAAAGAGAAGCCGAAGCCCTAACCACGAAGCCAAAGCCATAACTAGTAAGTTGTACTTGTCAAATGCATGTTTTTATATCTATCACAAATATATTATTACAAGTATTCTCATATGCTAATTTTTTAATTGTATGTTATGGTTGATATGATATGTTGTAGGTGGAATTTTAATCTTTCAATGCTTTAACTAGTAAGTATATACATTATGTGTGTATGTGGTCTACTCGCAAGGACAGTATATACATTATGTGTGTGTATGTGGTCTACTCACAAGGATGCCACTTGCATTATTGGTGATGAGATCCGGGTTCAACCCTCACAATGAATGTGTATAAGAAGTATTGATTTAAAAAAAAATACATAGGTGATACATAAAGGAATAATAACACCTTTTATCGAATACTTTTTTTAGGAGAACATTTACAAATTACATCAACAACCACCCTCAAGGGGTTTGAACACAAGACCACTTAAGAAACAACCATCATCTTAGCCACCAAGGCTTGGTAATTCATACATCAATATATATTTTGTTGGGTGATACATAAAGGAATAATAACACCGTTGGATACTTGGTCAGATCAAATACTATCACTATAACCCTAGTCCATTGGGTAAAACAAAGTGAAAAATACTATCACTATAACCCTAGTCCATTGGGTAAAACAAAGTGAATGGACCCTGACCTACCTCGAACCTATAGGATATTGAATACTTGATTGAATTATATTAGATACTGCCACTACAACCCTAGTTCATTGGGTAAAACAAAGTCAATGTGACCCTAGTTCATTGGGTAAAACAAAGTCAATGGACCCTGACCCTCTAAGACATTGAACTTATCACTATAACCCTAGTCTATTGGGTAAAACAAAGTCAATGGACCCTAACCCAGCTCGACCCTCTAAAACATTGAACTGGATATGCCAAGACAAACATTGACACTTAATACGTATTAAAATTTCATTAAAATCAAATCTAAGTCTTTTTAAGGTCCAAGGTTCAAACCATGACGCGGGGGAGTGTGAGGGAGTGGCTGTGTGGTGGCTTTGTGTTAAATTCATTTTTGATAAGTATAGCTCTCGGCTTTACGATGGTTAGGAGGAGACTGACTTTATGTTAAATTTCTTTTTGATAAATATAGCTCTTGGCTTTACGAGGGGTCATGGTTAGGAGGAGACTGGTCAACCGTACGTAGATCATGTAGATCATAGGGTTTTTAAACCGTACGTAGATCATGTAGATCATAGGGTTTTTTTAAAAAAATTAAATCTTTTTACAAGGGAGTTCTTAAAAAAATTAATTAATTTATTTATTTTTATATATAGGAGAATTGACAACTGCCTTTCCTTTTTGAACAGCTGATCATAGAATCAAATCACATCGCCTCCCATCGTAGCATCAAATCAAATCATGGAGCTACCACTATAACCCCCACCTCGCCTCGTAAATACGACCCGGAGTGACGGAGACCCCGATGGCTCTGGGTTGTTACCCCGTGGTCATCAAACTGCACACACTCAACGGATTCTAGTCAGACTACTACCTTTACCCTAAAGTGGGCATATCGGCGAGGTTTGAACCTAGATTTCCTATTGGTAAGTGCCCAACGTCTTATCAATCCACCCTTCTCGCATAGAGATTCCATACAAATAACCGGAGGAACTCTCAGAAATCTGGGCTTGTTAGGGCCCGCACAACTCATATGTTTCTTTTTTCTGCTGCAGCGGTCGCAGAAGACAGTCCCACCCCTAACTTGAAGACAGACAGCGTGCACGTCAGGTCTACTTTCCACCAAGAATTCGGTGGAACAGCGCTTGCATGAACAAAACATACGAACCGCGAGTTCAATTAAAAAGTCCCAGGGGGACGAAGGTACGCTTGGGGGAGGAAATTTTTTAATGGAAATACGGCTAATCGACAGAAAGAGCGACGACACGAGGAGGTGGAATTCTCCGCCTGGTGCGTGTACGGGAAAAAGTAATGGAAAAAGGCCTCTTATGGCATGTTGGATTTCGTTTTTTTGGCAGTTGACGAAGACGGGGTTTTTATTGTGTGGCCACCTGCTGTCGCCTCTAACTTGGGATGGCCTGGAAAAAGAACATTACCATTATCATGATGTGACGGTCTCATGGGTGGAAAGGTTTTTATACCGCGTTGGGAAAGGAAAAAGAAACCGGCGCCGGAATTAAAACGACGGGAACACTGCGATAGGGAGGGCTTGGGTTGGTATTATAGTTTCCGATTGTTTATCTATTAATTTAAAACTGTTTATCTGTTTTCCCACAGGGTTGGGTTTGGATCTCACCTTTATTGAATTTGGACATGTGGGGCAATGGTCCTTTTTCTTTTTAATTAGAGTGTGGGCCAATGGTCCTCTTGCTTTTTAATCAATTATTGTGGTAATGCAAGTCTAAAGAAATATTACATATTTGAAATTCTGTTCACATTAATACATATTTATTTATTGCTACTCCTTACGAGATATGTAATCCTACCGAATGGTGAAACCACGTGTTAGTGTTTATATATAGAATTAGTTGAGAAATGTTTAAGCATCTTTATCCTATCTTTATTTTTTTAAGAGTTGAGTTTATGAAACTTAACATTTGGATTCACAATTGAAAATATATTTTTTTGGTTGATTAATTTTTTTTTTTAATAGTAATTAACAATGATAATCCAGAACATGAAACATAATAACAACAATTCAAAAAATCAAACGGAAACAACATTCGACGGCTACCAAAAGACCTATTTTTTTAATGTAAAAATTATTAAAATAAATAAAATTTATTAGTATATGGTCACTTCAGACTTAGATCATTCTTGTACATTTATATAGTGGTATGCAGATTTTTTCTACAAAGTATTATAAATAAATCAAGTGATGAATTGATTGACCTTATTTTAAGGAAAATATGAATCACCTAATTTTTAATTGGGGATGAATCTTGGAAAGTGCTGGTCAAGTATTGTATTTTTTCTGCTTTGTTTTAGGGGAACAAAATTTGGAAAAGGGTAGAATTGCAATCTATTCTTACTGCCTCTGTCCTTGTTAAAGTTAAAAGTTTTTTTGTCATTCAAAGTATTTGGAAAGCTTGAGAGGCCTTCAAACCCTAGCTCAGTTGGAAAGGGAGTTTCTGCAAAGCAGGTGCCTCTTTGCCTTCAATGAATATTTGGTGGTCTCCTGTTATCACTTGGTAGGGCTCTCCCTCGACTTTGGTGCAGTGGGTGGGTCAAAGCGCAGAGGTTCTATAAGCGTGGTATTGCTTCCATTTTTTATTTCTTCTCTTGACATACCAGGAGTTGGATACCTTGGAAAATTTTTCGTCAAATTCACAATTTAAGTCCTGCTTTCATTTTTTATTTCTTCTCCCGACATACCAAAAGTTGGATACACTGGGAAAGTTTTCGTCAAATTCACAATTTAAACTTTGGTGATAGAGATACTTATGAGGTGGTTATTGATAATATTCCATTTTCTATTTGGTGCAAACTGCATAAGCATTTTTAAAAACCTTGGTGGTCAAATTGGTGTTGATCTGGGGGATTTCTTGTTTTGCAATATAAAGCTCATCTAGGTTACAAATGACTCACCATGCGTTGATAGATGAGACTTAGTCTCTCTTCCCTCTCGATGGAATAAGAGGTTTCAGATTTCTTGGGCTACTTATATTGAACCTAAACAAAGTTTTTTTTTCTTAGAGCCTCTTGCACCAGGGTTTCCTGTTGGTAATAGGTTCAAGCATTTGGGTGTTCATAATCCCATTTGCCTAGTTTGCAGACAGACGTAATATTTACTACATATTTTTTAGTTTTGTGATCAGGCTCAGTCGGCCTGGGAGTGGCTTCTTGAATTTTTTAGACCTTTTATGCAAGAGGATTTTACTTGGGTGCATGTTATTTTGGGTGACCCTATTTTCCTTCAACTTGGGTGTTGTTTGGAATAATTTTAGAATTGGTACCCTGTTTTATTTTTGGAAGTCTCGAAATAGAGTTGTTTTTTCTCAGTAATATGTCGGACATGTCTTCTCTATTGTTGGTAAATATACTATATTCTTTGATTGTTAGTTACAGATTTAAGTACAGGTTGAAAAAGTACATGTGGAGCTTCAGTACTTATGTACCCTCATGAATCATTGGGGGAATGCGCCCTGCGTGTGCATCTTACTTCTCTTTTCAGTTCCCGGTTGTCGACTCATCGAGGGACTCGTCACCGGCCACAACCCTCTGGTCCCAACCCCTCTCTGGTGCCAACCCTCCTCCAAGGCAAATTTGGAGAATCTGGAGCTAGAGGTCCATCTCGCCCGACCTTTGGCTAGGATGTTCAACCTCTTGAGCAAGATGATGCCCCTGGTTGGGGTGAAATTGTACCAAATGCATAAAATTGTACTATTAGTGGTACTAATGCTATTGGCTGGGGGGCTCCAACTTCTTCAACCGTTGGATGGACTTATGACATTATTTTGGAGGTTGTTAAATGGATTTTTGTGGACTATTTTTGACACTCTTATGTACTCCTAACCACGATGGTTAGTTTATTGGTTTACGGGGTGTGCTAATCCCACCCACCCTTTTTGTATGATTAGACATTATTTTATTAATATAATGACTTTTTCAACCAAAAAAAACATGAGATTAGATTTCTTTCTAAAGAAATTATAGGAATTAATACATATATGAGTAGTTTAGAATTTAATTTATTATTATTATTTTTAAATATTTGGTTAGTGTGATAAACTCTTTCGATTATTCTTAGGTTTGGGTATCCTCATTTCACCGTGAACTTTTATAAAGGAGAGAGTTGTGCTTATCAATAGGGAATTTAACATATAGTCACACATATGCCCTGATTTGAACCTTGGACCTTCCCAATGCTTAACATATTATCACAAATATTCTTTAAATAGAAATGAGAGTGAAAAATAAAATTATAAAGTCAATTTTCAATAAAATCATTATCTTTGATTATTATTAAGTATTTAAATAAACAAAAGTAGTTGTATATGTCTAACATTCTATTACAAATATTTTCCTAAATAGAAATGAGCACATTATAAAATTACAAAATAAATTTTCATAAGATTATCATCTCTGGTTATTATTAAGCATTTATAAAGACCAAAAGTTACAATCAATAGAGAACTACTTTTTTCCTTTATATGATTAAAGTGATTTTTTTTACCAAGAATATCAACTAACCGAATCTTAATCACCACTTGCTAAAATGCCCTTGAAATTCTTAGTTATGTCATTACTCATTTAAAATTGTGTTCCCATTATAGAAAATATGACCTAAAATGAATCTTGATAATCACCACTTGCTAAAATATCCTTGAGCTTCTTGATTATGTCATTATTGATTTAAAATTTTGTTCTCACTATAAAAAAATAGGACCTAAAAATGTATCCATGCATCCTTTTCTTGCTTACACTTCTAAAATTCCTAAATGAATGATAAAACCTACAAGCCATAGTTAGAGTATAATTCCCAAAAATGTTATAGGAAGAAATTTACACAAAACAATTACAATTAATTGCACTTTAGAAGCACTCTCTATTAAGTAATCAAAGCTTCAAAAGAAGTAGATAAAACTAAAGATTCTTATTTCACTATCACGAGGTTTGAATTAGACAAAACTAAAGATTCTTGTTTCACTATCACAAACGTAAACATCCATCCAAATAGCCAATCTTGCTTTACTCATATTAATTTTTTTTGGATAAATTTTCCTCTATTTGGGCATCTATATATTGGAATGCACTAATAGCATTACCAGTTTTGGTGAATATCTTCTCTCCCCAAAACTCCATAGGGAGAGCATAAAGATTCACTCTGACTGGGAAGCCATTAACTTCTATAAAGGGGTTGAAACTAGGAGTCCAAGGTATTATATAGACACCCCTTTGTCCGAAAAACCAATTATATCTATAATCCATTACCCTATCTCTATCCACTAAATTAGAAAAGGAAACAAAAAAGAAATTTTTGGGTAGAAGAGTTACTTGAAATTTTGTACCAGTCCACTAATATTTAATGTATCCTTTGAGCTCCTCTAGGCCTCGTCTTTTGCCCTTGAGTTTGCAGATAATTGCTCGAGTTTCATGACCAATTAAATCCAACCCAAATTTATCCTTCAAAATCCTAATAAAGGGCAAAGGTTCATCCAACCGTGAACCCAAAGATCCATGAGAGATATTTCTTCTGATTGAAGAGGCTTTATCACATACTGAAGAGATAGTCTACGAACCCTCTTCCTTAAATGCTTGACTGCACCTAGATTTTGCATCCCTTTCATGAAGACTGTAGCCAAATTTATCGCTTTGTTCTATCACTTGATTGCACTTAAGGTTTACACCCCTTTCGTGAAGCCTAATAAAAATAATAATTAATAATATGATAATTTTATATTCTATTATAATAAATAAAGTTTTGTTTGGATGAAAATTGTATTACATTATTTTTTAATCAACGTTTTAAAGTCTTAGTTTTTGCTTCATTGTTAGCATATGAAATATAAAGATTACATAGTAGGTTAAATATCTAAGTGCATATATTTGATTAATATAAACTAATTGTTGTGCTCCAATCCTTCAATAAATAAATAAATAAATTGTTACATTACAATCTCCTAAAGAAAGACAAGTATTATGAAATGACAAATCCCCATGGTTGTAAATATGTTTATATCTAAAATTTATATACACTTAATAGAAACCAATTTTGTTATTATCGCATAGTGAACAATTCTTATAATTAGTTATTTGCTTGTATTTAACATTTTATACATGTCTAATAGAAAGTGGAGATTGAGGTATCTTTTTGTACATGATTATAATGCTGATATTGGTTGATAATCATAGTAGGACCTAAAATGTGTTGGTATAGAGGACAAATTACAAAATCAACTTGTGGCACTTGCAAGTTATAGTCAAGGTTGAGCTGCAAGGAAGCAAGGTGCATGTGTGTTCTCTAATTCAACACCAATGAAGAAATGCATCATACAACATGATAAAAAAGACAAATGACAAAAATGATGATGCAAATGCACTACAAAATACAAGGCTCTTGTATTAAATATAAAGAAACATTAGAAATATTTAATACAAGAGTGTGACCCTAAGTTTTCTCACACTAAGTTATATACAAGTTTTGTACATAAGTTACAAATTAGTTAAAGGATGAACTGCTTCATATTCCAATTGATCAAGAGGCAGCTTCGTTAGTAGTTCATAATTTGTCCTTTTAGCTTCCTCTAATTTTGGGCTTCAATCACTAGATGATCATGTGGCTAAAATTGATATGAGAAAAGTAGGTAGCACTCAAATTCCCATAGGGCATGATGCAAAACCATTTTAGCTCACCAGCCTTGGTGATTATTTGGGCTATGTGTTACATAGATTAGCAACAAGATACACATTGGTGTAATGGCTATTGTAGCACTAAACATTTAGTGTCTATATAATTGGCATCCATTCAAAATGATAGAATTTTGATTTCAATGCCATAGAACATTATTTGATGATTGTTGAATCCATAACATAATTTTTTCATATCCATTTATCCACTTGAACATTTCAAAAACCAGTACCCAACTTGTGGAAGCAAAGGAAGTTTATTCTTGGTTATTTCTTGCAATCACTTTAAGGAGGGATGGAAGTTGGAACATCTCACCTTCCATGTCCCTTGTATTCTTGTACATTCTATAAATATAGCGTAGGACTTCTCTCTAAAACCTAAGGGTCAAAGAATATTTCACCACTTTCCTTCATTCTCTTGGCGTCTCCTTCCTTCTACTAGTTATTCTTTCCATTTATATAGAACAATAAACCCTAAATCTCTCAGTGCTAGTGTTATACCAAGAATTTATGATGCTACTTTATGTGCTTTTATGATCATGAGTAAATATTATATTGGAGTTACAAACATGGGGTCAATTTGAAGGAAATTCCAAGAATACCAAATGCTAGCATGAGGTAATGAGTTATGTCTCCTCCATGTCATAATCATAGGATAAGAGTGGCTAGAGAAATTTAGTCTTCTCTAAGGTTACATGAGAAGGAGTATACCGAAGCATATTTTTTAAATATGGGTGTATTCCATATATCAACCTCATCTAGTGAGAGTGTTAGTAGTTCAAATACAAGTAATAGAATATTTGCATGCATCCATATTATTCTTTATGTATTTCTATGAGTTGGTAAATCTATAATCCTTATGAATGTCTTTTTGTTGTGAATTGATTAGATTATCTACCACTATATGATGAATTTTGTCCCTTGTCACTATTGTAATGGTGAGTTGGTAACTAGAAGCTTTATGCTAAGTTGTTTTGGAATTATTGTGGGTCTTGGAGGAAGGTAAATTGGTAAAGCCTTACTCTCAATTATGGTTTCCTAATCTGACTAAAGTTGTTGGAGAGTTATATAACCTCGTAGATAAAAAACCAATAATACCTTTGTTAAGATGAGATAAAAGAGTTATGTTTGTCTAGTGCATGGATGATAATAAGTTATAAAAATATGACATAAATTATCATACTTTTTTATGGATGTAAAGTATTATGATTTGAAAAGGTTGCATGTGCTACTGATAAAATTGTATAAATTGTCATCTAGAAGTTCCATTGAGAAACAAGAAATTTTAAGTTTATGTTTATTTCCATATCTTCATAATGGTCTTTCACATGATCTACTTATATAATCAGTTAAGTATATTATGCATTATAACAATTTATTTGGAACTCCTTCAAAAGTTATTGAGTAGTTTAACTTGTGGAATGCTTAGCCTAAACCAATTAATATCTAATTAAACTAAAATCTTTACTTAATTTTTTTTGTAGATGGAAAGAACTTGGCCCTTGGAGAAACTTTCATTGACTATTAAGTATTTATTTATAAAATTATTCTTCCAAGTAAAATTTGAAGCTCTCCTATCATAATGGTGAGAGATTGCTTTTAATTTGCCATGTTCAAACCCTTTATAAATTTTAGACTTCAAATCTATTAAATTTTATATGGGAACCTAATTTATTAAATTAATCTTAGGCAGAAGTTGAGAATATTTGAGTAAACTATTACCTTAGATTTTGAATCTAGATACCTACATTGGATTTTCCACCCTTTATAATAGCTTTAAGTTTGTTAGATTTTTATGTTAGTTACATGGCTTAATTTGTGCCAAAGTTTGATACATGAGTGGCTTCCAAATGAACTATATCATTAGATCTTCAAACCTAGGAATAGACTTATATTTTTTTACCTTTAGGCTCCAAACATGGAGGGCCACATGTGCTTATAAATGTATCATCCATATGTTAGATAGGTTGAAATAGGTTAATCCATCTACTTCTTTCCATGCTAGGTTACCTCGAGTTAGTTGAGTTTGTGCTAGAGAGTTAAGTGATTAGATGGAACTTATCATGTCATTACATAAGTAGAATTAACACTTTCCTTTATGACTTATCAACCATTGAATATTTAATATTTCTAAGTCTATATTCAAGCCTTGCCATGTCAACCTTAGATGACCAAACTCCAAACTATAGACCTCACAAGACATTCACTTAGACTTCAATCCTTACACCTTTGTAGGTTTGAATTCTATAGTTTAGACTTTTATTTTCAAGTAATGCAACTTAAAATTCAAATGTCAAACTTCAAATCACATGTCCTAAATCTCAAGCTTCATAATTATATACTCTAAAGGTTGATATTAAAAAATGGATCTATTAGATGTCTTGTTAGTAAGATGCTATTGTTGAAGGTGTAATCTGACTTATGGCCAAGGCCAAAAATATATGATGCAATATTATATAGGCCTATAATCATTGTATAATTGTACTTAATTTATTATATTATTTAATTATGTAATATCTATGAGCTACAATTAACATTTTTATAGTTAAACCCACCTTATAGCTTGTAATTAACCTAAATCTCTCTTGTTATGTTTTTTACTTAGATTAAACTTACTTATGTAACTAGGATTTTTGTATTGGTATAAATACCCCTTGCCACTTCATCTATTGCATTGAAGTGTTGTGATCCTCATGTATGGATAATATAGTGATTATTTATGGTGTTTATGAGTATCCACCACTTATTTCTCTTCATCCTCTTTTCTATTTTTTGTATAAGATTTTAGTGGATGTATTGCTCTTGTTTATTTTTGGAAATAGGTATGAATTCTAACATTGTATCAAAGCATGTATGGAGTGACATTCCTTGGTCATGCATGAAGTCATATCAAAGCCTATAATACTTATTTTGAGTTCTAGGATGAATTTCTTCTCAAATATTCATAAGTATCTTCAATATAAGAGGTAAAGAAGAGATTTTTTCATATCTTATTTTACCTTCCATCGTTCTAGCATGTTCAAAGAATGTAAGTTTTGTAAAAATATTTAGGATCCTAAAAACACAATTTGTAATGGAGAAGCTACTAGATATTTTAAATATATTTACATGCCCATTTTAAAAAGAATCGACACCCCTTTTAAATGCATTTTTGAATGGATCACATGATATCCTACTTCAAAGATAAGACATGTGCTTCTACCCATCGAATAGTGCATCAAAGTGGATGAAGAGGGTGTATTATAATACTTCTCCATATAGATCATAGGTTTAATTCCTAACCGATAATTTTACTCAATTTATTTCAAATTGATTAGTATAAGCTCATCTTTGATTATTCTATATCTAGTTCCATGGTGTGGAAGTCTAGTCAATATGATTTAAGGCTATTTATGTTAGGTAGAAGGTCACAAGTTCAAAGCACATCCTTACCTTTTGTCTTCATTGTTATGCTTGTGATGAAAAATATCTATCTTTAAGGAGAAAGCATACTTTTCCTCCAAAAAAGAAGAAATTCTAGATCAATTAAACAATCCCTATGTAAGATCATTTCTCTCTTTGGTCATGATATTGAGATTGTGGTCATTAAGTTTTTGCTACCTCAACATGGTCAGGATGATGTCATTTATGGAGGCATTGAAAATTTAATTAACATGGTTGGTGTGGATATGATAGTTGTTTGTGGTGTAAGAATGTATTGGAATCAAGTTCAAATTACGTGCCATCTACATAATAATTACTTTTGGTGTGCCACATTTTGATTGCCTCTCCTTTATTCATTTATGATGGTGTATAGTTGAGAGATATCTCAATTGTGGTGTAAGTTCTTTGATTAGATTGAATGTATTTGCTCATGGGAGGCCTAGGTTAAAAACTCAACAAAATTTTTTGGAGTCACAATGATGATTTCAAGTCTTAGTCAACATGGTGCCTTTGCATACTTAACATTATTATATATATATGTATACACCTTCAACTAATGAGGATTTAGAATATATCAAACCCATAGTCCAATGACAACCATATGCCACAGAATGAGTGAAAAACACCAACATATCAATGAATGACAAGTGATAACATATGATCCAAGTGTTGTAGGTGAGTTGGAGAGGAGAGGGAAATCCTCCAAGAGAGGTCCCAGGTTCAAATCTCCACCCTACCAAAAAGCTGAATTGGGTATCCAAAATCCAATTGATAATGTTGGTGTGGGCAGGGTCGGGTGCGACTCCCGGGTGACTTTGACTTTGACGGTGTAGAACCCCCTGTTCGTGGTCTCTCAGACCAAGGCGGCCCCGCAAGGGGTTTTTCGCTTTTAAAAAAAAAAAAGTGATAACATATGATTGAAGACTATTTTTCTAAAATTTAGGAGGTTAATTTATCATTTTTTGAGGGTTTTTATGGAGAATATTCTAGAGGCCATAAATTTTGCATAAAAAAATATTTTAGTCCCTTTTTTAAATCACATGATTTTTTGAGCTCTTTGTATTGGTGATATTTTTCAATAAAATATTATAGTGTTGGAGGTCAAATTGTGCATGATAGTCCTCAAAGCCTATTGCCCTATTTTTAAAGGGTAAATTTATACTATGTTATGCAATCTAAATATTTGATCTATATTCATGGGAGATATAGTTGAATTTGTGACATATGCATTAGTCAATCCCTCTTTATCCTTTGGGATATTGATCTATCTTATGCATGAAGTTATAATCCTTCATAATCACTTTTTCTTCTATTCTTTATCTTGGTGCTCTTGGAATTTCATAATAACTCTTCTCATAAATAGGTCCATATTTTTTTTTTGCAATGAAAATCAAGTGGACCAAGGTCAATTTGAAGTTTCCAAACAAGATGATGTATGCTATAAAAGAAAAAGTTTTATTTCCAAGCCTTACCTTATGCGACTTTAAACTATTGGAGTAGTTTTTTTAAAGAGAGGATACTTGGATTATCTTCCTCATATGGATACATAGTGGAGGTGTTCTTTGATATATTTAAGAGTATTTGATATTAGTGGTGGTGACTTTAGTGTAGCCTAAGAATATTCTCATTTAAATTCATTTTAGAAAAATTCTAGATGATGAAGGGATTCAACTACTACTTCCTCATGTATAGAGGCCCACTAAATCATACATTATGGGAAAATATATTATTGTCACTGATGTATTCTATTCTTTGTCCCTTAGTTTAGGTATGAGGGGGTGTTAAAAGCATAAACTAACTTATGTCCAAGGATAATATTGTAAGATACAAACTTGTATGGCCTATGGGCAATCATTGTATAAATATATTATATTTATTTTATTATTTAATTATGTAAGCCCTATGGACCATGATTAACCTTTTTGCAGTTAAATGCATCTTAAAACATGTAATTAACCTAAATCCCTCTTGTTATGTTGGCTTAGGTTAAACTTCTTTATATAATTATGTTTTTTATATTGGTATAAATACCCCCACCACTCCATCCACTATATCGGAGTGTTATGATCCTTCCCTATATATAACATAGTGACTATTTATGGTGCCCATGTATTCTCATTATTTATTTCTCTATTTTATCATTTTTTATGCTTTATGAATACGATTTGAGTGGATGGATTCTTTTTAATTATTTCTATAATATAGGTGTGATTTCCAATATTTATTTGGGTTTAGGTATCTATTTAAGAGACTCTAGTAGCATACATATCTCCTTTAAGGTTTTCGCATCACCTAGTCTTCAGCATCCACCTTAGTAATTGGCATGATGTCAGTATAAACTTGATAAGTCTTAGATATTGATGTGAGCTAGACCCTTATCTAGAGTAAAAAATTATTGACTATCTTAGAATCAATTGAACCACATTTACTCTACAAGCTATGTAATTAATTTCAACCCATCAAATAACATTTATGAAGTACATAGATCAAATCATATAACTTTTAATTGATGTTATAGTCAAATTTGTTGGAGATATTACATTATTTTATACATTGAGTATCTTGAAGTACCATTGAGTACTATTGTAAATATTAGATTAGGAAGTGTGTGTGTCTAAAGTATGTGTCAAGATGTAAAGAGTGTTATGTGCTATGTAACAAAGTGTGAAAGTTGTCAAGTGTGAAAGTGAAGAGTCATATGAGATGTGTCAAGATGTGAAGTAGGAGGTTATGTAATTATGAAGCTTTGTCATAATTTGAGGTATGTGAAAGGTCACATCACCCATATGTGTGAGGAGAAAAAAAGTTATGAGAATTATTATATATTGGAGACAAAGCTCCATGCAATATAAATTAATGATTTTGTAATATGATATATTATGATTTATGAATAGAGAGTATTTTGTTGTACAATACTTGTGTTACTTATGGATGTGATTTTATGTGATTGATATTTGATCCTAGAGAAATTTGAACCTAGTGATAAGTCCTTGGGTTTTTATAATAACCATTGTTTTGAAAGTTGAACCATCATAGCGATCATAACCATTATCTCAAAAGTTGAACCATCATAATGGCCATAACCGTTATCTCAAAAGTTGAACTGTCATAACAGTCTTCTCATTATCTCAAAATTTAAATAGCTATAAAAACCATAACTGTTATCTTGAAATTTGAACCATCATGACAGTCATGTAATTAATTTAATAAGGCGATGATATTGAGGTTGGAGATGACATGGTGGTTGCATGGAAGTCTTGCACATTTATAGTGGGTAATAATATTTTCTGACATATTTTTTTTTAGCAGACGTCTCTTCCCAGAGACTGCCTTATGTGTAACTTTCTCATAGATTTTTATTGTTTGGAAGACACATATTCTCAAATATTACCTCTATGTAAATTTGTTCAATGTCTTATGTGTAATTTTTTTTTCAAAATTAATACAATTTGTTGTTATCTCGTAATATTTTTCTTTTCTATTTTTTGTTTTGCACAACAAGAACCCATTGTCCTTGATAATTTTGGATTAGGAAAATATGATAATTTCAAAAAATAATTCGGTAGTAACTCTCAAATAGTATAGGCTTGACCCACTGATCACTGATTATGGTCGGATGGCTAAGTTGAAAATGTATGAAAATGATGTAGTGGACTATAGTGAATTGCTTGAGGAATATACATTGGCCTCAATTTTTTCTCTAAGAAATTTTTTACATATGGCATAAGGGGGACAAGGTGCATAGAGGACTTGAATCAAACCCATGCCCAAAGGCCCAATAAAATTCAAATTATAACCCTAGGGTATACAAGGGGAAAATTGAGAAGGGGAAGTACCACAAAATTAATTAGAGGAAATACTAAAAGGTAGTCCAACCAGATTGGGAGATAAAAAAAATGAGCAAAAATAAGAAAAATAAAGCAATTATGTTATATAAAATTGTGAGAGCTAGTCCAATTGGTTGTAGGTCAGGATCTAATACTAGAGCAAGTTTTGTCAATAAAGGATAAGACTTTGGTAGGTAGATTTATGGGCCATTCCATGAAACTAAAAAACTCTATGAGAATGGATCAAGGTTACTTAGTTGGAGATTTTAGGCTATACTCCTACATATCATGTGATGACAAAGAGTTGGTTGATTTTTATCTTTCAAAAGGTAAAAGACTCTATAATCATAAATATGGAATATGGAGTTGGGTGCTCAATATTAAAAATCTATAATTTTGGACTCTTAGGTTTGATCTATGCTTTGAGAATACTAATAACTAGTATATCTAGGTCAAGCTACCCTTTTTCCCCTTGAATTTTAGAATGAAAGAACTCCTAGGAATTTTTCCTTGGAGTAGATATAGAAAACTCAAATGATATCCAAAAAAATGATAGCTCGTATCTTAGTGACACTTAATCTTGGTTTCAGGTTATTGGAAGTTTAGATCATGAAAATGGATATATTTACAGAATCTCGACTACATTAGGGTGTCATTTCAATATAGTAATTATCATCATTATGGTCATGTCAAGGTAGATGTTGAAATGAAAGAGAGTAGAGGGATAGGGACTGTACATAAGAAAGTTGGATATTTTTTTGATCTACAAAATTCAAAGGAGGAAGTGGCAACCAAAAGCATAGATAGAGGAGGACCTTGTCAAGAATATTGAATCACTTAAATAAAGGTTTTTTGTCATAA
Source organism: Wollemia nobilis (assembly GCA_028583015.1). Lineage (NCBI taxonomy): Eukaryota > Viridiplantae > Streptophyta > Pinopsida > Araucariales > Araucariaceae > Wollemia > Wollemia nobilis. The sequence continues at coordinate 7,725,733 of JAQPPZ010001028.1, forward strand.
ATGTCTATACAAAGGAGAAATATTTAGCTCCAAGCAATTGCAATAGAAAAGTTTTAAATGAGGGAAGGGAAGCCATTCCTACAATTGATAAAGTGTATAGAGGTGTTTTATCAAGTATCCATCAAAGCATAAACTTAATCACATTTCTAAGGAAGGATGCAATTTTAATAATGTTAAACTTTCTATATCATTTTGCCCATGTCAAGCCCCTGTATGGAGATCTTGATAGGCCATAGTTCCCATAGGCTATTGCAATAGGGTGGTGTTGTTCCTTTATTTTAGGATGGTAAGGAGGAGAAATATTATGGTCATAAGGAGGAATAGAAAAGGGTTTTAAATCCAAGGGTGACTCTATAACCTCTTTCTATCAAGGGATTCAAACAAGTAGAGAAGGGTGTAAAACCTACTAAGTTCTTACCCTCTTTAAACAAACATTTATGACCAAGGAAATAAGTAGGGCTTAAATAATCCTAGTATGTCATCTTCCCTACCAAGTCCTCCAAATCACTATAATACAAACATACCTTATTGAAGATATGCCCTAAGACCCCTTAAATTGTAAAGAAGATACTGGGTATGGTAAGGTATTAGGGGGCTTGGGTCTTGAAACAAGTCAATCTCAAAAATTTATAGTAGGAAAAAAATCCTACTTGAAAATTACACAAAACATTTGAGAAGGAACTTTTATCTAGTAAACAAAAATCCATAGTTGAGGTTCTTAGAGCAAGACAACCCTAGGGGAAAGGGAATCAATGATCATCATCTCTTTAAATGTTAGAGAGATTGGATCCCTTCATTAAAATATAGCCCTCAGGTATTTTTTAAACTTCATAAGCTAGATATAAATCTCATCCAGGAGACTATGCTGGATGCAAAAAAAACAATAGCCATCCTTGCCTCTCTCCTATCAAATTGGAACTTTGAAGGAATAGAACCAAATGGAGGATCATAAGGGAATGCAATGGGATGGAATTCCTCCTTCCAACTAGTTGATAAGGTATATATTAAGGTAGGTGTGGTTACATACTGATATTCTATGGAGATATTTAAGTTCATTTCTATAATCAATTTGTATGGTCCTTATGATGGTAGAAGGGTGTTTTGGAAAATTTTATTTATACTAGACTTAAACAAAAAGGAAATATATTAGTGGAAGGGGACTTAAAATTTGTAACTACAAGATAAAAAATATGGGGAGAGGAGACCAAAAATGGATTCCCTCGCTCAAATTTTATTGTAAAAGATCTAAAATGTAGAGTTATGTGATCTAGAACCCATTAAATTAGTTTCCACTTGGAGGAATCAAAGAACTAGAAGATAAGGTATTTATAAAAGGTTAGATATATTTTTAGTGTCTGAAAACCTTATAGTTGAAGCAAATAGACTATGGTCTTGGATAGATCAAGGTAGGAGACCTAATCATTCATCAATTGTCTTTCAATTAGAAAAATATCAAGAGTAACCAATCGGATCTATCAAGTTCAATGCTATTTGGTTGAAAGATATGTTGAGGTATATTACATTATTTGGTACATGCTAATGTACCTCCATGGTACCTTCATGGTACATTTATAAATATGTAATAGATTAGGGTTGAGTCTATAGTTTAGAGTGTGATTTATATTTCCCCTTTTATGTAAGTGTTAATGTGTAGGAAATGCACAAGTGTCATGTGAGAGTGCAATATGCAAGAAATGCATGAGTGTCATGTAAGTGTGGGCACGTGAGAATTAGGAGCAATAGGAAAATACAGAAATATTATATTCAACCCCAGAAACATAAGAATTACAAAGTTTAAATAGTGTTTGATTAAACAACCTTAGGGAATATAGGAGAAGTTAGGAAAAGAAGTAGAATAGGGAGGAAAGGAGAAAGGGAATTTGGTGTTGTCCGCCTTGCCACCCATGTCGTCTAGTATGCCCAGTCAGTTGCCGTCCAAGTCAAACTACCTGCCCAATCAGCTACCATCCAAGGAGGTAAAAGGGTAAGATCCAAAGCTTACCATTGAAAACAAATTTTTTACTCCTTTTAGCTGGCTTAATTTCCAACATTCTCCTCCTTAAAGTTGAGAGGACTGACTATACAGTATCTCAACTTTATATATTGAGCTTTAGCTATACCTTTGGTGAAGATATCTGCAATATTATCCAAAGTGCTACAATATTGAATCTCAACTATCTACTGTTCCACCATATCTCGAATGAAGTGATACTTCATATCAAAATTCTTTGATCTGCTATGGTGGAATAGATTGTATGCCAACTGAATGACACTTATGTTATCACAATACAGTCGAGTTGGACCACTTTGACTTTATCCAATATCTTAAAGAACTTTTCTCAACCATAGGGCTTGAGTACTAGCATGTGTGATGGCTATATAATCAGCCTCAGTCGATGACAATGCTACAACAGTTTGTTTCTTGGAAGTCCATGTAATTAGTTGTGATCCTAGACTAAAATAATTTCCTGATGTAGATTTCTTGTCATCTATATTGCTGCTCTAATCACTGTTACTGAAGCCAACTAATTTCATAGAATTACATTTTTGGTAATGGATTCCAAATATCCAATGTACCTTTTACATATCTTAAGATTATTTTAGTTGCTTGTAGATGCAACTTATATGGACTAGCCATAAACCTTGAAACTAAAGAAACAACATATTGAATATTAGGCCTTGTGTTGGTGAGAAACATTAGACTCCCAACCATGTTTCTGTAAGTGGTCATGTCAACCTTTGATGCTCCATCGTCCTTGCTTAATTGGATCCCATGTCCAGTTGGAGTTGCAACTGATTTGCACTACTCCATGGAAAATTTCTTGATCATGTCTTGACCATACTTGTGTTGACATATAAATATCCCTTGATTTGATTGATGCACTTCCATCCCTAGGAAGTATCGCATTAAACCAAGATCTTTCATCTCAAACTATTTCATCATGGAGTTTTTGAACTCCATATTCATTTTATTGTTACTACCCATAAATATTAGATCATCCACATACAAAAAAACTATGAGAATGTCTACTCCATGCTTTAGGTAGTACAAATTTGGTTCACTTTTGCTTCTTGTGAATCCATACTCGCTGAAATAGCCATCAATGCGTGAATACCAAGCTCTTGGTGCTTGCTTGAGGCCATAAAGTGCTTTCTTCAATTTGTAAACAAGGTTCTCCTTTCCCTGTTCTTGAAAACCTTGAGGTTGTTGAACATAAACCTCTTCTATCAAGTATCCATTCAGAAAAGCACTTTTTACATCCATGTGTTGAATATTCCAACCTTTATGGGTTGCTAAGAAAAGAACTGATCTGATTGTTTCTTGTCATGCAACAGGAACAAAGGTTTCCTCATAGTCAATGTCAAATTTCTAAGTAAAACCTTTCGCTACTAGTATCGCCTTATGCCTCTCAATGCTTCCATCAGCATTGTACTTGGTCTTGTAGACCCATTTACACCCAACACATTTTTTCCTTTGGGTAGCTTTACTGGCTCCCATGTATCATTATTGTTTATAGAGGTTATTTCCTCTTTCATGTCTTCTTGCCATATATTTTGAGTACAAGCCTTCTCATAGCTAGCTGGTTCTAGCTGTGTACTAGCCAATAAATCATAATTGACTACATCTCCCCTAGGATCATGGGAGTCATCATCCCCATATAATTGCAAATTTTCAAGTTGCTACAAAACTGTATTCATTTCACTAGCTTGGCTTCTAGTGAATCTTCTCTGGAAATTCTGATCCAACATTTGAAAAGATGGATGATGTTGTAATGTTCTTTTGCCTCTTTATGGAGAGTCTCTGTCAATGTCCATCGGTGAAGAACTTACTGATCTCTATGGAGAAGGACTTGGAGTGGCGGTTGAAGTACTTGATGTAGTACTCCTGTTTGGGCTTGGAGGGGGTGGCGTGCCTTTGCTTTTCTTTGGAGACACCTGTTGTACCTATGAAGAACTTACATCTTGGGACTCATCATCAACATAAATTCTTTGATGACCCCATTCTTCCCCTCATCAAAAATTACATCCCTGGAGAGTATAACTTTATGAGTCTTGGGATTGTAGAGTCTATATGCCTTTGTAGACTCACAATACTATACAAATATTCAAGCTTGACTCTTTGGATAAAGCTTATTCCTTTTGTCATCATGAATGTGTGCATATGCTAAAGAACCAAACACTTTGAAGTGCTTTACATTAGGTTTCTTTCCGTACCACCCCTCATAAGGAGTGATACCATCTAAACTAGAAGTAGGACTTCTATTTAGAATATATACACTGGTTCTTACAACCTCTAACCAGTACATATGAGTTAGATGCTTAGTCTGAAGTATCGATCTTGCCATTTCAACTATGGTGCGGTTCTTTCTCTTGACCACACCGTTCTGTTGTGGGGTATAGGTAGTGGTGGATTGCCTTTTAATACCACTTGCTTTACAATATTTCAAGAATACTTTTGAGGAGTATTCACCTCCTCGATCTATCCTAAGACATTTTACATAATTCCCACTTTGATTCTATACATTGTTTCTAAAATCTATAAAGCAATCAAAAGCTTCATATTTATGTTTCAAAAAATAAACCCAGCACATTCTAGAGAAGTCATCTATGAAAGTGATAAAATAAGAATAGTTTTCGAGACTTTGTGTTTGCATTGGTCCACAGATATCTAAATGTACTAACTAAAGTGGATAGCTGGCTCTCCACACTTTTCCTTTTGGAAACTTCAACCTTGAGTGCTTTCCCAAAACACATCCTTCACAGACCTCCTTTTTGTTCATTGATTTTGGGAAGTCCTGTCACCATAGCTTGAGAAGTGAGAAGTTTCAAGCTAGCGGAATTAAGGTGACCATATCATAGTGCCAAAGCAAACTTAGATTTATTATAGCTACATTTGCAATTTGAACTCCTCATGGATCATCAAATTTGAGAGGGAATAACCTGTTCTTGGTCATGGGGGCCTATGTGATGACACGATTACAATTATTTTTACAAAACCATTTCTATGGGGAATAACCTGTTCTCTACACATTCTCTTGCTATAATTGCACATAAGGCATGATAACAACCATTTGGTCTTATCATCAATGCCTCTTTACAATTTTACAATTTGGATCTTTTGTCTCTTTTACAAAAAAACTAAGCCTCTTAGGCTTATTACACAAAAGTTCTACAGTTTATGATTCCTTGAATCAAGTGAAAAATTTATCCTTCGATTACAATAATTGTCTCTTAGACAATGTCTTTCTTTCTTATATGATATATATTAAAAATATATATTACTATTTAATAGATTAAAAAATAATTGCTTTAAAAAAACTTTGGAAAAGCAATTATAGTTAATATATTAAATATAATATAATTAATTTTAATAATAATATATAAAAAGGTCCGATGTGTAGACCAATTGGTTCATCCAAACCCCATAAGGGGGGCGGAGGTCCAAGGTTCAAATCTCGGGCCTCGTCGGACTGAACGCTTGTCCCTTTCCTGGTGCTTTCAGTGGCATAAAAGGTTTAAAATGATTGTGGCATGGTGGTTATAGGGGCGGACTACGTGAAGATTTGTGTGGCGGCTTCTAGGGTGGATAGCATAGAATATTATGGCGGCCATAAAAGCTGGATAGCCTACCCGGATTCATGGTGGCTACCGATTCCACCATGTAAATTTAAAAAAAAAAAATTAATAATAATAATATATAAAAAAAACTTTCTATAAAAAATTTATCCTTCGCAGGAATCGAACCCGCGACCTATTTCATGCAAGAATTCGTCCTAACAAACTCAGCTACCACTGTCGATGAGAACCCAAGAGCAAGATTACAAGTATATTATATTTTGGATCTGATTTCAAAAAAATAAAAAAAAATTTCAAGCTTTCACTGTCACTAGATTTCGAACCTGCGACCTGCAGGAAGGTGGGCACCTTATGGCTGGATCCACGAGCCAGTCGAGCTACGCGACTCGACGAGAAGGCAAGGGAAGCTTGCATTCCTTATACGTCTCTCGACCGTGCTTTAATTAATTTTTTTGGGGGATTTTTGTCCCGCATCGACCATGTAGAGGGCGATGAAGGTGTTTAAAACCTTTAGCGAGCGAATACTCACTCGATTGCCTTCGGACAATCAGTTATCATCCTTTTGCATCCTTCTCGAGCAATCGCTCCCTACCATGTTGCTTCCTTTGAGCCTGTCGTTTGTTGCCATGTTGCTTGTCCTCCTTTTGCCATGTAATCGATATTTTTGCCATGTAATTGGTCTACGTCAATTTTGAGTTGTCCAGTCTACGTCAGCCTTGTTCTCCTCTTGCCACGTGGTGCTCTCTGATTGGTTTTTCTGAGTTTCTCCTCCTCGCGTGCTTGCTATGCGGGCCTGCTCCAGACCTCACCTCGGTTCATGAATCACGGGCCTTATTTGCCTTGAATTGCATGTTGTGGGTCCCACTTGACCTTACCTCGATGTTCATGCTGCCTGGTTCCTCCACCTCAGACCTCGGGCTTGGTTCCTCCATCGACCTCGGTTCTAGCATCCTCTCCGACTTCGGCTCTGATACCATATGTGGGCACGTGAAAATTAGAAGCAATAGGAAAATGCAAAAATATTATATTCAACCCTAGAAACATAAGAATTACAAAGTTTAAATAGTGGTTGATTAAACAACCTTAGGGAATATAGGAGAAGTTAGGAAAAGAAGAAAAATAGGGAGGAAAGGAGAAAGGGAATTTGGTGTTGTTCGCCTTGCTACCCATGTCGTCCAATATGCCCAATCAGCTGTCGTCCAAGTCAAACTACCTACCCAGTCAGCTACCGTAAAAGGGTAAGATCCAAAGCTTACCGTTGCAAACAAATTTTTTACTCCTTTTAACTGGCTTAATTTACAACAGTAAGAGAGAATATGCACAAGTGTATTGTATGTAAGAGTGTAAATATGTAATGTAAGGATGTGCACAAGTGTCCTATATTATAAGTGCATGTAGGAGTCCAAGAGTCATGTAGATGTGTGCAAGTGTTGTAGAGTTAAGTGTCCATGTAGTATGCAAGAGGTAAGTTGATAAGCCAAGAGTCATGAGACTTAGCATATGGAGAGCAATGGTAAAGTAATTAAGAAGTCATATTAATATGACTACATTATGGATATAGTACTCCATGAGAAAGTAATCTAAGAGAAGACAATTAAAATATAGAGTTGTAACAGAAAGGAAAGTACTAAAGCTTGTATATAGATTTTTGAGCAATTAATATTGTAAGTTTTCTTCATGCATAGTTCATGAATGACTCAGGCTATTTACATTCATATTTGATTATATAAAAAAATTCTATTTGATTTATTATAAGTCTTGATATAAATATTAATTTTCTCATATTATTCTACCCATATTCTTATTACTTTAAATTTTAATATTGTGGCTATTTTATATTGGAACCTATGTGATAACCTATGATATTTTGTGGTATTAAGGCTTAAAAATCCAACAAGATGAGGAATTTATAAATTTAGTAAAATATGAGTGGAGACATTGATCCTACAATAGAAGAGACAACTATGTTTCAACTTTTAAAAATTCTAAGGAGAATCAATTTGCTACAATCAAATCAACCAAAGGTAAATATTGAGAAACAAAGGCAAAGATAGTTGACATAGAATCTAAATTGAATCAATTGTATAGTCATAAAGACAATGAGGTTTTAAGATAAGGAGAATTTATAGTTCAAGGAGCTAGAAAAAAATACGAGGGAGTTCCTAGAATGGAAAGACGCAAAGTGGAGGATGAAAAGTAATCACGTTGGTTCGAGTAGGGGGTGAGAATACAAAATTCTTTCAAAAGTATACAAAACAAAGAAATATGATAAATACCATCTGGGTATGAAAGGAAAGGATGGAAGAAATGTGAGAAGGTTTTAGGGAATAGTTGGATTAGGACTATCCTACTTTAAAAAAAAGGTATCAAGAATCCAACTGAGCAAATATAAAAGAAATAATTAAACTATCACTTTATCTACCTAAGATGGTTAGTGATGAAGTCAAAGAGGCTTTGATGACAAAAGTTACTAAGGAGCTACAAACAATTGTTGAATATTTTTAGAAAGGGAAGAGTCCAATATCGGATGGTTGGTCCATAGAATTTTATGTGGGTTTTTGTGAGCTATTGAAATAAGACTATTTAAAGGTGATTGAGGAATCAAGGATTTCTAGGTAGCTACTCAAGTGTATCAATACGATTATATTGGTATTAATTTCTAAGATGAATAACCTAGAATCCTTTTGGGGAGTATAGGCATATATCCTTATGCAATACTATCTACAAATGCATCTCCAAGACTATTGATATAAGGTTAAAAGGGTTTTTTTAGACACCCTCTCAAAAGAACAATTTGGTTTCTTGATTTAAAGAAAAATCCATGTGTAGACACCTAAAACACGTCATATTGAGAAGACCACATATATGGACACCTTTTAAGGCCACATAACCCACCTTGGGCAGCCTCAGGGCTTAACAGTGATTTTTATCACTTTAACAAGGAGGATTTTCCCTCTATAGTCTGGATCGTCCCACCAAGGGACGACCTCAGGAGGCCATATTACCCTGAGATGGTCAGCAATCATGATCATCCCACCTTGATACTATCATGCCTAAAACAAATTCAAATCCAACACCATGGGTAAAATAGTTTTATCAACTAGCTGAGCCTAACGATAATTACAATTAGTTGCGGGAAGCTTCTAGAATGGGTAGTTGCCTTTCTTGATCCTAACCGTTTTTTGGCTTCTTCAGCAAGCCTTGGAACCCCATTGGAAAATATATAAAAAGAAACATTGTCTTCATTAAAACCCCTGAGTTCTTCATGCAACGAATTTCTACCGAACTATGAAGTCATCATCTAGAAATTTAACATAACGAAGTGCTATCGAATTGTGAATTGAAGAGCTCTCAACTCTCTAAGCAACAGAGTGCTACCAAAATCCAACCTTGGATTTTGCAAGCATGTCAACACAACACCATGAAGGTTGAAGAATAAATTCGCACTCTTTGCACCATTAACGCCCTCGATTCTATGTTAAATCCCATCAATTAAGTCGTTTCTCATAAACACATCCTTGAACATCAATTTTGTAGATCAAACCCGATGTCACCTCGCATCAACTACGATAAAATTGCTCATAATTCAGTGGTCATATCACCCTGAGATGGTCCGTAGGCAACATCGTCTCACCCTAAGACAGTTAGTAGGTCAAACCATCTTGATCAGAGATGACCTCCCAATAGAGATTTGTTTCCCTGTTCTTTTGCTTTTATCAATTTTAGTAGTATTTTATTCATTTTCTAACATATTTTAATTTCATTTTTTATGCATTTAACAATCATATTTCAGTTTCTTTATCATGGATATGGGCCTTATCTTAGAAAGCTCCTCATTTGCTATTAATGCCCTTTAAGTTGGCTTGTGTGCAGATTATAGGCCTTTCAAAGGAGCTAAAGATCATAAAGATTCATTTGTCACCATCCTACATTACGAAGGTTACGAGAAAATCCTCAAATTAGTTTGTGAGGATGCAAATGGGATCCCACGAATTACATCCAAAATGGCTATAATTATATTTTAACTTATCAAGATTAGTAGCAATCCCTAAGAGCGATTTTATTGTAATCTTCTTGAAAGAGCAAATCATTATTAATAAAAGTGCACCATTTAATTCATTTCTTTATCTTGCTCTTTTCTTGTATGGTTACATTTAGATTAGCTATAGTTCAATCTTGCTTTTCTTTCTTGGATGTATGGTCTCTTTTTTATAACTTCACCATGAAGTTATTGGTGTTGCTTAGGAATAACTTCATTCAGTCAAATTAAGGAAGTAGTACGCAATGATAATTAAGCTTGATTTGGAAAAAGCTTTTGATAGGGTAAGATGGTTGTACAATAGACTCATATAAATTCATATTGGTTGTAGTGTACCCTTTGTAAATTGGGTAATGAGATGTATTAATTATGCTTCCTTTGTTATCTTAATTAATGGTTCAAATTCTAGCTTCTTCAAGCCTTCTAGAGGGTTGAAATAGGAATACCCCTTATCACACCTATTATTCTAGATAGTGGTTGAAGTGCTGAGCAGAATTATTAAGAAATAAAAAAGACTTGGCATGAATAAAAACATTAAAATGGAAAACTCTGTAGTTGAGATTCACTTACTATTTTTGGATGATATAATCCTATTTGGAAATGGCAACTTAAGAGAAGCATTGAAATATAAAGAATTGTTATATTTACATTGTGCTACTACAACAATGGAAATAAACCTCCAGAAGGCTAATATATTTTAACAAACTAAAACTAGGACAAGAAGATGTCATGATAAGGATTTTTGCTTCAATCTAATTGAGTATGGCAAAGGGCTAAAATATTTGGGGTTTAGGTTGAAGTCAAATGATTATGGATACCAAATTTGGATTTGGCTATACAATAAAGTGGAAGAAAGGATAACTTGATGTTGCAATAGATGGTTATCATTAGGAGGTTGTTTAACACTAGTGAAATCAGTTTTGGAGACCATTCCAATATATTGACACTCCATGGCTTATATTCCTACTAAAATAATGAAAATAATAAGGAAGAAATGCTTCCATCTCCTTTGGAAAGGAATAAGGGAGAATGTGCAATGGCTTTGCTTACATGGAGTAAGATTGACAAACCTAAATCAGCAGGAGGATGGGGGCTTAAGAATATACATAACTTCAAAAAAGTACTAGTTTACAAGAGTCTTTGAATATTGATAATTGGTAAAGGATTATGGCATGAGGTTATCAAAGATAAATATTTGGGTTCCATGTACTTTGAAGAGTGGATTGTAATTCCTATCAAGTCAGTTACCAATGCTTCTATCATTTGGAAATGTTAGTTTTTTAGCCACAAGTACCAATATCTAGGATCTTAAGAGTCTCAAATACAAGAACAATCACTATATTAAATGGAAAAAATAAAGACCATAACATTCATAATAAGAAAAATTATACAATGGCCAATATAATTCATGCAATAACATGAATAAAACTTATAATATAATTGCTCAAATTGTATACAAGCTTCTTTGTATGATGCTTGAAATACATATATTCCTCAATGATACATTACATGGAGCTTTATCTCCATAATATAGCCTTACAAATATGACTCTTAAATACTTAAATATTGCTCTCCTCACATATCTGGGAGATGCATATTTTCTTATCTTATACATAAGATAAATCCTCTCATGTCTTTTGGCTTCTCATCTTGCCACTTGTATACATGACTCTTGGCTCTCTATTTGCACACTTTATTCTATGACACTTGCACACTCTTATTTGCACACTTGCACACTTTACTATATGACACATTGCACACTCCTACATCTATACACATGCACACTCTATTACATGATACTTGTGCACATTATCACTCCTCACACTTACACACATAATTACATGACACTTGTGCACATTCTACATAGGAACACTTACATAAAGGGGATATATAAATCACTCTTCTAAACTATAGAATCATATCTTAATATATTACATATTTATATTTGTACCATAAATGTACCACGATGGTAAATTAGCATGTATCAAATAATATAAAATTCTCCAATAGGGAAGCATTAGTGAAGGCTTTTCTATTAGTGGGTAATTATTTGGTTTGGAGAATGGAAAATGGGAAGAAAGTAAGACTAAAAAAATGCCCTTGGTTGAGGAGTGGAGGAGATCACAAGCTATCTCAAAACTTAATAGAACATCTAAATGGACAGGGGCTTGGCATATTTGTAGACGCAGCCTCTATGGACAAAACTAGTTTGTGGAATTGAGGGTGGCTTTTAGCAAACAAATTATATTCGGAAAGATATGAATTTGAGCAATGGAGAAATTATACAAGGGGTCTAATACGTTCTTTTAAAATATTGAGATAAGAAAAAGACTTTTTAGTATGGTCAAAGAACTTAGCTAGTGGATAGTTTACAACTAAGGATAAAAAATAATTTTTGAAGATAAGTAGGTCCTTTAGTGGTGGAGCATGTTTTGGAAGGTGAAAGTGCCCTTGAAAATCAAAAAATTTTCTTGGTTAATGTTAGCTAAGAAGACATTGACTAGGATTTTTTACAAAAGAGGTCTTGGAAAGGTCCAAGTCAATGTAACCTTTGTAAAAGAGAAGAATAAACAATGGATCACCTACTAGTTCATTGTGATTTCTCGAGAGAAGTGTGGAAGTCTGTTCTACCCTTGACTAAGGGGAAGGGATAGTGGACAACAAGAAATCTATTGGAGAATATGCAATAATGGTTCAAAGATAAAGGTTTAAAGGAATAAAGTTGCATTGTATTAATAGTGGCATGGGGTCTATGATTGATAATAAATTCTATGTTGTTTGAGAGAAAGGAAATTCAACCTATATAAGTTCAATCTGAGATTAAATATACTTATGAAGGCATAAAACAAGCCCCAAAATTAAAGGGTATAAGCTAGGTTAGCAGTTTAACAGTGGATATTACAAAGTCTTGGGGTTTTTTCCTTGGAACATGTCAAGAAAGTCTAGGTAGATGTGGGGTAGGAGGAGTGTCATATCAGAATGAAAATCACAAATTTACTTTCAAAGTGAATCTTAGTGAAGGCATCAATAATATGATAGAGTGAAAGGCTTTGATTTATTTGATACGAATGGTGGTGGAACAAGGAATAATAAAACTTCAAGTTTTTGGTGATTTGAAATTGGTGGTGGATTGGGATTTAGGATTAGTGGAGATGCAAAATTTGATACTTAGACCTTATTATGAGCGAGTGAAATTTCTAGAAGCATCATTTGTAGATATTTTTTATAAACATATCTACAAAGAACTATATGAGGAAGCAGATGGTCTATCAAAAGTTGCCTTGGATATTTTAGTTGCTACTTGGTTAAAAATACTAGTGTGTGGGACAATGATTCCACCATAGTCTGCTCCATTTTGATACTTGTTTCCTTTTGATAGAAGTTATGGTTTAGGATACTTTTTGTGTTCTTTTTGACATTGTTTAATAAATACCAAAATGACACTCTATAAGATGACTAAAGGCTTGCATCAGACTATTCATAGTTTTTATAGTATCAAAACTGATAAACTTTTCAAAGAAATTTGAGTCATTGTTAAAAGATTTTAAAATAGCTCTAAAAGAAATTATTTAGTGAGAATAATATAAATAAATACCCATCTCATTGTAATTTTTTTAAACTCTAAAAAAAAGTTACCAATTTTTTTCAAAAATAATATATTTAACTAACTATTAACAATGACCCTTTAAAACTTAATGAAATATAATTTTAAAAAAAGATTATATTTTAAGGAGAGCATATAACTCCTTTCAACATTCAAATAAAATAAATATTTATTAATCTCTAGTCATTAAAAAAAAACTTAAGCCCTAATTATTTTTTTTTTTTTTGTCTTGAGATGGATCTTATGACAAGATAATCTCCTGAAACACAGACTTAAACCCTTATATCTTCAATTCATTTCAAAACGTTTTCTCTCGGAAATTTGGAAAAGTAAACGTTTATACATAAACCCTAAAATAACTAAATCATTATCAAGGTAATTGAAATTCATCAAATGCATTACAAGAGCAAAACGGAAGGTACTTTATATCCATTCGCTAAGTCAAAGTTGTTCCTGCATTAAATTCATTAAACCCCATACCTTGAGCTGAGCTTGGAAATACAATTTGCTAGAGCGAAAGCATAGAAAGGCGTTGTAAGCTTGCTTCTTCAGATTCGCTCAGGGCATTCTGTGATCTGTTGCGCAAGACAAAAGCAATATGAAAGAGCCGATTTCGAACACTACCAATCCGCCTATTGTGGTGGAGGACTCTCCGCAGCCGAACCATAAAATAGAAATAATAGTGTGAAACTCTGCCGCAAATGGCAGTCAAGTTCCTGCATGGTGGAAACCATAATAGTAGAGGAGTAAGAAAGGAGCAATATCTCAGCAATAACAGCATTGGAATCCTTGCAGCAACAGGATGCGCAATCATGATGGACGGTTCAACAAAGGAGAAGGCAATTCTCAGGGCAGGGTTTGATAGAAGAAAAGTTGAGCAGCAGGTACAAGATATGAAGAGTTCGTACCACAAAGGCATTTTGCGAAACTTCCAGGCAATTTCAATATTAAAGGTGTGCAGTACGTTCCAAGTTCTCAAGGTGATGCTGTTGCTTGATAGTTGCAGTTACTACTTATTGTAAAGATTTATTCCTTACCATGTCCAAATAGTTTGAATTTCGATTTTTTTATAAAAATTTAAAAGTATATTAAATATATAATTAAAAATGGTAGCATTCATTTATGGTGTTAATTTGGATTTTTTATAAAAATTTAAAAGTATATTAAATATATAATTAAAATGGTAGCATTCATCTATGGTGTTAATTAAATAAATTAGTAATTGATAAAATTAAGTTTTGATTATAAAAAATAAAATAATTTTTAATTTTGAATATTATTTTTGGTGTTTAATATATAAACATAAAATAGTAGTTTTTATGGAGATAATATTTTCCATTTGAGTTGTCTATTTTTTTTTGGTAAGTAGTGTTTGTATTTACAGTGAGTTTTAACAAGGATCCCAAAACCTGATTACATAAGCAATGGGTCTAGGGCATCAATCCCTTGAAACTGAACACCAAAAGCAAATCCCGCCTGACTGTAACAAGTAAGCATGAAACAATCCCTCTCGACGGGAAACAAACAAATAAGAAAGAAAGTAGTTTTGGAGATCCCGCCGAGTGGGGAGTAGCCAAAAACCACCATCGAGAAGATCCCGCCCGACAGAAGCAAAGAAAAACCGTTACAATAAAATCCTGCCTCGCGGGAAGCAGTAAAAACCACCACAAACAGTCCCACATAGCGGGAAGCAACAGGGAAATCCCGCCATCCGGGAAACCAACAAAAAATAAAGGATCCCGCCTCGCGGGAAAACCGGCGGATTTGGCGGATCCCGCCCTATGGAGAAACCATCCCGCCCACCGGGAAAACATTTCGTTCAGCGAGAGCCATCCTGCAGGAAGTCGACAGCCAACACAGAGAGAATCCAGCCCATCGTGAAGCGACCAGAGAGCTGCACCACGATGAACCCGCCCCGAGAAAAAAGAAGAGGATCCCGTCCCGACAAAACAAAAAGAAACAACAAGTTAAGGGACCAGGGATCTAGGGACTAGGAATCTCGAGCGAGAAGAGGAACCAGTCACAGGGATGGGATCCTTAGGAACCAAAATAGTGGGAAGCTGTCCAAACCCTAAACCATCACCTCCACCGCATCGAGAAACACAGGGGACCAGATCCACGCGAATAACCTGCAAAAAACCCCAGGGGGAAGCCTGAGGGAAAAAGGGAAGGGATCCCCAACCAAACAGGGATCCCTGGGAAGCACCAGTCCGAAAAAACAACCAAGGAAACCCTAGCCGGTTGGGAGGGGCGCAGATAGTGGAGAAGGATCTCCCTCCAGGAGATCATCTGCAAACAACCACTCCCCGAAAGGGATGACCTGGGTTGAGCCAGGGACTGGGCAGGAACCAGGAGCCATGGGAGGGGGAGCAGGGGAGGGACTAGAGCCCTCCCCTCTCTACTTTCTTTATTTGAGTTGTCTATTTTATTATTTTAAAATTAACTTAGTTTTTTATTCAATCATCTTAAGACAATGGTTAGGAAGTGATAGTTTTATATTATATTTTATTTTTGTTTATTTTTTTTTAGTAAACTTTAATATTTGGAGTGAGTCTAAGCATGGAGTCGGAACAATTTTTATAGTTTTTGTTTCCAATTTCTAGAGAAGTTCAAAGAATGAAACAAGAGAAAAATATTAAATAGCAAGGAAGAAAAAAAGCATTTAGAAAAGTTTATTTAGAAATTTGGAAACAAGATGCTTAGTTTTGGAAAGTATTTTTTTTTTTTTTTTTGCTAAAGAACAAAATTAAGAATGAATTTATAGGAGTCCTTATCCATACTATAGACAATTCATCATAAGTGGTTGTCAAAAATGAGATGATCAAACATGATACAATAATGTTTAAAAGTAAAGGTTCAACATGTAAGTTCAATGGATATAACCAATTTTTTCAAAGATTCCATAATAAGAAGAAAGAAAATAAAAATTATGTATAAACAAAAATGTGCCACTATAAATATATTAAAACCTTTACAAAACTTTATTATAATCAAATTTGAATCAAAACAATAACTTCAAAGATTCGAGAATAAGAAGAAAGAAAATAACCAACTTTTTCAAAGATTCGAGAATAAGAAGAAAGAAAATAAAAATTATGTATAAACAAAAATGTGCCACTATAAATATTTTAAAACCTTTACAAAACTTTATTATAATCAAATTTGAATAAAAACAATAACTTCAAAAATTCGAGAATAAGAAGAAAGAAAATAACCACCTTTTTCAAGGATTGGAGAATAAGAAAAAAAAATTATATATAAACAAAAATGTGTCACTATAGGATGGTGAGGGAAGAAAGTAGAGAGGGGAGGGCTCTGGTCCCTCCCCTGCTCCCCCTCCCATGGCTCCTGGTTCCCGCCAGCTCCTCGGCTCAACCTGAGTCATCCCTCCCGGAGAGTGGTTGTTTGCGGATGATCTCCGGGGGGAGATCCTTCTCCACTATCTCGCGCCCCTCCCGACTCGGCTAGGGTTTCCTTGGTTGTTTTTTCGGATCGGTGCTTCCCAGGGATCCCTGTTTGGTTGGGGATCCCTTCCCTTTTTCCCTCAGGCTTCCCCCTGGGGTTTTTTGTAGGTTATTCGCGTGGATCTGGTCCCCTGCGTTTCTCGGTGCGGTGGAGGTGACGGTTTAGGGTTTGGATAGCTTCCCCCTTTTTCTTGTGAATCCTCGGCAGGCTCTGTGCTTGGACGGGATTCTTGGTCCCTGCTGCTGGGATCCTCTTCTCTTTTCCCGGGGCGGGTTCCTTGTGGTGCAACTCTCTGGTCACTTCCTCGATGGGTTGGATCCACTCTCGTGCCGGTCGTCGGCTTCCCGCAGGATGGCTCTCGCCGAACGGAATGTTTTCCCGTGGGCGGCCGGTTTCTCCATAGGGTGGGATCCGCCAAATCCGCCAGTTTTCCCGTGAGGCGGGATCCTTTCTTTTTTGTTGGTTTCCCGGATGGTAGGATTTCCTTGCTGCTTCCCGCTAGGCGGGACTTTTTTGTGGTGGTTTTGACTGCTTCCCACGAGGCGGGATTTTATTGTAACAGCTTTTCTTTGCTTCCTGCTGGGCGGGATCTTCTCGATGGTGGTTTTTGGCTACTCCCCGCCGGGCGGGATCTCCAAAACTACTTTCTTTCTTATTTGTTTGTTTCCGCTGAGAGGGATTGTTTCATGCTTATCGTTACCGCTAGGCGGGATTTCTGTTTTGGTGTTCAGTTTCAAGGGATTGATGCCCTAAACCCATTGCTTATGTAATCAGGTTTTGGGATCCTTGTTAAAACCCGTTGTAAATACAAACACTACTTACCAAAAAAAAATGTGTCACTATAAATATTTTAAAACCTTTACCAAACTTTATTATAATCAAATTTGAATCAAAACAATAACTTTAAAAACTAAACTAACAAAATATTACATTTTAATATCATAAATACAAAAAAAAACATCCTAAAAAATTGCAAAAGTAAAATAAAAAATAAATAAATTATAAAAAATTTCATAATAAGACAAAAATCCTTTTTGCCTTATAAAATGACCAATAGCACCCTACTTTATTCACAAATATTGGATGAAACTAAAAAAGATAGATGAGATGAGTGAAGCTTCTTGTTTTCTGATATAAGACTTGGATATTATCTTTCATCTACAGGAAGTACGCCTCAATTTTAATGCATACTCCTATCAAATAGGTGGACTCCATTTGAGGAAGATTTGAATATTATTAATATCATAAAGCACAGTATATCATTTTTGAGGTTATAGTCTTGGGTGGGGAGCCCACGTTTGAAGGCCATAATCGTTGTCCAGTACAAATCTTTAGCGCTCCACATGCAGATTGTCTGTGTAATTATAAATTCTTTCGTTCTCAAGGGAAGCTTGCCCGGATGAAAAAGAAAATATTATACTCTATAGTGGACATCATGCACGAAAAGATGGCGGATACCCGCAAAGTGTGGTCCACCTGCCCTTGTCACATGGCTTGAGCCGATGATGATTCCATTCAATTAACTGGAGAATTATCTTACGAGGGAAAAAGACAGACAATGTGCAACGTCCTCGTCAGGTCGAATTTCCGCCAAGAATTTGGTGGAACACGGCTTGCACGAACAGAACATACGAACCGCGAGTTAAATAAAAAAGTCCCATGCTTGCTGTTGCGTGCGTATACGGGAAGCAGTAATGGAGAAAGGCCTCCGTATGGGTTGCTATATATCGTTTTGGTGTGGATTTTTCTTCGCTGTTGACAAGGACGGTGTCTCTATTGTGTGTCCACCTGCTGTCGCCTGGAAAAACGAATTGTCATGTCACGGTCTCATGGGCACAAAGGTTTTTATAGTACGTCTTTGTAAGGAAAGGAAAGGAAAAGAAACCAAGTTGTAAGTAAATTACAGTGGTAAGGTTTTGCTTTTTTTTGTTTTTTTTATACATAGAAGAATTGGCAACTACCTTTCCTTTTTGGAAAAAGATAGAGGAATTGGCAACGAACAACTGGTTATAGGGTCAAGTTACATTGCCTCCTATCGTAGCTTCAATTCATGGTGATACCACTAACCCCTACCTCGCCTTGGTAAACACGGCTGGAGTGAGGGATTCTCGGTGGATCAGGGTTGGTACCACCGTCATCAAGCTGGTGCACACTCACTCAGCGAACTCAGATCAGACTACTATCTTTCTTTGCCCTAGATTGGGTATATCACGGGGTTTGAACCTAGGTCTTCTCTGGTAGGTGCCCAACTTCTTACCAATCCAGCTAACCCTGGGGACTAGGTGGTTTAAACATCAGAAAGAACCAAAGGGTAAATAAACTAAATTAACGAATCCAAAACCCACCTGGTATTATTAAAAATGAGTGAAATTATAAAATCAATTTTTATGAGATCATTATTTTTTTATTATTATTAAACATTTAAATAGACAAAAATAGTTGCATATGTTTAACATGTTATTACAAATATTCTTCTAAATAAAAGAGAGAAACATTTTTTTGGTATCAATCCTTTCAACCAAATTTTTTTATGATAATGTGCATCAACTGAATCAAAATTCACAAAATTAAAGGTTGATTTCACCTTGTACACCTCATCCTTTTCTCTATTTCAAATTGGATTATCTTTTCCATTAGAGTGATCAATTTTGTAATGATGGTTGAAAGATCCTTTATATGTAAACAAGTCTTACGGACGTGTGAAACAAAAACCCACCTTTATAATATTATTTACCTAATAAAAAGAAAGAGTAAAATTATAAAATTACAAAGTCAATTATCATGAGATCATCATCTTTGGTTTTTTTTTTTTTTGTTGGTAAAATTTTTATTGAATCAATAAAACCATACAAGAAACAGAGAATCCTAAAACAATAACCCTTACAAGATCTAAAAGAAAGAGACCCCAAAACCACCGAGCACCCGACCAAAAGACACCCAACAAACAACAACCTCAACCAGGCATATCCACAACAAGCAAATTAGCAAGATGACAAGAACAATCCAATGGGAGCTAATCCCATTCCCTAACATTCCAGTCTTCCTAAAACTTAGAAGCCCATTTTGCCAAGCAATCAGCCACACCATTCCATTCCCTAGGAATATGAACAAAGGAAATAAACTCTAGATGCCAAAAAATTTGAATGATCTGCCGAGGCACTAACGCCAACTGCTAATGAACATTAGAAAGATTATGAGTCTTCAACAAATTAATAATAATCTTAGAGTCTGACTCACAGATTATCTTTCGCCATCCTAGATCATAATATTTTTTCAAAGCAAAATGAATAGCAACGGCCTCCATATAATTATTAGTTTGCTTCCCCTTATAACAGGAGAAAATGAAAAGAGATGCACCACTACTATCTCTCCCAACACCACCAATAGCTGCATACCTAGGATTCCCTTTGGAAGGGCCATCAATTTTAATCTTAAACATCCCTCGAGGTGGAGGATGCCATCTGCCATCTCTCTGCACTTATTGAATGAGGCCTCTTCTCCCAACCGATAAAGAAGGACAAGGGCCATTCTCCACTAAACCCAGGTCCTGCATCATCAAAATATTAGACTGCTCCAAAGGAAGACTGATCTCGCATTTAGAAGAAACAATTTTTTGGATCATACCAATAATCCTCTGCCAAATCTGATAAACAGTTAACTTTATACCTTGAAAAATTCATCGATTTCTTTCAAGCCAAATCTGCCATATAATACATGAGGGCCCAATACTCCATGCAACTTGAATAAAGAAAGCCTAACAGGAGATCTTCCTAAACTCCTTCATAAATCAAGAGAAGAGGCATGAGAACAAGACTATTTCCACACCCTCCGCCAAAGATGACAAATTTCCCACGCAAACAAACATTGTAAGAGCAAATTCCCTAAATATTCATCACTATTCTCACAAAGGAAACAAAATGAAGGGCCCTAAAAACCTCTCTTTTGGATATTATCTCTAAAAAGACATATGTTCCTAGTAGCCAACCACAAATAGAAATTGCATTTGGGTCAGCAAAACTTATTCCAAACCTGTTTTCATCAAGGAACCTCCTCATCCCCAAAATGTTGCCTCTCTAAAACATAGTAACCAGAAGCCACCGAGAAAACCCCTCTAGGATTTGAACCCCAAGCAAAAACATCATCATCCTGTAAAGAAGAGCACTCCCTAGTAGCAAAAATACGAGCCAAATCTTCGTTATCCTTAATAGAACCACCTATCGGCCAATCTCTAGGATCTTTCCACTAAACTACCTCTACCTGCCTAACTCTTTTGACAACTTTATAAATCATCACCCTGTACCAACCAGCAACCAACAAACAATTACATAGCTCCTGAAGATGAGGAAACATAGATAAAATTATAGGAAAACCATCCCAAGAATCATGCCAAAAAAGAGTCTTCAAGCCTTTGAGACAAATCTAGAACAATCATTGCTTAACAAGAGTAGCCCCCTTCTTAAGGGTGTTCCATATCAAAGAGCCTTTACTAGACAAATTGTACCTAGGTATCTCAGAGCCCTCAACCCCATTAAGGTACTTAAAGGAAATAATTTTAGCCCAAGCATGGTCTTGAGAAATGTACCATCTCCAATAAAGCTTGGTTGCCAATGACTGAACAGAAAGAGAAGTCAAACAAAGACCCAAACCACCTTCTTGTTTCGGTCTACAAATAGTCTCCCATTTAACCAGATTCTATTTTGAAGACTCCAAATTTCTAGCCCATAAAGATCTTCTTGATATAGATTCAAGATCATGAATAAAACTAGCAGGAGCGACCTGAATCATGCACTGATAAATACATGAACCTTGAACCACCGACTTAAGAAGTAGCATTTTGCCAATAAATGAAAGCCACTTAACAGTACAATAAGAGACTTTAACCCATAATTTATCCAAAATATTATTACATATGCCTCGAGGCAGAGGACCCACAGAAAGAGGAATTTCCAAATAAGTTAAAGGAAGAGCTCCATATAAAATCAAAGAATTTGAGCAATTATAGCCTGTATAAGAGGATTACTATTGAAAAAGAATATGGAGGATCTCCCCTCATTTATCTTCTACCCCAAAGTAGTCAAATAAATATCCATAGATCTTCTAAAATTAGTTGCTTCCCTAAAAGTGATGTGGATCATCTATCGCAAGCATAATAAAAGGAATTGAAAAACCAAAAACTAATTTCCATTGATAAACAAAGGCCTATAAATAGGCAATACATCACATGTTACGGATAAGGTCACATTTAATGACAACTATGCACCTTAATCCTTACAACAACCAACAATTAAAAATAAACAACTACAATTTATTAAATCACACCTAACACACCTAATCACACTTAACACACCTAATCCCTATCATTCCTCCCCATCGTAGAAGCATTGGCCTCCAATGCTTCCAAAAGAGAAGGAAGATGGTGTGACTCTCGAAGGTTGTGGAGATGCTCCAAAATGAGGCACCATGTAGATGCAATGTGGACTGCCAATATGAGTGTGTATGAATGGTAGTGTTTGATATACCACTAAATGCTGAAAGTCTTGCAATGTGAAGAAGGCAGGATGTGGAATGGTGGGAACCAAAAGAATATCTGGAGGAGGAGCTACAACTGGAGCAAGAGCAGGAGTAGGAGCAACACGAAGAGATATTAGTGCAACAATAGGAGGAGGTGTGGGAACCACAGGAACAACTGCTAGAACAAGAACAACTATAGAAACTGCTAAAGGTACAATAGGAACTACTAAAGGTACAATATGAACTACAGGTGTAACAAGAACAGGAGCTCGATGTAAGTACTTTGAAGTGGATAAAAGGACTCCTGGCTGAACTTCCAATTGTTGTGGTGTGTTGAAAATCAAAGCAATGGGTCGTGTTGTCTGTAAAGTAGTGCAAGCCCGATGTGTAGTGGGTGGAACACTACAAACAAGAAATGATTTGTTCTCATGTTGCAAAGTGTATGTATTATGATAGGCATCATAAGTGGCATGCTTATCATACTGATATGGCTTACCCAACAATAACCCACAACAATCCATGGGTGTCACATCACAAGTGACCCTATCTGTGAAGTTAGGACCAAAAGCAAAGGTAATTGAGCACGTGTGTGTGATCTATGAAGTGTTGTTATCATCCTTCCACCCAAGAGTGTATGGAAATGGATGAGGTTTGGTGGGCAGTTTAAGCCGATCAACAATGGACTACACAATCAAATTTTTTGCGAGCCATTGTTAATGATACAATCTACAACAAAATGATCATGGTCACGGGTTGTGGAATGATGCATCAATGTGACATTATTTAGTTTTCCCCTCAACTCCTCATATATCACTGCCTCACCAGTAGCCTTGATGGGGTTATCAAATGTTCCCTCATCAGGCTATCGGTGAGGTAGTGATATATGAGGAGTTGAGGGGAAAACTAAATAATATCACATTGATGCATTATTCCACAACCTGTGATCATGATCATTTATTTGTAATATGTGTATATTTGCTGCATAATTTTGTTGTAGACTATATAATTGACAATGGCTCATAGAGGTGTGCTTCAAAGATAGCGAACGATAATGGAACGGGGCACCAGATTACGAAGGAACATGTTGAGCGGTGTCAGGCATTTGAAGATTGGGCCAAAGATACAAATACCGAAGGACTAGATCAAGGCTAGTGAAGAGGTGTTGTTATAATGTTGTGTCATAGTGAACATGCAGATCTTGAATGAAAGACATACTGACCATCGAAATAAACAGAACTGGCAAAAAAAGTCGCCAGAATGAATCTACAAGTGCTGAAAAATAGCGAACCAAAGCACCAAAATATAGTGGATCAAAAAATATTTGGGTGGATAGGGAACAACATCTAAAGCTTCAAAAATTGCCAAAATATCACTGAAAACAACAACGAACCAGAAAGTGCACACCTGGTCGAACAATGAGAAGCAAAAATGCTGTAAATCAAATTGTCACCCAAAAAGCACAAATTATCACCCAAAAATAAAATGATGTCGTAAATGTGCAACTCCAAAAGACGAATTCATATGAAAATAAAATGAAACAAAAAATTGAGCAAACGAAGGTTTTGGATTTGTCAAAAAGTGCATGGCCTAAGCGAGATGAAACCACAGATAGATTTGAGACAATCTGTAGGGCTAGCAAAATAAGGTGCTTGAAACAGAGATAGCTACTCCATAGATTTGACAACGAAGGCATTCTCATTCTCCATCTGAATCGATCTCGACCTAAGGGAAAAGGATATTAGCCTTGATTTCACAATTGGATATGATACCAAATGATGTGGATCAGTTATCGCAAGCACAAGGAAAGGAATTGATAAAACAAAAATTAATTTCCATTGATAACCAAAGGCCTATAAATAGGTAATACATCACATGTTACGGATAAGGTTGCATTTAATGATAACTATGCACCTTAATCCTTACAACAACCAACAATTAAAAATAAACAACTACAATTTATTAAATCACACCTAATCACACTTAACACACCTAATCCCTATCAAATAGAGGCAAGACCCATCAGAGTAGTATCATCCAAAAATTGAAGATGAGAATACATAGGTAAGCTATTACACCACCTCCAACCATGAATCAACCCTTGACTGACATGTAATTTGAGAAGCCTACCCAAACCCTTAGCCATAATAATAAACAAATAAGGAGACATAAGATCCCCCTGATGGAGATATCTCAAACCCTGAAACAAAGTAGAAGTCTCACCATTGATAAGGATATAATAGGATGGAGACGTAATACAACTCATCATGAAACTAACCCAGTTGGATTTGAAACCAAAATCAAGGAGAATTTTACTTAAGAAAGACCATTTAACCCTATCATAGGCTTTAGCCATATCCAATTTTGTAAACATAGTTTTTTCTTTAGAAATTCCCATAGAATGAATGGCCTTAGCAACAATATCCACATCATCAAGGATTTGTCTACCTGCTACATAACCTCCCTGTTCATCAAAAATAACCTTACTGAGCCAAGGCTTAAGTCTCTCAACAATCAACTTAGAGATAATTTTGTACACCACATTACATATTATAATAGGTTTGAAAATATCCAGATAATTGGCTCCTTCCTGCTTAGGAATATGCACCAAGAAGGTAGAATTCATAACTCTCAACATCTATTTAGTTTTGAAAGACTCTTGCAGAACAAATAGAAGATCCAGTTTGAAAATTTCCTAGAATTATTGGAAAAATTCCACGAGAAAATCATCAAGTCTCGGGGTTTTCCCTTTCCTCATTTGGAAAATAATATCCTCCAACTCTTGGATTGAAATAGGTCTCATGAGCAACTCATTCATCTCAACAGTAACAACTGAAGGAATACAATCCAAAATACTATTTTCTTCAGCAACCACCAAGGGAGAATCCTCAAAATACAAAGAGGAAAAAAACCTTACAGCCTCCCTTGAAATATCTTGAGCAAAAATCAACTAGATCCCAAGAGAAGAAATAAAAGAAATCGTATTACCATACCTTCTAGCTTTAACCGAATTGAAAAAGAAAGCAGTATTTATGTCTCCTTCCTGCAACCAATCAATCTGAGCCTTTTGTTTCCAATACATTTCCTCCCTCAATTCCTAATCATATAACTCCTTAAGAGCATCAGATTCCTCGTTAAGAGTCCTTTCTGTGAGGTCATAATCCCTAATCTATCTTGTAATAGCATCCTGCTTCTCTTGAGCAGCCAACTTAGCCCCAAAAATATTACCAAAACTCTACCTATTTCACTTCTTAAGCTGATATTTCACATACTAGAGACTATTAACAAAAGAGAACATAGTAGTTCCATGAGAAAGCCTACCCTGTAACCACGAAACTATGATTAAATCATGTAGAGAAGGCTCCCAAAGCCACATTAACTAAAATTTAAAGTAGGGTTTCCTATAAACTCCCTAGCAAATGACATTTAGCTTTATAGGCCAATGATCATAACCTCTCCAATCTAAAATTTATGAGTTGATTTGCTAATTATTACTGATCCAGAAAGGAGAAACTAGAAAATGATCCAATCTCTCAGAAATAGCCTCAGTACCACATCTCCTATTGCTCCAAGTAAACATACTATTGCCAGGTTTAATATCTACAAGGTTTAAGAAAAGAATATTATCATTAAGGGCCAAAGATGCCTATCCAAGAGAACCCACACCACCTCTTTTCTCCTCAAAACTGGTGATAGCATTAAAGTATCCAGTAAAAATCCAAGAATAGTAAGGAGCCATTAACTGCACCATCCAAATATGATTCGAAAGACAAATTTTCTTAAAAATATTAGAGGGAGCATAAAAATTAGTTAATAAGACCACTTCACCAGACTCCTTACAAGAAGCAACCATAGAGAGAGAAAAATTATTAGAAACCCACAATATAGGAGAGAGCTTATGAGGATTCCAAAAGCTAACAATACCTCCAACATTGCCCTAGGTACCAATACACTAACATTGACCACGAGGCCACAATTTGGAAGCAATACTAAAAAAACAATCAACTGCTAATTTTGACTCCTACAAAAAAATAATATCAGGCTTATGCAACTTAATCAACTCATGAATAGCTTTTTGCTAAGGGATGCTATTCAATCCCCTCACATTCCAAGATAAAACAATTATTTATGAGGGATGAAAAAGTGAGAATAAAGGGGCCTAACCAACCCTGACTCAACCAAGGACTCCCCCTCAAGTTTGATTTTCTCCACATCTTTCTTCGTGCCCACCTTAGAAGACTTTTTGGATACCCCCTTTTTAAAATTATTTTGATGCAATCCCAGCATAGAACTCACCTTAGAACCTTTTCCATGACCAGAACCCACCAAATAAACCAAAAACAGATCATCTGCCACCACACCATCCTCCTGAACAACCATATTTTCCTCAGAAGGAATAGAAATCTAGTTCCCCTCAATAGTCTACGCCACACAATTCACCAAAATTGGAACAATCACATTACCCAGAGACTGATGAGTGTCCATATGAGCAAAAAATAGATCCCTTTGTAGAGTAACCCTAGCAAGATGTTCCAAGTCATCCAAAGCATCAAATCTACTATGTAACCCATCAAATTGTCTCTCATTAATGGATCTCTTCAAACCCTTGCCTTTATTGTGGGACTTAATAGGAATGAAAACCTCCTTATGAGTCTCACTATATTGCATTGGAGATTTATACTGCTTAGGAGCTTTCCCTTTATCTATCCCAATATCCTTCTTAGGAGGCTGAGGCTTAGATGACAAATTCCCATGTAATTTTGGGTATTTTCTCCGAAGGTGTCTATATGCATGACACAAATGACATCAAAATAGAAGGGTTTCATAGTCCAACTATTGAATCCAAGAAGTGCTAGAATGCAAAGCAATTGGGGCATTGTATTGATGAAATATATAGAACATTACAATGCCTAGAATAGCCCGGAGGTTACGGAACCACCCGAGGCGTAGTTACAACAATATGCCAAAGAATGGAATAACAATAGTATTGTAGATATTATAACATCCCCCCTTATTACATTATTTGGGTAATAAGATAACCACTAGCTATAATAACATCCTCCCTTATTACATCATTTAGCAATACAAAGAGAGCTATGAAACAATTCAAATTTGACACGAGCAAGTGCCTTAGTGAAAATGTCTGCAACTTGAGCATCGGTGGGAATGTACTGAAGCTGAATTCGATGCTTTGGAACTTCATATCGAATGAAGTGACATTGTGTGTCAATGTGATTGGTTTTCTCATGATGTATTGGGTTCTTAACAAGTTTCAAAACCCCTTGGTTTTCGTAGAACAAGTGTATTGGAGATTTTGATGGATGACCCATACTTGTCAGAATGCGATGCAACCATATCACTTCACACATAGCTTCATGTGCGATGCGATATTCTACCTCTATTGATGAAAGAGCAACCACCTGTTGCTTCTTGCTATGCCAAGAGACAGGACCGGATCCAAGATGAAAAATATATCCTGAAGTTGACTTGCGATCATCATATGACCCAGCATAGTCAGAGTTGGTCGTTGCCAAAAATGCACCCTTATAAGTCTTCTTCCATTTCTACAAAAATCTATGTGAAACTCATGAAGCTTGTTTTAAGGGTGTTACAAAGATTGTCTCATAGGCAAATTTACATAAAAAATCCCCCCTTTTATTACAAGTACTTCAAATAAAAAGAGTTTGCTATTTATGAAGTCTAAAAGAGGTACAATCACCCCTTTATTGCAAGTACTTCAAACAAAAACTTATGCTATTTATGAAGCCTAAAAAGAGAGAGTAAAAGGTGCTTGCCTAAGGTGACAAATTTGTTTCACCTTTACAATGTTGTTTGAGCCATGAGCACCTTGTGTGCTCTTTGTGAACCAAAATCAGAATTGGAATCAAACACTTCACTAGCAACATGGCCTCTATGATGTGCCTTTGTCATTTTTTTTTTCTTGTTTTGAAACCAACATCGATTGGTGTCATGGTTATTTTTACAATTTGTGCAAAACTTTGCCTCCTAGGCAATTTTATCAAAAAGTTCACCAAACAATCCTTCCTTATTGCAAGTACTTCAAGCATGGTTGCTATTATGAAGCCTAAAAGAAAAGGTATAATTTTGATGTCTTCTACTTTTCTTATTGCCTTTACAAGTTTTATCTCCCTCTTGTCAAAATTTGGTTTGTAGTAAGAAAGGAATTACCCCCCCTTAGTGCAAACAATTGCTACTTTCAAGGTTCCTTATTTTACAAAAACTTGTTCTTTCTTTTGATATACCCTAAAAGAGTACCAAAATATAATTCACTCAAAAATATATTTAATGGCACCTGCCTGAAAATCCTCTTGAAGAAGGATAATCAGTTTGAGGAAATTGAGCCAAACAAATAAGAGTGAATTAGGGGTTTTGATTTAGGAGAGAATATAAAAAAAAATTGGCTTTATACCTGTGCAATGAATTACACAAGTGAGTGTGAAATTTGGGGTTTTTGAGTGCTCTTGATTTTGATGACTTATAATTGCATAAAACAATAAATTAAATGCAATAATCAATCAAAGAGTGCCCACAAATTATTATCACATAGGTGTCGGTCACTATCGAAAATGCACCTAATTTGCCAATTTTGAAATAAAGGTGTTGAGTAATATCGAAAATGCACCTTTATTTACTAACTTTTGCAACAAAATTTTGATTTGTGTTGTGCAAAAATTTGATATTTTATGTCTCCTCTTGTTTTTCAATTTTGCAAAGAATGTGGCATAAAACAATTGCCTTTCATTTTTGTGTTTGCAAAATTAACAAGTTTGATTTTTAAGTGCTCCTCACTTTGTGTTACAATTTTGCAAAGAAATTCAATTTCTTGTCTTCCCCCCTTTGTTTTGCAAAATTAACAAAATAACACTCCTTTCAAGTCAAGTTGACACACGACCCGCGTTTGAAAGGCTTCCAGAACCAGTCGACATATGACTTGGTTTTTATGGACCCAAGGTCTTCAATTTCTTCTCAATTTTGCAAAAAATAGAATGTGCAATTTCATTTTTTTATATTCCTCCTTGGAGGACAAAAATGCACATTTTTCCTTTGAATTTTACAAAATTTTGTGTCTCCTTGTTTTCCAATTTTGCAAGAGAGAATCAAATTTCTTGATTGTGTCCCCCTTTGATTTTGCAAAATTAACAAGGTTGTGAGAAGGTTTTAGGGCTCCCTAGTTTTGCAAAAAATAGGTGCTATTTATTTGTCTTATATTCCTCTCTTGGAGAAAAAACAAAAAAACATTCTTTTTATTGGAAATCGCAAAAAAAATAGGTCTCCCTTTTTTTTTTTTAATTTGCAAAAATTTTAAACAAAAAATTTAATCATATAATTTTAAATTTAATAATAAAAATAAATTAATGTTTTATTAAAAAATCAATTTATAAAAAAAGTGATTTTTAAAAACAGAAATTATATTTAAATTATTAAAACAAATATATATAAAAAAAATTTAATTTAAAAAAAAACAAATTAAAAAAAAAAAAAAAATTTACCTTGCCCATTTTAGCAAAATAAGGGGCATTTTTGATCTCGATGGGAGTCGGACTCCCGACCTACCATTGGGAGCCTTAGCTCTTGGTTCGTTGCCAGTTGGTCTAGCTAGCCCGACGGGACTAAGAGCAGGCTGCCTTCTATTTGAAGGTGTTTTTGCTTGCAGGTGGGGAAATTGGGATATTATCCCACATGCATGAGGAGGTGCATGTTTTAGTGTTTTAGAACACACATGGCCCCCTCTATTAGTGATTGCATGCGGAAAATCACAAGAACACCCCTTTTACCGACCAAACCAACTAGTGGAAGATCACCACCTATGCACGGATAGACAAACCGGTAGCTACCACATGCACAAGCCAACAAATTAGTACACTCCACGTCAGTAGGAGACAACCAATAAAAAATCACCATATGTCCATGCTAGCTTAGCCATCATGTCAGCAATCTCCTACCTCAATCTACGTGTTATCTGCCAGCTCAACGCCTAGTCAATTGCTTTGATCCTCGTCTCATTTGCTAGCTCCATGCCATGTGTCCCTTGGAGATCATGACATCCACCCAGTGTGCAGGTTTTAGGATTCGTGCATCAGATCGTGTGCATATTTCAAAATCAAGTCTGATGACATCAACATAGGTCAGTGTTAGTGTCTACGATTTGTCTAGTCTATCAGATGTAGTGTCTATCCAAGTCATGTGTCAGTGTTTACGGTCTATATGTGGTCTGACCAGTCCATAAGGTGCAGTATCTATAGTCTGTTTGGGGTCTGTCCAGTCGAGTCAGGGTTTATCTACGATCTGTCCAGTCGGGTTAGGGTCTGATAGGATTGTCCCCTCTGTTAGTTGGTGGACCCTATTTTAGTCAGGGTCTTGATAGGGTTGTCTCCTCTGTCAATGGTGTGAGGGGGCATCTTTCTCTCACATCAAGATGGAGCCTTCTCAAGCTGGCACCTCGGGCCAGTCACCAAAAACTAGTTTTTGGTTACCGGTTAGAGTGTAGTCTGGCCCTCGCTTAGAGGAGTCCTCCACTGGTCCAAGTTGAGGTTGGCCACCTTAGATCAGTTGTCGGTCAGAGGGCATGCCTGTTGTTTGATGGACTGCGGGCCAACTGGTCCACGTGGGCCTCCTGCTCACGTGGATGAACAGTGGGCCATTGGTCAAGTCCAATGTTTCAAATTGAAACAAAAGAACCTTAGGAACGATTAATAAATTAAAACAAAGAACACAACCTTGGTGATGCTGCCTTGAAATGCGTCTAGAACGACAAAATTCCTCCCACCTTGCCTAGTGTGGAACAAGAGACTTCCTCCTGCCTTACCCGATGTGGAATGAAAGACTTCCTCCCGCCTTGCCCAGTGTACGCCTTACCTCCTTCCTTGCCTTCTCTGTAGCTCTAATACCAATGTAAGAAGTTAGGGCATAACCATCAACATTAACATATTATTGATGATCAAGTGCTTAAATAGCACTTTAGAAAACTAACAATAGACTTAGGAATATTAACTAAATAATATCCTAAGTTAACGCTAACAAAAAATGTGCTTCACAAATAAGCGCTAACTTACTAACAACTAACTACGTAGTCAAATTGACTACAATGACTAACCTACTAACCAAGATAATATCCAGGTTAATAGTAAAAAGTAAATACTAATGGTAAAAAGTAACAATCTACTTTTTACCATGAGGTAAATAAAAACTACCTAGGTGAATCTTACAAATTACCAAATGAGGTAATAATCATAGTTATTGTAGCATAGTAACTCTAACATAGGCCTATCTAGAGCCTGTTCAAGACAACCATTCATTTTTGTAATCCCAATTGAAACAGAGTCAATTGGGCTTGACGATTTTTCTCCAAATGCATACCCTAAAGAAGACGGTCTAGAGCCCATGAGGGCCTCTTGGAAGGAAAATATTTTCTTATCATTCAAATCCCCTGCCATCGTATCTCCATCTATCTCATTCTCTGCAATCTTCATCTTGTATTCTCTGCAATATTCGTCCCGTATTCTCTACAATCTCCAACCAGATTTCATTTGAGATCATATTTGGTTGTTATTAAACATTTAAGAAGACCAAAAATTACAACCAACATAAAACTACTTTTTCCCTTTATATGACTAAAGTTCTTATTTTTTTAAATAATATCAAGCAACCGAGTCTTGATAGCTACCACTTTCTAAAATGCCCTTGAAATTATCCATTGTGTCATTATGTATTTATAATTGTGTTCCCATTATTAAAAAAATAAGACCTAAAAATGAACCTTGATAATCATCACTTGCTAAAACATCTTTGAGTTTCTTGATTATGTCATTATTGATTTAATATTATATTCCCATTATAGAAAATAGGACCTAAAAATGTATCCATGCATCCTTGTCTTCGTTACACTCCTAGCATTCTTCAATGAATTATAGAACCTACAACCCATAGTTAGAGTATAATTCCCAAAAATGTTATAGGAAAAAGTTACACAAAAAAATTACAATTAATCACATTTTAGAAGCACTCTCTATTAAGTAATCAAAGCTTCAAAAGAATTAGATAAAACTAAAGATTCTTATTTCATTGTCATGAGGTTTGTATTAGAAAAAGATAAATATTTTCATTTCACTGTCACAGATGTCTATGATGACCCTTTATCTATGGCATACAATGGCCTAAAGGAGAAGAAGTAAACTCCTTCATTTTTCTTCTCACCTCCTACTTATCCTTAAAGATTACATTTTTATAGGATAGAGAGTCCTCAAGCGCTTTTGAACACGAACCTAAGGATTCTTTCCTCTCATTGCAAACTAACCCTATCAACCCATTACCATATGAAAAACTTGATTAATCATGTTGGAATAGTTGATTAGTTTAAGAAGAATGGTTGACAAAAGCAAGAATCAAGAATTCCTTCATCTAATGCAAGGGAGCATTGAAGGATTTTTGGTACCTACCTATTCCAATAATATTTGAATCCATACTTGTTGGTAAAATTGATTTCTTACTAGCCTCTACAACAAAACCCACACTAGGACCATAAATTCTAACACCCTCATCACATTTTTGTAATTTATTGTCCCTTTTAAGTAGGTAGTCCTGTTACACTTCCTGTTACACTTGCACAACATGCCCCAGTCTACATGAAATAGGTACCCACCTTTTTAAAACTTTGATAAGCTTTATTTTGGTTTTCTTGGATTTGTTTATAATTTTTAGCCATCCAAAAACTTAGGTTTTCAGTTGAAAGTTTTTATTATAGGTGATCAAAATTTTCTTGCCTTGAGTTTGTTGTGATGTTTATTTCCATGGTTGTGTCTAGTAATTCTTGTATATGGAAAATAACCTTTCCCATTAAATCCAATTCAAAATAACCTTTCCAACGGTACCTGCATGCCTATGTTCCCTTAGCATTAACACCCTAAAATTACTTAAATTCAAGCATTACCTAATTGAATTTCACTTTTGAGTCCCTATATCTCTTGCAACATACAATGAAATTCTATGAAGCTATTTTTATTAGATGCCTCTCGTAAAGAACTTTTCAAAAAGTATAAATTTGCCTATGTTATGAGGATAATTGATCTCCCGAATAGATTATTTTCAACAAGCTATCCAAGTTGCCACAACCAAAGTCACTCCTAGGGACATATAAAAAAGTAGCTATAAGCCCAAAAACAAAGTGAAGAATTTGCCTAGAATGAAAACTAGTGAAAAAATTGTTTGACTAGAAGTCTAGTCAATCAAGAGGAAATTTTAGAGCAAAATGCTAGCAATTTGCTAAGAACATGTGGAAATCCTTTCCTTTTTAGAACCAAGTGGAAATACCTTTCCTAGATTTAAAATTTAGCTAAGGAAAAAGTGAAGCTGAAATTTTAAGATGATGTTATCATTTTGAAAAGAAAAAAGTTTGACACAACAAATATTCGGGCTCAAAATTTGACTAAGGAATGGATCCTGACAATTGGAATTTAGCTCGGATAGAACACCACATCAAAAATTTAGCCAAGGACGAAAGCCCAATAAGAGCTAAGTGTAAGAAATATGCCAGACCTTTTTTGGCAATGATGTCAACAATGGTTTTTTAAGACCTCAGTCCAATAAGACAAAAAAATAAGTATAAAAAATTATTGAATGCCGGATGTTGGATGCTAGAAAATTTGGAAAATGATGTTAACAATAAATTTTTAAAACCTCGACCCAATAAGAAAAAAACTAAGTGTAAAAAATTGCTAGATGCCAAATATCAGACTTTTAGGGCAATGATGTCAACAATGACTTTTCAAAACCTAAACCCAGTATGTCGGGATGTTGGACCTTTTTTGAAAATGATGTCAACATCTTCCCTAGCTTAAATCCTACCGAGTATGGAATTAAAAAAACTCTAAGTGGAAAATTACCCAATATTTTGAAAAACAACCTCGATAATTGAAAAAAACCTACCCGACTAGTAGAAATTACCTTGGCAATTAAAAGCTAACCTGCCTAGAAGCCTTGTCCACTTGTGGTCGAAAACATAGGGAAATATAAATAAAGAATACCCAACTGGAAGCCCAGACTACTTGTAGGAAAGCATAAGAAGAAAATTAAAGCCAATGCAGAAGCCTCAAACACTTGAAAAAAAGCTTGAGGAAGTGGAAATCAGTCCGACAAGTTAAAAAATTTACCCTAGTCATTAGAAATAAGCCCGACCATTACAATTTTACCCACCAATTAGAAAATGAAGCTTCGACCTTTGGAAATTGCTCAGCTAGAAAAAAATCCCAACTAGAAGTTGTTGTCTTGCAGGAAAGCTATAAAAAAGAAACACAATATATATATATATATATATATATATATATATATATATATATATATATAAAATAAAAATTTTAAATAAATGAAAAATTATAATAATAAAATAAAATATATAATTAATTATAGTATTTATAATAGTTTTTAATGCTTGCATTTTTTCTTTGCTTTGTAGGATGATTTTTATGGCTGCTTTTTAACGATGACCATATGAGTGCGATATTCGAGAACGTAGACGTATTTGATGATAAACGTGCTAAAATTATTGCCATCCTACTTACTATGTTTGGTAGATCAAGCATTAAATCAACTAACCAATTAGGTTTTAAAATCCCAAGCAACATTTGAGTGGAGATTTAATGAGGTATGGTCAAGCATCGTACTAGATATTTATTAAGGAATGACCACAGTATGACTAAAAGCAATCCCAAAGGACACATCATGGTTAACAATTAGTTGTAAAAATAACGTTATGTAAGGGCCATAAATTGTGTAAGTAGTGGCTCACTAACCTGTTACAAGGATTGGAAACTATCTATTAGCTACCCCCTTTAGCTTTATTTTTTCTTAACTTTTTTTTGTAGTTGGATGCCATTTATGAACAAAGCTACTATTGTTTTGAGCTTTGTTCTTATAATCTACCGAAGTGGACAAATATGAATCAATGTACTCAATGACTATATTTATAATATAAGGATTTTGAAATTTGTTGTGTTCAATTTGTGCATGCTAATGGTGGTTGCATTCAGTCCATTTCACAATAGGTTGCTCCTTTGAAGATTGCACCATCTCAGACCTTAGGTTGTGTGAATACTAATCAGGTCGAGATTAGTTTAAATCATATTTGAATGGAATTCTAGGTTAGTATAGACTCGTTTATTTTTATTTATTTTCTGTTGCCCTTAAACCTTTGAATTTTTTGGAGACTATGTAGATTAGGAGTAGATTAATTTTTGTTTGAAGCATTGAAGTTGGTTTTCTACAATGCATTTTAAAATTTGATATAGCTTCAAAATAATTATTGTTGTTATATGTGTGATAAATCTTAAATGCAATGAACAATACTAATTGGGCAACCATTATTTACAAGGCTTAAATTTTATTTATTTTTGTTGCCCAATTTTAATTCTACTCAGCTCACATAAGTTGAAATATTTGTGTAGTAGAATTATTTTTAGATAGTCAAGCATTTAATCATAAAGCTTTGTGCATAGGAAACTTATCTTTTAGAGTCATATCAACAAAGGTTGCTTGAAGGAATAATTATCAATGACATTTGATTTTATCCACCCTAGTTAAGACCTGCCATACCTGTAACAACCCACAAATACGAAAACAAGAAAACACACAACAACAAAAAAGGTTCATATAATTTATTTTTTTATCAAGGAGAAGGATTCATAAATCCATTTCCAATCTTAGACCAGCTTAATGTTTGACATCCCCTAAGTTTCTCAAGAACCATACCACATGAGATTCCCCTCACGCAAGTTCATTCTACGTAGGCCTATCTCATGTCATGCACATAAGTCCATTCATCTCACCATTCTTGATGAGCTAGACTTACCACCCTCAATCATTGGAAGGTATACACACATCTCCATACCACACACAAACCATTATGTGTGGGCATGCTACGTATATTACGAGTTAAGTTATCAATATCGTCCTTTGAAAAACTATCTTAATTTGGTACGAACTTCTAAATCTAGATAACCCATATTCTTAAGTAGGTCTTAAGCCCTTAGGTCATTCTCTAAGTTCATCTAGAACTTACAACTCTTTTTTTTTAATTTTTTTTAAAAACACATAAGAACACCAAGGAGGAATCTAGATACTAAATCTAACAAAACAAGCAATTTAAACAAGCATGAATATTCATAGAAAATAACCATGCGATATTAATTAAATAACATTACAATCATAAAAGGGGAGACATAATATAATATTAAACACTACTCATTTAATCCATTGGAAAAATATCCCCGCAAATTTATTCTATTGCATGATCAAGCAAGAATTAAGGTAAAGATCAAACTTGCAAAGTAGTCCATCTCCTAAATTTGGTCCTCCCGCTCTTCCATCGATCAAGTGAGGATAGTAGAGGATCAGGACACTCATGGATCCGGATAGACATGCTTCTAATGCATTTACTCATTTATTTTCCAAATTGCAACTATACAATTAACCCAAGCAATTCAACTTTCTAATGCATAGATATTATCATAGAGCTTCCCTCTCTATGACCCCTCACACCCACTTATGATAGTCATCCTACCATGCATCCCACATTATGCTTTAAATGATATAACCCTAATTTAACAATTAAAGTCCCATACCCCTAACTAATTAAAGCATTGGGTTCTTTCTTCTTATTTAAATCAATAAACCATCTTTTAGTTTGTATCACAAACATTTCTCCTCATTTCATAAAGCAAGGTGCCATGCCCTCATTTCACGAAATGAACCATAACATAATATGTTTTCCATTCCATTTCATAAAGCAAGGTCCCATACCCTCATTTCACAAAATGAAACATAAATACATTAATTTTCATAAAATACATTCCATTTCATTTCATAAAGCAAGGTCCCATACCCTCATTTCACAAAATGAACCATAACATAATATATTTCCCATTCCATTTCATAAAGCAAGGTCCCATACCCTAATTTCACAAAATGAAACATAAATACGTTAATTTCCATTCTATTTTATAAAGCAAGGTCCCATACCCTCATTTCACAAAATGAACATGCATAATATAAATTAAAGTATAAGTCTACCACTAAGGGAACCTTCTCCTAAGACGAGCTTCCTACTCAACTAGAGCCTGCAAGGGATTGTTACCCACCACCCTACGATCTTAAGACGACACTTCTAATATGCTAAGCGTACAACCCTCCAACTTTAGGTGCACAGCAACAGTGAGCTATGCTCGCCTAAGACCAAAATATTTCCTAGCTTTAGCATGGCACGAGCTTCACTCGATCGCTAAAACCTAGCTATAACAAAACATGAGCTTTGCTCGATTTCTATAAATCTTAAACAAATCTCAATGACAACAATGATCTTCGCTCAACCACTACAGAGCTTAACAAAGATCGATGATAGTGATGAGATTCACTCAGTCGCTACAAAGCTTAACAAAGCTCGATGACAATAATGAGCTTCACTCGATCGCTACAGAGCTTAAAAAAACTCTATGACAGCGATGAGCTTCGCTCAACCACTACAGAGATTAACAAAGCTTTATGATAGTGATAATCTTCTCTTGGTCACTACAAATCTTAACAAATATCAATGACAGTGACGACCTTCGCTCGATCATTACAGAGCTTAAACAAGCTCGACGACAGCGACAAGTTTTACTTGACTACTATAGAGCTTAACAAAGCTTGATGATAATTACGAGCTTCGCTTGGCTACTACAAATCTTAACAAATCTTGACAACAGTGATGAGCTTCACTCGGCCGCTACAGGGATTACAACAAAGCTAAAAAACAATCTTAAAAATAATGATAAGATTCGAGTACCAACCTATCACCTGCTCTGCTGGGCTCTGAGTGTTGTTCGATCGAGTTAGCAACCTTCACCTTCTTGCTCCTTCGCCTCTCTTTCTCTTCTCTACCCTTTGTTCTTTTACCTCTCATGCTCCTTTTTCCTTTCCTTCACTCCCCTTTCTCCTTGAATTTCATCCGCCAACCATTGCTATTACTCCTGTGCCCTTTTGTCAGGTGGTAGAGGAGACGTCCCTTCCTCACCTTTTCACCATGCTCTGCATTGACTTCTTTTCCTTTAAGTAGAGGGAAGCATCCCATTGCTTATGACAGGGGCCATTCTTGCATTAATGGAGCCATACTTTCTTGCCAGCTAGGCTTTGGTCTGGTTGGCCTGCCAGCTAGGTAAGCAAGATAAATTTCATTACCTCTTTTTTTTTTTAATCTTCTATTTAAGAATACGTCCAATTCATTTAACGTAAATCTTACCATTTATTAAAATGAAGAGTCATCCAATAAGTCATTCTTTCTTATACAAGAATAAATATATTTATCCTTTAATTAAATTCATCATTTACTTAAAGGAATGACTATCTAAGACATTATTTTATTTAATAATAAATCTATTTATTTCCCAAAATAAATTTACCATTTTATTCAAATGAATGACTATCTAAGACATTCTTTTATTTAAGAATAAATCTATTTATTTCCCATCATATATTACCATTTTATTCAAATGAGTGACTATTTAAGACATTCTTTTATTTAAGAATAAATCTATTTATTTCCAAAAATAAATTTACCATTTTATTCAAATGAATGACTATCTAAGACATTCTTTTATTTAAGAATAAATCTATTTATTTCCCAAAATTAATTTACCAGGAAGCTATGAAGACAGTTCATTATTTTCAAATTTTCCATTACTAAGGTGAAGTTTTGAAGTAAAATATAAATAAATGTGAGAACAAACAAAGAGGGAGATATTTCCATCAATTTAGTCACCCGTCTCTACCTCAAGAACTTACAATAGCTACTAGGCCATCAGTCTAGGGCTCAAGGTGGCTATTTATTGACGATTATCCCTAACCGAATGCATACCTATATGAAGGTATCTATCCTTGTTACCTTCATCGGTGGAGAACTCAAATTCTTCCACTTATGAGTGTACCTGATCCTACACATTGGAAATTTGTTAGCAGTAACATATCCTTCATTATCTAGTAATATTGCATAGTTGTTGTATTGCACAAAAACCGAGCATTGAAGCATCACTCTTAAATATATTATTTCTTCATTTCAAAAGTCCATGTAGGAGGGTCATGACAATACCCAAACCTTGGGGGAAACAAATTCCCTTTTAAGAGGGAATATACTTTATTTCAAGTATGTTGGCTTGCCATTGACTCACTAACAATCAAACTTCTCACTCTCCGTGCCCAACAAGAAGGATGATTGAATTGTTTATTCACTAATCCACCTAGTCCTTGCACTCAACAAAATTGGTGCTAAGAAGAGGATTAAGGGAATATTGTGTGTGTGTCATTTGTATTCTCAACAAGTCCCTTGCCAAAAAACCCTTCTTGTAACAAAATAAGTATGCATTCAACTTGTTGAGGTAACAAACCTTTTATAGGTACTTAAAACCAAGCTTAACAATTTTATAAAATGTGGCAAGTCACCATCTAAATCCATTTTAATACAAGCCCTAGGGTGAAAACATAAGCTAATGAATTTAACATGCTTAGTTTTGCACCAAATAACCTCACCTAAGTGGGATATCATTTCTTTTAGATAAGGCCTAAAAGTAAGTTTTTAAAAGGGAAATTTAACCCAAAGTGGCAATTTTATGTTAGAGGGCCCTTCAAGGTGAGGTTTGATGGACTAGACCTGCATGTAGCATGCCTGGTCCATCAATGATTTTGGGTTCAATGAAATATTAAGGATTAAATATTTGTAAAGTTTTATCGGTTGCTATAGAGTTATAGATTAAAAAATATTGTGGATCTGAAGTGGCAAGAAGTGTGGTAGTACATTTAATTAGAATAATAAAATAGGATAATTTTACAAATTAAACATAATAAGTTTGATGATAATTATAGATAATAAGAGAGTGACTTGTATGCTATGGATGAATCCTAATATGATTTCAACATGAAAATATACTTATGTTTTGAAATTGTATATATATTTTTAGTTTTATTAAATTAATGAATTAATAATCTTAAGTAACAAAAGTATTATAAATATCTAAAACTAGAATATTATTGTTTATACATTTTAAAGAATAACAATAAATAAATAATTAATAATATGATATTTTATATTCATTTATAATAAATAAATATTTGTTTGGATAAAATTTGTATTACATTATTTTTTAATCAATATTTTAATGTCCTATTTTTTGGTTTATTGTTGGCCTATAAAATATAAAGATTGTATAGTAGGTTATTAAAATATCTAAATGCATATATCTGACTAATATAAACTAATTGTTGTGCTCCAATTCTTCAATAAATAAATACATGAATTGCTACGCTGCAATCTCCTAATGAAAGACAAGTGTTATGTAATGACAAATCTCTATGGTTGTAAATATGTTTGTATCTAAAATTTGTACATACCTAATCAAAATAGTGTTGTTATTATTACATAGTGATCAATTCTTATAATTACTTATTTGTTTGTATTTAAAATTTTATACACATCTAATTAAAAGTAGAGATTGATATATGTTTTTATAACATTCATTTGATATTTGATATAATGATTATAATCACATTATTGTTTGATCTTCATAGTAGGACCTAGAATGTGTTGGCATAGAGGATAAATCATAAAATTACTTTGTGGTACTTGTAAGTTATAATCAAGGTTGCAATGCAAGGAAGTAGGGTGCATGTGTTCTCTAATTCAATACCAATGAATAAATATATCATACAAATTGATAAACAATATAATGACAATGATGATGATGCAAATGCACTATAAAATACAAGGCTCTTGTATTATATATAAAGAAACATTAAAAATATTTAATACAAGAGTGTAACCCTATATGGTGCAAGGCAATTTGTTTAATAAATAAGATAAGAGAGAACCTAGGAAATAAGTCTATAGGAAAGAGAGAGCAAATGCTATAAATGACAAAAAAACTCTCTAAAGTCCAAGAAGATAGAAAGGAGTTCTCACACTAAATTATGTACAAGTTTTGTACATAAGTTACAAATTAGTTAAAGTATGAACTACTTCATATTCCAATTTATCAAGATATAGTTACAATAGTAGTGCACATATTATCCTATTAGCTTCCTCTAAATTTGAGCATCAATCGTTGCATGAACATGTGGCTTGGAATTTGATGTTCTCAATCACCCTTGCTTGAGCAATGACCTCTTTGAATGTGTGATGTTGTTGGATTTGTAAAGTCATAAAAATATGTTTGGTTAAACTCTTTGAAAATAGCTTAACTAATTCTGTAGGTGGTATGGTGAATGTTAGGTCATGAATGACGACCTGCCACCTAGAAATATAATCTATAATAGGTTCATCATCAAATTGGCATAAGTTGTATAAATTCAATAATGAAGATTTCTTCTTGATATTAATTGAGAAGTGCTCTAAGAAGAGATTGGCTAGTTTCTCAAAAGTGAAAATATTATACTGAGGAAGGTTATTGTACCAATCTAGAGCTTGACCCCCAAGTGATAATGGAAATGTACAAAGCATGAGGGGATCGCTATCATTTATTTGATAGTAAGCATACTGATAATTGCTGAAGTGTTCACGTGGGTACTCTTTACATTTGAATTTATTAAATTTGGGCATCTCATATTTGTAAGGGTATTGATGAAGTGCCACATATGGGTGGATAGGATTATTGTAGATTTTCTTTTAAGTCAGCATCTACGACCCATAACCACTAGTTCCCAATTCCATATTTTTAAGCTACTCCATCATGAGTTGTATTTTGAGTTGTATTTTGGTTAGAGGTACTTGCAATGTAGTGGTAGAGAGAAGAGTTTTCCGCACAACCAGTTGTTTGGCATGATAATTATGGACATCGATATAATGATGTGGGAGTGATTGTATGTATTTTTCAGGAGAAGGCTAAGTATGATAAGATGTGGGATGAAGTTGAGAGGATGAAGAAGGTTTTTGTTGTTGAAATTTTTGATGCAACTGATGTTGTTGTTGCTACTATTGCAATTGATGTTGTTGTAGTTATAGTTCATGTTGTTATTGTTGTTGCAGTTGATGTTGGTATGACTATTTTTTATTAAGCTACTCTTGATGGAGTTGTTGTTGATGAAGATGATATTGATAGAATTGTTGTTTATGAAGTTGATCTTGATGGAGTTGTTGATGAAATTGATATTTATGGAATTGTTATTGTTGGTAAGATGGAGCCGTGGAGGGCTGATTTGGATTATTGGAAGGTTTGGAGAAGAATGGTGGGTAGTGGAAACACTTGTCTGAGATGATGCATGAATGTTATTCTAAAAAATGTGAGAAGCAGATGGAATAGAAGAATATGCAAGAGTTCAAAGAAATTGAGAGATTTGAGAGTAATATGGTATCTATGTATAACCAGCTAAAGAGAGGGCTTGCATACCAATGTTATACAAGTTTTGGAGAAGATCATCAGAAGAAGGCTAGGCAATATTAAGCAAATCGACTTTGTGAGGTGGATTGGTAGAATAGAGGGAAGTAGGTAACATCGACAATATGGAATAGAAATGAGGTTTATGTTGAA
The DNA here is from genome assembly GCA_028583015.1 of Wollemia nobilis. Taxonomy (NCBI): domain Eukaryota; kingdom Viridiplantae; phylum Streptophyta; class Pinopsida; order Araucariales; family Araucariaceae; genus Wollemia; species Wollemia nobilis. The sequence continues at coordinate 7,768,484 of JAQPPZ010001028.1, forward strand.
GCAGTTAGAATCAATGATTGTAGATGAAAGAGGAATTTGGGTATGTTGTTGTGAAGAAGAAGGTATGTTTGAAGAAGAAGTCCCTTGAGTGTTAGGGGGGTCATGGTGGTAAATACCATGGCAACAGTTTGGGTGGTGGCCTTAACGACTGGTTGAGTGTGGGCTAGATTATCATCACCACCCAAAAGGTATTGCAATTTACGTTGTATAAATGGGTTTGTGGAATTGGAGGAAAGTTATGAAGCATCTTCCTCATAAGTGAACTCAAGTTAGAAGTCACCTAGAAAAAAGTAAACAATTTTTAAGAAAAAGACCGCACCATGGGTTGATTCTTCTGAAGGTTGAGAGGATGAAGTATCAATAGGATGTTGAAGAATGTCTTGAGTGACAGTCATCATAGTGGATGAAGTTATGATCAATTGAAGTTGATTGAGAGTATGAGTTGCCAATATTAGCGAGGTGATGGTGCCAAGTTCTATAGAAGAAGTGACGAACGATGAGGGGGTTGCACATGAAGCTTCCATAACAAGATGAGCTTACTTACAAGCTTGGATATGGGTAACATCCATGTTTGTGTGTGAAATGAAGCTTTCAAAGTATATCAAATGAGATTTTTTCTTTTCTTGTGTGCTCTATGAAGGTTTTTGAACTTGTATGTGCTCTACATATTAGATTCATAGGGTGGTGTGCGAATCTGATTCACACCTCACTATGTAAATGTGATTTGCACCTCACTATGCAAATATCGTTCACACCTCACTATGAAAATCTATATAAAATAGGTAACTTGGGTGGAATTTTGCAGAAAGAGACTGTTAAAAACTAGCAAGTGTGTTTTGACACTATTTTGGAGCATTTTGCAATAGGTTCTGTAACAACAATCAGTTAGATGCAAAAAAATGTTATGCCAAATAGTAAGCAGATGTTTTTTATTTTTCATGTGTTTTTGATGATGTTGACCAACCTAAAACCAAGAGAGTAGGTGGGAAATGAACACTACAAAGGTATGTTGTAGCATGTGTCCTTACAACACCCAAAGGTGCGTAAGGGAAAACTATGCAACAACGAGTGAATAGTAGCTAGTGAAAGGTAACCAAAAGGGGTATAATATAAAATACATCTTATGAAAGAGGTGGCACTATCTAGGACCTACTACTAGCCTAACTAGGCTTTTGCTTCACCCTCGAATGGGCTTAGTAAAAAATTATAGTTACCAACTCCTGAATTATGTAAAGCCATATGAGTGGGGGCACTTAAACCTAACCTACCCTAAGGATATCTCAAGAGTAGGGGATATTCTAGTGATGAAGTCCAAAAAATTACTAGTGGGGATTACTATGGCATCTAGAGGGTGAGCCAATGGAATGGGATGAACTCCAATGTCACTGGTCTCTATTGGGGGTTGGTGATGAAGTCCAACCTTACCAATGTATATGAAATGTGCAAGTGTGTGTATCCTACTTAAGAAAATTGGAAATGCTAGAAAGTAAACTAAATTAAGAAAAAGAAATGCACTTTTCTCTTTTTGATTTTTGATTTGTAGAAAATGAAATGCCTTTTTGGAATGAAAAGAATGCAAGAGAAACTTAGCATATTGCATTTTGTGAAAGGAAATAAATCTTATGCTAAGAAGAAATAAAGAAAGTCACTTGATTTTAGTGAGTTATTCTAAGATTTGCTTAGACACAAATATGTTTACACTAGCCAAGATATGCTCTTTAAGGTTATGGCTAGATGTCTCTTAGAGCTTTATGTATGAGGTAAAGATCAAAATATTACTCTCAAATCATGGAGATGAAGATATTAGAAGGCCTCTTCATGCCTTATGCAAATGTTTTAACTCTAAATAATGCAACTATTCAATTAACTAACATGTATAGAAGCAAAGGAAAGAGATTTTAAAAGTTTGACCAAAGTGATTTTTGGGGCCTTTCTAAGCTATTGACAAGTAAAATGAAATGTGACCAAATGAATTTGGGGTATTTTTGTAAAGTAAGGAAGCAAACAAAAATATATTTTGTAAAGTACCCAAAGCAATTTTGGGGCTTACCTACCACCAAATGTTGCAAGAGTTTCTTTCTAGGTTGTGTGATGTTGAATTTTGCTAATTTTGGGGATTCACACACCTGTATACGAATGTGACTATACCTCGAGATTCGTACACTATTGTGCAAATCTAAATTTGATGGTTTGTTTGAGTAGCTTTGGTGTTTATGAGTTAAATTTTGGAGTTTCACCTAGTTTTGAGAAATTTTCCTACAACAGAGGGACAAAATGCCAGTTTGAGTCTTAGAAGTAGGTATAAAGCACCAAAAGAAAGAATGAAAAATGAAATTTAGGAAAGAAATCCCAAAACCAAGTTGTGAAATTGATAAATAAAGACTCAAGGAATGATTTCACCTTGAGGAGACCATTTTATAAGGTGGTTTGGCCTATGAAGGTGGAGAGGTACATGAGATAGCAATCTCAATGGGCAATAAGTGTGTTTATCCCTTGAATTACCTAATTTTTATTGTGGGAGGCTCAGATACCGATACCTCATTTTAGGGATCGATTTCCAAGGTTGTTTGGAGGATTCACATACCTCTATGTGAATGTGGCTCTAACATTCACACACCTCTATGCAAACATGGCTCTAAAATTCACACACCTCTATGCAAATATGGATTTGACATTCACACACCTCTATGTGAATCTAGATCACAGGCTATAAAAGTGATAGAGGGGGACTTGAAGTATATGTCAAGGTTTTGGTGACTTTTTCTAGTTTTGCACCACTTGAAGCACAAAAAAATAATAAAAAATAATATTTATCTAGAAAAAAAAGGACTAATCAAGCAAACAAAAGATGGTGGCGGTCCCACTGGGCATGCCGAAATGAGTGACAAGAAAACCAACTATTTTGCAATTGATATAAAAAGTAAAGTTACAACTTTTTCCCTTGTACAAAAGGGTCATGAGAGGCCACAAAATGAGGTCTTTCATGAGGGAAGCCCTCTTCTAGTAGAGATTGTAAAAAACCACCAGTTGTCCTTTTCTTCCTTGGAATGGGCTTACTGCTCGTGTGCCACTATTGGTTAGACCTATCCTCAAGACCTGTGAGACCTGCAAAAATGAGTTAGAGCATTTAGGGGCCTATCTTGACCAGAACCCTCATGTTTACAGATAAAAGACTTATAAATTAAGCTTAAATCATGATTAAAAGTTCATAAAATGATAAGAAATAGACATAGAAAGAATGTTTACTTGATTTTGGAAGCTCTAGGAGGTTGAAAATGGGATTTTCACACTGGTGTGTGAATCTAACTATGCCTTAGGATTCACACACCTCTAGGTGAATCTGACTATGTTTTCTAAAATTGATGGTTTTTGATGTGATATTTCTTCTAGTGTAGTTGTCACTTCTGTTGTCCATCAAGTCACCTTTAGAAACTTGTAATATTTGTCAGCAACCTATCAATCATCACAAGATGTTGATGGATTTTTGTGGATCACCATATGGGGATGTATGGTGATGGCTTAAGTAACCTCTAGGTTAATCCCAACAAATTTTGGGTATGAAAATGAGTGATCCCTTGAATAGAGGAAATGACTCTTTATTTGTAGAATTTTTCAAGCTTAGGGGAGGGGTTGAGGTATCCCATGAGGTGTCCCATGTGAGGTGTCCCCTGTGAGGTTTCCCCTGTGAGGTGTCCTTTATGAGGTGTCCCCTAATGTGGCATGCTCAATTAGTGCATTTGGATGAGATAATCCCTCACCCACATACATGTCATAAATGAGCATGGGGATGTGGAGTGGAGTTGGGGTTAAACCCTAACTATGGTAGGGTTAACCATGGGTTAGTTGTTGACTTGGCTAAGGTGGAAGGTGAGTCATCCATACCCATGCTTTGAAAACCAAAAAGTCTTCAAAACTCATTTATGAATTCAAACCCACATGGTAATTTGAAATGGAGTAAGGATTAGATTTAACTAGGCTTAGGTTGAACCTAGGTCAATTATTGAATTTTGGGTGAGGTGGAGTGTGACTCACCATGTCTCCCATGCCTTTGGACACAAAAGTCTCCAAATGGCATTTAAGGCCCTAAATGCACACAAGAGGATGTTAGATTTTTATGATTATATGAAATAGGAAATGCAACCACAAGATGTAAGATAAGCAATCTAAGATATCTATATGATAATGTCACTATAATATGTAAGAAAATGATAAGAGAAACTTTTGTAATAACTTAGAAATATGCCATTAATGAAAGCATATGAAAATAGTACAATGAATTATAGTGGAGGACATGAATAAACTGTTGAGCAAGGTGCAAAAACAATATTGTCATTGTTGTCAACACAGTCAGACAGATCGGTTGATGCAGTGGACAGGAGTTAAGAGGTTCTTCAGAGTATGTACAAGACAGATCGATTGATGCAGTGGACAGGAGTTAAGAGGTTCTTCAGAGTATGTATAGTGACTTTCCAAAAGATCGAAGTGGCCCATATGCTAAAAATCAAAAGAAAATCACAAGGAAGAAAACTGTCGCGATATCGCGACATGTTGAGCAAGAAAGAAAAACTGTCGCGATATCGCGACATGTTGAGAAGAAAGAAAAACTATCGCGATATCGTGACATGTTGAGAAGAAAGAAAATGTCATGATATCGTGACATGTTCGGAGAGAAAGCAAGCAAGCAAAACTATCATGATTTTGTGACATGTTCGGAGAGAAAGCGCAAGCAAGCAAACTATCACGATTTCATGACATGTTCGGAGAGAAAGCAAAGCAAGCAAAACTATCATGATTTCGTGACATGTTCGGAGAGAAAGCACAAGCAAGCAAAACTGTCATGATTTCATGACATGTTCGGAGAGAAAGAGCAAGCAAGCAAAACTATCATGATTTCATGACATGTTCGGAGAGAAAGCGCAAGCAAGCAAAACTATCACGATTTCATGACATGTTCGAAGAGAAAAAGGCAAGTAGAAAAACTATCACGATTTCATGACATGTTGGAAGAAATAAAGGCAAGTGGAAAAATGTCATGATTTCACGACATGTTGGAAGAAAAAGAGAAAGCAAGAAGAAGTGTCACGATTTCGTGACAAGTTTGAAAGAAAAAGAACAAGTAAGAAAAGTGTCACGATTTCATGACATATTGCAAGAGAGATAGTACGGAAGAAAAAGTGTCACGATTTCATGACATGTTGGAAGAGAAAAAGACAAGTAGAAAAAGTGTCACGATTTCATGACATATTGCAAGAGAGATAGTACGAAAGAAAAAGTGTCACGATTTCATGACATATTGCAAGAGAGAGAGTCGAAAGAAAAAGTGTCACGATTTCATGACATATTGCAAGAGAGATTGTACGAAAGAAAAGTGTCATGATTTCGTGACATATTGCAAGAGAGAGAGTCAAAGAAAAGTGTCACGATATCACGACATTTTACGAAGGCAAGAGAAAGAGCAAAGGAGAAAAGTGTCGCGATATCGTGACATGTCGCGTTTTCATGACCCGAAGGCAAGAGAAAGAGCAAAGGAGAGAAAGTGTCACGATATCACGACATGTCACATTTTCATGACACGAAGGCAAGAGAAAGAGCAAAGGAGAGAAAGTGTCATGATATCGCGACATGTCATTTTTTCGCGACCAAGGCAAGAGAAAGAGCAAGGAGAAAAGTGTCACGATATCGCGACATGTGTTTTCAGACTAAATAAGAGAGAGAAAGTAAGAAGGCAGAAGTGTCGCGATATCACGATAAAAGTAAAGAGGAAGAGTAAGGAGGTGAAAGTGTCGCGATATCATGACATGTTATGTTTTCATTGGTACAAGCCAAGAAAAGAGGCAAGGAGGCGAAAGTGTCACGATATCGTGACATGCTGAGTTTTCATGGGTACAAGCCAAGAAGAGAAGCAAGGAGGCGAAAGTGTCACGATATCGCGACATGTTGTATTTTCGCGGTCCAAAGCAAGGAGAAAGAGAGAGAGAACAAAAGTGTCGTGATATCGCGACATGTATTTTCGGGGACCAAAGCAAGGAGAAAGAGAGAGTAAGCAAAAGTGTCATGATATCGCGACATGTTGCTTTTTCGCGGTTGAGTTGAAGCCGACGAAGACCTATGACAGCCGACTAAGATTAGGGTTTGCAGTCGACTAAGATTAGGGTTTGCAGTCGACTAAGATCAGGGTTTACAGCCGACTAAGATTAGGGTTTTGATCATGAAAATGTTGTTATAAAAGGAGGGTTGTTTGGAGATTTGAGGTGTTGAATGAATGCATCGTCGAATATGTGTCGAAGTGTGAAATGTGGTCGTAAGAGCGTAGAAAGCATAGAAGCGGCGAGATGATGGTGAAGTGCGCAAAGTGAGCAAAGAAGTCATGTCGAATTGTCCTAAGTGCGTCTGTGATTGCATAGAGAAAGCAGAAGGAGCAGAGTGCACAAAAGGGAGAAGACGATCGTGAAGTTGGATTGCAGCGAAGCAGAGTGTGCGAAGTGTTTGCGTAGAAAGAGCGAAGTGCACAGAGAATGCAAAGGTGGAGAAGACCAGTTAGGGTCATGCAAAAGCAAAGGTATTTTATCATCAAACTTATAGATTCAAAATTGAAGTCCAGGTTGCAGCTTGGCATCAGGGGTTGGTGCTCCTTCCAGTAGGTGTTGGTAAATCAGGGGTTGGTGCTCCTTTCTATTGGTACGGATAAATCAGGGGTTGGTGCTCCTTCCAGTGGAATGCTGGTAAACTATTTGTAAAGTTGGTGCTTTGCAAAGGCTGGATTTGGATGGTAGTCCAAGCAGTCATTCTTGAGGAGTAGCCAAATTGGTGAACCTCGTTAAAATCTTGTGTTGTGTGATATGTTCTTTTGTGATGCTTGCTTTATCTAGTTTTAAGGTTTCATTATTTTAGTTTTAAGTGCTTTGAATTTAAGCTTAAAGTACCACACTGATTCACCCCCCCTCTTAGTGCCATTGTAAGACTAACAATTGGTATCAGAGCCAAGTTCCCTTCTAAGGCTAAATCAGTCAGGGTTGATCTTGGATTAGTACGCAATGGGTAAGAAGAATAGATCCTCCTCCAAAAGGGCATCTCAGTCAGTTTCAGTTCCTGTGGAAGAGAAAATTGAACCAAAAAATGTTGAAGACTTCTCATCAAACAAAGCACCTTTGTTTGATGAAACAAATTACGCGGTCTGGAGAATCAGGATGCAGACATATCTTTGTGCTTTGGGATACGACATCTGGGATTCAGTAGACAGTGAATACACAATACCCATCACTCCTCCAACCGATGCTTGTCGGTAAGAATCTGTTTGAGAATGACTCAAAAGCAAAGAATGCTATCAGGTGCGGATTAGTAGATAGTGAACTGGTAAAGATCATGAGTTGTAAAACGGCAAAAGAAATATGGGACAAACTGAGGAGTATTCATGAAGGAGACGATGAGATCAAGGAGGCCAAGTTGCAAACACATCAAGCTCAGTTCGAAGCTTTGAAGTTGAATAACGATAAGAACATAGAGGCATATATGGTGAGAGTTAATGAAGTCCTAGAGGATGATTCTAAGAAAGAAACAGGTGGAGGTCTTTTCATGACACTCGAAAAAGAAACAGAAAAAGAACAGGAATGTGATGAAGAAGAAATTGATGCAGAAATAAATTTGAAAGAGGAATTAATTGCAGCTCTGGATGAATTGAAGATAGAAAGAAAAAGGAATAAGGAAATCTCAAGAAAGCTTGAGGATGCAAATGAAATAATAACCAGTTTGAAAGTACAGGTAGAAGAATTCAAAAGGATTGAAGAAACTCTCAAGTCACAGTTCAATGAGAAAGAGATTGGTTGCTTCAAACAAGAGGAAGAGATTGTTTTATTGAAGAAACAACTAGAAGAGGCCAATACAAATCTCAAATTCGAGAAAAGCACAGAGTTGCTAGATAAAATGATAAGCCAACAAAGAAGCTCCACGGATAGGCGTGGTCTTGGATATGAAGCTGAACAACCTTCATCTTCCAACTCTGTAGAGAAGAAGAAGTTCATTGTTGAAGGATCAAAGCAAGAAAAGCTTGAAGCTGAATTTTCAAAAGGAAGAAAATATCAAAGGAGATCTACAACAAAGCAACCACAACAAAAGAGGTTCTATCACTCTCACTCTATTCATAATAATACTTTTAATGGCTATTGTTTCAGATGCAACCAGTATGGTCACAAGGCAATTTATTGTGGATTGAATAATAAATCAAAGAGTTATGCTGGTAGAAATACTTCTACATTTTTGAGTGAACAATATGTACAATGTTTTCAATGTAATGGTCATGGGCACATAGCAAGGTTTTGTCCAAGCATTTTTGTATCTAATTTAAGGCAAAATAGTAGATTTCATCAGACGCAAAGAACGCAACACAGACAGGGAATAAATCAGGTACATAAAAAGGAAAATAATCATTCATCAAGGATGCACAAGAGACAACCACACAAGAGAAATGTTCAAGTTCATGAAAAGGTGCAAAACAGGGATGCAGTTGAAAAATCCAAGCCCGAGTTCAAGAAAGTTTGGAGAAAGATAGAAGAAAGGAAATCATGTCTCCTTGGCTGAAGGAGACTACTCCGATATTGCACTAAGCAACTCCAAGTAGCACATCCTCGGGGGAGCAATCTTGAAGTTTCATTTTAATGCTCCTATGTATTTGTTTGATTACCTGAGGATGAAAGGCAAGTAGTCAGGGAAGTTGTTGTATAGTTGTCAAAGTGTATTTTTAGTTCATGTAGTTTGTGGAAGTGTCGTGAAGGGTGGTGATTAAATTGAGAGTTGTCATTATTGGTAGTATTGCTATATGTCATTGTTGTACTGGTGATGGTTCTTACTACCACTATCCAAAGTTAAGGATTATAACAGTTCAGATAATTTGGTTAGTGAAAGAATGTTGCCCTAGCCGCATATATGTGTTTCGATAAAAGTAGTGTGTATTTGAACTACACATTGACGTGAAGATTGTTAGATCTATTATGACGTTGTGGTGAAAAATATTGAAGTCTGATCATTGACTCATGTTTAGCCCACCAAGATGAGCAACTTTGCTTTGTGAATCATACCTATCCGAGGTCCAGAAGTATGAGTTTGAGTAAGGTGCACTATAGTTGGCCGTGAAGTGTTTAACAAAATATTGTCTCCTGATTCGAACAGTTGAAAGTAAGGAGTGACCAGCGGTGATTGTAGAAAACATAGACCAAGTTGAAAATATAAAAAGGGATTTGGTTGTGTTGTGGTACAGTGTTTGATGCTTGCACAGAGTTGGCAATAAAATTGCAGTGTTGGTACAGTGTTGGACAAAAGTTGGTACAAGTGTGAGTCACTTGTCAATTTTGTTGACAGATGTGAAATCAACGTTTTTGAATGGGAAGCTTGAAGAAGATGTTTATATTGAGCAGCCAGATGGTTTCCAGCTTGGTGATGATCCCAACTTGGTTTGTAAGTTGAAGATATATGGCTTGAAACAGGCACCCCGAGCATGGTATGCAAGGCTAGACAACTATCTCACTCAACAAAGGTTTGAGAAAGGTATGGTGGATAGTAATTTGTATGTCAAAACAGAAAATGGGCATCTTATTGTTCTTGTTGTATACGTAGATGATATCATATTTGGAAGCAGCAAAGATGAGTCATGCAAAGATTTAGCAAATAAGATGCAGAAAGAATTTGAAATGTCAATGATTGGAGAACTGTCGTATTTCCTCGGGTTGCAAGTTAGTCAAAGTAAGAAGGGCATATTTATTTCTCAAGTTAAATATGTAAAAGAGATGTTAAAAAATTCACAATGGAGGATTGTAAGCCAGTTAGCACTCCCATGACGACAGGCTGCAAGTTGAGCAAGAATGATAAATCTCCACTTGTTGATCAAATCATGTACAGATCTATGATTGGAAGCTTACTATACCTGATAGCTATCAGACCAGATATTTTGTAGGCAGTATGCATGGTAGCACGATTTTAGGCTAATCCCAAGGAGACTCATGTGACAACATTATGGTGGTTGATTTCTGAAATATCATTGAAGGGAAAATGATTGTGTGTGAAAGTGGTTGGTTGAATGCATCAAAGTTTTCTGAATTGAGAGTTGTGTTTAAACCTTGTGTTATAAGCATAGTGGTTTAAGCCCATTGGTTGTGAAAGAACTTGAGTTAGAAAAGAACATGAGTATCATTATTATGTGATATTTGTGGTTGAGCATTGTTGGAATTATTTGAGTTGGTTGATACATACTTGGACTAGGGTTGTGTGAGAGATGATTGGTTGAGTTGATTTGATTGAGCCTAGTCAAGTTATGTGTGAAGTGATTTTTAAAGTTCTATGAAGTGGATTTGATTTGAGATCGCCATTCATTGTTGAGTTCATTTTGAGTACTACTTGAGCATGATTGATTGAGCCTTTGAGAAGGCCTTTGGGAAATATTTGAGGACAATGCTGGGACAGATTGCTAGAGAAGATTCGGACAAGTTCTTAGTGAGCTTGGTGGAGCAGATTTGGACAGGTTTTGTATGAGCTAGTTATTCAACATTGGACAAGTTCTGGGTTAGTGTGTGAGCCTATTGAGCAGGTTCTTAGTGAGCCTATTGACTGAGCTTTGGAGGTGACAGAGTACAGAGGACAGAGTCTCAATGGATAGAAATCTAGCAGCCAACACAGTTGAAGATAGACCTGAGTGAGGATTCTTCAAGTGAAGAAGAGGTCCACCAATCAGTGCAGCAGAGAGACAGAGTCTTCTATAATATCACAAGGGTACTATGGAGTATGGGTTATGGTATCCAAAAGATGCAGATTGGGCAGGATGTGTAGATGACAGAAAGAGTACCAGTGGAGGTGCATTCTATCTTGGAGACAGATTGGTCACATAGAATAGTAAGAAACAAGAGTCAGTTTCCTTATCCACAGTAGAGGCAGAATATATTGTAGCGACAACGTGTTGTACGTAGGAGAAAGTTGCAAAAAGTGAGGTTAAGTTGGATTTTTATTCCAACAATAGATTGTGGAGTAGTCACGTTTCCCAAGAATTGACTAGCTATAGGGATCACATTCTCAGGGGGAGCATTTATATATTTGATTATCTTTTTGCTCATATTTGTAATTTTTGCTAACTATCATAACGTGTGCCTGAGAATGTTGTGCATGGACTCAGGGGGAGTCTGCATGACCCTTTGGTATTATTGTCAAAGGGGGAGAAGAATTACAGGAAATTGCATGTGTGTTGCCAACAATTCCAAAGGGGGAGATTGTTGAGCAAGGTGCAGCAACAATATTGTCATTGTTGTCAACACAGTCAGACGGATCAGTTGATGAAGTGGATAGGAGTAAAGAGGTTACTTGAGTATGTACAACATCGTTAGATGCTTATGACAGGATGTTAAGAGGTTCTTGGTGAAGTATGTACAAGTTGATCTCCAAGAAGATCAAAGTGGCCCATATGCTAAAAATCAAAAGAAAATCACAAGGAAGAAAACTATCATGATATCACGACATGTTGAGCAAGAAAGAAAAACTATCGCGATATCGCGACATGTTGAGAAGAAAGAAAAATTGTCATGATATCGTGACATGTTGAGAAGAAAGCAAGAAAACTATCATGATTTCGTGACATGTTCGGAGAGAAAGCGCAAGCAAGCAAAACTATCATGATTTCATGACATGTTCGGAGAGAAAGCGCAAGCAAGCAAAACTATCATGATTTCATGACATGTTCGGAGAGAAAGCGCAAGTAAACAAAAATATCATGATTTCGTGACATGTTCGGAGAGAAAGCGCAAGCAAGCAAAACTATCACGATTTCATGACATGTTCGGAGAGAAAGCGCAAGCAAGCAAAACTGTCACGATTTCATGACATGTTGGAAGAGAAAAAGGCAAGTAGAAAAAGTGTCACGATTTTGTGACATGTTGGAAGAAAAAAGGCAAGTAGAAAAATTGTCACGATTTCATGACATGTTGGAAGAAAAAGAGAAAGCAGGAAGAAGTGTCACGATTTCATGACAAGTTCAAAAGAAAAAGAACAAGTAAGAAAAGTGTCACGATTTCGTGACATATTGCAAGAGAGATAGTACGGAAGAAAAAGTGTCACGATTTCGTGACATATTGCAAGAGAAAGAGCACAAAGAAAAAGTGTCACGATTTCACGACATATTGCAAGAGAGATAGTAGAAAAAAAGTGTCATGATTTCATGACATATTGAAGAGAGAGAGTACGAAAGAAAAAGTGTCACGATTTCATGACATATTGCAAGAGAGATTGTACGGAAGAAAAAGTGTCACGATTTCATGACATATTGCAGAGAGAGAGAAAGAAAAGTGTCACGATATCAGACATAAAAGGCAAGAGAAAGAGCAAAGGAGAAAAAGTGTCACGATATCGACGACATTGTTTTCTGACCCAAAGGCAAGAGAAAAAGCAAAGGAGAGAAAGTGTCGCGATATCGCGACATGTCGGATTTTCACGACCCAAAGGCAAGAGAAAGAGCAAAGGAGAAAAGTGTCACGATATCGCGACATGTCGTTTTCACGACCCAAGGCAAGAGAAAGAGCAAAGGAGAGAAAGTGTCATGATATCACGACATGTCGCATTTTCGTGACTAAATAAGGAGAGAGAAAGTAAGAAGGCAAAAGTGTCACGATATCGCGACAAAAGTAAAGAGGAAGAGTAAGGAGGCGAAAGTGTCACGATTTTATGACATGTTGTTTTTGCGGGTACAAGCCAAGAAAAGAGGCAAGGAGGTGAAAGTGTCGCGATATCGTGACATGCTGAGTTTTCACGGGTACAAGCCAAGAAGAGAAGCAAGGAGGCAGAAGTGTCGCGATATCGTGACATGTTGTATTTTTATGGTCCAAAGCAAGGAGAAAGAGAGAGAGAACAAAAGTGTCGCGATATCACGACATGTTGTATTTTCGGGGACCAAAGCAAGGAGAAAGAGAGAGTAAGCAAAAGTGTCACGATATCGTGACATGTTGCTTTTTCACGGTTGAGTTGAAGCCGACGAAGACCTATGATAGCCGACTAAGATTAGGGTTTGCAATCGACTAAGATTAGGGTTTGTAGCCGACTAAGATCAGGGTTTACAATCGACTAAGATTAGGGTTTTGATCATGAAAATGTTGTTATAAAAGGAGGGTTGTTTGGAGATTTGGGGTGTTGATGAATGCATCGTCGAATATGTGTCGAAGTGTGAAATGTGGCCGTAAGAGCGTAGAAAGCGTAGAAGCGGTGAGATGATGGTGAAGTGCGCAAAGTGAGCAAAGAAGTCATGTCGAATTGTCCTAAGTGCATCTGTGATTGCATAGAGAAAGCAGAAGGAGCAGAGTGCGCAAAAGGGAGAAGACGATCGTGAAGTTGGATTGCAGCGAAGCAGAGTGTGTGAAGTGTTTGCACAGAAAGAGCGGAGTGCACAGAGAACGCAAAGGTGGAGAAGACCAGTTAGGGTCATGCAAAAGCAAAGGTATTTTATCATCAAACTTATAGATTCAAAATTGAAGTCCAGGTTGCAGCTTGGCATCAGGGGTTGGTGCTCCTTCCAGTAGGTGCTGGTAAATCAGGGGTTGGTGCTCCTTTCTATTGGTACAGATAAATCAGGGGTTGGTGCTCCTTCCAGTGGAAGCTGGTAAACTATTTGTAAAGTTGGTGCTTTGCAAAGGCTGGATTTGGATGGTAGTCCAAGCAGTCATTCTTGAGGAGTAGCCAAATTGGTGAACCTCATTAAAATCTTGTGTTGTGTGATATGTTCTTTTGTGATGCTTGCTTTATCTGGTTTTAAGGTTTCATTATTTCAGTTTTAAGTGCTCTGAAGTTAAGCTTAAAGTACCACACTGATTCACCCCCCCCTCTCAGTGCCATTGTAAGACTAACATAAACTATTTTTGAAGAGCTACATTGTACCACACTACCAATCTATACTATGCACTCTCTATGTTCTCTCCCCATCATGTTTCACTCACTATAAGGCCTATATAGGAAGATAAGTTCCTTGGCCCTTACTGTACCTTTCACTCTATCCTATGACTCATGTGCATGTGGACTACATGCACATTTACATCATTGCACATTCTAAAATTTGTGCACTTATTACATGCATTAACTACATAAATTTACTCTAGAGTAAACTCCTACTCTAGTATTGTACCCAAGGTGGTACATTAGCATGTACCCAATAATGTAATATACTCTAACACCCCTTGTATTACATTATTTGGGTATTGAAGACTTTAGTATTTGATATGGATCTTTGTCTTGGTAATGAAATTTGTACTCTCCTTCTCTGCTTTCTTTATTTTGCTCCTTGTTTGTATCCTATTCAAGCATGCGGTTCGTGTCTTCATAAAATGCTATCTTTTCTAAGAGATATTTAAATTCCTCTGTAGGTTCTTCTAGTTCTTGAATTGTTTAAATTTTTTGAACTAAGTGACCATTTTGATTCCCTTCTTGATGTTGCAATTGAGGATAATTGTATTGGTTTTGAGAGTGTTGAAATTTTTGTAGATGTGGACTATACTGATTTTGATATTGTCTTGATTGGAAAGTCTTTTTTGGTTGAATTCCATATTTTATATCACTTCCTTGATAATGATTTCTAGGATTGAATCTGTAGTAGTTGGTACTATGTCCTTTCTTCTTGCAGACTTGACAATATTTGTTATTCCATGGTCTTCGTCCTTTTGATGATGAGGTAAAATTTCCCTGTGGATTATCTTTTGAAACTAATACATTATTTTTCATTTCATCGTTAACTGTATTTTCCACCTCATATTCTTAAATATATTGACTAACTCATCAAAATATGTATCTTTACTTAGAATTTATAAATATGTAACTAAGTGCTTGGAGCTATTTGGAAGTGCTCTCACAGTAACTTGAACAAGAATTTTATCTTCTATATTTTCTCTGAAGCTTAATAATTTTTCTTTTATACATGCTATCTTCCTTAGGAATAGTTCTATACTTTCATAACTTTTTACTTTCATATAATGTAATTGTTTTTGAAGATTTAAGATAGTGGCTTTATTTTTCCCTTCAAATATTTTGGCTAAGGTTTTACATGCTTCTATAGATGTTCTTATTGAACTAATGTAGGGTTTTATTTCATCTATAATAGAAAACATTATTATCATTAATGCTTTTGCTTCACTTTCTTCAAACCTTTGAATCTCACTATCATCTGTAGTAGGTTTAACTTTTGTCCATTTTACTATATCCCAAAGCTTTTCAACTACAAGAATTGCCATCACTTTATTTTTCCATGATGTATAGTTTGGACCTTTAAGCAGTTGGGATTCTGAAAAGAAGATTTTGTTTGTTGTCATGATGGTCCTTGTAGGCTCCCTTATAACTCCCTAGTTTTGAGTATGTGAACTAATTTTATAAAACCTTTTAAGACTTAGGTTTTGTAGGATTCCTTATATCTCCAAGAGTAATATATAAACTTGATAATGTTCTTAGCTACTATTAGTTCACTTTTTGAGATAATAACCAGCTTTTATTTCACCTTATTTATCCTATTGAACTATGCACTTTTCAATTTTATGGAATTCTCTATGGTTGGATTTATTTTTGTCTCTTTAATGTGGCTATGAGACAAATGTAAGAAATAAATTCCATCTCTTTAATTTTGCTCTTTTATCCTTAAATTTCAATGATTCAATTTTCTAAATTCCAATTAATTAAAGTTTGATGTAGCACTCCTTATATCTCCCTAATTTGAAATTATATAAATTGATGATATTTGCAATATAATAATAATTTGTTTTCCAAGTAGCAACCCTTATATCTCCTATGGTCTTAATTGCAAATATTAATATACTTATATTTCAATTAATATGTTTTGAAATACTTTTTAAGGATATTAAATCCTATTTATTTGCTTTCAAGTTTACTAAGTTTGAGTTTGCAATAATAATTTCAACCTTATATACTATGCCTTATTACTCCTTAATGAAAGCAAATATTAGTGTGAGAATCTCAAGCAATTAATATACTTCCTTTGCTTCTATCTCTCTAAGGATTATTTTTCAATGCAATATTATATAGCTTTCAACCTTATATTAAACACCTTATAACTCCCTAAAACTTAAGGAAAGTAAATATTAAGTAATAAATGTCTATTACCTTCCTTGCAAAGTATGATGTGCAAGCTGATTGGCCGGTGGTGAGACTCTTTAATCCAAGTTCTGATATTCACCTTATAACATGAGCATTAATGCTCTTCTATGAATGGTGATCCTCTATGATAGACTTGTGCTACACTTTGACTCTAATGTCGATGTTGGAAATGATCAATTAATGCTTGACATTGAGCATTCCTTGTCTAATAATTGATTTCATACCTTGAGCTCGCTCTCATTCATACCTCTAATTTTTTTGATCATGTATGTTTCCTTTCCTCACTTAATGCTTGCTGAAGATACACTTCCACTCCCTAAGTGCTCTAATTTGGGTGGCTATAAATATTCTTCCTTTTCCTTTAACTTAGTGCTAAGTGGCACTAGCCATTGCACAAAAATATTGGTCTTCTACTTAGATGGTGTAGGTCTTAAAGAGTGTTATAATGTGTGGTGCCAATTTGAATATTTTATTAGGCATTGGCTAAGGTTGGTGAGCACTTAGAATGCTCTCCTTGAGCGTTGTGAAAATTATGAAAGGTGTTACTTAGTTGAGTGCCTTTTCTTTTGAGCATTGGAGTTAAGAGGATAAAGATGCCCTTTGTGCCAAGTGGCACAATATTCCTTCCATTGTTAGGACAAATATAGATGTCTCCCCTTGCATGCACACTTCTTTCCAACATACCAAAATCCTTTAAGCTTCTCAACGCTTGTTCTTGCCAACTATTTTCAAGCTTTCTTTGGCTCCTTTGTGATAGCAAAGTATGGGATGGCTCCTATTTTTCTCTAGAAAATATGAATGGTGTTTTCCCACATGATTGGATCTAGTTATGGTGATTTGGGGGTGCTCCAATGCTACCCTTTTGGCTAGTTATTTTTCTCCAATCGATGGCCGTTCTTGGTTGCTCCGATCGTTATCTTCCTAGATGGCGATTTATCTCCAATCAATGGTAGCTAATGAGAGCTTTAGTTGGTGATTCGACCATGATATGGCTTGGTAATGCACCTTTTGTTTTCTCTGTAGCTTCCTTCTATTTTCTAAAATAAGATATCCTTTAGCATTGTTTCTTCTATGTTGATATACAATAGATGATGTCCACTTTATGTAGACCTTGTTATGCTATAATTCTTATGTGGATATGTGATGGATACTGGGCTCATTACTTGGCTTTGATGTTGTAAGTATATATAGTTGTGTGGGCTCAATTTGGTGTCTCTATACACCTTCAAACAACTAAGCTTATGATCCCTTTGATGGATCTACCTCTATGTCTTGATGTCTACCCCTTAATGTCAATGATGTGGTTGCTCGATGATTGTACTATGCTGACTATTTTGGTTTCTTGAAGACACTCTTTATTTTGTACCTACTTGTTGTATTTGAAAGGACAATATTGGTTCCAATGTAATTAAAACACCTTTGCAATGAATAGGATTAAGTCCCTTATTTTACACTGAAGTTATATGTCTTCTTTTTAAGCTTTCTTTGCTTCTTAGATATGGTGCCTTTCTGCTCTAATATTTGAGAGCAAACATTAATGTATTGTTGCCTTCCTTGCTAGAAAACACTAACCTCTCATTTATTTACTTGGATATCTTAATAACAATAAATCCAAACTATTTTTTTTTTGGTAATTAAGGTACAATTTCATTACATCCGGGTTTTCCAGGTTGACCCAAAACCTTTTACAAAAATCAGCACTATGCTATTACGGATCAAAACCTCAATAGGGACAATCTGTCCTTCGCTACTAGTACCCTTCTGAGGCCACCTTGCCAAGAAAGAGCATAGCCCATTACACATATTTAACAAACACCTTAGAACACAGGCAGCGGCCCACCGCATTGCTTTCTTGCTGCCCCAGCCACGAAAATGTGACCTGTCATGAAATCGTGACGTCCTTAAGTCTTCTCCTTCATTTGCTTTGGAGAGTTGCAAAATGGTGACATGTCACGAAATCATGACCTTCTGCCTTCATTCTGCTCCTTTGCCGCTATAAGTCATGAAAATGCGACATGTCACGAAAATGAGCCATGTCACGGGATCACGACATTCATCTCCCATTTTGCACTCTTTCTACTTCCAACCGTGAAAATACGACATATCACGAAATCGCAACGTCCTTAAGTCATTTCCATATTTTACTTTGGATAGTCGCAAAAATGCGACCTATCATGAAAAAGAGACATGTCGCGAAATCGCGACATTCTGCCTTCGTTCCGCTCCTTTGCCACTGCATGTCGCAAAAATGTGACATGTCGCGACAATGAGACATGTCACAAAATCGCGACATTCATCTCCCATTTTTCACTCTTGCCGCTTCCATCCATGAAAGTGCGACATGTCATGAAATCATGACGTCCTTAAGTCTTTTCCTTCATTTGCTCTGGATAGTCACGAAAATGTGACATGTCGTGACAATGAGACCTATCATGAAATCGTGACAATCTACCTTCATTCTGCTCCTTTGCCACTGCCTGTCGCATCCATAAATCCAAACTTTTAACCATGCAACTAATATTCTATTTTAGAGGTTTAATTTTGAACTAATTTTCACTGCAACTAAAATACTTAGTGCACTTTTAATAATATTTAAGAACAATCATTATAGTGCAATAGCAATCTCTCTTTATTACTCATGTAAATGAACTTTTAATACACTATAATATCTTCTTCACTCTAGTATATAATAGGAATATTTTTCTTACTTTAGGATTATATCTAATATCCTATTTTAATGTGCAAGTATTAACCTTAAAATAAATTATCTTTTGCACTCCCTTGAAGACTATAATATGCAACCTTATCTTTACAACTTTTAAAACTCTAATATAGTGCTTGACTAATCTTAATAATGAACCAAAAAAATAAAGTTCAATTAATAAACCTTTTTACACCAAAGTTTCTTACCTTAATAAACTTAGTAGATGAAGGATTTCAAGGTGATTAGATCCACCTTATTGCTACCTTTTATTAGATGAAATCGTAGCTCTTCTTGACTGTTCAAAATAGTTCTTTAGCTCACCTATTTGCAGCTTTGAAACCCTCTAACTTTTTGACCTGAATCTGTAGTAGGTGACTTTAATTATCCTTCAAAATGTATTCTATAAATCTAAAGTTTTGTAGAAACTAATGTTGTCCTAATTGCTGCCATTTTGTAGTCAATTGTTTCACTGAATAATTGCCCTTGAATCTCAAAAATTTGATAGGGAATTCCTCTAAATCGTAGCTGATATTTTCCTTAAAGGACCCTTTAGTTTTATGCTATAGATTTAGTTGATACCCTTTCTTTGAATGAGCCTTCTAGCCTTCAAAGGTAATCTTCAAACCTCTTAGGTTTGGTAGTAATATTTGGCTCCTTTCTCCTTCAACCTTCTTGTCAAATTTTGACTTCAATATAGACCTTCTTCTCAAGAATCTAAAAGTCTTGAGGTCTTCACCAATATCCTCTAAAATTTGGTAAGCTTCTTGCCAAATCTATCTCTATTTGGTCTTGTTTTCAGATGGAAACAATTGTACCAAAAAATTTCTTTATCAAGAAATTTCCCTTAATGGTATATTTCTCCAATGAGTTCTCCTAAGAACTCTTTCAATGACCTTCTCTGAATCTCCTTCAATGAGGCTCACCAAGCCTTCTTCTTGAGACCTCTTCTCTAGGGTCTTCACTCTTGTAGCTTCTTTGGTCTTCCCAATGAGACATTTTCTTCAACCTTCTACTATGGAAGTTTTGGCAATGAGATATCCTTATTGATCTCTAAAATATGCTACTTCAGGAATAGGACTTTTGCTAGTCCTTTTCTATCTCTTCCAAAATTGGAAGTTCTTCAATGAGACCTTATATGGGTCTCTTCAACAAAGATCACCAATCTCCTATATTCATCAGGACTCTTCTCTGGAGTCTCTTCTACTTCTATTTGCATTCTTTAATAGAGATCACCAATCTCCAATATTTTCATGGACTCTTCTTTGGAGTCACTTCTACAACAAGGCTCCTATGACCTTTTCTTCATCTACTCTCTGCAGGTCTACAATCTCTAGCAATGGGATCTTTTCTACAAGCCTCCAAATCTTTGTTCTTTTTTTTATTGCTTGTGGTGCTGGATTGATTCCAAAGAATATATTCTTCCTATATCTATGTAGGAAGCTTCCCAACTTTCTTTGAATCTCCTTTTTCTACAAAAAAGTATTCAAAATTGTAATGGAAGAAATTCTAAATCTAGATATGATCAATCTTCACTAGTTGATTTGTCAAACTAGTGGAATCCTTAGAAAGTCCTAGTATTCATGATTTTTTTGTAACCCTGTGGAAGGACTATAGCCAAACGAAATCTTAGAAATTCTATAAATCAGATTTTTAGATTTCTCTCAATCTCACTTGTGGCTCTCCCTATTTCCTATTGATCTATTGTGTGCTCTGATACCACTATTAGATTTTTATGAGTATATTATATAGGAAATGCAACCACAAGATGTAAGATAATCAATCTAAGATATATATATATATATATATATATATATATATATATATATATATATATATATATGATAATGACACTATAATATGCAGGAAAATGATAAGAGAAAATTTTGTAATAATTCATAAATATACCATTAATGAAAGCATATGAAAATAGTACAATGTAGTATAATGGAAGACACGAATATTCCATAAACTATTTTTGAAGAGATACATTGTACCACACTACCTATCTATAATATGCACTCTCTATGTTCTCTCACCCTCATGTTTCACTCACTATAAGGCCTATATATAGGAAGATAAATTCATTGGCCCTTACTCTACCTTTGACTCTATCCTATGAATCATGTACATGTGGACTACATGCACATTTATATCATTGCACATTCTAACACTTGTGCATTTATTACATGCTAAAGTAACTATATAACTTTACTCTAAAGTAAACTCCTACTCTAGTAATGTACCAAAGGTGGTACATTAGCATGTACCCAATAATATAATATACTCTAATAGATGTGTGGAGCAAGGGTTAGAGTTAACCTTGATTAGGTTGACCATAGGTTTAGCTAGGGTCAAATGGGTGAGGTGGAGGCTAGGCTAGTCAAAGGGTAGACTAGGTGAGGTGGCCATGAATTAGATTGACCATGGGGTAGAGTTTGACCATAAAGTTACTTTTGACCAAGGTAAAAATTTAACCAAGGTTAAGCCATGATGGTCACATGAGGACACAAGGTTAAGTGTAGGAAAGGGATTGAGTGGCCCAAGGGGGATTATAAAGATGAATAGTTTTTTGATAAATGAATAGTGTTTTGAGGCTAATTTATGTAAATTTTGTGGGTTTTGAAAATTGATCATCCGCGATGATGGGAGAAGTGGCAATGTGATACTTTTGGGTGTCTACAATTTTATGCGTCAGTCGTAAGGGTTTATCGCACTACCTGAATATATATCTATATATAGATATAGATATAGATATAGATATAGATATAGATATAGATATAGATATGCATCTAGTTATACATATGCACTTATTTGATTTTCTCCCATATTATGGATGATAGGTGGTTGTAGTTGTTTTATTATTTATTTTCTAATATTTTATCAAGTATGATCTTTAATTTGTTCTTTAACTTGAATATTTATATTTTTTTAAGATCAATATTTTATAATAGGTTAATGCCTTCGATTGAACCTTCCTATGTTTCTTGGGTACTCATGAAAGGGATTTTTAGACATAAGTCTAATGTTATCATAGAGTGAAATTTATTGGTTTGAGTGACCTATCAATGGTTACTACAAAGTAATACTCTCATTGAGATACCACCATAAACTAAATGATGGTATTAAAAGGTTTTATAAGTCAAGAAGATAATATATTTATAATTAATAGATAATGTGATTTTTTTAAAGTAAATATTATTTCTAGTGAATCATCTTTTATAGGTTGATTGTAATTAAGGGTATATTTATAGGATCCTTGACCTGCTAGACTTTTTTATGGCTTGGGATTTTTTTATAATGTTTATATTTACATCATATATGCATACATTTGAAGGTAGGAGAAGGCATGCATATGTATATATATTGTATAATGCTTTTATTTACTTCAATTAATTTAATCAACTAATCTAGTTGAATAACTTAGTTGTTACTGAGAATAGGGTGACAAAGGAGATCCTAATAACATCAAGGTTATCCTTAATCCTTCAATAAATATTGTTGTTAATTTACTCACTTTAAATGTGGTACAACATGGAGTGAAATTTTACTTTATTGTTTCACTCATGGATCCTTGTAGATCCATGCTTTAGTGTATTATGATATGCTTGAAACCTACCATAGAATAAAGTATACAATTAGCAGTGATGGGGCATCACTTACACCATACTTGAAACTTTAAATTCCTAAGGATGTTGAAAGGGAATGCCAAGTTTAATCGAGAATATCCAATCCTATTTATTGAGAATATCATGATTACATCTATGATAAAATATAGGGTTACCTATTCTCAATGAATAAAATTTAATACAAGTCAAAACATGTAGTCACCTAAAGTGGTAATCTCCTTCCTTTGATCTACTATAGGACATAATGCATTAAAAGGATATAATAATAGAAGTAGTTCTACTTTCTACTCCTCATTGGCAATGCACTCTACTTGTCCATGTCCTAGTAGGAGATTCATTAATAATGAAAATCCTTTGCTGCTTAAAAGCAAGCTATTTTAAGTTGTCTATTTCAACATCATATTCTTCTTTGTGGCATGTTATATATATATATATATATATATATATATATATATATATATATATATATATATATATATAATTGACTCTCCATCGCTCCTTGAATTAATGGTAATGAACTAACAACTAGATTTCATCCTAAAAGCAAAGAGATGAATAAGGATTATCAATTTAATTCCCATTATTAACCTTGTTATGTAAATATCCCTACTCTTAAGTTCAAAAAAATACCTAGCAATGGGTGCTTATTAAAAGTAAAGATAGTAGTAGTTAAAAATAGTGTTTTTTTCATTATCAATGACACATACTAGCAATAGCATAGTTATAATAAGTGATGCTATCATACCTCTTAATTTTGGAATGTACAAAAAGATATGTAGGAGGCCTATAAGATGACTTAGATCCTCAATATATTATCAAGTATCTAATAATAATCAATTCTATAATATTCATGTTGAGACTCTATTGGTCATAAACTAATTCACTTCTAAATTCAATTTGATAACTACTTAGGTTATATAATTATGCACTTCTATAGTATCAACACTAGAAAGGATTTAGTTATTTGATCTTATAACTCATAGGATTCATCAAAATCCAAAATTAAAGCACCTAGATAAAACTCATAGGTCTAGTCTAAACTATTTAAATTTAGGAAGGATTGATAGATAATTAATTTTTTTGATGTAATGTTCCTATCTAGTTGGATTTGACAATGATTATTTTAGGAATAAAATTTATTTAACCTAATGTGATAGCTACAATTAGTTCAACATTGAATAATATAATAAATTAGACTCTATATATATATATATATATATATATATATATATATATATATATATATATATATATATATATATATATATGTATTTATTTATTTTACATGGTGGAATCGGTAGCCGCCATGAATCTGGGCATGTTGTTCAACTTTTTATGGTTTCCACAGTATTCTATGTTGTTCGCCTCAAAAGCTACCACACAGATCTTCGTGCAGTCCACCCCTATAACCACCATGCCATGATAATTTTAAATCATTTACACTTCTTAAAGCACCAGGAAAGGGATAAGAATTCAGTCTGGTGAGGCTCAAGATTTGAACCTTGGACCTTTGCCCCCATTACGGGATTTGAGGGAACCAATTGGTCTACACCTCGAACCTAATTTTATGAGATTATATAGGGTTTTTATGAGGGGTCCTAGTCCCCTCATACTGAGTGGTGTTTGAACCTTGGATCTCTCAAAGAGAGGTCAAACCCCTTACCACTTTAGTAAGCTTGTAGCTCAGACTCATATATTAAAATTTGTTTAATCTGATCTTGTTTAGACCAAGGTCAAATGTGTGATGAGGTTCTTATAATCACCATTTATATATCCTACGAGCATGTGATTATGTAAGCCTATGGATATTCCTTATTTATGTAAGCCTAGGGGCATGTTCACGTAAGCCAATGGGCCCCTCTAATATTTCACCCTTAGTGGCATTAGTTAATGCACTTTTATTGATAACCTCACTTAAAGGGTAACTTATTATTATTTCATTGTAAGGTTATCTTGAAGGTGAAGCTTATGTCGACCTGAGATTAACCTCTCATTCAAGATTTGGTATCACTATAAATACCCCTCAATGAGGATCCATTTGTATAATAATTGTAAACAAAATGTGATATATTAGGGTGTCCATGGGCACCCACCTATACTTCTTATTGTATCTCTTAATTTTATTCATGTTGTTTGTTATTGTTATCACTTAATTGTATTATTCTTCTTTTTGGCATATGATTGTGGTGAATGAATTATTATGTAACGGTTCTAGAATTTTTTTGTAAAATCAAACATGGTATTAGATAAATATCCAAATAAGCATCACCTATCAATAAAAGAAGGATACATCACACCAGCAATTGAGGGTAACATTTCAATTTCTTTGTTTCAATATTTTTTTTAATTTAAACTTTTAAACTTTTGAATTTTGACTCCCTTATGTTTGGTGCCATTCACATCGTATTGTGATAAAATTATTTGTACAATTGATTGGTGCTTATCCATTCATTCCAATGTAATAAGTGGTATACTAGGATGGACATCATGATGTCCAAGTCATGTGCCTTAGGGTTAGGAGCGGGTATGATCAAATCCTAACATCATAAAAATATATTTTGGAATTTTTTATTCCTCCCAAACACAGAATAGGTAGTGGTATATTAGAAGGATCTATTCTTGTTGTAGATGATGGTGTTGGTTTGAACCACCAATACCACTTTTTATTTATTTCTTTGTGACTTGAATGCTATATGGAGAATTTTCCTTGTACCTTTAGTCACATATACACCTACAACATAGTGGTTGGGTTACACACTTGAAACATAAAATACTATAGTTCAATTCCTTGTGAAACCCTTTTTTGATGCACCTTCTCTCTATGTAGGATGGTTATGGCCATTGGTGGGAAGTTGCTCCTTTAGAATCAATGCATTGAGTGGCACAATGGTTGTTCCATTTTCTTGGAGGTAAAGTATTTTGAGTTCAACTTGATGTAGGTAAAGGTGTTTCCTTATTTGCAAAGGATAATGGCTCAATGGAGATATAAATTCGTAGGCCTATTTTTTATTTTATCATGCATGAGTAGCATGTTGGTTAGCACCCTTGATTATTCATAGCGGGTCTTAGGTTCAAGCCTTGTCAACATTAAAAATATTCTAATTTTCTTATATATAGAAGACATGAGTGATTATACAATCATATCAAAGAAAGTATCAACCCCATATGCATAGGTAAAACACCCAATCTAGTGGTGACACATTAGACAATTTAGTTTCTAAGGTTTTGCATTTAATTTTTTTTATTTGAGTGCTACTTTAACCAAATCCTCTAGAGGCCATAACTTTTTTATATGAAAGTGTTTGGAGCCCATTATTTATAGATTACATGATTTTTTGAGATCTAGATAGTGTTGACATGAGTTTATAGAGTTGTTATAGATCTATATTGCATTTTTATATAAAATATACTCCTTAGGGTATGTAACCTTTATCAATGGGTAAAATTATAGCACTTGGTTAGTTCAAATGGGAGGACTACTCAAAAACAAAAACCTCTAGTTCATCTTCAATAACAAGTTAGAATAAGGTCTCAAAGATCATGAACTTAGTAAGAGAAAGGAGTAAGCTCTTAGACTATTCTTCATGTTAGTGGAACCAAATGTATTTTTTCACATCAAAGAGAAGACTAATCCTATTGATGTATGGACTACTTTGAAATATCTCTATGGAAAAGTAAGTGCTAATGAAGTTAATAGAATATAAATTAAGCTCTCCAATCTCAAAATTTTAGATTTCAATAATGTGGAAGACTAAATATGTCATTTGAAAGCTCTAAAAGTTAATATAGCTACAACAAAAGGTAAGATAAAGAGTGATGAAGAGTATGTCAAATCTATTACTTTCAATTTTTCTCCTCCTTTTTTATATAGTTGGATCGGTTCTTTATATTGATGTTATGACTATCAAAGAACCACAACCCATATATCTTGAAGGACTTTTCAAGTTTCTAATCCATTATGAATTAGCAATGAAGAATTGTGGAGCTCTTTCTCATATACAAACTCATCCAAAAGACTTCAAGTCAATTGAATCTATGGATTTGGTGCCTAAGGGTAAGTCTAAGGTTTCAAATAAGTCAAATATTTACAATTATTATAAAAGGAAAGGTCATTCCATCAATAATTGCATTACAAGGCTAAGGAAGATTGAGATAGAATTCTAAAGGGTTGGACATAATATTTATGATTATCAATATGAGGATGAAAAAGGAACATCATAGGTCTACTATAGTATCCATTATGTGGGGAGGTGTTACCTCTAATACCTTTTCTCATTGGCCCTATTTAATTAGATTATGGGGGGTGTTAAAATTTGTGTAATCTAATATTGTTTAGGCCAAATGTGTGATGAGGTTCTTGTGAGAATATTTTATGTATCCTATGGGCATGTGATTATGTAAGCCTATGTAAATTGATAAATTATATAATACTACGAGCATATTAATGTAATCCTAAAGCCCCCCCTCATATTTCACTCTTAGTGATATTGGTTAATCCACTATTCTGGATAACCTCCCTTAAAGGGTAATTTATTCTTATTATATTTTATGGTTAATCTCAAGGTTAAGTCTAAGTTGGACTAAGGTTAACCTCTCATTTGGGATTTGGTATCACTATAAATATCCCTCAACGAGTATCCATTTGTATGATAATTACGAAGAAATTGTGATATATTCAGGTGCCCTTGGTCACCCACTCTATACTTCTCATGGTCTCCCTTCAAATTCTTAATGTAATTTCTTACTACTATCGCTTGATTGCATTCTTCTTCTTCTCGACACATGATTGTGGTGAATGAATGGTTTTGGAATGGTTCTAGAAAAATATTGTAAATTTGAACATCATACACTTAGAATTTATTTTCATATCCACAGTGCTTCATTGCTAGGTTCTAACAACTTACCCATGTGAAGTATAATTAGCTATGAAAAACCTAATTATATTTAGATATAAATTTAGAGCCTTAATATAGTTTGGAATCCAGATTGATTCCAATATGAATCCATAGAAATATAAATAGGTAAAGGTCTAGATGACATGATAAGATAGGTTCCAAGTGTAGACAACTTAGGATTTTGTGCCATAGATATAGTGTCTCTTAATACTACCCAATATATATATATATATATATATGCACGAGCTTAAATTGAAATACAATTTTTACATACAAAAATATTAAAATATTTTATCATATAATTTTTATACAATATTGAACCACTTAATATGTAACTCAAGTTATTTTAAACACATCAACAAACACATGATGTGGATAATTATTTTCAAACTTTTAATCAATATTTAGCCTATATAGATATGCATATGGTTGCTTAGTCAACCTCATTATCAATATTTTCTTTTAAACAAACAAGGGTATTTTGAGATCTTAATCCTACCTTTCAAGGTGACATAAATATATATCATGCATAAACTATGGATATGTTATTAGTATACTAATAACACTATAATGCTCAAGAAGGTCCCCTCCTACATCCATGCATTACCATAAATTTCTTGAAAATATGATACCTAGCTATATTGTCAATTCGATAAGTATATATCCTCAAGAAAAATCTTGTCTTGACATGCACTATCAAGTGGATATTTACCCAATAAAGGAATGACCATGAGACCCCCCTAATACTATAGGATGAAACTAGGATGTACATCACATAAGATCACATGTACCCATTAATTATCTATGGAATATGTTGTTTATCCATACTAATTCAATTGATATAATGATATATTAGATATTAATATCTAGGTATTTTATCTTAGGATAGTGTTTAATCACACATCAATAAGAATAATCACTCACATTGTGGCTTAATTATTAATTCATTTAGTTTTGCTTTCATGTCAATAAATGCACAAACACATAAAATTCTCCATACAATAGAGGTCAACTTAGGGTATATTCCTATTCTACCATAACTTTTGCTAGATTAAAAGCAATAGGCCTTCCTAATTTAGATAGGTGAACTCCAAAATGCTATTAAAAATAATAAATTTCATACTTTCTCCAAATAAATATCCATATAAAGGTTCATTTATGTATTTGTAAAAAAAGAACTAGCAAATAACTTTGTATATGGTGGAGAGTCTCATCATCCTAGATATGGGATAGGCTTGGGTAGGATGATAGTGAGCCATGTTGGTCTATGGTTTTGGTTTTATTTGTTCACTTGATTTTTTATTTTCTACTACATTTCATGGTCATTGTTACTTGTTAAATTTCCCAAAACCTTGGAATAAGGATAGAGTCAAAATCAAGGGATGTATTTACACATGTTCCCATAGCATGAATACTAAAAATTGATGGTGCAAATATCACCTCCTTAAGTGGAAATCATAGTAGTTAATTGAATTTTAGGGGTTTTGTGTAGTCATGATTTTAGCATGTTTTTACACCTAGGGTTTGAATGGTGCATTGTTTAGACTGATGATTAGAATTTTATGGCTAAAAAAAAAAAGTGAAATTTAATTGTTGGATTTAAAGGAAATTTTTTAACTATAAATACATATTACACCATATTTTCTCACCATAAATTCATCAATTGATGATAATTACTACTAACATTGCTCTTAATATTTTTACCTTTGTTTCTTCTATGACATGTGACTTTCTTGCTATCTTTCTCTCTCTCTCATCCTTATAGGTATAACTAAAGTCATTGACTATTGTTTGCTATGTTCCATGGAGGTGGACAAGGTGCTCTACTTGGATTTGTAGCTAAAGGTCAAGAATACATGAAGACTAATTTCTAGGACATGTCAAATTATATATGTAGTCCAGGTGTGATATCTTATTATTATGATGATATAGAATAAAGATAGGGTATAAATGAGTAATTTCTTATGATTTGTTTATGAATCATATGGTCCTTCATTCCCTAGGTGTCAAGTAAGATTAGCCCTATATTTTAATTTTATGGATAATATTAGTGTAGTATACTCTTGAATGCTCTATTTCAATTTCTACTTGAATACGGATAAATTTAGACCTGATTGTTAGATTACTGCTTTATGGCTTGATTTAAGCATTTTGGTTGATATTGTCTTAGTTTGTGTAATTGTATGATGTATCCCATTTTTTTACAAATGTTTTAGGGAACCTAATGTGAAATCCATTGTTTGAGGCTTGTGGTTTCATTTTTTAGACCATAGGGTTTAGTAGCTCTCTTATCATAGGTTTTGTTTCATCGATTGTTGTTACCTAAAAGCTGAATAATAATGTTGTAATTTTTTTATTTCTCTTAATATTGCCTTGAAAATCTAATTTTGTTTGTAGTAATGGTTTTTTTAGTTGGCTTGCTTAAGGATAGAAATTTTGGTAAAATCCTAGTTGCCCTTGAGAATGTTTTAAGCTTACCCTTACCACTCCACCTACTTCTTCCATGGGATTTGGAATTACTACTCAATCTAAGAAGAAGAAAATCCTAGAACCATTAGAAATTGAAGAGGATCTCACCTAATCCATTTCTCATAAAATAATATACTATTCATCCTCTAGCGCTTAATCATTATAATGAACTCCAATTTAGAGTCTAGACAAATAGATATTCTAATATTGAGGAAGAAAATATCCCAATAGTGACATTAATAAACCTTATAATTCTATAATAGGGTCCCAAAAATCTTTAATAATATCAATGTTGGGTGTTGATGATGAGTGACATGCTAAAATAGGATCACCCCTTAATGAGGTGATCATGGCAAGACCAAGATCACTACTTAATATGGCAATCATGCGAAACATGCACAATGCACTTACTCAAAGTCCAATACCCATTCTAAGCCTCACAATAAAAAATTATTTGTGTATGTGATTCTAAGAAGCTAATGGAGGTCTCTATGAGAGAAATAGCCAAACTAAGGATATGATGACCAATATTAATCAACTTTTGAGTGCTAATAGAAACCGCATAGTGTAAGGTGTTATATATTATTTAGTCTTAAACTCCACTGCTCCTCCTCCTCCACCTCTAACTAACCCATAGGAGGCTTCACCTTCATCAACAAATCCTACTTTAAGAAATTATAAAAGTCAATATCTAGCCACTAATGTGGAAGCTATAGACTTGTTTGGCCATGTGCCTAAATTCTCTTATGATGGGACAAATAAAGCCTAAATACTCATTGATAAGTTTATGATATATCATAGGGATTGGTTACACAATGAAAATCATTGCTAAATTCAATTACTAGTACTTTGGTAGGAAATACTCTTGATTGATTTTCATCCTTATCTAAACACTCCATTGAATCCCTAAATACTTTTTTCAAAAATTTGAAACAAGAATTTGATGATGACATGACTATGATAGAAGCAATGGATATCTTTGTGAACACTAAACAAGGCCCTAATAAATTTATTACATAAGAGGTGGGAAAGACTTAAATGTCATGCTAACATAATAAATGTATATGATACAATAGTAATATTCATAAATAAATTTAGGCCATATTTTTAGGCCAAGCACTAGGAACACAACCCTTGTTGTTTGCCCATGATAAATCTATTTGCTTGGACTAGCATAGATTCTACCTCAAACACACTTTTGATCCTAATTGATCAAGTTAATAATGGTAGGATGAATTTATTTCATGAAAATAAGTAGAGACTTCAAAAAAGGTATAATCACCCTCACAATAAGAGGTAAGGTATCTATAATACACCATTTTACAACAATGAGAAGCAAGCTCCCAATCAACAACAAGGAGTGAATCAAAATTAATATCAAAGTTTTAATTAGGATGGCCATCAAAATTATCAAAATCAAGGATACAATTCAATCAGGGCAATCAAGGAGGGGTGTCAAAATAATCAAAACCAAAATAGCAACTACCCCCAAGATGAAAATTCTAGAGCTAGTACTTCATATAATTCCTCTCAAGTTAACCTTGTCTTCTCCCAACCTAGCCCAAATTGAGAAGACATTTATAGTCAACCAAATGTCTCATATGTCAAAATTTTAGAGGTGTAAACAGAAATTATTGCATCCATGTAACTACAAATTGTTGCTATTACTAGGAGTGAAACTTAACACAAAAACAAGCAACTTGTAAAGAGGAATAGAAAATAAGGATAAAATAAAAAATATATGCCAACAATGGTTAATCCTGCAATAGTTGATAAAATTCCAATACATCCTTTGGTCATATAAGAACATGCTACAATCATACCAATATAAAAAAAGTAGAAAATGATTTTGAGTAGATCTCAACCTAGTCCAAAAAGCCTATCACATCCAAAAATGTTAAAAGACAATGATAACCACTTAAAGCAATGATCCTAGAACCTATGACAAAAAAGTGTTAGAATCTTACCCAACCCAAGGAGTCGTGAGAAAAACTAAGGCATGGGATATTGTTGAAGAATTGTGTATGACCCCTTGTAATATCCCATATTTGGAATTACTTAAGATAACTCGTTATCAATAAAAGTGATTAAGTGACTTACTAAATGATATGGAGATGCTTGGACCTAAGGTTACCAACATTATGCCCACCATTCTAGGGTCTTATAGAGTGATATATATTATATTCCATAGAGAAAATATTTACATTGATGAACATACTAGCCCTAATTTGGTTATAAAATTTCCCTTGAAAAACATCATTTTTGTTGATTATTTGACAAGGGTTGTTGGAGAATATTACATTATTGGTACATGCTAATGTACCTGTTAGTCTTACAATGACACTGAGAGGGGGGGTGAATTAGTGTAGCTCTTTAAACTTGAATTTACAGCTCTTAATACTATAGCAATTAAAACTTATTACTAGATACAACAAGTATAACAAAAGAGCATCACACAACACAAGATTTAATGAGGTTCACCAATGTGGTTACTCCTCAAAAATTGACTGCTTGGACTACCATCCAAATCCAGCCTTTGCAAAGCACCAACTTTAAAATCAATTTACCAGAACCCAATGTAAAGAGCACGAACCCCTTATTTATCTGCACCTACAGAAAGGAGCACCAACCCCTTATTTATCTACACCAACAGAAAGGAACACCAACCCCTGATGCCAAGATGCAACCTAGACTTCAATTTGAATCTATAAGTTTGACAGTAAGATACCTTTGCTTTTGCAAGACCCTGACTAGTCTTCTTCACCTTTGCATTCTCTACGCACTCTGCTCTCTCTGTGTAATCACTTTGCACACTCTACTTCATTATAGTCAAACTTCACGATCGTCTTCTCCCTTTTGCGCACTCTGCTCTCTTTGCAAATTTTGCACTTAGCACGATTTGACACAACTTGCTCTCTACGCACAACGACCGTATTTCACACGCATTCCACTTCCATCAATTCTCCAAACAACCCTCCTTTTATAACAATATTTTTATGATGAAAACCCTAATCTTAGTCGACTGTAAGTCCTAATCTTAGTCAAATTTCATAACAACTGTAAACCCTAATTTTAGTCGGTTGTCATCGGTCTTCGTCGGCTTTAACTCAAGAAGATGTTCGGTTTATCCATCTCTTGATGATTTCATTCTGGACAGACCCTGTAACCACCATAGTGATGTCGGTCCACTGTCATACTTCTCATTTCAGACGGGTTCTCCTTCTTGACTTGTGCATTTATGACCTATCATGAAATCGCAACATTTCTGCCTCTGTAGCTTCTTTTTTTGTTGTTGTCGCAAAAATACATGTCGTGATATCATGACACTTTCACCTCCGTACACTTTCTCTATTCTTTTGTTGTGATATCATGATATTTTTTCCTCTACAGACTTCGTCTTTTCTTTTGTCGCAATATCACGACATTTCCGCCTCCGTATACTTTGTCTTTGCTTTTGTCACGATATCGTGACACTTCTGCTTCCATAGACTTCGACTTTGCTTTTGTTGTGATATCATGACACTTCTACCTCCGTAGTCTTCAACTTAGCTTTTGTCATGAAATCGCAACACTTCTGCTTTTGTACTTAGCTTCTTTGCTTTTGTCACGAAATCACGACACTTCTGCTTCTGTACTTAGCTTCTTTGCTTTTGTCACGAAATTGTGATACTTCTACCTTCGAAGTCTTCTTCTCTGCTTTTGTCACAAAATCGTGACACTTTCGCTTTCGTACTTTACTTATTTGCTTTTATCATGAAATTGTGACACTTCTGCTTTCGAAGTCTTGCTTTCTGCTTTTGTCGCAAAATCATGATAGTTCTACTTCCGTATGCCTCCTCTCTTTCTTTTGTCATGAAAATGCAACATGTCGCGATATCGTGACACTTTTCAAACTTACTTTCTCTCTCCTATTTTAGTCGTGAAAATGCGACATGTCACGAAATTGCGACACTTTTCTTACTTGTTCTCTTTCTTCGAACTTGTCGTGAAATCGTGACACTTTTTCCTGCTTTCTCTTTCTCTTCCAACATGTCACGAAATCGCGACAGTTTTTCCACTTGCATTTTTCTCTTCCAACATGTCACAAAATCACGATAGTTTTTCCTACTTTTTCTCTCTCTTCCAACATGTCGTGAAATTGTGACAGTTTTTCCTGCTTTTTCTCTCTCTTCCAACATGTCACGAAATTGCGACAGTTTTTCTTGCCTGTTGTATATGTCGCGATATCGTGACACTTTTCTTACTTGTCTTTTTTTTTGATCTTTTGCATATGGGCCACTTTGGTCTTCTTGGAAAATCACTGTACATACTCTGAATAACCTTTGAACTCCTATATTCTACATCTGAATAGCTTTTGAACTTCCTGTCCACTACATCAAAAGATCTATCTGACCGTGTTGACAACAATGACAATATTGTTGCTGCACCTTGCTCAACAATCTCCCCCTTTGTAATTTTTGGCAACACGTGCAATTTCCTGTAACTCTTCTCCCCCTTTGACAATAATACCAAAGGGCTACTGCAGACTCCCCCTGAGTCCATGCATAACATTCTCAGGAAAAATTTATTACACTTAGCAAAAATCATGAACATGAGCAAAAATATAATCAAATACTTAAATGCTCCCCCCGAGAATGTGATCCCTGTAGCTAGTCAATTCTTGGGAAGTGTGACCACTCCCAATTTATTGTGAAGGTACTCAAAAACTTCCTTGGGCAATGGTTTTGTGAAGATATCTGCTACTTGCTCTGTAGTTGGAACAAAATCCAACTTAACCTCACCTTCCGCAACTTTCTCCTTCAAAAAGTGATACCCGATAGCAATGTGTTTTGTGCGTGAATGCATAACCGGATTCTTGGAGATGTTAATGGCACTGGTGTTATCACACTTAACTGATATTGGCTCACTGAAGCTAATACCAAGATCTTTTAGGGTTTGTTTCATCGACAATACCTACGTACAACATGTTGTCGCTACAATATATTCTGCCTCTGTTGTCGATAAAGAAATTGACTCTTATTTCTTACTGTGCCACGCGACCAATTTGTCTCCCAGATAGAATGCACCTCCACTGGTACTCTTTCTGTCATCGACACCTCCTGCCCAATCTGCATTTGAATACGAAATAAGGGTGAAGTATTTACCTTTCGGATACCATAACCCATACTCCATAGTACCCTTGAGGTACCGAAGAATCCTCTTCACTACTGTCACATGAGTCTCCTTGGGATTAGCCTAAAATCATGCTACCATGCATATTGCTTGCAAAATATCTAGTCTAGTAGCTATCAGGTACAGTAAGCTCCCAATCATAGATATATACATGGTTTGATCAACAAGTGGAGATTTGTCATCCTTGCTCAACTTGCAACCTGTCATCATGGGAGTGCTAACTGGCTTACAATCCTCCATTGTGAACTTTTTTAACATCTCTTTCACATATTTAACTTGAGAAATAAATATGCCCTTCTTATTTTGATTAACTTGCAACCCAAGGAAATACGAAAGTTCACCAATCATTGACATTTCAAATTCTTTCTGCATCTTATTTTCTAAATCTTTACACGACTCATCTTTGCTGCTACCAAATATGATATCATCTACGTATACAACAAGAACAATAAGATGCCCATTTTCTGTTTTGACATACAAATTACTATCCACCATACCTTTCTTAAACCCTTGTTGAGTGAGATAGTTGTCTAGCCTTGCATACCATATACCTTTCTTAAACCCTTGTTGAGTGAGATAGTTGTCTAGCCTTGCATACCATGCTCGAGGTGCCTGTTTTAAGCCATATAATGCTTTCTTCAACTTGCAAACCAAGTTGAGATCATCACCAAGTTGGAAACCATATGGTTGCTCAATATAAACCTCTTCTTCAAGTTTTCCATTCAAAAACGCTGATTTCACATCCATTTGATAAACTTTGAAATTCTTGTAGACTGCTAAAGCTAGAAACATTCTAATTGCCTCTAGTCTAGCTATTGGTGCAAAAGTTTCCTCAAAGTCAATGCCTTCAACTTGTGCATAACCCTTACATACCAATATTGCTTTATTTCTAACTACCTGTCCGTCTTCATTCAATTTGTTTTGAAAAATACATTTAGTCCCGATTATATTTTTATTTGCAGGTCTAGGTACTAACTCCCAAGTTTCGTTTTTCTCGATCTGATCTAATTCTTCATTTATTGCCTTCATCCAAATTTCATATTTACTTGCGTCAACAACATTTTTTGGCTCAATGCTGGATAATAAAGAGTAGTTACTCACTGCTCTTCTTCTTGTCTGAACACCAACTTTGGGGTCTCCAATTATTTGCTCTCTAGGATGATTTTTTTGCCAGCTGCCTATTTTGAATTTCTTATTTTCTTCCACTTCTAAATCACAACTTAAATCATATGAGTTAATTTTATGTATATTTTCTGTTTCGTTATCCTCATCTCCTTCAATAACCTCTTCATGAATTGGGTAGTTATTTTCATAGCTAATTAATCGTTCTCTACCTTCATCAAATTTAACATCGACACTGTCCACAATTTTGTTTAGCCTCTTGTTGTAGCATTTGTAAGCTTTGCTTTTTGATGAATAACCAACAAAAATACCTTCATCCAATCTATCTTCAAACTTACCAAGATTATCTTCAGTTCTTTTGATGTAGCACTTGCTGCCAAAAACTTTGAGGTATTTTGTTGTTGCCCTTTTACCGAACCACAACTCATAAGGAGTTTTGCTTTCATGTGTTCTCATCATGTACCTATTTTGGATATACACCGCAGTATGGACTGCTTCTTTCCAAAATCTGTCTGCTACTCTGCTTTCAGCCAACATAGTCCGTGTCATTTTCTCCACTTTCCTGTTCTTTCTTTCTATCACTCCATTCTACTGAGGTGTCTTGGCTGCTGAAAACTATCTCCTAATACCGTATTTTTCACAATACTCTGTAAACTCCTCTAAAATGAATTCTCCTCCTCTATATGATCTTAAACATTTGATCCTCTTTCTTGTTTCATTCTCAACTTGGTTTTTGAAAGTCTTGAACATTTCAAAAGCTTCTGATTTATGCTTCAAGAAAAATATCCATGTCATTCTGGAATAGTCATCAATGCACAACATAAAATATTTGTCACCATTTATGCTTTTTGTTCTCATGGGTCCACATAAATCTGTGTGTATTAGTTCCAAAGGTTTGCTTGTGTAGTACTCTTTTGTTTTGAATGTGACTCTAGTTTGCTTCCCCTTTTGGCATGAAGCACAAATGTTGTTTGCAAGTTTGTTGATGGTGGGAATATCTCTCACTGCCCTTTTTGAGTTGATTTTTACTAGATTATCAAAATTGATATGATCGAGTCTCTTGTGCCACAACCAATTTTCTTCTTCCTGTCCAATAAAACAAGCTCCTTCTGAAGTCTTTGAGAGCATGTACAGGTTGCCAGATGTCCTTGATCCAGTTGCTATCAACTTTCCACTATTTGTTTTTCTGACTTCACAACCCTGCTTCTTAAAAACTACTTCATGACCTTTATCACAAATTTGACTTACACTCAACAAGTTATGTTTCAAACCATCCACAAACAAGACTTCTTCTGACTTAATTTTTCCATCACTAAATTTAACTGAACCTTTGCGAACTATCTTAGCTCCATCATTATTTCCAAACTTTACTGAACCACCTTCATATTTCTGTAACTTCTCAAATTTTTGTTTGTCACCTGTCATATGACTGGAGCATCCACTGTCAAGTATCCATGGTACATATTTATTCTGTGCTTTAAATGCTATTTGTATGATTAAGGATTCTTTTTCTTCCTTAAGTCGCTCTTTTTCTTTCCACTCGATTTTGATAGTAGTTTTGGGCTCTTGTTTTGCCTTTACCTTATCAATAGCTTATGCATGTTTTTCGAGAAGTTTTCTATTTTGTCTCATCCTATTTGGTTGAAATTTTCTTCCTTAAAACTGATTTGATGCAAATGTACTTCTAAAGTTTCTTGCAATGTGCCCAAAATTATGACAGTTATAACATTTTACTATATAATTCATCAAAGGAGAAAAAGCATTTCTACTAGTGAAATTCCTTGGTCTTACATTATATTTGCAGTCTGAGATTTTATGTCCATAGCCATTGCATTTAAAACAAAAACCAGAAAAGGGATAATTGAACCTGGGTGATGGTCTTTGCCATGTTGCCGTAGGAGCCATAGGTATTCTTCTTCTTTGATGTGTGACATTGGTGAATCCATCATTGTCAATTCTCCTTTCGTGCCTGACATTATTGCTTTCTTTTGCATGAGACATTTTTCCTTGATCAACCTATTTCTTATCTTTATTCTTTATGGATTCTACATTTCTGGCCTTTGATCCATTTGATGATTCTCTTTAGATGAAACCCAGACCAAATTTTATGCCTGTAGGGCTTTGGTCATTT
Organism: Wollemia nobilis; assembly: GCA_028583015.1. Lineage (NCBI taxonomy): Eukaryota > Viridiplantae > Streptophyta > Pinopsida > Araucariales > Araucariaceae > Wollemia > Wollemia nobilis. The sequence goes on from JAQPPZ010001028.1 coordinate 7,806,713, forward strand.
ATAATCTTATCCAGCTTCATAGAACTTTCTTCGTGTTTGTGATAGCAACTAATTTTGTGATTCATCTCTTCTATCTATGTCCGTAAACCAACATTCTCTTCTTCTAGTTTGCAGCAATAATCTATTTTTATGGTAATTAGTACTTCAAGATCTTCAGATATGTTCTTGTATTCTTCTGTCTGTACTTTCAGACTGGTTATGATTTCGTTTGCATCCTCAAGCTTTTTTGAAATTTTTTTATTCTTTTTCCTCTCTATTTTCCACTCTTCAAGTGCAGAGATCAACTCACCTTCTAGATCTACTTCAGCCTCAGGGTTTTCACCACATACTTCAGAGTTCACTCCTTCCTTTTCTGATTTTACTTCTTCAAATGCCATGAAAATAGCTTCACCTGTTTCCTCTTTAGAATCCTCACCGGACCTATCTTCTAATGAACTGACATTCCTATAGATGAAAATTTTCTTCTTGAAGTTGCCTTTTCTGAAATTTGTTTTCTTTTTCCAGTCACTTCTTTCTTGGTGTGATCCTTCATCATTTTTGTTCTTCTCATTAAGTGGACATTTAGTTGCAAAATGCCCAATGCCTCCATAGTTGAAACATTTAAATGGTAGCTTTCCTCTGTAATTTCCTTTTCTCCCTTTTAGTTTTCTAACAAAGTTTGCTTCCATTTCATCTGATGTCTCTTCTTCCTCGGACTCTTATTTTGTGTTTTTATTTTTAAGGGCTTTAAACATCGCTTCTTTGTCTGTGGGTTTAGATCTTCCTATCTTCATCTCATATGTAGTCAAAGAACCATACATCTCATCTATACTAAAATAATTTAGATTTTTAGCTTCTTCTATCATTGAGACTTTAGAATCAAACCTTTTAGGAAGAGATCTTAATATCTTTTTCACGACGACAGAGTCTTCGATATCCTCGTCGAGTCCTCTGATCGCATTAATGATTCCATGAACTCTTAGCATATATGCATCAATGTTTTCATCGTCATTCATCTTTAATGCTTCGAACTGAGCTTGATGTGTCTGTAACTTAGCCTCCTTGATCTTATTGTCTCCTTCATGAATACTCCTCAGTTTGTCCCATATTTCTTTTGCCATTTTATAGCTCATGATATTTACTAGTTCACTGTCTGCTAATCCGCACATGATAGCATTCTTTGCTTTTGAGTTATTTTCAAACAGTTTCTTTTTGTTAGCCTCTTTTGGAGGAGTGATGGGTATTGTGTATCCACTAACTACTAAATCCTAGATGTCGTATCCCAAAGCACAGAGATATGTCTGCATCCTGATTCTCTAGAACACGTAATTAGATCCATCAAACAATGGTGCTTTGTTTGATGAGAAGCCTTCACCACCTACCATTGTGTTACTTCCAAGATCACCCTAGCCGATTAAGCTTGTATAGGAACTTAGCTCTGATACCAATTGTTAGTCTTACAATGACACTGAGAGGGGGGGTGAATTAGTGTAGCTCTTTAAACTTGAATTTACAGCTCTTAATACTGTAGTAATTAAAACTTATTACTAGATACAACAAGTATAACAAAAGAGCATCACACAACACAAGATTTAACGAGGTTCACCAATGTGGCTACTCCTCAAAAATTGACTGCTTAGACTACCATCCAAATCTAGCCTTTGCAAAGCACCAACTTTATAATCAATTTACCAGCACCCACTGTAAGGAGCACCAACCCCTTATTTATCTGCACCAACAGAAAGGAGCACCAACCCCTTATTTATCTGCACCAACAGAAAGGAGCACCAACCCCTGATGCCAAGCTACAACCTAGAATTCAATTTGAATCTATAAGTTTGATAGTAAGATACCTTTGCTTTTGCAAGACCCTAACTGGTCTTCTTCACCTTTGCATTCTCTACGCACTCTGCTCTCTCTGCATAATCACTTCACACACTCTACTTCATTACAGTCAAACTTCACGATCGTCTTCTCCCTTTTGTGCACTCTGCTCTCTTTGTGAATTTTGCACTTAGCACGATTCGACACGACTTGCTCTCTACGCACAACGATCGTATTTCACACACATTCCACTTCCATCAATTCTCCAAACAACCCTCCTTTTATAACAATATTTTTATGATGAAAACCCTAATCTTAGTCGATTGTAAATCCTAATCTTAGTCGGCTTTCATAACAACTATAAACCCTAATTTTAGTCGACTGTCATCGGTCTTCATCGGCTTCAACTCAAGAAGATGTTCGGTTTATCCATCGCTTGATGATTTCATTATGGGCAGACCCTGTAACTACCATAGTGATGTTGATCCACTGTCATACTTCTCATTTCAGTCGAGTTCTCCTTCTTGACTTGTGTATTTATGACCTATCGCAAAATCATGACATTTTTGCCTCTATAGCTTCTTTTGTTGTTGTTGTCATGAAAATACATGTCACGATATCATGACACTTTCACCTCTGTACGCTTTCTCTATTCTTTTGTCGTGATATCATGATATTTCTACCTTCGCAGACTTCGTCTTTTCTTTTTTCGCGATATCACAACATTTTTTCCTTTGTATACTTTGTCTTTGCTTTTGTCATGATATCGTGACACTTCTGCTTCCATAGACTTCGACTTTGCTTTTGTTGTGATATCACGACACTTCTGCCTCCGTAGTCTTCAACTTAGCTTTTGTCATGAAATCGCGACACTTCTGCTTTCGTACTTAGCTTTCGTACATGTCGCGATATCGCGACACTTTTCAAACTTACTTTCTCTCTACTATTTTAGTCGCGAAAATGCGACATGTCGCAAAATCGTGACACTTTTCTTACTTGTTATCTTTCTTTGAACTTGTTGCAAAATCATGATACTTTTTCTTGCTTTCTCTTTCTCTTCCAACATGTCGCGAAATCGCGATAGTTTTTCCACTTGCATTTTTCTCTTCCAACATGTCGCAAAATCACGACAGTTTTTCCTGCTTTTTCTCTCTTCCAACATGTCGCGAAATTGCGATAGTTTTTGTTGCTTTTTCTCTCTCTTCCAACATGTCGCGAAATCGCGACAATTTTTCTTGCCTTCTATGTATGTCGCGATATCGCGACACTTTTCTTACTTGTCTTTTTTTTTGATATTTTGCATATGGGCCACTTCAGTCTTCTTGGAAAATCACTGTACATACTCTGAATAACCATTGAACTCCTGTCTTCTGCATTTGAATAGCTTTTGAACTTCCTATCCATTGCATCAATAGATCTATTTGACTGTGTTGACAACAATGACAATACTATTGCTGCACCTTGCTCAATAGTACCCTCATGGTACCTAATGTACAATGTAAGTATTAGAATAGATTTTGAATCCATACTTTAGGAGTGTGATTTGTATTTCCCATTTATGTGTCTATTTGTGATATGTGCACAAGTGACATGTAATTATATGAGCAAGTGTGTAATGAGAGAAAGTGCATAAGTGTCATACAACTAAGTGTGCAAGTGTATAATGTGAGACAATGCACAAGTATCATATGTTAGGTGTGCATGTAGAAGTGTGTGTCATGTAGAAGTGTGCAAGTGTCATAGAGTTAAGTGTGCATGTAAATAGAGAGTCAAGAGTCATGTATACAAGTGGCAAGATGAGAAGCCAAAAGGACATGAGAGGTTTATCTTATGTATGGAATATAAAAGGTTGCAACTCTTGGATATGTGAGGAGTGCAATAGTCAAGTATTTGAAGAGTCACCTTTCTAAGGTTATATTACAGAGACAAAACTCCATGAAATATATCTAGAAAATGTATGAAACATTCAAGCATTAATATTGAAGCTTGAATGTACATTTTGGGCAATTCTATTGTAATTTTATTCATGTTATTGCTTGAATGACTTTGGCCATTTAAATTCATACTTATTATTTACTATGTTGGCCATTTTATATATTGATTTATCTTATATTTGAGACTACTTAGGATCCAAAATATTGGGACCTCAGATAATCTAGTTTAAAAATCAACAATGGTATCATAGCTACTTCAAGTATTCTCTATTGCTAGCATTAGAGGAAGTCTTCGATGTAAATTTATAGTGAGTCACATGAAGAAAATGTAGACTCACATTGTTACACATTTTTAATTTGTCTATTGATATATGATAAGGGTTTCATTGATTTGAATACGTTCTAGACACATTTTATTATATGTTGGAGTCTATACACTCTATTAAAAAAGGAGTGAATATGGGGACTCTATTCAAAGCCTTGAAGAATTGATTGAGGGGATAAATCAAAAGTCACCCTAATATTTAGGTGGATTCTCTTTGAAGAAAGAAAATCACATAAAGAGTTGTCAAATCCACCTAAGGAAGATAGAGCACTCAATTTTTTGGGTATATTTGACCCTAATAGGATGGAGCACATAAAAGTCAACAATCTAAAGAAGGCTATGAAAGCATTGAATAACTTAGGCAAGAGCCTGAGAAGAAGGATACTAAGGAACTCAAGAAGAAGACCTGAGGAGCATAATATTATAAAAGAAAAAAAGAAAGTATTAAAGCTTTCAAAGGTGCATCCCTAGCCAATATATTTGAAAGGAATCTAAGTTTCAAAGCAAGGAAAGATCAAACAAACTAGCATGAGGTTTTAGACTAAGTGCGATCAATTATTTTGAAGAGCTAAATCAGTCCAACCAGAGCACCATTCACTGAGTGATGAACCAATTCAACTGAAGGATGACAAAAAAGATCCAGTCCATCGGTAGCACCATTTCCTGAGTGAGACAAACCAATCTAGTTGGACCACTATTTTTTGTTGTGAAGGATAGAAAGATTAACATTGCAATTTCATAGGCAACTTAAGGAAAAATTTGCATGAGAATTAAACATTACACAATGGTGTAACATCTTATCATCAAAGCACAACAATTATTACGAAGCACATCAATCATTAAGAGTGCATCAGAGTGCAATAGTCAATATAACACAACAATAATAAAAGTGTTGTTGTGAGAATTTCAAAGTATAGCAATTCAAATTCCTATGTGTTGTGGTCAATATGACCTAATATTTGAGGCATAGAAAAGGTAAGCAACATTACCTTTTATTTTGATAAATTAATTTTGCACTAAAGTCCTAAGTTAAGATTAAATTTGGAGAATTGAAAACTTAGGAACTTTAATTTTATTTAAAAGAGGGAGTTAAAAGGAATTCAACTCCATAGGACTGAATATTAATTTAAAGGTGGGATATAAAAGTACTTCAACCTTATTTTTGAAGATGTCAAAAAATATTGAAATTCAATATTTTATTTTTGCAATTTATTTCAAACTTTTGATTTTTGAAAATTTGATCAATTTATTAGATTTTGGAGATAAGGATTTCTACTCCAAACAAAATTTAAAATTTTCATTTTTAGAAGATTTAGATAATTTGCAAATTTGATAAATTATTTAGGGGATAAAAGGTTTTCTACTTCATAGAAATTGAAAATTGTAAAATATTGAATTTGTAAATTTATTTATTGATTTATTTTTGGAGAAATAAGTCATTCTACTACAAAATTTATTTTATGGATACCATAATTATTCAAGTAGAAAACAACATATTATTGGAAAATATGCAACTTATTTATGAAGAATAAGAAAAAGAAAAAATGGCTTTACTATATATATATATATATAAGCTATGAATGGCTTCTATTGGGGGCCACTCCCATTACGAAAAGAAAACATTACAATGCTCTCATTCATTTCTAACAAGTTAATTACAACATATCCAACTTTATCTTTCTATTAGAGATATTCTTCATTGCCCTTCTATCAAAGATATTCTTAATCTTCCTCAAATTGCTAAGTTTCCACAATCAATTCCTTTTATATCAAAGGCCTTCAAAATTTTGAATTTTATCAAGATGAAATTCAACACTACGAATGTAAAATATTTGCTGCCCAACTTCTATATCCATAAATTTCTTGTCTATAACAACCTCACAATTTTTTATAACTTTTTTAGGGTTCTTATTCATTCCCCTAATATTCCAAGATATTATTTTCATTGTTATTTTTTTATTTTAATCGTGGTTTTAGCCCCACTTCTTGTTAACACTTGTGATATTTGCCTTTGTTTTCCCATATCAATATCCCTTTGTGATTATTTTTCTATTTGTTTTTGCTTCTTGGATCTTTCTCTATTTTCATTCTCAAAAATACTTTCATCTTCATCAATATCTTCAATCTTCTCACACTACTCATAGTAAGACTTATCATCTTTAGGTTTGCCTTGTTTTGAAGGATCTAAAGTGCAAGGAATAACCTCAAAAGTACAATCTTATTTATATTTCCCTGGAGACCCCAAAGTAAAAAGATGCTCTTCTATAGCAATGGCCTTCTTATTCTGCCCTAAAAACCCTAATTTTTTATGGGTTTCCTCCAACCTCATTTCTATATTATTTTGCTCTTGAAACCTTAAAGTGCAAGGGATAACATGTTCACCAGTTTCACTTTTATTACCTGAAGAGGATTCTATACTACTTGAGAAAAATGAATATGATTTACCTGGAATAACTTGACCTTTTTTGTTGTCTTTATTTTGAGTTTTATCTCCACAAGTTATTTTTCACCTTTAATTCCTTCTAAAATTGCTAATTGATATTGTCTATAGGATTTATTTACCTCCTCTTTTGGAGTGGAATATCCTTGGTCTGATCTAGATTCTATTATTGAATGATTTCTTTGCTTCATATTGAAGTTTATCTCATGGCTAGAATTTTTTGTCTCTTTATTCATAGTTTTTACTTTGCAAACTCTTTCCATGTGTCCAATATCAAAACAATTGTGGCAATGAAATGCAATATTTTCATAATCTACTTATTGATCCCATTCTCTTGATTCAGATTTAATCTTAATGGATTGTGGCAAAGGTTTTAAAATATCCATATCAACACATATTCGAGTATATATAGCATGCTTTCACTCCTTAGTTGTTGGTCCTTCCTTGATGAATTCCCCTAGGGTATTTCCAATATATTTTAAAACATCCTTATTTATAAGTTGATATGGAAGTCCAAAAACCCTAGCCTACACTAGAAGCTTCTTAATAGTTTCTAACTCATTGAAAAAAAAATTATTCCATGGTATCAAATAAAGTGCATAACTTCCCCTAAACCATGGGTCACCAACCATTATTTTATCCCTAATTTTTGAACTAGAAAGGATGATGAGAGAAAAACCTTTAGGAAGAAAAGTCAGAATAATTTGAATTTAATCTCCACTTCCACTTGATCCAATTTTGAATCTCCAAAAACCTTGGCCATGATATATGAAACTTACATATTAGCCCTATACTTTTAAGAGCCTTTATATCATGCTCGATCATCTCATCCTTGATACTTACTTCTGGTGTAACATATGCTACTTGGATCAAAATTGACATGTATTCACTCTTTTACTTATCTCCAACTTGGGCCTTCATACTTCCAAAAAGGGCATTTTGATTTCTAGCTAAGGCATCTTGAATTTACATTAGGGCTTTAAAAAATGAATTTCCTTCCACAATAGCTAATGGGGCTTGCTATTGGCTTGCAATCCCTCTCTACTTGCACTTGCTCTTGCTCCTAGCATGCACTCTCTCTTGCCTCATACTTGCTCTTGGCTTCCCATCCTTCCTGGATCACAATTTCCTGTGTATATTCTTTTTCTCGGTGTTCCTTTGCTTCAATATTTTTTTAGAAATAATTTTCCATGCATTCATGGTAAGGATGTGAAGTATTGATGCACTCTGGATGAACCTACCACTACTTTGCCATAGTTGAATCTTGGATTGCACTCCCTCTTAGTTTGCACTCCATTTTGGTTCATACTCTCTTCTTCCTCACACTCTCTCCTGTCTCACGTTCACTTCCAGCTTGCACTCCCTCTTGGCTCACAATTTTCCTTCTCTCTTCTTTTTCTCAATATTCATTAGCTTCAATATTTTTTTGGAAATAATGTTCCACACATTCATGGTAAGGGTTTGAGGCATTGATGCACTTTGGATGATCCTTTCACTCTTTTTCCATTACTGAATCTTGGATTGCACCAAGACCACAATCCCTATCTAATCTCATTCACTCCTGGCTTGCACACTCACTCCCATATCATGCTCGCACTCACTGTTGTACTTACTCCTAGCTTACACTTGCGCTCACTTTTTGCTGCACTCACTCGCACTCTCTTTTGACTACACTTACTCACACTTGTTGCTACACTTACTCCTATACCATGATCATAATTGCTATTGAACTTACTCCAAACTCACGTTTGCACTTGCTATTGCAGTTACTCTTAGCTCGCACTCACACGCACCATTGCTGCACTTAAAAATAGCTTTAATATTACATCACTAGTTGATTTAAATAAATACTTCCTCCTAGACCCAAATGCATTAAACTAATGCATCCACCTATAATCTTTAAACCTGCCAACTTGGGGTTTACAAAAGACCTTTGAAACTGTCATGTCGTAACCTTCATCAAAACAAATTATTTAACATCAAATCAAATTATTTCAAGAGCTTCTTGACATCAATGACAACTTATACACTTGAGCAAAGGCAATGTACCCAAAGTACCCAAAATTGCCAACAATCTCCCCCTTTGTCATTGATGGCAAACCTTTATCGAAAACTCTTCTCAAGAGCCAAAATTAAAACCAAGCGTGCTAACAACTCGACCAAGTATGCCCACAACTGAGAATCTTCCTTTGAAGTTTTGCTCCCCCTGACTTGAAGCTCTCCTCTTCACTTTGAAGCTCTCTCCCTTACTCATATCTCTCCCCCTTTGTTATCAATGGCAAAGGGTCACCTTTGGGGCTTGAGACTAAGAATGAGCCTCTTAGCTTAGTCCCTCCCCCACCTCCTGATGAGGTGATTAATTCTGGGGTGGGAGTAAAACTCCCATTAGGCACTAATCATCATCAATGTCTATAACTTCTTTGCTGGGCCTTATCTTGAACTCTTTGTCCATATTCCTGTTCTTGTCACTATTCTTGTTCTTGTTCTCATCCCTGTTCTTGTCCATGCCTTGATCCTTGGACCTAATCATGCCACTGTTCCTGTTCTTGTATTCTAGAATTTTAGCTCTACACTGTCTGATTATGTGACCTTCATTGTTACACTTGAAACACTTGACGATGTTGTTTATCTGAGGTAAACCTGATCTTTGAATCCACCAGTTCTGACCAAACCTATTCTAACCAAACCTGTTCTAACCAAACCTGTTCTGGCCAAACCTGTTTTGACAAAACCTGTTACAAGCAAAACATTTGCCTTGAAACTTTCCTTTATTTGACCTCTTAGGTTTTGAAAACTTCTTCTTCTCATTCTGAATTTTGTTTTCTATTTCTATGCATCTATAATTCAAGGACTCCTTTTCTGAAGTACTTTTCTCATCAGAACTCTCTTCCTTTTGGATTCTCTTACTAGACTCTCCAACTTGTTCCTTGTGTGGCTTAACAAAACCAAGGCTTGTTTTATCTGTTGTATTTCTTTGACCTTTGATGAGTGACTTAACATTTTTGGAGCTATCTTGAAACCTGTAAAGATTATCCTTGTACTCTTTAGTTTCCTCTTTCAAAGAAGCCATTTTCTATTCTAACTCACTATACTCAAGAACCTTAAACTCTAACTCATCCTTGAGTTATTGTGTCTTAGCTATAGAGAAGTCAAGACTTTCTATAAGATCATCTCTCTCCATACAACATTCATCTAACTTATCCTTGATTCTAGCATTCTTCTTTCTTTCTTTTTTCAAAGCACTAAGAGCACTAATAAGTTCACCTTCAAGATCTACTTCACCTTCCTCTATATCTTCCTCTATTTGTTTGCTTTTTGAATCATCAAAGCCTTTTTCAGATTTCTTATCACTAGAGGTGCTACCCTTTTCAAAAACCATACATGCATCTTCCTTATAGTTTTATGAAGCATCCTCATACATACTAGAAACCAAATCATTATTTGTGCAATAATCCTCAAGGTGACCAAAGTTTCCACATCTAAGACATTTCAGGATAATGAATCCATGTTTTGGTTCTTCCTCTTTTTCTGATATGAACATCTCATTTTCATCATCACTTGAAGAACTGTCACTATCACTACTAGAAAACTTACTTAATTTGTCTAGGTAGAAACTCTTCTTGTGCTTGTGAGAATACCTCTTTCCTTGATTGCTGTGCTCATCTTTGTTCTTCCTGTGATGTTTGTGCTTTTAGAATCCTTGCTCTTAGAATCCTATTTATCTTCATCACTTTCATTCTTGGGAACAGTACGGTCAGTAGCATAATGACCAAAATTTCCACAATTGAAACATCTTATATTTTTCATACTTTTGTGTTTTCTAGAGAACTTGCATTTCTTGATGTAATATGCCTCTTCATCACTAGAAGACTCATCACTATCTTGAAGTTGTTTACCCTTGGATTTCTTGGTAGCCTTGAAAGTCGCCTCTTTCTTGACATCAACCTTCACTTGAGTTCTCAACTCAAATGCTGCAAGTATACTATGGAGCTCATCCTTTTTCAACTTATCCAAATCTTTAGCTTCCTCAATAGCAAAAATATTTTCACTAAATCTATTAGGAAGAGATCTTAAAATCTTATCACAAACATCATTTTTAGCAAGCTTAAGACCTAAGTCTTTCATGGAGTTAACAAACTCATCCATACGAAGCATGTAGTCACTAATATTTTCATCATCATTCATATTGAGTTGTTCAAACATACCTTTGAAGTGTCTCAACTTGGACTTTCTAACATTTGTATCACTTGTATGAACCACCTTCAATTGTTTCCATATTTCACTAGCTGTCTTGCAGTGAATCACTTTGGTGAGATCTGCTTTCTATAATCCTTTTAGGGTTACATTCATTTCTTTTGAATTGCTGTGATGTAGGAGCCTTTCTTCTTTAGTATTAGGACCATGTTTAGGAATAGTGTGCTCATCTTCAATCACTTCCCATACCTCATTCCCAAGTGCCATTAGATGAACCTTCATCCTTGCACTCCAAAGACCAAAATATGACCCATCAAGAATAGGTGCTGCATTGCCACTTGAATGATCTATTGTGTTCTTTACTAGATTTTCCTTCAAGCTGTTAAACTTTTCGAAGGAACCTGGCTCTGATACCAATTGAAGAACACAATCTTATACTGAGAGGGGGGGTGAACAGTATAAGACCTCTTTTTACTTTTTCCTTTATACTTCAAAATAGTAAAGCAATATCAAAGAAATGCACAATATCATCCACAAAGTGACACCAATTTTAACGTGGTTCACCCAAAATGGCTGGGCTATGTCCACAAAAATTTTCTCTAAAAGTTATCTCAAAGTTATTTGGGAATCCTTCCTAATTACAATGTTTATGAGCCTTGTCCCAAAGGAGATACCTTCCCCCAATCATAATTTATGAGCCTCTGCTCAAAGGAGATACCTTCCCCTCTGCTTTGGAAATGATCCCTCAGAATATCAACTGCCTCTACCTCTTGCCAGCACGTGGAACTCCTTTCCACCGAAGTCCTCCTATCCTCAATGCTTAGCCTAAGAGACCTCTGCCTTCTATGATCATGTCCACAGTAGCTCAACAACCTGTACCAAACATAGTCAGTCGATCTAGTACAAGTCTTCCTCTGTCTTTCAGATCTGTCCAATGCTTAAGCTTGACCAAATCAATCCTCTGCACACAAGCCTTCTCAAAGACTTGCCAAATATGTCCTCAGGTTCTTCTCAAAGAACCAGTGCACCTTTGTCCTCAAGTTCTCTGATAGAACTATCAAACTTAGATCACAAGTCCTCTGCTAGGACCTATCCAAATCTGATCACAAGTCCCCATCGAAACTTGTCCAAAACTGCTCACAAGTCCCCATCGGAACCTATCCAAGACTGCTCACAAGTCCCCACCGAAACCTGTCCAAAAACTCAGCAAGCTCACCAAGAAAAAAAAACTTTCTTAGTAGGAAATCACAAGGTGAATTATTAGAGAACCAATGTGATTTTTCAAACTCATAGAAGCATAAATAGAATTTTTAGAGACTCAATATGTTCTATACTCAACTCCCAATCTCAAAACTCAACTCAAATCAACTCAGCTCAAACTCAATCTCAAATCTGAAAACTCAAATCAATATCTGAAATGGATAGGATAGAATGCTTTCTTTCAAGAACATGAAACCCCAAAAATTGCCAACTATGCAAATAATCACATAACAATGATACTCATGTTCTTTTCACCATCAATTAGGGCTTCAACAACAATGCTCATCAAACAAGGTTCAATCAACACCATTCAACTCAAAACACAACCTTGAAGCATTTCACAATCAACATCGAAAAAGGAAACAAGTAGAACTCCTTTTCTCTCCAATATTGTTTGAACAAAAAGCATCCACCAACTCAAATCACAATAGCACAAAACAACTTTTCAAATCATCAACAAAGGAGTAAGCCCAACACTTTAACCAAGTAAAGAATAGCTTGATTATCACCAATTTAATGAAAGCAAATGTCAATCTCAAAGCTGCCCACTTAAGGTTTCACAACTTCACACAAGAAGCAATTTTAACCTTAACATCATGCTTTCATTTCCATAATCAACCAAAAGCACTCTCAACATTACAAGAAAAATTTATCCCTTATACACCTTATTTCTCCCTTATAGTCTTATCAAAAATAAAATTTATTTCTCATAAGAATGCAATAAGATATTTCAAACAACACCTTCAAAAGAATATTTTATCAAAATAAAACAAGCTTTAAACTCCTTATAACTCCTAAGTTGTTTTGCCCTCTAATAAACTTCCTCCATCCGCAAAATACACTTAGCAAAAATTAATTTCGAAAATACCTTGGCCAACATAAAAAATCGTGCTATGGAGAAATTGTGCATGAATTCTAACACCACCCGCTGCATCCACTTCATGATGAAAAACCCTTTCACGTTATTCGAACGTGAAACCTCCCATTTGGGTAGCACCCCAATAGCCTAGCCGCTACCGGTGCGCCAAAGGCACCCGATGAGGTTTAAACCTCACACTGTTAGCCTTGTTCCTTCTGCACTAGGGATTAAATAAAACAACAGTGCCTCCCTTTCTTCTGACATGAACACGAAGACGAAAACCTTACGACAGATTTATGACAAATGGCGAGTACAAAAAAAATGAATAGCAGATTCACAAAAACGGTGAAGACAGTTGAACAACAGGTTTACGAAAACGACGAAGACACAATCGAAGAAGAAATTCGAACAACGGATCACGAAATCACAACGAGCAACTCTTTTCAAAATATGGATGGGATAATTCTTGATTTTCATTGAGGGAGATTTATATGCATTTTTACCATAAGCTCTTGACGTCGGTGAGGAGTTTAACACGTCGACGAAGGTCTTGGCTAGCACCCACAATCTTAAAACATAGCGCCATGGGTTAGGATAACCCATTGCAAACAATAATTTAATATTTATTTAAAAATAATTAAAGGGAACCTTAACAAGGTTTTTAATTATTTAAATAAATACTTCCTCCTGGACCCAAATGCATTAAACTAATGCATCCACCTATAATATTTAAACTTGCCAACTTGGGGTTTACAAAATACCTTTGAAAGCTGTCATGTCGTAACCTTCATCAAAACAAATTATTTGACATCAAATCAAATTCCTTCAAGAGCTTCTTGACATCAATGACAACTTATACACTTGAGCAAAGGCAATGTACCCAAAGTACCCAAAATTGCCAACATTCCCAAGAATACTAATGATTATGATTATAAATATTTGAAATGGAAGCAAGAATTGAAATGTAAATTGAAAAAGGGATATTATAATCAGTTAAAATGTAATCATCATAATAGAATTGGGTGTGAATAAGCAAGATGTTGAAATATTTATTCATGTAAATTTTGTGGAAAAAATACTCATTCTCCAAAATTTTGTTGGTATAAGAAAAAATATCATGAAATGAAAAATGTTATCGATTAGACTAGATAAATGTTTTCAAAAACTTTCTTTGAAGCAATTCCTAAAGTCATTAAAAGTGGAGCAAAATGGTCTAGTTCAAAGATACATTTCAAAAATGCAAAATATCAAGACAAAAAAAAAGAAGAACAAATCCAAAATGAAATATTAAATCATTTTTACCTCAAGAAAAGTTTAATGATAATTTTTTTTTATTTCTTAAAAAGATAGGAAATAGGCAGATGGATCAAACATAGTCCAATATTACCTTGCAGATACAATAGACAAAGGCAATGGATGAACACAAGATGCAAGATGAAGATACAAATTGAATACTAAAGTCTTTAATAACCAAATAATGTAATACAAGGGGGTGTTGGAGAATATTACATTATCTAATACATCCTAATGTACCCTCATGGTACCTATAGTATAATGTAAATATTAGAATAGGGTTTGAGTCCATAATTTAGAAGTATGATTTATATTTCCCTTTTATGTGTAAGATGTGCACGTGTCATGTAACTAAGTGTGCAAGTGTGTAATATGAGAAAGTGCACAATTATCATATGTTAGGTGTGCATGTAGAAGTGTGTGTCATGTAGAAATGTGCATGTAAATAGAGAGTCAAGAGTCATGTATACAAGTGGCAAGATGAGAATCCAAAAGGACATGAGAGGTTTATCTTATGTATGGAATATGAAAGGTTGCAACTCTTGGATATGTGAGGAGTGCAATAGTCAAGTATTTAAAGAGTCACCTTTCTAAGGTTATATTATGGAGATAAAGCTCCATGAAATGTATTTGGAAAATGTATGAAACATTCAAGCATTAATATTGAAGCTTGTATGCATATTTTGAGCAATTCTACTATAAGTTTTCTTCATGTTATTGCATGAATGACTTTGGCCATTTATATTCATATTTTTCAATTTTATAGATATTATTATTATTATGTTGGCCATTTTATATATTGATTGCTCTTATATTTGAGACTACTCAAGATCTAGAATATTGGAACCTAAGATAATTTGGCTTAAAAGCCAACATGGGCTAATCATCTATCATTGATGAAAACAATTATTTATAATAATATAGTGGTCAATAGGACTTTGGTTCATGGAGTGGTACATGTGTGATATTATTGTGCTTTATAGAAAAACTAAATATCCTTAGAGAAAATAGTCTCTCTTTGTCATTTTAATAGATATTATTATAAATTATGTTGGCCATTTTTATTAATATTTATCATTTTTATAGAAATTATTAATTATGTTGGTCTTTTTTATATTAATTGTTGTTATATTTGAGACTCCTCAAGGTCTAGAATACTGGGACCTAAGATAATCTAGCTTAAAATCCAACAAGGGCTAATTATCTGCCATTGATGAAAACAATTATTTATAATAATATGGTGGTCCATATGGCTTTGGTTCATGGAGTGGTACATCTGTTATATCATTGTCCTTGATAGAAAAACTAAATATCCTTAGAGAAAATATACTCTCTCTAAAGTCATTGTTATGCTTGCAATGGTAAGCACAAGATCTTGTGGATTGTATTTGATTGCCAATTTTAGCTAGTTCTAAAGAAGTAAAAGTAAATTTTATGGTGTTTTTATTTTAAACAAATTATAACATACTATTAAGTAGACCTTGGACTAGTAAAATGAAATCCATAGCTTGCTCTACTTGTTGAGTGGTTAAGGATGCCTATGATGTTAAAAGTATTTACTATAGATAGAGACTTAGATCCTTGGAGGTCTAATCCTCTAAAAAATTATAGTTTTTTTATTCATTGCATGGATGAAATACAAAAAGTTCCAATTAATGAACATGAGCATTAGTGGACTCCTTGATGGATGTTATACAAGAGGTATTCCAAATTTTGCTTGAAATACCCCAAGATAGGTATGAATTAAAATATGATCAACCTAATATGGATGCTATTATTACAATTAAGATATAGTTGAAAAATTACCACCATTAGTGAAACCCAAGTAGAGAAAATATCCTATTTTTTTTATCAAAGATAGACGAGTTACATAAATCTTATGAGGATGTTATCAAATTGAAACTAGTAACATTTTGTGTGGAAAATGACAGCATGGGAAAGTAAACTAATAGTGGTTTTAATGATAATGCTCCTTCTACTACTCCTATTTAAGAGGTAGGTGTGGGGCAGTAATAAGTAGGATCAATAGAAGTTCCTATTTTAGATGATGATGATAGTCAATTTGATATAATTTTTATGAAATTGATAACAATATTTTGTTTGCCTATTTCATGCTTAGGAATGTCAAATATAATTAATACAAATATAGGTTAGATAGGTAAGGGACAAATATTATTTATATTATCTCTACATCAACATATTTGAATAGGCTAAGTGAAGCATAAATTATTCCCTTGCCTAGGAATTTAACAAAGGATGGAATCTATCAATTTTAAAACTACCATGAAGATAGACCAATTCATTGTTTTATCTCTAAAAATGAAAATTCCTTCATTGTTTTGTACTAAATTATAACCTATTGTTGGATTTCCCTCTATTGAATTTTATTCAATAGAGTTGGGATTGCCCCTTAATGTGGAAATCATAGTCAAGAGTACTTTTTCAACTAGTTAGGGTATGTTCCTACTATTGTCATAATTCCTAATGACTTTATGATTTGTAAGATTCATATTGTGCATAGACTGTCTAATGTTTTCTATAAAATTTCTCTACAACCATGATTTTGTATTAATGTGGTGATCTCGGTTCCTACTATTATTTAGAAAATAATGAGTACCTTAATGTTAAATATTGTCCTTGTTATCTTGTTTCCAATATTAGAAATATTTTCCTACTTGGATAGGCCATCTAACAAGTAGCTTAATAGTTTTATTGATTCTACACCCTCTTGTTTGGCAATTCATTTGATTGAAGCTAAGTTTTCTATTGAATTTAAAACTAGGTTTATCATTAATTCTATGATGAAAGTGTACAAACAATTAGATCCATACTATGACTTTCACATCCCTATATTTCTTAATTCTCAATCATATGCTCACACCCTATCTAGGCTTGGGAAAAAGGGTAAGCATAGGAAGAACCAACAATTCACATTCTTGATAATATCTTCTTTCTGTCATCACTACATAATGACAAATCCATACTAAAGTTCTTATATGCTAGAGAGGAAAGGATCCCCCATAAAAATTTCAAGAACCCAATACTAATTAGGGGAGGCATAAGTGGTGTGATTATGTTTTCTAGGAAGACATTTTTTTAAATTAAAGAATATTCCCCTTAATATAGACCATTTTGAAGAAGGCAATATTACAAATTTAGATCTGACTATAGATATTAACATAGGTACCCTTGAACAACCATGCCTAGTCAAAATTTGGCAAGCCTATGTAATGAAGAATAATCCATTTTAACTATCTTACTTAAGGAGTATAAATATGTCTTTTCCTAATATTAGTATAATATGATTGGAATGGATGAGGATTTTGTCATCCGTAACATTATTTCTTATGAGGATATCACTTCCATTTGACAAAAGCAAAGAAGGTTCTCTTCTCTCATTCAAGAGCAATGCAAAATCAAAATCCAAAAATTATTAGATGTCAATTTTATAAGACCTACTGAGTATTAGGGATGGGGATCTGACATTGTGCCTATGAAAAATAAAGAAATATATGTAATATGAATTTGTTGTGAATTTTAAAACATCAACCTAGCTTGTACTAAGGATAAATTTTCTTTGCCCTCTATTGATGTTATTATCAATTATACCATAGGGTATAAAATATTCTCTTATGGATGACTATTCAGGTTAAAACCAAATTTGGATTACCCTTGAGGATCAAACTAAAACAACTTTTATTATACCCTATGGCACTTTCTATTATATTATCATACCCTTTGGATTGAAAAATGTTGGTGCTACTTATTAATGGGCTATGACTATAATATTTCATGATTTGATTGGAAAGATAGTGGAATACTATGTGAATGACCTCTTGGATAAGTCTAAAAAGTAGGTTGATCACCCAATTGATATTTGTGTCATATTTGAGCAATTACATAACTATAAAGTTAGACTTAATCCCAAGAAATATATTTGGTATTACTAGTGGCAAATCACTAGGTATTATCGTGTCTTGTAGAGGCATAGATGTTGATTATGACAAGATTAAAGCTATTAATGATATGCCTCCCCTCAAATTGTTAAAGATATCAAATCCTTCTTAGGGAATCTTGGAGCTATTAGGTGGTTTATCCCTAAAATTTCAAAGCTCATCCATTGAATCATTTGCTTAACAACGGTGTCTGAGTTAAAATGGGATGAAA
Source organism: Wollemia nobilis (assembly GCA_028583015.1). Taxonomy (NCBI): domain Eukaryota; kingdom Viridiplantae; phylum Streptophyta; class Pinopsida; order Araucariales; family Araucariaceae; genus Wollemia; species Wollemia nobilis. The sequence continues at coordinate 7,824,988 of JAQPPZ010001028.1, forward strand.
CTTGTAACAAGGACTTTCTTGAATTCAAGAAATTTCTTTGGTGGTTTGTAATTATTTACTCACCCACCTTGAATAAGTTGTTTATTCTATACACCTTGACTACTTAGGTTTCCTTGGGAGTGGTACTTACTCAACAAGATGATAATAACAACGAGTATTTCATGTACTATATTGGTCAAGAAATATTGGTAGAAACTTGATACACTCCCATGAAGAAATAATTCTTGACCATATACTTTTCTTGTGAGATACTAAGGTATTATTTGTTGTATTATATAACCTATATGGTCATTAAAACTAACCCCTAAGACACTTGTTATAAAAAATTTAGATCCCTAGTGACACTTGATATGGTAAATGGATTACTATGATGGAAGAATTTGATCTATGTATTTTCACATATAAGTTTATGAAAGCTTAGGGTATTGCTAATCAATTGGAAGGAAATCCAAACCCTACACTACAACCCTTAAAGGAGTTATTGTGTGATGAGTATATAATGGTCATATTTTCTTCCTCAATTTCTTCTAGTTTTATTCAAGAGCATGTTTCTTATGATCTTATGAGAAATAAAAGGTCTTCTTAGAGTTTCATAAGTCTACTAAGCAACATCATGAAGCTAAGACTAGATCCAAATCTAAAACACCCTCTAATTCCCAAGAGTTTAACAAATTCTACCATCTTGACTCTTGGATCCTTCACTTTAATGAAGCAAGGAATGAGTTTAGGGTATGAGCTGGTATCTTACTCAAGTCTCCAACTAGCCTAGTTATTCTCATGGCCTTACACTTAATTTTTTTGGTATTACTAATGATGTTGTGGAATATGAGTCTTTAATTTTAGGACTCCTAATCAACCAGTAAATGAATTTTAAATGCATCAAAGTGTTAGGCAATACTCAAATTATGATCCATCATATCTTTAGTGAGTATGCTATCAAAGCTTTAATTTGATCTCTTACCACTAAGTGGTTACCAATTTAATCAATTTTTTTGATTCATTTTCTATTAGGAATTTTCCAAGATGGAAAAATGGTGAGTTTGACTCTCTAGCCACGTCATCTAGTAAATTCATACCAAATATATATTTTAAAGTAGAGTTTTACAAGGGTTACCCTTTCTATTTTACATCGATATAATCACATTGAGCTACTTTGTGCCACCGAGAATTGAACCTTGTTGTGGGCTACATCAACTATTTATCCCAATTTTTGAACCAAGGACCCATTGGAAATACCACATGAAAATATTACTAAAACAAATTTTGTGGTAAAATTTTATGATGAACATATGATCTTTGTCATTGATGGCTTGGTGACTGTGTATACAATCAAGATCAATGATATTATTTTCCAAATCCCTCATGATGATCCTTAGTATGGAAATATTTTAAACTTCCTTAATAATCAAACCTAACCACCTATGACTACTACTAAGTAGTGGGCTCGCCTCTATAAGAGATCATCTCAATATGTTATTCTCGTCGAGATATTGTACTAATACAATCTTTATGGTGATATTTTGTGATGCTTCATAGAATCCAAGGTGTATAAATATCACTTTGATGTTCATAGTGGTGACAATATACATTTTAGTGGTTATTCCATAGCTCATAAATTGTTAAGAACATGTTACTTTTGGCCAACAATGGAATCTGACTCTAATATTTGTGTCAAGTAAATGGACAAACAACAGTCCTAGAAAGATGAAATTTTTCTCCAAATAGGTTCGTCATCCAACTTTATTTCCTTGGAATTTTCAAATTTGGGCCTTGACCTTGGCAAACATGTGTCCTTGGATGGGCACACTTTTATTATCATAACCAAGAATATTTTGTCAAATGGGTGGAATTTATGCCATTGAAAATCAAACATCCCTCACCATTTCCAATTTTACCTTTAATTGGATTATATGTCGCTTTGGTATCCCATCTACTCTCATATTTAATAAATGCACTCATTTTAAAAACAAGAAAATACAAGAGTTAACTTCTAAGTTATGGATTTAACACCATTTTTCCATGCCTTACTATCCACAAGGGAAATTTCAAGCTAAATATAGCTATAATATTTTGGGAAACATTTTTTAAAAAGGTAGTTAAAGAATAGAAGAAATATTGGTATTTAAAATTATATCTCATATTGTAGACATACCATATTAGTATTCAGACATCTACAAGGGAAACCTGTTTTTATTTAGTTTATGGTATTGATGTTTGTTTGTTTCTTAAAATTTAATTGTCTTCTTTGCATGCTTCTTTGAAGAATTTTTTATCATGATAGATAAAATTAGGAGTATCGATAAGATCATCTTGCCTAACTTACTACTCTTGATAAGAGGCATATACATACTCTTGAGCATAATCGATCCTATTAGAATTATGTTTTAAAGAAACATAATAAGAATTTATATCATTTTAATTTTAAAGTTGAGGATTTTTTCCTCAAGCTTAATAATGTGTATAAGAAGTGCAAAGACAAGTTTATATAAAAATGGCTTAGTCCATACATTATCAAAGAGTTGTTTTGATCTAGGGAAATGAAATTATAAACAATGGATGGATTTGAGTTGGAGGAATCCACCAATTCCATGCATATCAAATGCTTCTCTGCATAGTCCCCTTCTGACCCATTTGTATAGTCCTTGTGTTTTCTTGGTTTGCCTATTAACTTTAGTACCTTGTTTTTTACTTTGATTGCCTTTAACTATCTACTTGTGAGTGTTGGTTCTATACATTCTTTAGCTTGGCATGTATTGGTGCGTTTTGTGATGTTTTATTTCTCTTGACTATGATCACCACTTAAAATGGTGATCTTGGTTATCTTGGCTTTTCAACTCCCTTCTTCCTAGTTTTGTTCCATTTTGGCCTTTGCTTGCTCTTGTTCAATTTGCATATTTTTTTGCTTGTTGCTTGGAATTTTCCATTCAATTTTATTAGCATTTATTATTGTTTATTGTGGTTGTACTTTATTTTTCTTCCTTCATCATGGTGTCACTCTTGCTAGTAAGGGGAACCTTGATATCTTTAAATTATTTCTTGGTTCATGTTAGTACCTACTTTAGGTTCCATAAAGAAATTGCCTTAGTTCAACTCATGTTATATCTTATATGGTATGTGGTTAAAACACCAAGGCAAAACTCCTTTAAATTTTCATGCAATAAATAATATTTTAATCTATCCAATCAATCAATCATTTTTGGTGTCCCAATATAGTGGTAAGCATACCTTTTTGAACAACCTGCTTGAGTAGATACTATAGTCAGTGACTCCTATTGCAATAGGGGCATGGTGACTTTCCCTTCAATGGGCTCGTCCTCCTTTGGGATGCACTGTAACATGTATATATCTTATTTATAATAACTTCCTACTATCTTCACCCTCTATAGTGGTAAGTGTAACTTGGTGAACAAAAAACTTGGCTAGATACTATAGTGGATTACCCATTGCAACAAGGACATGGTGAATTTCCCTTCTACAAGGTCTTCCTCCTCTAGGGCATTATAACATGTATCTAGCGTACTTTTATTTTACTCATATTTCTTCTTCCCCTTTCATGGTGTGCATTCCTTATTGACTAATGCATCCATCATCAACAATAGAGCATGAGTTTACCTTGGAGACATATTTATGTCCATTTGTGGCACAACTTGGCATCCATTGGGCCATTATAGTAGTAAGTGTTGGAGGTATTAAATTCTTTGGTATCTTGTAAATATTTTAGAGTAGGGTATGTTTAATATTTTATTTTATAGTAGTTATCAAGTTATTAAGTGTGAGTTATATAAGCAAAGTGTCATGTTTATAAGTGAGGAGTTATGTGCAGTCATGAGAGACTTTATCTTTGTGTAATATATGATATTTATTATGTAAGAGTGAAATATGAAGAGTTGTATCTCTTGTGAGTTTGAGGAGAGAAAATGTCAAGATTTATGTGCATATGAAAAGTCTCATGTATGTATATATTGAAGATAAATCCATGTAACAAATTATCGAAGAAGCATTGCATTTATGCATTGATTATAGTAGATGTATTTTCAATAAAAAAATTAGTGAGTTTGATGTTCATTGTTGATTATTTATTTATGCATGTTATTGTGATCTTGGAGATTGTTAATTATGTGAGTATATTGAAGATTTGTTGGCAGTGGTATCAGATATATAGTGGAGTGAAGTCATAGTTATGAATAAGAGAATATTTATCTATAGTGGAGTGAAGTCAAATCTATGGAGGAGAGAATATTTAGCTATGGTGGAAGACTATGCTACGGTGGAAAGAAGACTATGTTATGGTTATAGTTCTTAGAGAGGAAGAGAATTGGTGAGAAAAGCGAAAAGAGTTTGCAAGGAGTTATATTTGAGGAAAGTTATATCTAAGAGAAGTATAGGTTTGAAGATAACCATGTTATTGGAGGAGAGACTCAGTAAGGAATAGAGGAGAACATTTTTATTGTTGAGAGCCATTTTATGAGAAATTCATGATAAAAATTCACATAGTAAGAGCTCAACAACAAACATTGGAGAGAAAGCATTAGCAAAGAAGACATATTCGAAAGAGAAGGACTTCCAAGTGAGGATACTAAAGGTAAAATTAGGTAAATTTATTTACTACATGTGGACCAGAGTGGATAAGACCAAATATGAGTTGATGCAAATGAACTAGATGTGATTTGGAACAAATAATACCAAACGTGAGCTAGAGTGAACTAGACATGAGATGAAGTGGATGAACTAGACGTGTACTAGAGTAGACAAAGACGTAAGCTCAAGCAAACCAAATGTGAGATTATGCATTCAAATATAGAAATAGCATACCAAGCAATATAGAGGAAGGGTGAAGGAATGTAAGATCTATTTTTTAATGCCTAAGAAGAAATCATAATGTTGAAGGTGATGAAAAAAATTTGAAGTGAAATTTGACTTAAAGAAAATTGATGAAGAATGAAATGAAGGGAGTTATAAGAAGAAATAAAAATTGGTGAATAAATTGAATAAGAAGGTTGAAAGAAAGAATAAAATATTAAAGAAATATTGAAATTGAAGAAAGAAAATTTGAATATTAAAAATAATTGAAGAAGAATTAAATTTGTAAAATGTTAAATTGAAAAATATTGAAGAAGAAATAACATTAATTGAAGAGAAATTTGAAGATTAAAAGAAGAAAAATTTAATTTGAGAGTAATTAGGAATTCCACATCAAAGGAAATATAATAACTCAAAGGAACCAAATTCAATACCAGTAAGCTAGATGAGAATCAAATACTGACAATACATGAAGACAAAAGGCCTTCATACCAAATAATGTAATACGGAGCACTATTGGAGGTATTACATTATTTGGTACCTTGTCAATATTTTAGAGTATGATGCATTTAATATTTTAGTCTATAGTATTTTTCAATTTATTAAGTGTGATTATGTGTTATGTAAATAAGTGCGAGTTATTTGTGCAAGGTGTCAAGTTAGTAAGTGCGAGTTATGTGAGTGAAGTGTCATGTTTAAAAGTGGTAGTTACTTGTAATCATGAAATATTTTGTCTCTATGTAATATGTGATATTTATTATGTGAGAGGGAAATATGAAGAGTTGGATATTCCATGAATTTGAGGAGATCAAAGGTCAAGAATCATGTGCATATGAAGAGTCTCATGTATGTATATATTGAAGACAAAGTCATGTAATAGATTATCGAAGAAGTATTGCATTTATGCATTGCTTATAGTAGATGTATTTTTAATAAAATTTTCAGTGAGTTTGATGTTCATTGTTAATTATTGATTTATGCATGTTATTGTAATCCTAGATATTGTTAATCATGTGATCATAATGAAGATTTGCTAATAATTAGTGGACATCATTGACTACCATAGTATTCATCTATATGCAAGGCAAAGGGCACAAAATTTTGAAACCTAGTAATTGATTTGGTCAATTAACAATTGGATTGAACTAGACCTTTCATTAGGAAGGTGTGCTACATTGAATTATCCTATGTTGATTGATTGTTAAATTGTTTATTTGGGGGAAATATAATATTGATAATGCCCCAATTGATGTGTGCAAATGTTTGTGTGATTTGCAATTGTGAGAGTTTGGACCATGAGATGTTGTATGTGTTATAATTTATGGATGCATTAATGGATGTAATTCCTATATGATGATGTGATTATGCTACATGTATGCTATGTACTAATTACATGAAATAGTTAGATTATGGATGTATGATTAGATGCTATGATCTAGATGTGTAAATGTTCTACTATGTATGCTTATATGGAGGCAATGATGAATGTTAAATGCATATTTAAATTGGTTTCAATTGTTTATGCATTTAATCTATGTAATATGATATGGTATATGATATGTATATAATGCATTAATTTCATGTGGATGGTCTAATGCAAATGAACCTATATGGTTTAATCACTTAAAACATAAGGAATGAATCTATTATGTGTAATAAAGTAATGGAAGACACTGCAGAATATATGAAAATCACGAATTAAAATGGTAACTCTTATCATAATAATTAATCATTTAAACATCCATATGTGATATGAGATGATGTGAGATGTATGGGCTTTCCCTATAAGCTTCTGCAAACTAAAATATATGCATAAAATAGTCAATGGCCATCTAAATATCATTGTTGATATCCATCCAGTATCTATCCTATTCCATGAACATCCCTTAATAAACAAAAATTCATAAGGAAAATTATGCATGATTTGATGATATAATTTATTGCTATAGGGGAATTTTTGAGGTTTTCCATGAGACTCAAACACCCTAGTTGATCAATAAATATTTTTGTAACAATTACACAAGACTATTAAAATATACAAGCCTATCAAGAAGACCCATATATTCACTATCCATGTGTGTGCAAATGAATATATTATATGAGACATAAGACTACATAATTGCCAAGCGGGTTTCATTCAACACATTAGTGTAATGAGGATCACCGTATGGTCATCATGATTCTAAATTTGGACGTAGTTGGATTAAACCACTAGGAAATATAAGCCACCTAAAGCTAGCTCATCCATAAGCTGACATTGGTCTATACAAAATAAGGTCACTAATGTGACAGACATATCACCACATGTAAGGATACTCCATTTCCAGGCGGGTTTCATTCAACCCATTTTTGTAATGAAGATCACCCCATGGTGATTGAATATTGAATATTCTAGGGATTCAAGCTCATTACCCCCTTATTTTATTTTCATTTCTTGGGATACTTACTCATGATTAGTGATGAAAATCACTATTTATTTTTCTTTGCTTTGCTTTTCTTTGGGATTTTGCTCATTTTGTATTAAAGCAAGGGATTTCTTTGGTAGGGGGGAGCTTGTCCTTTTGCCAATAATCAACACTCTAGAACATGTGTATGATAATATGAGCAAGGAAAAATTTTCTCTTAAGATGACATGGACCACTTTGTAGTTTCATCCTTCATTGTTCAAACTAGGATTATTAATATTTAAAATGTTATGGGATTTTAAGATATGCAAGGTACTATCTAAACTAGACCTCATATCTGAAAGCTAAGATAACTTACTATAAAATCTGAAAATATATCTAGGGATGGTTGAATGATCGAAAAACCCTAGTACACACCTGATAGCAACTTCATAAGTTGTGTTGAAGAACACATTTACTTACAAGGAGTATGAATTATGATGATGAAAAGATGCATGATTGGCATACAAACATGGTGTCATCCGTAAGAATGTAAACATGACCTATGCAAGTGCAAGTGCAATGGATGAAAATACCTAATGCAATGCAACTAATGAATGCATATACTGAAATGCAAAAATGTAAATGTTTTTTGTGTTTTTTTATGTTTTTATTTTTATTTTTATTATTTTTTTAAATCTTTATGAGTTTTTTGGTTTTTGTATTTTTGATGATATTTAGGGAGAAGGTGCGATACCTTATGTACCCCCAATGTGCGTGCCACTCAATGAAAGCAAGGGAGGTGTGATACCTTTAGAGTTCTCACTTTGCTTCATTGGTTGTGATGTGGATGGTGGGGAAGGTGTGTGCATGTCATTCACTGTAATGTAATTGGCCTACTTAGGAAGAGTGACACAAATCAACTCTCCCTATTGGGGCATGGGACTCTATGAGGTGCCAATATTTTGATGGGTAAAACAAGCGAACCATTTACACGAATCCCATTCTGTTCTACCATTTCTTTGACCACATTATTGAATGAATAGCAACCGTAGATATCATACCCATTTATACAGTGATAGGTACAATAAAGGCTTTCATTGTGTGACCCAGGATTAGGTTTTTTTAGTTTAACTTTTGATAATGTGATTACATTTAACTCACATAGTTTTTAAAATAGGGCCGAAGTAATCATCGAAAATGTGACTACTCGATGAGGTGGCTTGTTAGGCTGACAAAAATCTAACACCTAGGAAAGTATGAAATCAAATTGACAAGATAACATCATATAATCAATGTAAAGCGAGAAAGATAAAATAAATAGTGCCCTTATTTATTCATATTTGCAAATTGCTCTTTTACATCAATATTACAAGATATCCCTCTGAGGGATTAACCAATTTGATATGTATTACAATAAATGATTCAAATGATAGGTGTCTTCAATAGATCTTTGTAATCCCCATAAACTGATTATAGGAGGGTTTCCTTCATAACATCCGCATGATGAAGTCAAGAAAGGTGGTCTTGATGGTGCTTAGCTCCTGCAAAGGGTCTAAAACCTATACACAAGAAACTACAAGAAATATCAATAGCATATGAGGCCTCTCAAGATGAGGCTAGTTTCTCCATAAGTGCAAATTGTAAAGCAAATGCATAAAGAAGTGATAAAATGCATGAAACAAGAAAGAAAATGCATAAATATAAAATGTAATGTTGGTAGTCTATGTTAGAAAACCAAATGAAAGCATCTAATGACTAAGATACTATCTAAAATAAAGGAAAATATACATCATCCCATGATCGTTGATAATCAGGACAGCGGGATCTGTTAGCCATTATCACTGTTGGTAGTGAAGCTTGCGGGCCACTATTGAAAATAGTAGCCACAAGATAGAGAATATATTCTCTATGTTCTGGGTCTTATGATGATCAAATACTCCATTGAATTGATGTGCAAGGGTCGATCGTGTGTCAAGACACATTTGATTTTGAAATTAGGCTCAAATTGTAGGTAAATTGGTGAAGAATGGCAAGGTGGTTGTTCCTCAAGATTTGATGATCTCCACGGGTGAATATGCATATGCCATTGCACAATTGGGTAGAACTTAATTGCACCTAAAAGGGATATGAAATTGCTTCTCAGTTCGGTAATTCTCTACTATGGCAATTGCTCATGAATTCTTCTAGACATTTCTCTTATTTTGGGATGCCTTAAATAGACTTCTCGAATTTGAATCCTTGCTTCTCCAAGAATCCAATATCAAGAATTTGTTATGCTGAGGTAGTTGGATGGATGCTTTTAGAAGCTTCACAGGTGCAACCACTCAAGAAACCATTGTTGACAATGGATTTTTCTTGACTCGGGTAGCTTGAGTTTTTTACAGACTCGATTGCTATTGATAGGTACGACTAGGGAAATGGTTGCTATTTATAGGTGTGACCATCCCATGACATCTTTGATGTTGGTGGTGGCGATGGCCACCGCTGATGACATCAATGGTGAAGGCTGAATAGGACTAGGTTGCATTGATTGAGTGGTTAGAACCACTACTGGGTCTTGGAAAGGTCCAAGGTGAGTCACATGGCCTAAAAAATGTATCCATATGAGTAGTCTCCTCAACATGACATGTTTTAGGTTTCTACAATATTCAAAGAATATATAAAATCAATCAATTCCTAATTTTTATCTTACCATTCATTTATAAAAGGAAGGCTATTGACATGATCAACTTCGTTCCAAGTATGCTCCATAGGGTGGAACAAGAAATACTCAAAGTTTTTCTATACATGTCTAAAAAAATGGGCTTTATAAAACTGGAGTTGAGCCATATATGATTGAAAAATATTTTAGCAATGTCCTCAACTGAAATGGATTTCTTATAATAAATCATGATATTCATTTTTGAAAATGATCATCCACTACGAAAACACAATTAACCATATTTTAGATGTGGGAAAACCTAAGAATAAATCCATAGATATGGATTCCCAAGGCTTGGTTAGAACTAGAAATTATGTATATATTTTGTACTTCTTGTTGACTAGTTTGTCAACAACATACAAGGTGCATGACTCAATGTGCCTCTCAACATCATTTCTCATATTGGACCAATAAAATTTCTTTCTGTGTACTATCAATGTTTTCTCTACCTCAAAATGACTTGCTAATTTTTTGAAGTGTGCTTCACAAAGAATATTTAAGCATTCAAATAGATGAAAAATATTGATGTCTAATGCGAGGAGATTATCTTACAAATAAAAGTTAGAAACATGCTTACCCATATGAAGAGATCTATGTATATATAAAATTAGAATCAACTTCATACAAGATGGACAAATTGGAAGTATAATATCTACATTAACCAAGAATTATGGTGAATGCCTAAAACCCATTAGTACTGATAGCCATAACTTATTAACTATAGATCTTGTAATTCAAATTTTTACAAGTCATTGTTAAATATACATTGTAGATAAAAACAATGTATAAAATGGGTATGATTTGCAAAAACATATCATGGTGTGTAGACTCATGATGATGAAAATTCATAGAAATATTATTGATTCATCCATATAACTCTTTATAGCTCTTATCTTTGTTATTAGTATCCACGGAAATATCATAGGTACCCACATAATGAGACTTTACAATTAAAGACTTCCCAAATTTAGGATATTCAAAGTTATCATAGTTGTCTTTCTTACATTAGCAACACAATTTGTTGTTTTTTCTTATCATAAAAAGGATAATGAAAGGAATAATATAATGAAGGAAAACAAGAGGGATAGTTCCTTATTTTTTATGATAAAACTAGTTTTACAATTAAAGGCATAAAATGACTTGTTGACGAAAAACATGATGAAGCCTTACTTTGTGCTAAAAACTTCTCATTAGAAAATTGTGGCTAATTACATGCAACATCAAGAGTGAAATTGTCTGAAATTGTCTATGTACTTCAATTCATGATAAAAATATTCTTGTAACCCACTTTTGAATTTAAGGATCCATTTTTTAATTATCTTTGGTGGTAAGATGAATCCATGAGTGATTAAACTAATGAATATAATCTTGCACAAGCATATAGAAGCTTGAAACAAAATAATTCATTTGATAGCCATATTTTTCTTGTATCTTAAAAGATATAAGGTATTTCCAAGTGCATCAACAAAATTGGTTAGGTGTTAATAGGGTTTTAAGATTCCCCTGTGTCCATCACAAAAAAATGGGCAATTCAATAAGATCCAACTTCTTGAAAAAAAACCTATCGTCCTTTTAAATCTGATTGTAATCAAACTAGATTTCCATGTCAATATTCCAATTGACAATAACTTTTGAATTGCAATATCCATTATAAATGGGACCTTGCATTTGGATTGCTAAGTGGGAGACTTAATGACCAAAATAGTATTAATATTATTGGTTGATATAGCCATAATATTTATAATCTCAACCACTTGTTTAGTGAGCAATGCTTATTCCATGGACTAAGTGATTGTCAAAAGAAATAAAGCTTCCCAACAAATGGATCACTAAGAATGAAACAACAAAAATAACATGGACCTCGACTCATGTAATGCATAAAATGAAAAATATGCATATGTTGACGTAAAGCAACATGCTTGTTCCTTTAGATATACCAATCAAGATAGAATTGGAATGGCATAATGTCTTCATCAAAACCAAAAACCAATGATATCAACATGCATATGAGTAAAAAGTAACAAAAATTGATAAAAATAGTGTCTAAGTTATGATAGAAATGAAGAATCTATATATCCAAAAAGAGGCAGTGACTATGATACTATATACGATTGTTTACCTTAAAAACATAAGAAAAATAAATCAACCACATAGAAGTAGATCAAACATACCTAATTGTTCCCAAACTCTAGGACTCTAAATGATACTATTGATAGTCATTACTCTTCATGGACAAACCAAAAGGAATTTAAGGACACATAAAACTAATACACAAACCCAAGGTTCAATAAAATTCTTTGATATGCCTAAATAGGAAACAATTCATACTAATCTATATTGACATAAGACACCTTTAAATAATATTTACATTTACTCAAAATATAACTACTGCTAAAAATAAAATGGATGGCATGATGATATATTGGATGACTATGATATTGGATGGAAACTTCATGTGATCCTATAACAAATCATACCATGTAGTCTCATAATAATCCATGGTACATAATATAACATGTATGTTTTGTAATAAACCATACCATGTTATTTTATATTTGAAGAACACAAGCTTATACTGAGAGGGGGGTGAACAATATAAGACCACTTTTTACTTTTCTTTCCCAATCAATATTATGCAATATATTAATGGCAATATCAATAGTAGTAATCAAAGCAATGCACAAATCACCACACACAATAGAGACACCAATTTAACGTGGTTCACCCAATGTGGGCTACTCCACGGAGAAAATATTTCACTAAAATTTTCTCAACAAATCTCTTGGGAAACCTTTCCCTATTACAATGTTTATGGACCTCTATCCAAAGGAGACACCAATCCCCTAATCAAGTTCATGGATCTCTATCCATAGGAGAACTCCTTCTCCTCTACTCTGGCTGGTGATCTTCTAGAAGAACTATTACCTCCACTACACTGGCTTATGGATCTCTATCCACTGAAGACTCCTATCCTCACTCAGAAGACCTATCCTCACTGCCCTAGCTAATGGACCTCTATCCACTAGAGACTATCATCCTCTATACTCTATCACCTCCAAAGCTTGCTCTCAGCTCTATCTCAAATCTGCACTAAACATAGTCCTTCGGTCTAGCACAAATCTACTCAATCTCTATCCTCAAATCTACACTAAACATAGTCCTTCGATCTAGCACAAATCTGCTCAATATCTATCCTCAAATATATACTAAACATAGTCCTTCGATCTAGCACAAATCTGCTCAATATCTATCCTCAAATCTGCACTAAAAATAATCCTTCGGTCTAGCACAAATCTGCTCAATATCTATCCTCAAATATATACTAAACACTATCCTCAAATCTATCCTCAAGCCTTAACACAAAGCTTGAATCAATCACAAATCAACTCTACTAGATCTGCCCCAAACCTTAACCCAAGGTTTGAACAAATCAATCAATCAACTCTGCTCTCAAGTCTTCTCAAAGACTTATCTCAAATCTGCATTGTAAGCTTCCACAAAATCTCACACTAATCTATCCACAAGTCCTCTCTAGAACTTGTCCAATCTGCTCAACAAGTCTTCACCAAGACTTACCTCAAATCTGCTCAACAAGTCCTCACTAGAACTTGTCCAATCTGCTCAACAAGTCTTCACCAAGACTTCTCAATCTCTCAACAAGTCTTCACCAAGACTTACCTCAAATATGTATTGTAAGCTTCCACAAAAGCTTACTCAACTCAACTCAACTTAACACAAAATCCTCTTCAATCACTTAGACAAGCTTCACATAGAATCTTGTTTAATCTCATAGAAACATATAGAGAATTGTTAGAGACTCAATATGCTTCACACTCACAACAATGCTCAATCACTTTCAATCTCTTTCTCAAATCAAATTAGAATATAGAACAATTTGTTTCACAGAACTTGAACTATCACTTCAACACTTCCACTTGACTAGGCTCAATCAACTCCACTCAATCAATCACTCAATGAAACACTCCTTGCTTACAAACCCTAGTCCAAGCATATGAACACTCACTCAATTATTTCCAACAATGCTTATCAAACAATCTCACATAACAATGATACTCATGTTCTTGCACAAACCCTAATCATGCATATGAAGGTTCATTCAATGTTTCCAACAATGCTTATCAAACAAGGTTTTTATCATCAACTTTCACTCAGAAAAACCTTTAACAATCAAACTCAACAATGCTTATCAAACAACCCTTTTCTCTCCAACTTAGCATTCACAACATCCAACAATCACTCACAAGGAAGATGTGCCCATACCTTTTGTTTGATGAAGAATTATCCTTAAACACCTGTTTTAATCATAACCACTCTCTTTGCCAATCACAAGGGTTAGATGTCACAAATACACCTTATCACTCCCTCTAGATCTTAATGCACTTCTAAAAGAAAAAATAATCACCACTTCAAAATATCCCAAGGCATTGACAAGGCTTCATTAGATTTTTAATTAAATTATTCTATCCCCTTTTTATAATAAAAATGAAATTCCTTTTTCACCTTTTAACTCCACTCTCTAATTTATTTTCTAGGCATCAAAGAATTAAAATAAAATATTTTAATCCTTATATCTCCCTACTTCAAACCACTACTGTCACTACCCTCTTAATGATACGTATGCCTTAAAACACCCTTTTTATATCATAGACCTTGCAAAAATTAAATCAATTTTTCATACCTTAGGTTTGCCACAAAAATGTTTGCGCACCACACAACTGCCTCTGTCCAAACTCGAACCCGAAACCTCACTGCCAATGCTGCACCCTAGCGAACGCTAGGCTTGCCACCTGGGCTACGCGCCCAGTTGAAACAAAGGCCTCACGATGTCCCTTTTGTCCTTGTCTTTCATGCAAAACATGTCGAACGAAAAACCTTTCCTTTCTTCCTTGCAAAACGTGATCGTGCGACTTGAACCCATGACCTAGCCTCCACGAAAGTCTTATCACTGCCTTGCTTGCCATCTGCGCTACCCAGCGCATCGTGTAGGATTTTCGTGCCCTCTCTTACTTCAACGTCCACTTCTTTGTCCTATCCGAATTGCACGAAAACTCTTCCCTCGAAGTGCACGAAATATTATTTGTCTCCACTTAGGCTTCGAATGCATGATCGACTTTGGGGAAATAAATTTACCCCCTCTTTATATGCAATGTGATGAATATGAAGGCGTCGGCCCTCATTTCGATTTTGCCACCATTTTTCAAAAAGAACTTTGGCACCAAGAATAGTTTAAATTAAAATTTTAACCAAAAGGTTAAAATATTTTAATTTAAATTATTTAACCTTTGCCTCCTTTAATATTTTTAAAACTTGCTCACTTGCTCTTTTCAAGGAGAATATTTTGCACACATAAAACCTTATTTTTCTCATGGGCCCAATTAATATAATATTAAAAAAATGTTTATCTTTTTGACCCATGGCCTCCTTTGCTGAGATCTTCCTTCAAAACAATTTATTACTTCGAACTCATGGTTCTAATTACTTTGGAGAGAACCTTGCCTTGTATTTACTTTTGACATCAATGACAACAAACTTGCTCATATTTCCAACAATCTCCCCCTTTGTCATTGATGGCAACCCATTTTCCTTTTATCATTTCCTTTACCTCTTTCTGTTTTGCTCCCCCTGAGAAACTGCTCCCCCTGACTGAATGCTTTCCTCCTAACTCAAATCTCTCCCCCTTACTCAAATCTCTCCCCTTTGTCATCAATGGCAAAGGGTCACCTTTGGGGCTCGGGGCTAAGAATGAAACTCTTAGCTTAGCCCCTCCCCCACCTCCTCTTGAGGTGGTTAATTCTGGGGTGGGAGTATTTCTACTCCCAGCATGCACTGATCTTTACCTTTGTCCACTTTCCTTTTCATCTGATCCTTCTGATCCCTCTGACTATTCCTGTTCCTGCTTGTCTCTAGAATTTTTGCTCTACACCACTTTGTTGTATGTCCATCATTATTGCACTTATAACACTTAATGTTATTATTCCTTGGAGGTGAAAATGTCTTGGGATTTCTCCTGGTGAAGCCATATCTATTCCTATCATGAATCCTGCAATTCATTGCCTTGTGACCAAATTGATTACAAGAGTAGCAATACCCTTGAAAAAGTTACCTATTTCTAAACTTCCCATATTCCTGTCTTTCATGTGTCCTACACTGAGAAGCTTTGTGCCCAAACCTATGACATGAGAAGCATCATCCATTGAAACTACCTTGCCTTGACCTCATTGGTCTTTTAGTCTCTTTTACCCTGTGTTGGTTCCTATTCCATCTGTTCCTCTTTTGTGCATTGTTCCTTTCCTTGTTGAACTTTCTATTGTCCAACTCATCCTCAAAAGTCTCACTCTCTCTTACACTCTCTTCTTCTAAAGTTTCTTCTTCTTCAGAACTTGAGGTTGACTCCTCTCCTTGTTTCTTTTGTACCTGTTCAAAACCAAGGCATGTCTTGTTTGTAGACCATCTTTGTACCTTGATAATCTTGTCTATGGTTTTTGAGCTTTTCCCAAACTTGTGTAACCTATCCTTAGACTCTTTTACTTCTTTCCTTAGTAGAGCCACCTCATGCTCTAACCTTTCACATTCTAAAACCTTTGCTTCTAACTTCTCTTTGAATCTCCTTGTCTTAGCCATTGACTTATTTAGATCCTCTATAAGATTTCCTTTCTCTTCATCACATTCTTGAAATTGAAGCTTAAGTTTGGAGTTTTGCTTTCTTACCTCCTTTAATGCATTAAGGGCAGAAATAAGTTCACCTTCAAGATCAACTTCTCCTATTTCTGATTCTTCCTCTATTTCTTTGCCTTTGGAATCATCTTCATTTCCTTCTGATTTGTCTTCTATAGGATCACCTGCTTCTTCCTCTATTGCCATGAGTAGATTCTCTTCTGGTCCTTCAAGTGTATCTTCATATTCATCATCACTAAAATTGAAACCACTCTTTGTACAACTATCTTCAATATGACCAAAATTTCCACATCTAAAACACTTGAGAATTATTGGTGACCTTTTCTTAACCACTTCCTTTTCTTTTTCAGAAATAGAACTTCATATTTATCATCATCTGAGGAACTTTCATCACTATTACTTGAATACTTACTTGCTTTGTCTGCATAGAAACTCTTCTTCTATCTTTGGAAGAACTTATTTCCTTGCTTGCCTTGTCCATCCCTGCTTTTCTTTTGGTACCTATATTTTTTTGTTTCTCTGTTCTTATGATCCTATTTTTCTTCATCATTGCTATTTCCAGCTTCTTGAAAATCAGATGCATAGTGACCATACTTTCCACAATTGAAACATCTAATAGATTTCATACCTTTAAACTTTCTTGGATCCTTGTTCCTTCTGCCATAATTTGCTTCTTCATCACTGGATGACTCATTGCTTGAATCTGACTTCTTACCCTTAGTCTTCTTAGTGGCTTTAAATGTTGCTTCTTTCTAGGGAATAGGTTCCTCTTTTGTTCTCATCTCAAAAGCTATGAGAATGCCATGTAATTCATCCCTTGTCAAAATATCACTATCTTTTGATTCCTCTATAGCTAAAATATTTTCACTAAACCTTTTTGGGAGTGACCTTAAAATCTTATCACAAACATCAGATTCTTGAACTTCAAGTCCAAGTCCTTGCATGGAGTTAACAACCTCGTCCACACGAAGTAGATAAGCACTAATATTTTCCTCATCCTTCATTTTTAGGTCTTCAAATATTCCCTTGAGATTTCATAACTTTACCTTTTTGACATTTTTATCTCCTTCATATATGCCTTGCAATTTATCCCAAATTTCCTTTGTTGATTTGCAGTGCATAACCTTTATAAACTCTGTTTTATGGAAACCTCTCAAAATTGCATTCATTGCTTTTGAATTGTAATGATGTAGAAGCTTACCATATTTATCTGTAGGTGGAGTAGCTGGTGGTGTGTATCCATTTTCAACTGCTTCCCATATTTCATTTCCAAGAGCCATCAAGTGAATCTTCATTCTCATACTCCAAAATACATAATCACTTCCATCAAATACTGGTGCTGAATTATCTGAGGATCCACTCTTAGAATCCATTTGTGTTCTTGTGAGATTTTCCTTCAAGCTATTAAACTCTTTCGAAGGAACCCGCTCTGATACCAATTGAAGAACACAAGCTTATACTGAGAGGGGGGTGAACAATATAAGACCACTTTTTACTTTTCTTTCCCAAAAAATATTATGCAATATATTAATGGCAATATCAATAGTAGTAATCAAAGCAATGCATAAATCACCACACACAATAGAGACACCAATTTAACATGGTTCACCCAATGTGGGCTACTCCACGGAGAAAATATTTCACTAAAATTTTCTCAACAAATCTCTTGGGAAACCTTTCCCTATTACAATGTTTATGGACCTCTATCCAAAGGAGACACCAATCCCCTAATCAAGTTCATGGATCTCTATCCATAGGAGAACTCCTTCTCCTCTGCTCTAGCTGGTGATCTTCTAGAAGAACTGCTGCCTCCACTACACTGGCTTATGGATCTCTATCCACTGAAGACTCATATCCTCACTCAGAAGACCTATCCTCACTACCCTGGCTAATGGACCTCTATCCACTAGAGACTATCATCCTCTATACTCTATCACCTCCAAATCTTACTCTCAGCTCTATCTCAAATCTGCACTAAACATGGTCCTTCGGTCTAGCACAAATCTGCTCAATATCTATCCTCAAATATGTACTAAACATAGTCCTTCGATCTAGCACAAATTTGCTCAATATCTATCCTCAAATATGTACTAAACATAGTCCTTCAATCTAGCACAAATCTACTCAATATCTATCCTCAAATATATACTAAACATAATCCTTCAGTCTAGCACAAATCTACTCAATATCTATCCTCAAATCTATACTAAATACAGTCCTTTATTCTAGCACAAATCTACTCAAAATTTATCCTCAAATCTATCCTCAAGCCTTAACACAAAGCTTGACTCAATCACAAATCAACTCTGCTAGATCTACCCCAAACCTTAACCCAAGGTTTGAACAAATCAATCAATCAAATCTGCTCTCAAGTCTTCTCAAAGACTTATCTCAAATCTGCATTGTAAGCTTCCACAAAATCTCACACTAATCTATCCACAAGTCCTCTCTAGAACTTGTCCAATATGCTCAACAAGTCTTCACTAAGACTTCCTCAAATAATAAAAGTCACTAAACTTGTCCAATCTACTCAACAAGTCTTCACCAAGACTTACCTCAAATCTACTCAACAAGTCCTCACTAGAACTTGTCCAATATGCTCAACAAGTCTTCACCAAGACTTACCTCAAATATGTATTGTAAGCTTCCACAAAAGCTTACTCAACTCAACTCAACTTAACACAAAATCCTCTTCAATCACTTAGACAAGCTTCACACATAATCTTGTTTAATCTCACAGAAACATATAGAGAATTGTTAGAGACTCAATATGCTTCACACTCACAACAATGCTCAATCACTTTCAATCTCTTTCTCAAATCAAATTAGAATATAGAACAATTTGTTTCACAGAACTTGAACTATCACTTCAACACTTCCACTTGACTAGGCTCAATCAACTCCACTCAATCAATCACTCAATGAAACACTCCTTGCTTACAAACCCTAGTCCAAGCATATGAACACTCACTCAATTATTTCCAACAATGCTTATCAAACAATCTCACATAACAATGATACTCATGTTCTTGCACAAACCCTAATCATGCATATGAAGGTTCATTCAATGTTTCCAACAATGCTTATCAAACAAGGTTTTTATCATCAAATTTCACTCAGAAAAACCTTTAACAATCAAACTCAACAATGCTTATCAAACAACCCTTTTCTCTCCAACTTAGCATTCACAACATCCAACAATCACTCACAAGGAAGATGTGCCCATACCTTTTGTTTGATGAAGAATTGTCCTTAAACACC
Organism: Wollemia nobilis; assembly: GCA_028583015.1. NCBI lineage: Eukaryota > Viridiplantae > Streptophyta > Pinopsida > Araucariales > Araucariaceae > Wollemia > Wollemia nobilis. The sequence continues at coordinate 7,844,833 of JAQPPZ010001028.1, forward strand.
TGTTTTAATCATAACCACTCTCTTTGCCAATCACAAGGGTTAGATGTCACAAATACACCTTATCACTCCCTCTAGATCTTAATGCACTTCTAAAAGAAAAAATAATCACCACTTCAAAATATCCCAAGGCATTGACAAGGCTTCATTAGATTTTTAATTAAATTATTCTATCCCCTTTTTATAATAAAAATGAAATTCCTTTTTCACCTTTTAACTCCACTCTCTAATTTATTTTCTAGGCATCAAAGAATTAAAATAAAATATTTTAATCCTTATATCTCCCTACTTCAAACCACTACTATCACTACCCTCTTAATGATACGTATGCCTTAAAACACCCTTTTTATATCATAGACCTTGCAAAAATTAAATCAATTTTTCATACCTTAGGTTTGCCACAAAAATGTTTGCGCACCACACAACTGCCTCTATCCAAACTCGAACCCGAAACCTCACTGCCAGTGTTGCGCCCTAGTGAACTCTAGGCTTACCGCCTCGGCTACATGCCCAGTTGAAACAAAGGCCTCACGATGTCCCTTTTGTCCTTGTCTTTCGTGCAAAACACGTCGAATGAAAAACCTTTCCTTTCTTCCTTGCAAAACATGATCGTGCGACTTGAACCCATGACCTAGCCTCCACGAAAGTCTTATCACTGCCTTGCCTACCGTCTGCGCTACCCAATGTGTCATGTAGGATTTTCGCACCCTCTCTTACTTCAATGTCCACTTCTTTGTCCTATCCGAATTGCACGAAAACTCTTCCCTCGAAGCGCACGAAATATTATTTGTCTCCACTTAGGCTTCAAATGCATGATCAACTTTGGGGAAATAAATTTACCCCCTCTTTATATGCAATGTGATGAATATGAAGGCGTCGGCCCTCATTTCGATTTTGCCACCATTTTTCAAAAAGAACTTTGGTGCCAAGAATAGTTTAAATTAAAATTTTAACCAAAAGGTTAAAATATTTTAATTTAAATTATTTAACCTTTGCCTCCTTTAATATTTTTAAAACTTGCTCACTTGCTCTTTTCAAGGAGAATATTTTGCACACATAAAACCTTATTTTTCTCATGGGCCCAATTAATATAATATTAAAAAATGTTTATCTTTTTGACCCATGGCCTCCTTTGCTGAGATCTTCCTTCAAAACAATTTATTACTTCGAACTCATGGTTCTAATTACTTTGGAGAGAACCTTGCCTTGTATTTACTTTTGACATCAATGACAACAAACTTGCTCATATTTCCAACAATATACACCTAGGAACTATGTTCTATGTTATCCTCATCAATCATTTCACCAACCCTTATTTCAAGGATGTGGGTATGGGGATAAAATATCCTTGATATTTCCTAAAATTTTAGAACTTCATGGGATCATCCCAAAGGCATATTGAGATCTCTTAACATGTATTCACAACATCTTTGGGATGCCCAAGCATCTTTAAGATCCCAAAATATCCCTAATGCATAGACATATGTATTAATTATTTTTGGTTTATCCAAGGGATTCCAAGAGGTACCCACAACTATCCATAAGACATTTGTGTGTCTTGATTGTCCTTCAATCCCTACAAGGCCGAAAAAAGAAAAAAAAATGTTATAAGCTTCTTTGTTACTAGGAGGATTTGGTTAGTCAATAGCTTCATCCACTTTATCAAGGTGAATATGCTTACCTCTAGGAAAGTTAAAAATTTATAGTGCATACTATGTTGAATCTCTAAGATTGATAGATACATGAGTGCCATGAGAGCCCTATATCTTGATAGGATATTGACCTTAAGAATGTGAGAGATATTGGTGACAAGGAGGAGGAGCAATAACAATTGCTTATGGTATCGCTATGAAAGTAACTTTATTTAGAGATCACTAGCAATGATGATGATGGTATCCTTTGCATTGCAAATAAACATGAAGATAAATACTTTCACATTTGAATATTTTTTTAATTTGTTAACTCTACGATATTTTTTTTTAAAATAAAGGGGTAAAAATTTATTGATAATAAGACAAGATTACAGAGTACAACAAAGCCCCCAACAAAGACTCAAGTAAGTAGTAAAACAAGATAAAACTACCATACATGATCAAAACCCGAATAATATAGCAAGAACAAACCACATTAAGTCTGAACATCCTTGTGGATCAACTCCTAGAGGCGTTGAGAGTCCCCAGACAGGAGACTCTCCCAATCATCCATAATCTAAGGAACCGAAATCTTAGAAGCCATTTTGACCAAATAATCAGCAATACCATTCCATTCTCTTGGAATGTGCACAAAGGAGATGAATTCAAACTCTTCACTAATTCTGAGAATTTAAACAACCATAGAAGCCAACTGCCAATTAACATACTCCAACCTTTTGTTGTTTAAAATATTAACCAAAATTTGAGAGTTGGACTCGTAGATGCTCCTGCGCTAGCCAAGAGAAATCCCCCTCTATAAGGCCTCAAGAATCCAAAGAGCTTCCATAAAATTGTTAGAGTGAGCACCTTTATAAATGGAAAAGTAAAATATGATACGCCAGTAGAGTCTCTCCAAACTTCGCCAATTCGAGCATGTCCAGGATTAGCCCTGGACGACCCATCAGTATTAATTTTTAACACTTCTTCAAGGGACGACCTCCACCTACCATCTCTCCTAAATTTTTTTCTAAGCTGAGAAGCCTTGCTAGGGCGAGAAGATTCCGCTCCAACCCCAAAGAGACCAAGGGCTTGTCGTACCTTCTCCTACCTAGAGTCCAAAAGAGGGTTCACATTGCATTTGCTATGGATAGTTTCCTGAACCATACCCAGTATCCTTTGTCAGATCTGTTGAACATCCAAATGACTACCCTGAAATATGTGATGGTTTCGTTCGAGCCAAATCTGCCAGATGATGCAAGAAGGGCCAAAATTACAAACCACCTGGAGGAAGGGGGCATTGGCTGGAGGTCTGCCCAGACTACTCTAAAACTCCACCAGGGAGAGCACATGAAAACAATGATGGTTCCAGGCACTCCACCAATGGTGCCAAATGCCTCTGGCAAGGGAGCATTGGAAAAATAAATGAGAAGAGACATCCTCATTATTACCACAAAGGACACAAATAGAGGGACCCTGAAATCCCCTCTTCTTCAAGTTCTCCCAAGTGAGACATTTATTCTGAGCTACCAACCAAAAAAAGAAGTTACATTTAGGCCAAAAAATTATGTTCCACACATTTTTCCACCATGTGATAGGGAGGCTTCTGAACTTTTGCATTTCAAGAACCTAGTATCTCTGTAATATTTTAACTCTAGTTTTATATTTCTATTTAATCTTGACATGTTACTTATATAAATAAAACTTGACTATAACTATAATTCTAAAATTATTATATTTCAAGTTCCACTTTTTAATAAATTAAAAAAAATCTTAAATTTCTATTATTCTACTAATGGTTAAGTAAATGTTTACTCTCAAGTGATTAATTTAATTTATTTTAAATCATATCATGTTGCATATTCTCATATATATATATATATATAATAAAAGGATAAAAACCTTATCATACTTAATGGTATGTAAGGTACAATAAGGTACCTTACAAATGAGAAAGGTATAATTACTTTTCCATGATGAGTTGGACATGGCTTAATGGGGGTGTTGGATGTGGCTCCCAAGATAACATGATGTATAATGATGATGAATTAAGATGTAATAATGATGTGGTACAAGAATGGTTAAAACATTGAAACAAGACAAAATGGTATGTTGTGAATGGTGCAATGGTTAAAATATTGGAACAAGACCAATTGGTATATTGTGAATGGTGCAAATGATGTATAATGATGATGAATTAAGATGTAATAATAATGTGGTGCAAGAATGGTTAAAACATTGAAACAAGATTGAATGGTATGTTGTGAATGGTGCAATGGTTAAAACATTCGAACAAGACCAATTGGTATATTGTGAATGGTGCAAACAAGACTTTTTTTTTCGAAAACCAAAAGAAGTAAATTAATAATACTTTGAAGATATATTTCAATTTTTCTTAATGAAGTCTGTAATATTTTTATAAATAAGTTTTGAGAACCCTATAAAAAAAACCAATTATTTATCTACCTTTTAATAATAATAAAAATGGTTGTACCTTGCTTAAAACTCCATAAAATATACTCCATGATATATATAAAATTATTTTATAAGTATTATTAAGTTTTAAAGAAGATATCAAACACTCCCTTAAAATTGAAATATATATATATATATATATATATATATATATATATAAAATAAAATAAAATAAAATAAAATAAAATAAGATAAGATATGTGGCTCCTTTCAAGATTTAAGTATTATAATTATTTATTAGAAAAAAAAACTTGGGCCCTTTTAAATTGTGATAAGTGGATCTTATGAAAAGATAATCTGCTGCTAAGTTTTCCCTTAACAAACCATATTTATATAAACACATATTGAAACCCTGATATCTTCAATTCATTACAAAACGTTGTCTCTCTGAAATTTGGAAAAGGAAACGTTTATACAGAGACCTTAAAATAACTAAATCATTAACAAGGTAATTGAAATGCTATAAATGTATTACAAGAGCACAGACGCAGGTGCTTTATATCATGAAACCCCAAACTTTGCGATAAACTATCAGTGTGGAAATACAATTTGCTAGTGCTAAAGCATAGAAAGGTATTGTAAGCTTGCTTCTTCAGATTCGCTCAGAGCATCCTGCCATCTGCCGAGCAATACAAAAGCAATATGAAAGAGCCGAGGGACAATACCACCAGTCTGCCTATTGTGGTGGAGGACTCTCCTCAGCCGAAGCATAAAATAGAAATAATAGTGGGAAACTCTGCCGCAAATGGCAGCCAAGTGCCTGCATGGTGGAAACCTCAGCAATAACAACATTGGAATCCTCGCAACAATGGGATGCATGACGACGGGCTCAACAAAGGAGAAGCCAATATTCAGTGGAGGGCTGGATTGAAAAGTTGAGAAGGAGAAGGAGAAGCCAATATTCAGGGGAGGGTTGGATTGAAAAGTTGAGAAGGTATAAGATATAAAGGCTGGAACCGTGGGCCATCTCATAGGATGAGAAAATCTCATTTTCAGAGATGAACGGTTGTAAAGAGTTCGTACCACATAAAGACATTTTACGAAACTTCCAGGCAATTTCAATGCAATACGTTCCAAGTTGTCAGGGTGATGCTTCCAGACAATTTCCAGGATGGTAATGGTTTCAGTTATTAGTCAATTTTTCCTTACGTTCAATCTATTTCAATTTTTTTCCTTTTTTTAATGAATATTTTTGAAGCACCATATATCATTTTTGAGGTGGCGAGCGCACGTTTGAAGGTTGTCCAATACAAATCTTTAGCGCTCTACATGCACATTGTTTAATTATATCTAGAACCATTTATAGATTGATAAGTGTTAGTTTGGTTGGATGCTTATAAAAAGAGATTTCAGTTTAAATTTTGGAAACCTGTTGTAAAGATAGTAGTTTGATCCGAATTTTCTGAGTGCACAACGATGGGTTATACAACGAAGTAGAATAGATTTGGTGGAAGACCGTTACAAATGTAGTAGTTATACAACGAAGTAGAATAGATTTGGTGGAAGACCGTTACAAATGTAGTAGTTATACAACGAAGTAGAATAGATTTGGTGGAAGACCGTTACAAATGTAGTAGTCTAATCTGAATCCTCTAAGTACAACAATAGGTTATGTAAAACAACTAAGTGGAATAGATTTGATGAATATAGTTGGAATCCTTAGCTTATCAATTACTTAAATAATGCTAAAAATAATGTTATTGTAACCAACTTTCCTATCAAACAAAAAAATTATAATAATATATAAATATTATACTCTATAATCTATAGGAAGATCATGCATGAAGAGATAGACCGATACCGGCAAAGTGTGGTCCACCTTATCCTTGTCATGACTTATTAGTATTTAGATATGTCTTGTATAGTGTGGTCCACCTTATCCTTGTCATGACTTATTAGTATTTAGATATATCTTGTATACAAGACATCACACATCAGTACAACTACTGGGACGATCGTACCAATGCTCGTGAGGCTAAGATTTGCACCAAATAACCCTACAAAAGTGGGATATCATTTTAAAAGGGATATTTAACCTAAACTAGCAAGTTTATGGTAGAGGGCCCATCAAGATGAGGTTGGATGGACGATTGAAGTTTTAAGGGTTGTTATAGAGTTATGGTTTAAGAAGCATTAAAGATATCAAGTGATAAAGTATTATAGAACGTGTAATTAGAATAATAAGGTAATTTTAAAATTAAACATAGTTTAATAAGTTTGATGATAATTAAAGATAAGTAGAGAGTGGGTTTTATGTTGTGAGTTTAGTTATAAAATTTAGACTTTTGAGGTGCATACTTAAGTTTTGAAATTATATATATAAAAGTTTTAAGTTTTTTTTTTTATACAAGCTTACTCATATACACATGCATACACACCACACTTCATGGTGGTTTGAATCTAAGTTTCTCGAAAGAAAGCCTAAAGCCCTAACCATATGGGTGTTCCACGGGAATTTTTTTAAATATGAATCAATGATCTAAGCAACAAAAGTATATTTTTTGGTTGGATAATAAGGGGTTGTACTCAGGTTCTCCACCCTTGACAAATTACAACTCTCTTTTTTAGAGCTTGAGAGTTTACAAATAGATACACTTTTCATCTCAATTGAAATGCTAAAGCTAAAAACCTACATCATTTTACAAGAATTGTCTGAAATTTTGATTTTTATAAATATGAATTAATGATCTTAAACAACAAAAGTATTTTTTTTGGTTGGATAATAAGGGGTTGTACTCGGGTTCCCCACCCTTGAAAAATCACAACTCTCTTCTTTAAAGCTTGAGAGTTTAAAAATAGATACACTTCTCATCTCAAATGAGATGCTAAAACTAAAAACCTACATCATTTTACAAGAATTCTTTGAAATTTTGATTTTGATTTTTTGGATCTTTTCAACTTATTGTATGAATGCAAATATTCTAGAATTCAACATCTTTCTTGATATTTCCCTATTGCAACCTTCACAATACAAAAATTCACCTATACTATTTATGCATTACATCTTAGTAGAGTAATATTTCTAAAACATCGCACTATCATAGTCCACTTTACCAAATCCGGATTGCTAGTTTCCTTCCTGAAACACAAGTGGAACCACATAAATTATAATAAATAGCTTATATGAAAACACAGTATTGTCACAAAATAAAGCATATATTACCAATGGAAAACATTAAATCAAATCTTAATCATTAATTGATTCAGGCAATCAATATTTTCTTGTCAACTTCAACTATATTTACTACTTCCTCAAACCATTGAAAGGAGAATTTAACTTCATGATACTCAACCAAAATCCCTCTATTGGCTAGCTATCTGCACATTTGTTTCCTTCCCTTAATGTATGTGTCAATCTGATTTCTTCAAACTCTTTAGCAAGATATTGAATTTCCACAATTATCTCTTGTATGTTCCATGGAGCCTTAGCTTTCCTCAAAAATGCATTTATTATTATGAGAGAATCACCTTTCATCCATATTTTGTAATTTGTTTACATATTTTTAACCCTTCTAAATCCACTCAAGCTTCAACTTCATTATTTGTCTTAAATCCACTATTGAAAGCGTAATGAGACAAAATCTCTCCTCTATTATTTCTAATTATTCCTCTTCCTACTAGCCTTGGATTTTTTTTAGAAACTCTATCAAAATTCAATTTAACCCACTCCACATCTGGTAGTTTCCACCTTATATTCTTTACCTTATTTTTGTTCTTCTTGTATCCAACAACATAATTTCATTTAATGACTTGACTTCATCTATCAAGGCTCTCTACTTCTAGATTAGGGACTACGTGAGTTGATAGGGTTGGTTTAGACTCCTCTATGTTTAAACATATCTTCATTTTCATTACCTCTAAACTGATTTCCTTTCCTTTAAATATTCTTCTATTCCTTTCTAGCCATGCAATCCAAAGTATTGTATCTTTTGATATATCCCATATTTTTTGTAAAGCCTCACTTTTATAAGTGCTCTACCATTGCTTTAACCAATATTCAATTCTACTATTCATCACCATGCATTTACCAAACATATTAACAATCCATTATCATAGATTCTAAACTGTTGAGCAATGTCCCAAGAGATGGTCTATACTCTTGTCCTTTTTACAAATAACACATTTAAAGGAGCTACTAAAACCCCTTTTTATAAGGTTATCCTAGGATACAATTCTTCTATGACCTACTAGTCAAACAAACATTTTAACTTTAGGAATGCTTGGGCTATCTCAAATATCTTCCCATATTCTAGTGATATTATTATTTTTTTGGTGTTGTACATTATATCCATTTCTTGTTGTGTATTCTCCTGAGCTATTCAACTCCCAAATAAATTTATCTTTGGATCCCATTGGAATAAGCATAGTTGTTATCTTTCTATTGCCTCTTAGCATCAATGTCTTGTATACTTGTAAGAAATATTCTTTTCATTTTTATCTTCCTTCCTGATCCTTGTATAAAATATTTGAAACCCTCACCATATTTATCTTGAAGCAATCTCATCCAAGGTGTTAAAATTAGATCTAAATTGAGTGGTTTTTTATCACACCAAGTATCCATCCAAATAGAAAAAATTTCTCTAGTTCCCACCACCCATGTCAAACCTTTAGTCATAATATCAAATAGATTTTTTAAAACCATTCCAAAGAGCAAAATCATTTGGTAGAGAGAATGTAGTAAATATTAATTTGGGTCATTGAGATCAACATACTTAGGAGAATTCTTTCCCATTGTATTTGACTCTCTTTGTACAATCTCCGTATTATTTTTCCCCTAAGATTTAATTTTTTATTTGTAAGAAATCTTAAATCAAGACCTCCCCTAGTTTTATCATCACACACCTTGCTCCATTTCACCAAAAGGAAATTTCCTTTTATCATGTAAACTTGACCATAAAAAGGATCGCATAATATAGATTAAAAAATTTTCAACTAATTTTGGCATATAATACAATGCCATATAATATGTTGGAATGGCCTGTAAGACCAACTTAATTAACTGCACTCTTCCTACTAATGATAACTATCTACCTTTCCAAGATAGAAGTTTATTCTAAAATTTACTAATAATTGGATTCTATAATTATATCCTCATTCTACCCTCAAAAAAAGGTACACCTAAATAAGTTACTGGTAAATTTACCTCCTCCATTTGAAATAACATGTAAATTCTTGCTTTGATATTAGTTGGAGTGTTAATGAAGTAAATTCTGGATTTTGTCCTATTAATTTTTTCCCTAAAACTCTTTTATATTCCTTAAAATAATTATTCAAATATTTGGCCTCATTTATCCTTACCCTTCCAAAAAGGGTTGTATCATCTACAAATTATTGATGGGTGATGTTATCGATGTTATTACTAACCTTAAGTCCACTTATAAGCCCATATTTGTAACCCTTCTTTAAGTTCCTACTCAAAACCTCTACCAAAATAATGAACAAATAAAGAGATAGAGGATCTCCTTATCTAAAGTCTCTCTTGGCTTTAAAATATTCTATTACTAACCCATTGACCAACACTGAATTGTTAGAAATAGATTATATTACATCATTTAGGTCATGTAAATGTACCTTCCTTGGTAAATACTTAGGACATTAGATTACTTTAGGGGGAAGTTATCTACTTCATGCATTGTAATAAATGCACAAGTGTCAATGTGCAAGTTGTATATGTGCAAGGTGTCCCTTGTACAGCTAGGTAGAGTGTTGGCCAAGGAATCTATCTTCCTATATAAAAGGCCATAGATAGTAGTGTGAGATATAGCAATATAGTAGGGTAGGACAGTGAAATAGTGTAGAGTGTATCAGTTATAAGCTCAAAGCTCATTCATTGAGTAGTAGCTTAGATCATGGAGTGTTCATTTCCTCCATAGCTACTTTTGTACTTATTTTTATCATTTCTATTTATAGCATATTTTAGTTATCTCGTAGATTTACTTTCTATATTATTATTCTATATCTTATGATTGCTATCTCCCATTACATGTTGTATCAAAAGCTAATAGTGGTATCAGAGCTATGGTAGATCAAGCTATAGTAGATCAGTAGGAAAATCACCATTACCATTGACCCTCAATTTTTTGTCAACCTGATGCGCCTTTGGACCAGTCACTGTCAAAATATCTCAAAAGAGTCTAGGTGGTAGAATTAGGGAGAGTCACAAGTGAGAACTAAAATAAATCTCAATTTTAGAAATACTAAGATTACATATGGCTAGAGTCTTTCCACAGAGTTGGAGGAAAACTCGTGAAGACTAGGACTCAATATTTGATCCACTAGTTTGATAAATCAAATAGTGAAGCTCATCTAAGAGATATAGAAATATTTACCTAAAGTTTCTTTTATTACAGGGAATTAGTTCTTAGATTATTGGGATACCTCCTACAATAGAAAGCTAGGAGACCTCAACTTTGTTATCCAAATGTCGGATTGCCTTCATAGTGTAGAGATTAGTTGTTGCAGAGAGAAGAATACTTTAGAAGAAAATTTTGGAAAAGAATCATGGTGAAGTCAGGAGACATGATATCTCCATTGTATATTTAAGAACTTCATAAAAAGCAAAAGGCCATAGAAGCCTTGATTTAGAAGAAAAATCCATAGAAGCCTTGATCCAGAAGAAAAGGCCATAGAAGCCTTGATATTGAAGAAAAGACCATAGAAGCCTTGATATTGAAAAAAATCCATAGAAACCTTGATATTGAAAAAACCATAGAAGCTCTATAAAAATTCAATTTAACCCACTCCACATTTGGTAGTTTCCACCTTATATTTTTGCCTTATTTTTTCTTCTCTTGTATCCAACATCATAATTCCATTTAATGACTTGACTCCGTCTGTCAAGGCGTTCTACTTCTAGATTAGATACTACGTGAGTTGATAGGGTTGGCTTAGACTCCTTTATGGCTAAACATATCTTCCTTTTAATTACCTCTAAACTGCTTTCATTTCCTTTAAATATTCTTCTATTCCTTTCTAGCCATGCAACCCAAAGTATTGTATCTTTTGGTATATCCCATGTTGTTTTTAAAGCCTCATTTTTATAAGTGCTCTACCATTGCTTTAACCAATATTCAATTTTGCTATTCATCACCATGCATTTACCAAACATATTAAAAATCCATTATCATAGATTCTAAACTATTGAGAAATGTCACAAGATACGGTTTATACTCCTGTTATTTTTACAAAGAATACATTGAAAGGAGCCATGAAAACCCCTTTTTATAAGGTCTAGGTGGTATAATTAGGGAGAGCCATAAGTGAGAACTGAAATAAATTTTAGTTTTAGAAATACTAAGATTGCATATGGCTAGATTCTTTCCACAAAGTTATAGGAAAATTCGTGAAGACTAGGACTCAACATTTGATGCACTAGTTTGATGAATCAACTAGTGAAGCTCATCTAAGAGATCTAGAAAAATTTACCTGAAGTTTCTTTTATTACAAGGAATTAATTCTCAGATGATAGGAACACCTCCTACAATAGAAATGTAGGAGACCTCAACTTAGTTTCCCAAAGGTTGGAGTGGCTTCATAGTGTAGATATTAGTTATTGCAGAGAGAAGAATACTTCAGAAGAAACTTCTAGAAATGAATCATGGTGAAGTCAGGAGACAGGAGATCTCCATTGCTAGATTTAAGAACTTCACAAAAAGCAAAAGGCCATAGAAGCCTTGATTCATAATAAAAGTCCATAGAATCCTTGATATAGAAGAAAATACCATAGAAGCCTTGATATTGAAGAAAAGGCCATAGAAGACTTGATATTGAAGAAAATCCCATAGAAGCCTTGATATGAAAAACAATAAAAGCCTTGATATTAAAAACAATAAAAGCCTTGATATTAAAAACAATAGAAGCCTTGATATTGAAAATAAGGTCATAGAAGCCTTGATATAAAAGAAAATGCCACATAAACCTTGATACTAAAATAGGCCACATAAGCCTTTATCTTGAAGAAGACTCCAGAAGAGAGTACCTAATTCATAAGCAGATTTCATTACTAATATTTCTGTTGCAGGAAAAGGAGATTCAGTTAGTTGAGAAAGCTTCCTACAAGAAAAATAAAAAGAGTGTCTTCTTCAAAATCAATCCAACACCTGAAGCAAAAGATATCAGGAGGATATATCATTGAAGAAATTACAGACTAAGAAGAAGGACTAGGAGAGTCCTGCTCGAATCCACAAAAGTTTTTACGCACCACACAACTGCCTCTATCCAAACTCAAACCTGAAACCTCACTACCAGTGTTGCATCCTAGTGAACACTAGGTTTACCGCCTGGGATATATGCCCATTTGAAACAAAGGCCTAACGATGTCCCTTTTGTGCTTGTCTTTCGTTCAAAACATGTCGAATAAAAAAACTTTCCTTTCTTCCTTTTAAAACATGATCGTGCGACTTGAATCCAAGACCTAGCCTCCACGAAAGACTTATCACTGCCTTGCCTGCCATCTATGCTACCCAACGTATCGTGTAAGATTTTCGCATCCTCTCTTACTTCAATGTCCACTTCTTTGTCCTATTCGAATTGCACGAAAAATCTTCCCTCAAAGCGCACGAAATATTATTTGTCTCCACTTAGGCTTTGAATGAATGATCAACTTTGGGGAAATAAATTTACCCCCTCTGTATATGCAATGTGATTAATATGAAGGCATCGACCCTCATTACTTTGGTGCCAAGAATAGTTTAAATTAAAATTATAACCAAAAGGTTTAAATATTTTAATTTAAGTTATTTAACCTTTGCTTCCTTTAATATTTTTAAAACTTGCTCACTTGCTCTTTGTTGAGCAAGGTGTTGCAAGAATTTTGCCATTGTTGTCAACACAGTCAGTTAGATCCAATGATGCAGTGGATAGGCAGTTCAGAAGTCATTCAGATGTAGAGGACAGAAGTTCAAAGGTTATTCAGAACATGGACAGTGAGTTTCCAAGAAGACCATAGTTGCCTTTTTGCAAAAATTCAAAGAAAAAGACAAGTAAGAAAAGTGTCGCGATATCGTGACATATTCAGCAGGCAAGAAAAATTGTCGTGATTTCGTGACATGTTAGAGGAGAGAGAAAGCACAAGCAAAATTGTTGCGATTTCGTGACATGGCCGAGGAGAGAGAAAGGCGCAAGGAAAACTGTCGCGATTTCACGACATGTTTGAAGAAAAAGTGCTAAGGAAGAAAAATGTCGCGATTTCGTGACATGTTCGGAGAAAAAGGGTTAAGGAAGAAAACTGTCGCGATTTCGCGACATGTTTGGAGAAAAAGCGTTAAGGAAGAAAACTGTCGCGATTTTGCGACATGTTTGGAGAAAAAGTGCTAAGGAAGAAAATTGTCGCTATTTCGTGACATGTTTGGAGAAAAAGCGCCAAGGAGGAAAAGTGTCGTGATTTTGTGACATGTCAGATTTTCGCAACCTGAAGAGGAGAGAGAATGTACAAAGGCAAGTATGTCGCGATTTCATGACATGTTATGTTTTCGCGGGCGAAAGGCAGAAAAGAGCTTAAGGCAGCGAAAGTGTCGCGATTTCATGACATGTCATGTTTTCGCGGGTGCAATCCTAGAAAAGGACAAAGAGGCAGAAAGTGTCGCGATTTCGTGACAGGTTGCAAGAAAAGCCTCCGAAAGCTGAAAGTGTCGCGATTTCGCGACAGGATGAAAGAAAAATGTACAGATGGAAAAAGTGTCATGATTTCGCGACAGGCAGCAGTGAAGAAGCTAGCAGGATGAAGATGTCGTGATTTCGTGACAGGCAACAATGAAGAAGCTAGCAGGATGAAGATGTCGCAATTTTGTGACATGTCACGGTTTCGCGACTCTAGGAGGAGAGAGACTGTACGACGCCAAAAATGTCACGATTTCGTAACAAAAGCGGAGAAGAAGGCCTAGAAGCAAAAAGGGTCATGTTTTCGTGACAAGAGTGAAGATGACGTCAGCGAAATTTAGAAGTGTCACAATTTCGTGACAAGAACGATGGCAAAGCAGACAAAGGCCAAAAGTGTCGCATTTTCGCGATAGCAGGGCAAAGAAGGCATACGACTGCAAAAGGCATTGCGATATCGTGACATGTTGTAGTTTCACGGGAGAAGCTACAGAAAAAATGACAGAGGCGACAGAGGTGGTTGAAGCCGACAAAGTTGAATCTGGGCCGACAGAGATTAGGGTTTTGCAACCGACGATCTTTAGGGTTTGCGATCGACTAAAATTAGGGTTTTTTAGCCGACTAAGTTTAGATATTTGCTCATGTTTTTACGCTATAAAAGGAGGACAGTTTTGAGATTTAAAAAAAATATTGAAGTGTGCGAATTATGTCTGTTGTGCGCATAAAGTGAATCGTGTCGATCGACTGTTCAACAGCAGTTTTCTCATGGGCCCAATTAATATAATATTAAAAAATGTTTATCTTTTTGACCCATGGCCTCCTTTGCTGAGATCTTCCTTCAAAATAATTTATTACTTCGAACTCATGGTTCTAATTACTTTGGAGAGAACCTTGCCTTGTATTTACTTTTGACATCAATGACAACAAACTTGCTCATATTTCGAACAATATACACCTAGGAACTATGTTCTATGTTATCCTCATCAATCATTTCACCAACCCTTATTTCAAGGATGTGGGTATGGGGACAAAATATCCTTGATATGTCCTAAAATTTTAGAACTTCATGGGATCATCCCAAAGACATATTGAGATCTCCTAACATGTATTCACAACATCTTTGGGATTCCCAAGCATCTTTAAGATCCTAAAATATCCCTAATGCATAGACATATGTATTAATTATTTTTGGTTTATCCAAGGGATGCCAAGAGGGACCCACAACTGTCCATAAGACATTTGTATGTCTTGATTGTCCTTCAATCCCTATAAGGCCGAAAAAACAAAAAAAATGTTATAAGCTTCTTTGTTGCTAGGAGGATTTGGTCAGTCAATAGCTTCATCCACTTTATCAAGGTGAATATGCTTACCTCTAGGAAAGTTAAAAATTTATAGTGCATACTATGTTGAATATCTAAGATTGATAGATACATGAGTTCCATGAGAGCCCTATATCTTGATAGGATATTGACCTTAAGAATGTGAGAGATATTGGTGACAAGGAGGAGGAGCAATAACAATTGCTTATGGTATCGCTATGACAGTAACTTTATTTAGAGATCACTAGCAATGATGATGATGGTATCCTTTGCATTGCAAATAAACATGAAGATAAAAACTTTCACATTTGAATATCTTTTTAATTTTTTAACTCTACGATATTTGTTTTTAAAATAAAAGGGTAAAAATTTATTGATAATAAGACAAGATTACAGAGTACAACGAAGCTCCCAACAAAGACTCAAGTAAGTAGTAAAACAAGATAAAACTACCATACATGATCAAAACCCAAATAATATAGCAAGAACAAACCACATTAAGTCTGAACATCCTTGTGGATCAACTCCTAGAGGCGTTGAGAGTCCCCGGACAGGAGACTCTCCCAGTCATCCATAATCTAAGGAACCGAAAGCTTAGAAGCCATTTTGACCAAATAATCAGCAATACCATTCCATTCTCTTGGAATGTGCACAAAGGAGATGAATTCGAACTCTTCACTAATTCTGAGAATTTAAACAACCATAGAAGCCAACTGCCAATTAACATCCTCCAACCTTTTGTTGTTTAAAATATTAACCAAAATTTGAGAGTTGGACTCGTAGATGCTCCTGCGCTAGCCAAGAGAAATCCCCCTCTATAAGGCCTCAAGAATCCAAAGAGCTTCCATAAAATTGTTAGAGTGAGCACCTTTATAAATGGAAAATTAAAATATGATACGCCAGCAGAGTCTCTCCCAACACCGCCAATTCGAGCATGTCCAGGATTAACCCTAGACGACCCATCAGTATTAATTTTTAATACTCCTCTAGGGGACGACCTCCAAGAGAAATCCCCCTCTATAAGGCATCAAGAATCCAAAGAGCTTCCATAAAATTGTTAGAGTGAGCACCTTTATAAATGGAAAAGTAAAATATGATACGCCAGCAGAGTCTCTCCCAACACCGCTAATTCGAGCATGTCCAAGATTAGCCCTGGACGACCCATCAGTATTAATTTTTAATACTCCTCTAGGGGACGACCTCCAAGAGAAATCCTCCTCTATAAGGCCTCAAGAATCCAAAGAGCTTCCATAAAATTGTTAGAGTGAGCACCTTTATAAATGGAAAAGTAAAATATGATACGCCAGCAGAGTCTCTCCCAACACCGCTAATTCGAGCATGTCCAAGATTAGCCCTGGATGACCCATCAGTATTAATTTTTAACACTCCTCCAGGGGACGACCTCCACCTACCATCTCTCCTAAATTTTTTGCTAAGCTGAGAAGCCTTGCTAGGGCGAGAAGATTCCGCTCCAACCCCAAAGAGACCAAGGGCTTGTCGTACCTTCTCCTCCCTAGAGTCCAAAAGAGGGTTCACATTGCATTTGCTATGGATAGTTTCCTGAACCATACCCAGTATCCTTTGCCAGATCTGTTGAACATCCAAATGACTACCCTGAAATATGTGATGGTAGCCAAATCTGCCAGATGATGCAAGAAGGGCCAAAATTCTAAACCACCTGGAGGAAGGGGGCATTTGCTGGAGGTCTACCTAGACTACTCTAAAACTCCACCAAGGAGAGCACATGAAAACAAGGATGGTTCCAGGCACTCCACCAATGGTGCCAAATGCCTCTGGCAAGGGATCATTGGAAAAATAAATGAGAAAAGACATCCTCATTATTACCACAAAGGACACAAATAGAGGGACCCTAAAATCCCCTCTTTTTCAAGTTCTCCCAAGTGAGACATTTATTCTGAGCTACCAACCAGAAAAAGAAGTTACGTTTAGACCAAAAAATTATGTTCCACATATTTTTCCACCATGTGATAGGGAGGCTTCTGAACTTCTACATTTCAAGAACCTAGTAACTCTGCAATATTTTAACTCTAGTTTTATATTTCTATTTAATATTGACATGTTACTTATATAAATAAACTTGACTATAACTATAATTCTAAAATTATTATATTTCAAGTTCCACTTTTTAATAAATTAAAAAAAATCTTAAATTTCTATTATTCTACTAATGGTTAAGTAAATGTTTACTCTCAAGTGATTAATTTAATTTATTTTAAATCATATCATGTTGCATATTCTCATATATATATATATATATAATAAAAGGATAAAAACCTTATCATACTTAATGGTATGTAAGGTACAATAAGGTACCTTACAAATGAGAAAGGTATAATTACTTTTCCATGATGAGTTGGACATGGCTTAATGGAGGTGTTGGAAGTGGCTCTCAAGATAACATGATGTATAATGATGATGAATTAAGATGTAATAATAATATGGTGCAAGAATGGTTAAAACATTGAAACAAGACCGAATGGTATGTTGTGAATGGTGCAATGGTTAAAATATTGGAACAAGACCAATTGGTATATTGTGAATGGTGCAAATGATGTATAATGATGATGAATTAAGATGTAATAATAATGTGGTGCAAGAATGGTTAAAACATTGAAACAAGACCGAATGGTATGTTGTGAATGGTGCAATGGTTAAAATATTGGAACAAGATCAATTGGTATACTGTGAATGGTACAAATGATGTATAATGACGATGAATTAAGATGTAATAATAATGTGGTGCAAGAATGGTTAAAACATTGAAACAAGACCGAATGGTATGTTGTGAATGGTGCAATGGTTAAAACATTGGAACAAGACCAATTGGTATATTGTGAATGGTGCAAACAAGACTTTTTTTTTTCGAAAACCAAAAGAAGTAAATTAATAATACTTTGAAGATATATTTCAATTTTTCTTAATGAAGTCTGTAATATTTTTATAAATAAGTTTCGAGAACCCTATAAAAAAAACCAATTATTTATCTACTTGTTAATAATAATAAAAATGGTCGTACCTTACTTAAAACTCCATAAAATATACTCCATGATATATATAAAATTATTTAAAATTGAAATATATATATATATATATATATAAAATAAAAAAAAATATGGCTCCTTTCAAGATTTAAGTATTATAATTATTTATTAGAAAAAAAAATTTGAGCCCTTTTAAATTGTGATAAGTGGATCTTATGCCAAGATAATCTGCTGTTAAGTTTTCCCTTAACAAACCATATTTATACATGTGAAACCCTGATATCTTCAATTCATTACAAAACGTTGTCTCTCTGAAATTTGGAAAAGGAAACGTTTATACATAGACCTTAAAATAACTAAATCATTAACAAGGTAATTGAAATGCTCTAAAATTACAAGAGCACAGACGACGCAGGTACTTTATATCATGAAACCCCAAACTTTGCGATAAACTATCAGTGTGGAAATACAATTTGCTAGCGCTAAAGCATAGAAAGGTATTGTAAGCTTGCTTCTTCAGATTCGCTCAGAGCATCCTGCCATCTGCCAGGCAATTCAAAAGCAATATGAAAGAGCCGAGTGCGAATACTACCAATTCGCCTATGTTGGCGGAGGACTCTGCACAGCCGACCCATAAAATAGAAATAATAGTGGGAAACTCTGCCGCAAATGGCAGCCAAGTGCCTGCATGGTGAAAACCTCAGCAATAACAACATTGGAATCCTCGCAACAATGGGATGCATGACGACGGGCTCAACAAAGGAGAAGCCAATTTTCAGAGCAGAGTTGGATTGGAAAGTTGAGAAGGAGAAGGAGAAGCCCAATATTGAGGGGAGGGTTGGATTGAAAAGTTGAGAAGGTATAAGATATAAAGGCTGGAATCGTGGGCCATCTCATAGGATGAGAAAATCTCATTTTCAGAGATAACGGTTGTAAAGAGTTCGTACCACATAAAGATATTTTATGAAACTTCCACGCAATTTCAATGCAATACGTTCCAAGTTGGGATGATGCTTCCAGGCAATTTCCAGGATGGTGATGGTTTCAGTTGTTAGTCAATTTTTCCTTATGTTCAATCTATTTCAATTTTTTTCCTTTTTAACACACCATACTCCATTCATTGTAGGATGGAAACATTTCATCTTACGAGGAAGATTTGAATATTATTAATATTTTAAAGCACCATATATCATTTTTGAGGTGGCCAGCTGGGGTAGGGGTGGGGAGTAAGTACAGCACAGTACTGACCCATTTATGGATTGATAAGTGTTAGTCTGGTTGGATACTTACAAAAAAAGATTTAAGTTCAAATTTTGGAAACCTGTTGTAAAGGTAGTAGTCTGATCCGAATTTTCTGAGTGCGTGACTACTACAACAATAGTTTATACAACAAAGTGGAATAGATTTGGTGGAAACCTGTTAGTAGTCTAATCTGAATCCTCTAAGTACAACAATAGGTTATATAAAACAATATAAAACAACTAAGTAAAATAGATTTGCTGGATGTAGTTTGAATCCTTAACTTACCAATTACTTAAATAATGCTAAAAATAATTTTATTGTAACCAGCTTTCTTATCAAACAAAAAATTATAATAATATATAAATATTATACTCTATAATCTATAGGGATATATGCATGAAGAGATAGACCGATACCGGCAAAGTGTGGTCCACCTCATCCTTGTCGTGACTTATTAGTATTTAGTTATATCTTGTATACAAGACATCACACATCAGTACAACTACTGGGACGATCGTACCAATGCTCGTGAGGCTTAGATTTGCACCAAATAACCCGACAAAAGTGGGATATCATTTTAAAAGGGAAATTTAACCTAAACTATAGCAAGTTTATGGTAGAGGGTCCATCAAGATGAGGTTGGGTGGACGATCAAAATTTGGGTTCAAAAAAAAATTAAGGATTAAATATTTTTGAAGTTTTAAGGGTTGTTATAGAGTTATGGTTTAAGAAACATTAAAGATATTAAGTGATAAAGTATTATAGACCGTGTAATTAGAATAATAAGGTAATTTTAAAATTAAACATAGTTTAATAAGTTTGATGATAATTAGAGATAAGTAGAGAGTGGGCTTTATGTTATGAGTCTAGTTATAAAATTTAGACTTTTGAGGTGCATACTTAAGTTTTGAAATTATATATATATAAGTTTTAAGTTTTTTTTTTATACAAGCTTACTCATATACACTTGTATACACACCACACTTTATGGTGGTTTGAATTTGAGTCTCTCGAAAGAAAGCCTAAAACCCTAACCATATGGGTGTTCCAAGGGAATTTTTATAAATATGAATCAATGATCTTAAGCAACAAAAGTATATTTTTTGGTTGGATAATAAGGGGTTGTACTCAGGTTCCCCACCCTTCTAGAATTCAACATCTTTCTTGATATTTTCCTATTGCAACCTTCACAATACAAAACTTCACCTCTACTATTTATGCATTGCATCTTAGTAGAGTAATATTTCTAAAACATCGCACTATCATAGTCCACTTTACCAAATCTAGATTGCTAGTTGCCTTCCTGCAACACAAGTGGAACCACATAAATTATAATAAATAGCTTATATGAAAACACAATATTGTTACAAAATAAAGCATAAATTACCAATGGAAAACATTAAAGCAAATCTTAATCATTAATTGATTCAGACAATCAATATTTTCTTGTCAACTTCAACTAAACTTACTACTTCCTCAAACCATGGAAAGGAGAATTTAACTTCATGATCCTCAATCAAAACCCCTCTATTGGCTAGCTATCTGCACATTTGTTTCCTTCCCTTAATGTATGTGTCAATCTGATTTCTTCAAACTCTTTAGCCAGATATTGAATTTCCACAATTATCTCTTGTATGTTCCATAGAGCCTTAGCTTTCCTCAAAATTGAATTTATTATTATGAGAGAATCACCTTCCATCCATATTTTGTAATTTGTTTGCATATTTTTAACCCTTCTAAATCCACTCAAGCTTCAACTTCATTATTTTTCTTAAATACACTATTGAAAGCGTAATGAGACAAAATCTCTCCTCTATTATTTCTAATTATTCCTCTTCCTACTAGTCTTGGTTTTTTTTTAGAAACTCTATCAAAATTCAATGTAACCCACTCCACATCTGGTGGTTTCCACCTTATATTCTTTACCTTATTTTTGCTTCTCTTGTATCCAACAACATAATTCCATTTAATGACTTGACTTCATCTATCAAGGCTCTCTACTTCTAGATTAGGGACTAGGTGAGTTGATAGGGTTGGTTTAGACTCCTCTATGGTTAAACATATCTTCCTTTTCATTACCTCTAAACTGATTTCCTTTCCTTTAAATATTCTTCTATTCCTTTCTAGCCATGCAATCCAAAGTATTGTATCTTTTGATATATCCCATATTTTTTGTAAAACCTCACTCTTATAAGTGCTCTACCATTGCTTTAACCAATCTTTAACTCTACTATTCATCACCATGCATTTACCAAACATATTAAGAATCCATTATCATATATTCTAAACTATTGAGCAATGTCCCAAGAGATGGTCTATACTCTTGTCCTTTTTACAAAGAACACATTTAAAGGAGCTATGAAAACCCCTTTTTATAAGGTTATCCCAGGATAAATTCTTCTATGACCTACTAGTCAAAAAAACATTTTAACTTTAGGAATGCTTGGGCTATCCGAAATATCTCCCCATATTCTAGTGATATTATTATTTTGTTGGTGTTGTACATTATATCCATTTCTTGTTGTGTATTCTCCTAAGCTATTCAACTCCCAAATCAATTTATCTTTGGATCCCCTTGGAATAAGCATAGTTGTTATCTTTCTACTGCCTCTTAGCATCAATGTCTTGTATACTTGTAAAAAATATTCTTTTCATTTTTATCTTCCTTCCTGATCCTTGTATAAAATATTTGAAACCCTCACCATATTTATCTTGAAGCAATCTCATCCAAGGTTTTTAAATTGGATCTAAATTGAGTGGTTTTTTATCCCACCAAGTATCCATCCAAATAGAAAAAAATTCTCTAGTTCCCACCACCCATCTCAAACCTTTAATCATAATATCAAATAATTTTTTTAAAACCATTCCAAAGAGCAAAATAATTTGGTAGAGATAATGTAGTAAATATAAATTTGGGTCATTGGGATCAACATACTTAGGAGAATTCTTTCCCATTGTCTTTGAGTCTCTTTGTACAATCTCCGTATTATTTTTCCCCTAAGATTTAAGTTTATATTTGTAATAAATATTAAACCAAGACCTCCCCTAGTTTTATCATCACACACCTTGCTCCATTTCACCAAAAGGAAATTTCCTTTTATCATGTAAACCTGACCATAAAAAGGATCGCATAATATAGATTAAACTTTTTTCAACTGATTTTGGCATATAATACAATGATATATAATATGTTGGAATGTCCTGTAAGACCAACTTAATTAACTGCACTCTTCCTACTAATGATAACTATCTACCTTTCCAAGCTAGAAGTTTATTCTAAAATTTACTAATAATTGGGTTCTATAATTATATCCTCATTCTCCCCTCACAAAAAGGTACACCTAGATAAGTTGCTGGTAAATTTACCTCCTCCATTTGAAATAACATGTAAATTCTTGCTTTGATATTAGTTGGAGTGTTAATGAAGTAAATTCTGGATTTTGTCCTATTAACTTTTTACCCTGAAGCTCTTTTATATTCCTTAAAATAATTATTCAAATATTTGGCCTCATTTATCCTTACCCTTCAAAAAAGGGTTGTATCATCTAAAAATTATTTTAGGGTTATGTTACCGATGTTATTACTAACCTTAAGTCCACTTATAAGCCCATATTTGTAAGCCTTCTTTAAGTTCCTACTCAAAACCTCTACCAAAATAATGAACAAATAAAGAGATAGAGGATCTCCTTATCTAAGGTCTCTCTTGGCTTTAAAATATTCTATTACTAACCCATTGACCAACACTGAATTGTTAGAAATAGATTATATTACATCATTTAGGTCATGTAAATGTACCTTCCTTAGTAAATACTTAGGACATTAGATTACTTTAGGGGGAAGTTATCTACTTCATGCATTGTAATAAATGCACAAGTGTCAATGTGCAAGTTGTATATGTGCAAGGTGTCCATTGTACAACTAGGTAGAGTGTTGGCCAAGGAATCTATCTTCCTATATAAAAGGCCATAGATAGTAGTGTGAGATATAGCAATATAGTAGGGTAGGACAGTGCAATAGTGTAGAGTGCATCAATTATAAGCTCAAAGCTCATTCATTGAGTAGTAGCTTAGATCATGGATTGTTCATTTCCTCCATAACTACTTTTGTACTTATTTTTATCATTTTTATTTATAGCATATTTCAGTTATCTCATAGATTTACTTTCTTTCTTATTATTCTGCATCTTGTGATTGTTATCTCCCATTACATGTTGTATCAAAAGCTAATAATGGTATCAGAGCTATGGAAGATCAATCTATAGTAGATCAATAGTAAAACCACCATTACCATTGACCCTCAATTTTTTATCAACCTCATGCACCATTGGACCAGTCACTGTCAAAATCTCTCAAAAGAGTCTAGGTGGTAGAATTAGGGAGAGCCACAAATGAGAACTAAAAGAAATCTCAATTTTAGAAATACTAAGATTACATATGGCTAGAGTCTTTCCACAGAGTTGGAGGAAAACTTGTGAAGACTAGGACTCAATATTTGATCCACTAGTTTGATAAATCAAATAGTGAAGCTCATCTAAGAGATTTGGAAATATTTACCTAAAGTTTATTTTATTACAAGGAATTAGTTCTTAGATTATTGGGAAACCTTCTACAAGAGAAATCTAGGAGACCTCAACTTTGTTATCCAAAGGTCGGAGTGCCTTCATAGTGTAGATATTAGTTGTTGCAGAGAGAAGAATACTTTAGAAGAAACTTTTGGAAAAAAATCATGGTGAAGTTAGGAGACATGATATCTCCATTGTAGATTGAAGAACTTCATAAAAAGCAAAAGGCCATAGAAACCTTGATTCAGAAGAAATGTCATAGAAGCCTTGATACAGAAGAAAAGGCCATAGAAGCCTTGATATTGAAGAAAAGACCATAGAAGCCTTGATATTGAAAAAAATCCATAGAAGCCTTGATATTGAAAAAAGCCATAGAAGCTCTATGAAAATTCAATTTAACCCACTCCACATCTAGTAGTTTCCACCTTATATTTTTTGCCTTATTTTTGCTTCTCTTGTATCCAACATCATAATTCCATTTAATGACTTGACTCCATCTATCAAGGCTATCTACTTCTAGACTAGGTACTATGTGAGTTGATAGGGTTGGTTTAGACTCCTTTATGGCTAAAAATATCTTCCTTTTAATTACCTCTAAACTGCTTTCCTTTCATTTAAATATTCTTCTATTCCTTTCTAGCCATGCAACCCAAAGTATTGTATCATTTGGTATATCCCATATTGTTTTTAAAACCTCATTTTTATAAGTGTTCTACCATTGCTTTAACCAATATTCAATTTTGCTATTTATCACCATGCATTTACCAAACATATTAAGAATCCATTATCATATATTCTAAACTATTGAGCAATGTCCCAAGATATGGTTTATACTCTTGTTCTTTTTACAAAGAATACGTTGAAAGAAGCCATGAAAACCCCTTTTTATAAGGTCTAGGTGGTAGAATTAGGGAGATCCTTAAGTGAGAATTGAAAGAAATTTCAGTTTTAGAAATACTGAGATTGAATATGGCTAGATTATTTCCACAAAGTTATAGGAAAACTCGTAAATACTAGGACTCAACATTTGATCCACCAGTTTGATGAATCAACTAGTGAAGCTCATCTAAGAGATCTAGAAATATTTACTCGAAGTTTCTTTTATTACAAGGAATTAATTCTCAGATGATTGGAACACATCCTACAATAGAAATGTAGGAGACCTCAACTTAGTTGCCCAAATTTTGGAGTGGCTTCATAGTGTAGATATTAGTTATTGCAGAGAGGAGAATACTTCATAAGAAACTTCTAGAAAATAATCATGGTAAAGTTAGGAGATAGGAGATCTACATTGCTAGATTGAAGAACTTCACAAAAAGCAAAATGCCATAGAAGCCTTGATTCATAAGAAAAGTCCATAGAATCCTTGATCTAGAAGAAAATACCATAGAAGCCTTGATATTGAAGAAAATGCCATAGAAGCCTTGATATTAAATAAAAGGCCACATAAACCTTGATACTGAAATAGGCCACATAAGCCTTTATCTTGAAGAAGAATCTAGAAGAGAGTACCTAATTCAGAATCAGATTTCAATACTAATATTTTTGTTGCAAAAAAAGGAGATTCAGTGAGTTGGTAAAGCTTCCTACAATAAAGATAGAAAGCGTATATTCTTCAAAATGAATCCAACACCTGAAGCAAAAGAGATCAGGAGGATATCTCATTGAAAAACTTACAGACTAAGAAGAAGAAGGACTAGGAGAGTCCTGCTCGAATCCAAAAGTAGCAAAATTAGAGATCCAAGAGAAGGTCTCACCGCCAACACTTCTAGAAGTAGAAGGTTGAATATAATGTCTCAAGGAAGACCAAAAGAAGTTGTAAGATCAAATACCTTGGTGAGGTCTCGATGAGCATCAAGTAAAAGGCTAGGATAGGCTTACTGAAGAAATCATTAACTTACAACTCACTAGAGAAATCCACTACCAAGGAGAAGCCCCTGATAGTGAAGGACTTGGGACAATTATCACCATATGACAAAAATCCCAAGAGGAGGATAATTTTGCAAGGATTTCCAAATCCAAGCAGAAGAAGAACCCAGTGAAGACCTCAAGATATTTATAATCTTGAGAAGAATATCCTACTTGAACTTAGAATTTGATAAGAAGACTTGAAGACAGAATAAGCTCATCAAATCTAGGATATTTTAAGATTACCTCCCACAACAAGAGGACAGCTCTTCAGACATATAAGCTTTTCAAAATCTACAGCAGAAGGTGGGGACCATAATATGAGAACAAAGTTACCAAATCTTAGGCTCGTGAAAGAAATTTCAATATCATCAATTGGTGAAGAAGGAGCTATTCAGAATAGTCTACAAAGATCTACAAGATCTTACTCAAGGTAACAACTTGGTGATATTAGACACCAAGATCTACATCCTCTACAGAATCATCAAATGGGCTACAAAATATTTCAAAAAACTATATGTAACTATTGGTGCATGTAGATTCATTAATTGGATTACTTATCAAATTTGTTAAAGCAAGTTAATCCAGATTAAAAGTTACAAAAAGGAGATTTGTATTACAGTATTCAAATGTGCAAACATAAAGGTTATTTTTAAGGTTCATTTGCACATTCGGAGTTGATTAGATTTCAAAATTTCAACTATCTATAAACTGCCTATCATCTACTTTGGAAAGTAAAAGAAGTCTTTCTTCTAATATCTAGCTTATAAGAAATTTACAGAATAATTCTTGAAGATTCATTTCATATTATTCTTGATTAAGTTGTAGTAAATTGATTAAGTGCACTTATAAGTTTTTGAGATTTATTTGGAGTGATAAGGTGTAATTGTTAGTGCATTAAAAATGAAAGGTTAGTGGGTTCATTTGCACTACTGTATTACTCTAAAAAAGCTTAGTGTTTGTGTTCTTGAGAAAGGCACAAAATAAAAATTTGTCAAAGTGTCTAAAGATACTATTGGTGCACAAAAATATACAACTCATAGTGGCCAAGAGAAGCCACCAAAAATGTTAGAATCCTCCAAAAATTGGATAAGAAAACAACTAACCGAAATCAGAAATAGAAGCTTCAAATATTGAGACTTGGTGAGTCTCAAATCCAAAGCATTACAGGGTCTGGTGCAAGTGAAATAAAAGTGCATAAAATTACATCAAACAAAGAGCTTCTATCTAATATTGGATTTATCATAAAATTATCCAAGCAAAAAGGGGAAGGTATCTAAACAAAAGACAACCTCAAAACCCCTTCACCGCATTTAAAATTCTGCCACAAAACCAGAATTTCAGACTTGCAAAAGATGTGCAAGGAAGGGTGCAAGAAAGACATTCTATTCACAAATATTGGTACATTATATTGCACTTATCTAATACATTCTACATAGGAAATATGGCAGATTTAAAGGTGCCATAAGGGCACAACATTCTATAGAAGTGTTAGCTTTAGCAACATTCAATCATGAGAAGAGACAGAGATCAAAACAATAGAATATATTATTGCATAAAAATAAAGTGATACATTGAATAGAGGTGTGATTTTTATATAGTAAGATAGATTCCTTAGCCACCATTCTATCTAGTTTTTTAAAGGACAGCTTGCACATATACAACTTGCACATTAACACTTGTGCATTTGTTACATTGCATGTGGTAACAAGATAAATTTCTTCTGAAGTAATATAATATAAGCCAAATGATGTAATATATTCTAACACCCCCATGTATTATATTATTTGGTATGAAGTTCTCTTGAATCACATAAATGATTTTTGAATATTTAAAATTTGACTTTCCTAGGTGCCTTTGTGAAGATGTCTACTAACTGATCCACTGTAGGGACATACTTAAGAATGATATTCTTGTTCTAAAAATATTTTTGATAAAATGACATTGTGCTTCAATGTGCTTTGTTATTTCATGTATGATGGGATTCTTGATCAGATTTAGTACTTCCTGATTATCACAAAATAACATAGTGGGAGTGCATTTAATCCCCATGTCAAAAATATGTACTATAACCATAGAGCTTCACAGGTCGTGTCTATTGGTGCTCGATACTCTACTTTAGTTGATGATTGTGCTACGGTATGTTGTTTCTTGTTGTGCCAAGATATGGGACCTGATCCGAGATAGAAGACATAGCCCGAGGTAGATTTCCTATCATAAATAGATCCTACATAATATGAGTCTGAGTATCCTTGTAGAGAAAATTCTTTAACATCCTTCATATAATTCAACCCATAGTTTGTAGTCTTCTTGATATATTGAAATATTCTTTTTGTAGCTCTCCAGTGACTTTTCCTTGGTTCTTGCATAAAGCTTGAAATATAATTTATTGCAAATGCTATGTCTGGTCGACTATTTGTTAAATGTAGAAGACTTCCAATAAACTGATGATACATTGTAGCTAAAACCAATCGTGTTTTATCATATTTGGATAGTTGAATTCCTTGTTCCATTGGTGTATCTTTAGGCTTGCACTTTGTCATTCTGTACTTTTCAAGGAGAGCTTCTGCATATTTTGATTAAGTGATAACTATCTTATCCTTTCCTTGAAAAAATTCTAACCCAAGATAGTAGTTCATTAATCCAAGATCTATCATTTCAAATGGTTTTTCTAGATCCTTTTTTATAGCACTTATTAATATTTCTAAACTTCCAGTAATAACTATGTCATCAACATAAACTATGAGGATGAAGACATCATTTCCAATTTTCTTGGTATATAGGTTGGAACCTGACGAGCTCCTTTTGAAATCATGTAGGAGATGATTATTAATCTTTATATTCCTTGATCTGGAGGCTTGTTTCAAATAATAAAGATATTTATTCAATTTGCATTCCTTGTTTTCCTATCCTTGAACAATAAAGCCTTCAAGTTGTGTCATATAGACTTCTTGTTCTAAGTCCCCATTAAGAAATTCACTTTTCACATCCATCTAATGAATTTTCCACCCTTGATGTGAAGCTAGTGCACAGACTGTTTGGATAGTAGTCATTCGAGTTGTTGGTGTGAATGTTTCTTCATAATCAATTCCCTTTGTTTGAGTATATCCTTTTGCTACTAATCGAGCTTTATATTTATCAAGTGTTCCATCTACTTTGTATTTGATCTTGTACACCCATTTGCATCCTACTACTTTCTTTCTTAAAGGCAGATTTACTACATTCCATGTCTTATTCTTTTTGAGTGATGCATATTTTGATTCCATAGCTAATTTTTAGTGTGGATCTTTTAATGCCTGATAATTTGATGTAGGTTCCACTAAATTACTTAACATTACCATGTTCATTCTAGTCATGCTGTGAGTTTGAGGTTCGGTAGAAGTAAGATCTGGAATTCTTTCTAGATTTGATCCCCTAAGAGTGTCTCTGAGCCATATTAGTTCTTTTTTGGGTGGTGTTGTTGATTCTTCTATATCTTGTTCTTAAGATTATGATTCTAACCCTGTACTTATTGTATCTTCTTTAGATAGATTTATGATGACTTCTGAATCACCACTAGAATTATTTACATCAATCTTGGTTTTTTCATCAAAGACCACATCTTTGTTGATATATAATTTTCTTGTAGATAGATCTAGAATTATGTACCCTATAAATTCATTGTTGTAGCCAGCAAATATCCCTGCCATAGTTTTTTCATCCAGTTTAGTCCTTCTTTATTTCGAAATATGCATGTAGCTTTGCATTCAAATACCTTTAGCTTTTTTATGTTTGGCTTTTGTCTTGACCATGCTTCTTCTGGTGTAATATGTTTGAGTACCATTTTTGGAAGTCTATTCTGTATGTAGAATACTACTACTACTTCGACACAATATTTGTGATCAAGATGTGCTTCTTCTAACATACATCTCACCATTTCTATAATTGATCTATTTCTTTTTTCTGCAATTCCATTCTGGTGAGGTGAATATGTTGTGGTAAGTTATCTCTTAATTTCATTTTATTCAAGAAATGATTCAAATTATTTGGAAATAATTTCTTCTCCTCTATTTGAACGAAGTGCTCTTATGGTCTTCCCTGATTATTTTTCTACCTAAAGCTTGAACTGCTTGAAGTGACTAAAGGCTTCTAACTTGTAGTTCATGAAAGAAACCCATATTTTTCTAGTGTGATCATCAACAAATAATTAAAAATATGTATGTCCTCCAACACTATCAACTTCCATAAGTCCAAATAGATCTGCATATATTATTTTTTGTTGAGATTTGTGTTGATGAATTTCAAAAGGAAATTTGTGTTGCTTTCCTACTAGACATTTTGGACATACAATAGTTTCTAGAGATAAGTTGGGTAGACCTTCTACCACTTGATAGTTGGATAATTCTCTCATTGATGTTTCACTGGTATGTCATAGGCGTTTGTGCCAAAGTTCTAAAATATTGGTGGAAACAAATGAGTGAATTGCAGTGTCTAGAACAAATAGACCATTTTTATATGACCCTATTGCTATTATTTTTTTTGTCTTGAAATGTGACATTGTTTTCTTCCAGCGAGAACCTTGAACTCAATAGTTAGATCTTGATCCATAAGTTGATATACAAATATAAGATTTGTGGTTAATCCTAGGATAAACAAGACATCTTTGATCATACTTCTTCCATACTTAAGTTTTATTGGAATATATCCAATTTATTTTACTTCATATATTTTGCTATCTACCACAACAATAGTTTTTCATTTATGTTCTTAAAGGATTTGAACCAATGTATGTTTCCTATCATATGCTTACTTGCACTTGCATCTATATACCAATATCCCATGATACTATTTTGCCTTATGTCTTCCCTAGTATGCTATAGTGCTTTTGTAAATTATAGTTCAATATATAATTGATTTTGTAAAGGTTTTGTAGATGGAAAAATCAATTATTATTACTTATTCCTCCTATTGAACTAAGCATTGTTCCCAAATTTTAAAGAGGTAGTAATGTTGGACCTTTTGTCTCCTTTTGATAGATTTGAGACAATAATGATATGTATATCCAACCTTTGAAAAAAACTTTGATAAACCTCTCTTTATAAATAATCTATTTGGAATTAGTTTTAGTGTATCTAATTTTCCAATTAATTAATCTAAAGTAGTAGTCATTATGACTCCCTAATATTTATATAAATTATATCACAATAATATTCACAAATAGTTATTATATTCTAGTAGAAATCCTTATTGCTTCTAGGATTTATATTGCAAATAAGATAAAATTTTACCTTTTAATAAATTGCTTTCAATTAATTAAATTCCTTTAATTACAATCTTATAACTCCCAAGGAAAGAAATCATATAATAATGGGAATTAAACTTTACCTTTCACCAAGTAATATATGGTGTTGTTCTTGTTGGGATGCTAGGGCTACATGTAGTTTACATAGACGTTGTGATTGCACCCTCTAATGTAAATGCTTGGAGCTACATGCACTCCAAAATTGGTGTTGCTTGGACTCTCGTTTGGATGTTGAAAAACTCTAATGTCTTTTATCTACACTGCAATTTTATCTTATGTGCACAGACAGAAAGGTGACAGATGACAAAATGAGAGGTAACTTGCGCTCTCTCTTTGACCTCAAGTGTTGATGTCCTTAATATGGAGAATATTCTTGTCTAAGGTTCCAAGTGGCATATCCATTTCACATTGAGCACTTGAGAGGAGTTTTGTGCAAATGATGTGTTCGTATTCCTTATTGTAACATTAATATATTACACTTCTTTAGCAAAATGTTCAATTTCTCTAGAGATAAGTGTATCTCATACACTCAATGCACCAACCTATTTTTATAACTCTTTTCTTGAATATGAATGCTCTCTTGCCTTGAGCATTAGTGTTCTTCTTGGTGACAAGTGTCACACTCTTTCTTTGCATGGATATCCTTCCTTTTTCTGGTTCAAATTGATCTTTTTGGAATCCTTTAAGCTTCAAGAATCCTCAACTCCTCTTTTGCACTTGCTTTTAGCTGGGATATGGAGCAATAATGTGAAGGCTTCAAGCACTGATTTCTACAAAATATCATGGAGTGAGTAATTCTCCAATGGTGATTTTTTGTCTTTCTTCCTTGCTTGCATACGACATCCTTCTACAAATGCTATTGCTCTTTGATTTACATTGTTATCCCTTTGTTGTATCTAGCAAGTTTGGCTATCCTGGATGCGAGAAGTGTGAGCCTATTGATTGGCTCCTTGGACTAAGCTTGATTACTGCTAGAATACGACCACCTTTGGCTGATTTGTTTAGAAAGTGCAGTGCTTCTAGAGAACCTTTAAATCTACATTTTTCTCCTTGTATAACCAGATTATGATTTTTGCAATGTAATGTAAAATAAAGTATTCTTATTTCACCTTCATTTTTCACTTCTTTTACATCTAAATTTTTGGTTTTGAGGTAGAATATTTTACTGCAATTGGGGTTTTGAATTTGTCCTTTAGAATGGACAAATTCTCCTTTTAGCTTGAAATTTTTATGAAAGGTTCCAAGCTTGTAACCATACGATGAAAGATCCTTTTTTTTTGCTA
Organism: Wollemia nobilis; assembly: GCA_028583015.1. Classification (NCBI taxonomy): domain Eukaryota; kingdom Viridiplantae; phylum Streptophyta; class Pinopsida; order Araucariales; family Araucariaceae; genus Wollemia; species Wollemia nobilis. The sequence goes on from JAQPPZ010001028.1 coordinate 7,877,123, forward strand.
TATTTTTCTGCACTATTGTTGTGCTTAGAACTTGAGACACACCAAGTCTCATTCAATGCTTCCTTTTATGGTCTTTTGTGATGGTTACTTTCTTCTCCACAACTTGGTGGATAGAGCTTATATTGTGGCTTCCTAAGGCCACCCAAAGTTACAAATATTTATGCACTAATAGTGTCTTTAGACGCTTTTATTAATTCTATTTTTGTGCCCTTCTCAAGCATACAAGCAATAATATTTTTGAAAGTAATCTAATAGTGCAAATCTAAAATTATTTTAATGCACTAATAATATAACTTTATTAATATAATTAAGTATAAAAAAACTAATGCACTTAATCAATCTACTACAACTTAATCATGAATAATCTAAAATAAGTCTTCAAAAATTATTCTAAAATTTCTTTAATCAAAAAAGTAATAGGAGTTAGTCTTCATTTTCTTTCCAAAAGTAGATAGTAGATAGTTGATATATAGTTTAAGATTTCTAAAATCTAATCAACTCCTAAAGTGCAAATGAATTAAAGAAGCCTTTATTTTGCACCCTTTGAAGACTCTAATTCAATTTTCCTTTTTGCAATTTCAATCTAGTTAAGGTGCTTAAACAAACATGATAAGCAGTCTACTTGCATCAATAGTTGCTTACCTATTTTTGAAAACCTTTTTACCACTTCTGTAGAGGATGTAGATCTTGATGTCTACGATCACCAAGGTGCTATCCTAGATGAGATCTTGCAACTCTTTTTGTAGGCTATCTTGAACAACTTCTTCTTCACCAAAATATGGTTTCCCTTTTATGAGCCTAGAATTTTTGGTGGCTTGTTCTCCTCTTGTAGTCTCCTACTTTTTATTGTAGATGTGAAGAGATATTTGATTATGAAGTGGTGCCTTCTTGTTGTGAGAGGAAATATCCAGGTCTTCTGGATTTGGTATGCTTCTTTTAAGATTTGGCACTCCTTGCCAAATTCTTCTTATTGGGCTTGTTTTTAGATGGCAATAATTGTACCAAGTCATATGCTAATCAAAAATATCTCTGATATTCTTATTATTTCCAATCTCTTTGCATAGTATTCAATGGAATTTGTAAGTGGTAGGTCCAAAGGCATGTCTATTTTGCAAACACCAGTAGCAATGACTCCCTAACTAGGAGTGACCGTAGCTCTGATGCCACTGTTAGCTTTAGTAGCATTCAATCATGACAAGAGATAGAGATCAAAGTAATAGAATATTTTATTGCATGAAAATAAAGTGATTCATTGAATAGATATGTAAGGCTCTCTATATAGGAAGATAAATTCCTTATACAACACTCTATCTAAGTGTTTGAAGGACAAATTGTACATTGACACTTGTGCATTTGTTACATTACATATGGTAATAATATAAATTCCTCCTAAAGTAATTTAATATAATCCAAATGATGTAATATATTCTAACAAGAAGAGTGCATCCAAATACGAGCATCAAGAAGCCTCTCAAAAGGGTCTTCATCATTCACGAGTTGGACAACTATAACAGGTAACTTGCAAAGCACAAGAAAGGAGGCATGTTGCTTACTAAAGGAGACATATCCAGTGACACAGAAGAAAAGGAAATCAAAGCAAGAAAAATTGAAAATATATGTCCAAAGGAAGGAGCATTCAATACTACCATTGGAGCATCATGAAATCTCCACCATATAACTGTCGTTCAAGCTCCACCAAAGCTCTTCCATATCTCCACCAAAGCACCACCACTAGCTTTGCTTGGCTGGAACCATCTCAACGACATCATAATACAACCAAGAAGAAGGTGGAAAAATACATAGATAAACTTGCAAGAAGACATTATAAGAATAAGGGCATGAAAGTGATATTTGTCATCCTCCAAAGGAAACCTAAATTCTCTCAAGGTAGGTTGGAATTTCACGCTTGTGAGGAAGTGTAACAACAAGTATTTGGCACTCATAGACCATGTGGAAGAGGAGTTACATTCCTCCATAGGCATTATAATTCAAACATCACAATAAGGAAGAAAATATTTCAGAAGTTACACTTACAATGGACGTCCAAGAAAGTGTTGAAGTGTAATCGAAGTGACACTTGTCACTAGGTTGACTACCTATTAAAGGCTCCTTGGACTAGCAAGGATGAAGCAATTCAATAAAGCAATTCAGCATAGCAATTTAGTGTAGTTTTCAGCACGTTTATGTCTAAGATGTGGGAGTCATCACGTCATGAAAGCAAGGAGTAGAGCCTTCAATACTCTAGTATGAATACAGTAAAATTAGATACAATCAACACTAAAACCATTATACGTCTAAAATCAACATCGATTATTGCTTCATATAAGGTAAGGTTTATTCCCATATTTATATGCTTTCATCTCTAGGGAGTCATAAGGTTGAATTTAGAGAAATATAATTATATTGAAAGCTATACCTCAAAGGGAATCATTTATCAAGCTAATATAATATTTACAATATTAAACTTAGGAGTAATAAGGTTTTCTATTGGAAATTAATCTTAAATACTTGCAAATATTATTGTGATCTAGCTTTTCTAAAATTTGAGATTTATAACGGTTACTACATCAAACTAATTAATTTGGAAGTTATATAAACTTGAATAAAATCCTAAAGGGATATTAAAGAGATTTTTATCAAAATAATTTCAAAGGTTGGAAAGCTATAATATTATTATTTCAAAACTTCTCAAAAATAGACAAAATATCCAACATTAAAACCTCTTTAAATTTAGGAAAAGTGCTTAGTTCAATAGGTGCAATAAGGATAAAAGAAGTTGATTTTGGTATTTACAAAACTTTACAAAATCAAACAATACTAAACTATAATTTTTATAAAAGCACTTTATATCATATACAAAACATACTAGGGAGTCATAAGGTATTCTAAAAAACTTGGTAATATCAACATTTATAAAAAATTATCAAGTTGCAAATCCATTAGCAATATATAAGCTTTCTACAAAACCTAAAAATCCTTAAGAGTACATAATCTCATTATTAGGTAGACATAAGGAAGCCTATAAAAACCAAGGATTAATAAAGGTTTTGTAAAATAAAGCTTATATACTTATATCAGAGATTCTAATAAGGAGTCATAAGGTAGACTTTAAATATTCTTGCAAATTAAATTCTAAGAAATAGCAAGAAAGATCTATCATGGATAATATCTTGAGAAATGCTTTTAGTAATGAAGAACTATTTTGTGAAGTAGAATACTACTCTCAAAACTTAATAGATACTCTAGAAGGATACGAGTATCTATCATCTAGCAAAAAATATAAGTTCTTATTGTTATTTAAAGAATTTAAATAAGGCATCTTTATAAAATTGATTAGTTTTCATGATATCCTCTTATCAGCATGGTGGAATTCACAAAGATTGGTTATATTTTCACCAGAAGAATGTCTGATGGTGTATCTATCTCTAATTGTGTTTGTCCTTAATCAACACGAGGAATAAGATACCAATAAACAAGAATATTATTGTGATGATAGACTAACTTATCATGAAGCAGAAACTCCATCAGCACCATTGCAGAATCAGAAGAGAAGAAGAAGAAAAAAAGAAATAAAAGGTATATTAAAAAGAAACATGTCATCATGAAGACAAAACCAGTTGAACACATACAAAAGGTAGAAGAACCTTCAACTACAACTTACTTCACATCATATGAAGACACAAATTACCTGCTAAACCTGATCACACTAAGCAATGAAGGAGAATACAAATTCTACTATCCAATGGAGGAAGATCCACATTGAAGACTAGCCTTCCTTGGTACATACTTAGGACATTAGATTACTTTAGGGAGAATTTATCTAGTTACTTCGTGCAATGTATTAAATGCACAAAGTTTCAATGTGCAAACTATATATGTGCAAGGTTTCCCTTGTACAACTAGGTAGAGGGTTGGCCAAGGAATCTATCTTCTGATATAAAGAGCCATAAATAGTAGTGTGAGATATAGCAATATAGTAGATTAGGACAGCGTAGTTTTGTAGAGTGTGTGAGCTATAAGCTTAAATCTCATTCATTGAGCAGTACCTTAGATCATAGAGTGTTCATTTCCTCCATAGCTACTTTTGTACTCATTTTCATTATTTCTATTTATAGCATATTTCAATCATCTCGTAGATTTACTTTCTTTCTTATTATTTTGCATCTTGTGATTGCTATCTCCCATTACATGTTGTATCAAAATCTAACATGAATAAGAAACTATAGAGGCATAAGCTTTAATCCATCTAACCCATTTCTTCCCAAATCCAAACTTTTCTAAAACTACAAAAAGAAAATTTCAATTAACCCTATCATAGACTTTACTCATATCAAGTTTTAAAATCATATCTTTCTCCTTTCTTGAAGTTGATGAATGTATAACTTCATGAGATACTATGATCCCATCTAGAACTTGTCTCCCTTTCACAAATCCTCCTTGCTCTTCTGAAATGATTTTGTCTAACAATGGCCTTAATTGATTTTTCATAAATTTGGAGATAATATTATATGCCATGTTACATAGGCTTATGGGTATAAGAGAATCAAACAATTCAACATCCTTCTTTTTTGGAATTAGGGTAAGAAATGTTGCATTTATTTTATAAGGTATGTGTTGTTTTACCTAGACTTTTCCACTGCCACCAATAAAGAATCCTTTACTATATCCCACTTATGTTGGTAAAAAGTTGCAAAGATCCCATAAAGACCCAAGAATTTATCATTATTAAAAGATAAAATAGCTAAATGAATTTCTTCTAGAGTAATAGGATCCATAAGTTTCCTATTGTCTTTATTTGTTATAACTGAAGGAACATATTGAAGAAGTTTATAATGAAGAACTTCAATCTCCTCTAATCCCAAAATATTCTGATAAGAAGACTCTCTTTTCTAATTTTACTTTGATCTTCAATCCAAACCCCTTCTATTGATTTAATTCTACTAATTCTATATGTTGATCTCTGAATTATAGCCATCCTATGAAAAAATTTGTATTTTGATCTCCTTTTAACCATGTCTGTCTTGATTTTAATCTCTAGAATTTCTCTTCCTTGCTCAAAATATTATGATATTTACTGAGCAACTCCATTTCCTCTGAGTTAGGATTATTATGATCACCTTTTTGGAATTATGGAATTTTATCTTTTTAGTTATTCTTTCTTATAGAAAATATTTCCAAGAGTGTTCTTGTTCCATTATTTTAATCTAGATGTCATATATATAATTTGATTTGAAAGAGCATACGACCAACCATTACCTAAATAATTTCACATTTGAGTTATCATATCAGTAAATTGAGGATGGTCTTCCCATATTTTCTTATAGTTTAAAATATGATATTTTTTAATTCACTTTCCACCATTTTAACTCTTATTGGCCAGTGATCTAAACCAATCCTTGTTAAAGTATTAATTTTAGCACAAGTTCCTTCATCTATCCAATGATCAAAGACTGCATTTGTCTAATTTTTTGGTTCGAGTATAGTTGTCTTATTCAAACTCAACCTCCCATAGATTATTGTTTTGGATAAAAGTTGATAAATATCTCATACTTTGGGTTAATTTCTTAAATCCCCCAAATTTTTCATCCAACTTGGTTATGGCATTAAAAACTCCTATGATAATGAATTAGGTTTCTTGGTATTTACTTCTCATAAAGGCTTCAATCCCACTCCAAACTTTTAATTTACCTAATTGAGTTGTAGGTCCATAAACATTGATAAGGATAAACAATAATCTACAAAGTAGCAAGCAACTAAAGAGGCTATCCAATGCCTAGTTTTATGAATGGTTACACAGGAGGTTCTATAAGGATTCCAACTAATTAGAATTTCCCCTATTTCTCCTTTAGAATCCATAGCATCCCATTCACATCTTTCCCATACTTATTTCATAGTTTTTGAAACTTATATTGTCAATTTAGTTTCCTGGATACAAAGAATATCAAGCTTATTACTTAAACATAGGTCCCTAATACACCTCTACTTTGAGGGTACATTAGCACCCCTTACATTCTAAGAGATGATAATCATGTATCATTATGGGATTTTTTCCCCACCTACATATTACCGATATCATTTTGTTGTTTTGTGAAGAGAAATTCAACCAACCTAGTTTGTGTTTCTTTATCTATATTTGCTCTTGCTTCCCTGGATCTTGCTTGATAATTTAAGGGTTTTCCTCGTTTTGCCTTACCTATATTAGTATGTCTTATTATTCTATTCCTTAATATTCTTTCAAAATTTTATTTTCATCATTTTATCCTTTCTTGGCTCTATTATAGAAGCTTTTGACTCATCCTACTCATTTTCTAGTATTTCCTTATTAATGGCAGAGGTATTAACTTCTAAAACTAAATTTTATTTACCATTTTTTTTCTCTTGGATGGTGCATGGTCCTTTAAGAGAGTCTTTGAAATATGATGAGACATATTCCTTAGGTTCATCAAGAATTTTCTTCCTTAAATCAAGATCATATTGAATAGACAATTCCTTGTTAATATGTTGAAATTGTTGTATTGAGTCTTCTAGGTTTTAATCTACTTTTTCTTCATAGACTAAAGCCTCAAAAGAGTTGGAATTCTTCCTATTTCCTTCCTTACTGGTCTCCACTATTTTTTTTTTAATTTTTCTAGATCTATTTTTTGGAAATTGAAAACCATATTCATCCATAACCATTTGTAAGTTTCTCTTGCAATTTTCTATATATGATTCTGCTAGGCTTCTTTGAGGGCATGATCTCTCAATATGCCTCACCTCATGATATATTCTACATCTAAAAGATATGTTTTCATAATCTATGGTTTGGGTCCACATATTATCCCCATAATTAAAAATTATTGATTTTGGTAAAGCTTTACTTATGTCAATCAAGACCAATATCCGAGTATAAATAGCTAGGAATCCATATTGTATCATATATAAAATCTCAAGGAATTCTCATAGAGTGTTTGTCATGACCCTCCCAGATGGACTTTTGAAGCATAGAAAAATAATGTATTAACATATATGACTAATATTTGATTTTGTGCAATCAAGCAACTTCATGATATTAGATAAGTAATGAAATATGTGTTATTGCTAATAAATTTCCAATGTGTAGGATCAAGTGCACTCGTGAGTGGAGGAAATTGAGTCATATAGCAAAGGCGATAGTACTTGAGGAAGGGGAAATGATGATAAGGCAACACAAAGGTAACACAGATAGATACCTTCATATAGGTATGCATTCGGTTAAGGGATAATCATCAATGTCTAATCACCTTGAGCCCTAGACTGATGGCCTAGTAGCCATTGTAAGATCTAGAAATTGAGATAGTCAATTAGATTGATGGAAAGACTCCTCTTTGTTTGATGCACTTGCATGATTGTCTTTTATTTCAAAATTATTAACGTTGATAACCGATGATCATGGGGTAGATGGTTTACCTTAACAAACTTCATATGGATGTTATTTAAATAAATAGTTTATTTATTTAAGAAGAGCAAAAGATGTTAAATAAATATTTTATTTATTTAAAAAGAATAAAAGATGTTGAATAAATAATTTATTTATTTAGAAAGAGCAATGGATGTTTAAATAAATAGTTTATTTATTTAAGAAGAGTAAAAAGATGTTGCTAAATAAATAGTTTATTTATTTAGAAGGAGCAAATAGATGTTGCTAAATAAATAGTTTATTTATTTAAGGACAAAAGAAATATTGTTAAAATAAATAATTGAATTATTTTAGAAAGGCAAAAGATAATGCAAATAAAAATAAAAAATAAAAAAAAGTGTTTGCCTCGACGTGCCTAGGAAGTCTTCGCCCGCCTCTCGATCGACCCTCCCTAAAGTGTTATGGTGACAAGATGATATTTAGTGGAGTAGGCCGAATTGCCCTTCCGAGAACCGGTTAGGCCAAATATACGTGAAGCTCTTCTGACATAAGAGGAAGACTCTTTATGGCGATAGCCTTGGGAAGAGAAGGGAGAGGGGTGTTCACTCTACCTCCTAATGGAGGTTAGATTGGGAGTAATGGTGGGTAGGTAGGAAACATGAACTTAGGAAGCAGAGAAGATGTCGAGGAAAAGACCCAAAGCAAAAGGGAGCAGGAGAGATGAGCATCCACTGAGCAAGAGAGATGAGCATACATCAAGCAGGAGAAGACGAGCAACTTTCAAGTAGGAAAAACAACCCAATTCTATGGGCAAACTAGGTTGATCTCCGTACAAATATGATTGTTATGTTTCAATAGCTATATTTGTGTTTAGAGCTCATAGATTTATATTTTTGAGAGCTCGAAAGCTCTATGTTTAGAGCCCATAGCTCTATGTTTTAAGAGGTCAAAATCTCTATGTTTAGAGCTCAAAGCTCTATATTTTTAAGAGCTCAAAATCTCTATGTTTAGAGCATCGAAGCTCTATTTTTTTAAGATCTCGAAAGCTCTGTGTTTAGAGCTTGTAGCTCTATGTTTTTGAGAGCTCAAAAGTTCTATGTTTAGAGCACCGAAGCTCTATGTTTTCAAGGCTCGAAAGCTCTGTGTTTAGAGTATCGAAGCTCTATGTTTTTGAGAGCTCAAAAGCTCTATTTTTAGAGCTCGTAGCTCTATGTTTTTAAGAGCTCAAAAGCTCTGTGTTTAGAGATTGAATATCTATTTTTTTAAGATCTCAAAAGCTCTGTGTTTAGAGTGCCAAAGCTCTATATTTTTAAGAGCCCAAAAGCTCTATGTTTAGAGCACCAAAGCTCTATGTTTTTGAGAGGTCAAAAGCTCTGTGCTTATATCTCATAGTTTTATTTTTTTAAGAGCTCAAAATATTTGTTTTTGGAGCATCGAAGCTCCATGTGTTTGAGAGCTCAACTCTGTGTTATAAGAGAATCATAGCTTCGTGCTGATTTTAGAGCTTGTAGCTCTATGTTTTTAAGATCTCGAAAGCTCTATGTCATTTTTATGAGTATCGAGGCTCCATTTGTTTGATATCTTTGCTCTACGTTATAAGAGCACCATAACTCTATGTTGTTTTAATGAGTGTCGAGGATCCATGTGTTTGATAGCTCGACTCTGTGTTATAAGAGCACTATAGCTCTTTATTGTGTTTAGAGCACCAAAGCTCCATGTGTTTGAGAGCTCGACTCTGCATTATAAAAGCACCATACCTTTGTGTGGTAAGAGCATCGTAGTTCATAACTATGTGCCATAGGATGCGTAGCATCATGATGTTGTTGTGCTCCACTACTATGATGTGGATGCAGGGGTATCATAGTTACCGCAGTTATTAACAATCAATTGAACATGATGGTGGCAGCTAGGGCAAGCAGCACCAAAGCTCCTCAGATCCTTCTTCCCATCATCGTGGGATGGATATCTTAGGAAAAATGCATGGGAAGGTCATTTGTTAAGATTCCTGATTAGATGTCATGAGTGAACCCTCCATTGCAAAGTTACAACCAAGTTGGGAGTCTCCTTTAGTTATCGTCCATTGTCTTCTTTGTAGAATTTAGGAGATGATAAATGAATTAGATGATTATTTTTTAATTTAAAGGGTATAGAATCTTTTGTTATGAAATAAATGAATTAGATGATTATTTTGTAATTTAAGGGTATGGGACATTTTGTTATGAAATAAATTAATTAGATGATTATTTTTTAATTTAAGGGTATGGGACATTTTATTATGAAATAAATGAATTAGATGATTATTTTGTAATTTAAGGGTATGGGACATTTTGTTATAAAATAAATGAATTAGATGATTATTTTGTAATTTAAGGGTATGGGACATTTTGTTATAAAATAAATGAATTAGATGATTATTTTGTAATTTAAGGGTATGAGACCTTTTGTTATGAAATAAATGAATTAAATTTTTATTTTTTAATTTAAGGGTATGGGACCTTTTGTTATGAAATAAGATGAATGATGGATATTTTGTAATTTAAGGGTATGGGACCCGATGTTATGAAATGAAATGAATGATGGTTATTTTGTAATTTAAGGTTATGGGACCTTTTGTTATGAAACAAATGAATGATGGATATTTTGTAATTTAAGAGTATGTAACCTTATGTTATGAAATAAAAATTAATGATGGTTATTTTGTAATTTAAGGGTATGGGACCTTATGTTATGAAATAAAATGAATGATGGTTATTTTGTAATTTAAGGGTATGTGATATTATGTTATGAAATAAAATGAATTAATATTATTGGTAGTTTAAGGGTATGGTACCTTATGCTATTAAATGAAGAAAAAGGTTTATTGGGAATGAAGGTAGTTGTTTGAGTAATGTGAACCTAGTTCCTAACAATTAAGGGTATGGGAATTTAATTGTTGAGAAGGTTTGTTCATTTATTTACAAGTAGAGTGCATGAATTGATGCATTGATGATTGAATCCCCTCAATTTGACTAGGGGGAGAATGGAAATGGTAGTTTCCATAATTAGTACTATGCATTAGCAATTTGAATTGCTTGGGTTATTTGTATAGTTGCAATTTGGTAATGAATTAAGTAAGTGCATATAGAAGCATGTCTATTTGGATCCATGAGTGTCTTGATCCCCTAATATCCTCATTGATTGATGGGAGAGTAGGAAGGCCATAATCATGAGATGGACCGATGCACAATTTTTCTCTCTACCTTACATCTTGTATTTTAAGCAATAGATTAGATTGTGGGGATATTTCCCCAATGAAATGGATGTAAAGTATTGTAGAAAGTATGGGATGTACCATACTTATTTATGCATCTGAATGAACATTACAACTACTATGCTTAGTACTCATTTATTTATATTGTTGCATTTAAATATTTAATGTATGTTTGTTTGGTGATTGTTTCTTTACGCTTGGTTATTTTTTGTTGTTATTTAGTTCTTTTTGTTAGATTTAGTATCTAGATATTTAATGATCTTGTGTGGTTAAAAGAATGAATCATTAGTAAGTTCTAATTAAATTTAGTGGATATCCTAAGGGTTTGAGACCCCCTTAGGGAGATTGGTTACTAGGTTTGGAATATTGTACCAGAGTTAAGATAGCTTTTTAGTAGACAAGATTGATAGCTTAACTCATAGTACACATAACATATCACACATAATGACCTATGTGGATATGGAGATGTGTATATACTTTCTAATGATTGAAGGTGGTAAGTCTAGCTCATCAAGACTGATGAGAGGGATGGACTTATTTGTGCAACATAAGATAGGCTTACGTAGATGAACTTGCATGAAGGGAATCTTGTGTGGTATAGTTCTTAAGAAACTTTGGGGATGTCAAACAATAATTCAGTCTAAGGATGGGCAATGATTTATGAATCCTTCTCCTTAGTTAAAATATATATATATAGATAAATTTTATCTCTTTTCTTTTGTATTTTTTCTTTTTTTGTGTGAAATTGGGGTATTACATTTGGTATCAAATCTCTAAGTTCAAGGGTATAGAGCTTCTTATGTGCTATAGAAGAGATTCAAGGATATCCAAAGAGGCTCACTTGATAATAAGCTATAAGCCAGAGTAACCTAGAGTCTCTGCTATTAGGTTCTAATGGAATTGATTTTGAGGAAGGATGGATATTAAAGATACCTTAGTATGGGCTTAGGTATTAATGATATATCCTCACCTAGGGACCTCCTCCTAGTTAGACCTCTAATGATTAGCAAAAGAAGTACTCTGTATTATGGCCAAGTTAGCGATTTAGTTACAGGATAACTGCAACCTAACTCTTTTTTTGTGGAAACCAGATCAAGATGCCACCCAAGGCTAGAACAGGAAGGTCTCCACCTAGACAGGCTTGATAAATTAATATCGAAGAACATATATAGAATGAAGATATAATATTTTCCAATGTAGGAATAGAGGAACTTATTACTACAATTCTTGAGATGCAATATCAGTTAAGACAAGTACTAGAAACCATGGCAAATAAAAACTCACAGGCTAGATATTCAAAATTCAACCAAGTTGAGGGGCTAATAGCAGAATAGAAGCAAGCAAGAACCCTCTTAGAGAAATAGACAATGAAAGACCTAAAGAATATATGTATCTCCAAATTTTATGGAGAAGGGGAGGAAGACGCAGCTGAAGCTTGGTTGAGAGAAATGGAAGTCTTCTTCACAGTAAATGGGTATTATTTAGGTACCCGAATAGTATGGGCCACTATTTACCTTGAAGGATCTGCCCTATACTGGTGGGAAATTTACTATGAGGAGAATAATACTAAACCAGTAGATATTCCATGGAAGGAATTCATAGTCATCTTAAAAAAGAGGTTCCTCACAGAACATTTCTATGCATTGAAGTTTGAAGAGTTTGCCAGCCTAAGACAAGGGAGTAACTTAGTGGAGGTATACTACCAAAATTTGGTAAAGTTGTTGAAATATGTACCTACATATAATAAGAATATGTGGATTCACAATTTTACTCATAGATTGTAGTCTAGGATAAAGCATGATGTAGAAATGTAAGAACCCAAGTTATTACATAAGGCTTATGATTTGGCAAAGAAAGTAGTCTTATTTATGCTATAAGTATGAAAACCTGACCGACCAAGAACATCAAGAACTAAAGAAGAGGAATAGCAATGGGGTTATAAAATTGGAGGTAGAGCAAGAAAGGAAGGTTAAGAACCCCCAAAATCCAGAGAATAAATTCAAGAACTTATTTAAGAAAGGCAAAAAACCCAATAATGCTAAACCTTGTCTATAGAAACCATCAGCTCTAGTACCAACGATTAAGAATGAGGAGAAAAAAATAAAAATAAACAAGGGCCCAAGGCTGGATGTTACCATTTCAAGGGGGATCACTATGCTAATCAGTGCCCGTATCGACCAGGGATAAGCACATCCAATAATAAAGGAAAGGAGTCAATGCATAAGATCTATGCTGCAACTAGGAATAAAAAACTTGAAGGGCAAGCCACCCTGTTAATAATCAAAGGTAATATTTTTTATAAGCAAGTAGATATCTTAATAGATAGTGGAGCCACCAATAGTTTCATTTCTTGTAAATTATCCAAGGATATGTCGGAAAGGCCAGGATATTTAGCTCATGGATGGAAGGTTGAGTATGGTTATGGACAAACCTACTTCATAAACCAATGTTTCCCAATGATGGAAATTAGTTTAGAAAGTAGAACCACGAAAGGTTACCTGTACCTAACTGCACTTCATGCCTTTGATGTGATCCTAGGGATGGATTGGTTGTAGGCTCATCAAGTTGTACTTAATTTCCAAGATAGATGGATTGAGTATTTTGAGGGAGTGTTGGAAATATTGAGCATATTGTTGTCATTGATGTCAAAGAGTACATAAGGCAAAAATATGTTGATGAGAAAAATGAAATGGTTGTCAAGGCATTATATATCTCCAAGATATTTTTCTAAGAGAAAGGTTATAATATTTAAATGAAAATTTAAATATTATAAAGGAGGCAAAATATTTAAAAGACAAAATTATTTCTATACTCCAAGGTTTCAAATATTAACATTATAATATTTTAATATTATAATACAAAGGGTTCAAAGTTTAAAAAAATGTGCCAAAAATTTTGAAGGAAATATTAATATGCCCTACCCCATAAAAACATTGACGTTCTCTCATACCCATCAAAGCATATATAAAAGGGTTTAATTTATTCTATATGATGTAGTGTTTGATTGGAGAGCGAAGTTCAAAAATTCATTTTTGTGTGTTGAAATAGGTAAAAGACAATGCAGACAGATAAAGGGACAAAATTACAAAGTGTTGATTTTTTAATCCCACAATGGTGGCTATCCCATCTGGTTACTAGGCTAGCACTAAGGCATTTGAAGGGAAGAGGTTGTAGGTTCAAATATCGTGGGTGCTCTTTTGCAAGGCAAAACATGAAACATGTTTTGGCTGAGGAAGGAAATAAGAGGAAGTTGTTGCACATTATATTTCAAGTGGGTGGCTAGCCTAGTTGGTCGGTAGGGTAGCGCTAAGGTGCTAGTAGGTAGGAAGACACGGGTTAAAATCTTATAGTCACTATTTTTTGCAAGGCAGAAAGGAAGACTTATTCGTGTGGAAGTTTAATCAAAGGTATGAGGACAAATTTTTTATATTATAAAATTGATAAAAGAAAAATCATTTGCTGTGTTGGATAGGGATAAATATTTTATCAAGCATAGGATAAATAAGGTGTTATAAAGTTTATTTGTGATTTGTAATTTTTAAAAGTTAAATCTAGGAGAAATAAGGTGTATAAAGGCTTATTGATATTGTAATGTGTGCTTGAGAAAATTAAATATTTTGTAAGCAGGAGTTATAAGGTGTTATTGTGGTTTGATTTTTTATTGTAATTTATGTATGGTGAAAAGGAATGTTGTAATAGAAACCATAGGCATTAGATTTGAATTAATAATATGCAAATCTTAAATAGAACAATGTTAGGCTATGAATAGCCTAAGGATATTATATGAAATAATATCCATAATTAACATTAACTATGTGCTAACTAACATGCTAAGAGAATAAAACGCTAACCTCCTAACGTAGATAAAATGACTACAATGACTAACCATAAGATATTCCACACTGAATATCTTCTATGTTATAAAGTAATAATCAAATCTACCATGCGGTAAATAGAATCTACCTAGGACTTTATTACAAATTACCAAATGAGGTAATAATTATAGTTACTATAGCATAGTAACTCTAACATCCCCCATTATTACATTATTTGGGTAATGTATATAACTACCCCAATACAATGAAGAAGAAAAAATAAAAGATGTTGATATGCTGGCTCTAGGTCTTGTCCACCAAATGATGGAACCCGATCCAAGTCTTGTCCACTGAATGATGGAACTTGTATCAAAGGTATTGTCCACCTATAGTGGAACCTACAGAGCTCTGGCTCATGGCTCTAAGTGTACCTCTAGATGAGTACCTCTGGGACTATCTCTAGATCTACTTGTGAATCTACCACTCGATCTGTCACTAGATTTACCACTAGGTCTACCATAGGATTTACCTTTCTTATAGATGCCAAACAACACTTATTTCATCTTGGTTGAGCTGCTTTGGCTCATGGATCTAGTTGCTCTTGCTTAGTTAGATACCTTTAGGTCTGTCACCTTTGGGTCTAATCAAAATAAGTACTTACAAAGTACTTAAGAAAAAGTGGATCATACCTCATTTTTCTTTAACAATAACGAATGTCCTTATTATATTCTTCTCAACCAATCAGATTGCATGGGTAACCAACCACTACAATCGCTAGGTGTACTAGAGTAGATCACTACATACGAGGTTCACTCTATTTACAATATGATTTTAAAAAAGTTTTGATAAGGTAGCTAAGGTGTTGGTTGCTATCAAAAATACACCCTTATAAGTTTCCCCATTTTTGCAAAACATGTTGTAATGAAAATTTTGTAAGAATTTTGACTAAGGTGTTGATCTCTATCAAAAGTGCACCCTTATAAAATATCCTCCCTTTTTAGCAAAATATTATTTTGATAAAATTTTGCAAGAAGTGTGACTAAGGTGTCGCTCTCTGTCAAAAATGCACCCTTATAAATCTTCCTCCCTTTTTAGCAAAATATTCTGAGGTAGGAAAGAAAGTTTTATCCCCCCTAAGTGCAAAATAATTGCAACTTATGAAGTTTTTGAAGGATTTTACAAATATTTCCTCCTAGGCAAATTTCAAAAATTTCACCAAAAAAATCCCCCCTTTATTACAAGTACTTCAAACAAAAAGAGTTTGCTATTTATGAAGCCTAAAAAGAGGTATAACCACCCCTTTATTGCAAGTACTTCTAAAAAAAATGTTTGTTGTTTATGAAGCCTAAGAAGAGGCTTGTAATGGTGATACCTATGTTTACAAATTTGTTTCCCTTATGTAATTTCTAAATTCTTCCCCTTGAGTGCAAAATATCTTTGTACATAACCTTTCCTCCTAGGCAATATATCAAAAAATTTCACCAACCAATCCTTCCTTATTTCAAGTACTTCAAACATGGTTGCAATTATGAAGCCTAAAAAGGTATAACTTTGATGAATTCTACTTTTCTAATTGCCTTTATAAGTTTTATCTCCCTCTTGTCGAAATCTGTTTTGAAGGAAGAAAGGAATTATCCCCCCTTAGTGCAAACAATTGCTACTTTGAAGGTTCCTTATTTCACAAAAACTTGTTCTTTCTTTTGATATACCCTAAAAGAGTACCAAAAGATAATTCACTCAAAAAGATATTTAATGGCACCTGCCTAAAAACCCTTTTGAAAAATGATGATTAGTTTGAGGAGTTTAAGCCAAACAAGAAGAGTGAATTTTGGGTTTGTTTGGAGTAAATATCAAAAAAATATCTTATACTTGTGCAATGAATTACACAAATGAGTGTGAAATTTGGGGTTTTGAGTGCTCTTGATTTTTTTGACTTATAATTACAAAAAATAAGAAATTAAATGCAATAATCAATCAAAGAGTGCCCACAAATTTTTACCACTTAGGTGTCAGATTCTACCAAAAATGCACCTAATTAACAATGCCAAATTAACAAAAGGTGTCGAATGATATAAAAAATGCACCTTATTACAAAAAAAAATTCAACAAAATTTTGATTTATATTGTGCAAAAAAATTTGATATTCAACATTCTCCTCTTGTCTTACAATTTTGCAAAGAATGTGGCAAAAACAATTGCATTTCCTTTTTGTGTTCCAAAATAAACAAGTTTCATTGTTTCAACCCTTTAATTTTCAAAAATTCCCCTTGTGTTACAATTTTGCAAAAGAAGAACCCAAATATTGGTTTGTCCCCCCTCTTTTTTTGTAAAATAAACAAGGTTGTAAAAATTTTAGATCTTCAATGTGATGAGATCCTTCTCCAATTTGCAAAAATATGAATGTGCAATAGTTTGTGTTATATCCCAAGATTTGAGAAAACAACATGCACTATTTTGCTTATTGATTTTGCAAAAAGAAGTTTTGATTTTCAAGTGCCCCTCCTCCTTGTGTTACAAATTTACAATTTCTTGTCTCTCCTTTTACTTTGCAAATTTAACAAGGTAGCACTCCTTTCAAGCCAAGTTGACACATGACAAGCTTTTGAAAGGCTTTCCAGAACCAGTCGATACACGACTTGGTATTAGTGGACCCAAGATCTTAAGTCTCTAGCTCAGTGGTTTTGCAAAAAATAAAATGTGCAATTTCTTGTGTAATATCCCTCCTTGGAGAAAACAAATGCACAAATTTTAACTTTGAATTTGCAAATTTGGTGTGTCCTTGTATTACAATTTTGCAAGAAAGAATCAATTTTCTTGATTTTGTCCCCCTTTGATTTTGTAAAATTAACAAGGTTTTGAGAAGATTTTAGGGCTCCCTAATTTTGCAAAATAAATGGTGCTCTTCTTTGTCTTACATCCCCCTTATTGGAGAAAACAAAATCACTCATTTGTTTGAATTTGCAAAAAATAGGGTCTCATTCTTTTAATTTTAATTTGCAAAATTTAAATTTTAATAAATTATTTAAATAATAATCAAATATATTTGCTAAAAATCCAAATTTTAATTAAAAAATGACGTCAGCAAATAAATATTTTAAATTATTAAAAAATAATAAAATAAACTTAATAAAATAAATTGCAAACAAAAAATAAACGAAATAACTTTTAAAACTAAAACAGTTTTTATTAAAAAAATGTTTTTAAACCTTGGCAAGAAGAATTCATGCCCATGACCTCTAGGGCTACATCGCCTTGGCTGTAGATGTTTGACCATTCTAGCTGGGGCGCTGGATGGGACAAAAGGGAGAAGATCTCTCTTTTATATCTTTTCCCATCAATTAGCAGGAAAAAAAACAATATGGGACTTTTAATCCCACATTGGTCTCGCTAAAGGACTTGAGCGGTATAAAACCATTGTCACCTTAAAATAAATGATTACCTTTAGGTAATCATAGACCTGTGATTTTTCTTCCCAAAATAGAGTTTTACAATACCTGCCACATGTACCCATGCCAACAAATGGAGAGTTGACACATCAACATCCCATTCAACCAATCATTCAATGTCATATCAGCTCAGTAGATCCAGGTAAGTAGAAGTTCCATGTGTCTTGACTCATAGGTCATGTCCACCAAGTCATTACTAGAAGTTCACCACATTAGATTCCACACACCCATGCCATGTGTCTCACCTTATTTTGGGTTGCATGCTAAGTGGTCATAGGGGCATTTTCAGATCAAGATCTTCATTGACAGTGCTGATTTTAGTATGTCATGTATGTCAGAAGATTAATCAATTTTTGTGTACCAGATTGAGTGATATTTGTGCATTGCATAACCAACAATTAATGAACCATCCAACTTCAAGATCAGTGAACCATCAAATGGAGTGATGGTTGTCAATCTTGTGATGCAGATTGACTTCAACACTTGGTGAAGTCCACGTTGGTAGTTTCAATATTTGCTCTAATGTTGGTTCGATGGGCTACCTCCTGCTCTCATGTGGAGGTGGGCCATTGTCTACCCCATGTGGAGGTGGACCTAACAAGACCTATCAGGTCTAACAGGTTGTCAAATCTACAGGCCTGCAGGCTAGTCTGACAGGATGTCAGATCGACAGGCCTGGAGGTTGATATGAATGAAAAAGTGGAGAAATAATTTATCAAATCAAGCATATATATCACAAAATAATTCTTGCAAACTAGATTTATTTTCCTCGTAAAATGTGCCAATCAAATTATGTGAGGTTGCCTCGAAGTGCGTGTCCTATCTAAGGGTCCTGAGTCTCAAGATTTGGACCCCTTGGTTCAATCTTCTAGAGCACTTATATCACCTAGTCCAGTGTCAATATTACGAGATTTGAATCAATAATATGTAAAACTTAAATAGAACAATGTTAGGCTATGAATAGCCTAAGGATATTATATGAAATAATATCCATAATTAATGCTAACTATGTGCTAACTAATGCACTAAGAGAATAAAGTGCTAACCTACTAACATAGACAAAATGACTACAATGACTAACCATAAGATATTCCACAATGAATATTATTGGAAATATAGCCAACCATACATTAAAATGAAAATTTGGGCTGTTAGATGATGTTTTCAACCTTGTAAAGCATCTCCTCTTAGAGGAGACAAAATGAAATCATAGAGATTTGCAATCTATGAAATATGAAAAAAAATGGGCTCAAACAGACACCCGAGTCAAAATTTATGGCTTAAATACTAAGACATGTAATAAACACCATCGATGTAGATCTGACAGATGTGATTTGCTAGGGTTAGGTTTGCTTTGTTTTTTTCTTACGTAAGGTAGTTTTAGGGTTTTCTTTTATGAAGAATAATTTTACATTGTAGCAAGTGTGTGAGATCTTCCAGAGCCTATGAGGAGATTGTAATAGAGTAGTGAAACTTTGCCAGAATTATTCCAAATAATAAGAAGATAATAGTTGCTCCAATTTTGTTTTATTGTATTATTGTAAATTCTTCATTTGGTATCAAAGCAAGGTGATCGAGAAATTAGGTTCAAGTAACTATGGAGTTTAAGTTGCAATTTTTACAAAAGCTTATTGAAGATCTTAGTTCATGTTGAAGGGAGCTATTATGGCCAACAACACCAATTCAATTTCAATCCCAAAATTTTATGGTTTTGACTACGAATATTGGAGCATCTGGATGAGGATGATTTTGAACGCAAAGGATCTTGGGCCATCGTTGAAGCTGGGTTTACCAAACCAAAATACTGGAGTGCATTGACTGCAGATCAAAAGAAGGAGATGCAAGAGAAAGAGAAAGAAAATAATTTGGCTTTGGCTTTCATCCAGTCAACTCTAGATAAGAGTCTCTTTCCTCGGATTTCTACTTGCATTTCGACTCAAGAATATTGGAAGGCATTGAAGGAGAATTACCAGGGGAGTGTCCAAGTTAAGGAGGTGAAGTTGCAGACTTTGAAGAGAGATTTTAAAAATCTCAAATAGGAGGAGAATGAAACTGCAGGAGATTACTATGTTTGGATAAAAAATAGTAGTAAATAAAATGGTCACACTTGGAGATATCATAGAGAAAAATATAGTAATTAAAAAGTTTTTAAGAACCTTGACAGAGAAGTTTGATAGTGCAACCCTTATCATAGGAGAAATGAAATATCTCTCAAAAATGGATATAGATTCATTAATTGGCTCTCTCACATCTCATGAAGAGAGAATTTCTAAGAGGAAGAAGGATAAAGAAGGAGGTTCTACAGAGGAACAAGCTTTTTTGGAAAAAGAGAATGATGGAGGAAGAGGTCATGGTAAGGGTTCTAGAGGAAGAGGAAGAAATGGAAGAGGAGGTAAAAGAGGCTCCTACGTGGTAGAGGTCAAGGAAGATCTCAATATTTAGACAATGACCAAGCTCATGTTATAATAGGAGGATCTAGTGCAAGAGGGAGAGGTAGAGGACAAGATATGAGAAATGTGCAGTGTTAAAATTGTAACAAATATGACCATTATGAGAGAGATTGCAGGCTAAAAAAATAGGCATATTATGGAGAAGAGGATTCCTATGAGGATGATACTTTGTTATGTATGATTGAAGAAAAAGTGGCGCAAGAAGCTTTCCTCTCCACACAAAATAGTACAAAGGCGACATGGATCCTGGACAGTGGGTGCACAAACCATATGACTGACAAGAGGGATGTATTTTCATATCTTGATTCTTCTTATCAATCCAATATCCGGCTTGGGGATGAGAAGAGCTTGGAGGTGGTTGCAAAAGGAGAAATGGAGATTCCTACAAAGAGAGAAAAAATAATGAAGGTAAAAGATATTTAATATACACCCCATTTGAAGCATTCATTAATGAGTATTGGTCAAATGTTGGAAAAGGATTATAAGTTAGTGTTTGAGGATAGAATGTGCAAAATTTATGATCATAGGAGAAAATTGATTACCACTATAAATATGACCAAGAACATGCTCTTCCCATTATAGTTTTTAGATCAAGGGGGAGCTCTAGAATTTTTTGGTGTAGAAGGTAAGGAGAGGCTATGGCATTTATAGTTTGGGCATTTAAATTATAAGAGTTTGAAGATGCTTTTACCACTTTTCTATGGGTTTCCAATAGTTGAAGACTCCAAGGAGTTTTGTGAATGTTGTGCACTTGGCAAACATGCAAGGGGGAAGTTTCTGCATGGTGAAGCATGGAGGGCCCAACATCCATTGCAGTTGTTTCATAGTGATATTTGTGGACCAATGCAGACATAGAGTATGGGTAAAGCTTCTTAATTTTTGACTTTTATTGATGATTTCTCCAGATATTGTTGGATTTATTTTATTAAGCATAAGGATGAGGCATTCAATTGCTTCAAGAATTTTAAGGCTCTAGTTGAAAATGAGAGTGGTCATTATATCAAATGTTTGAGGATATATAGAGGAGGTGAGTTCTATTCTCATGAATTTGATGATTTCTATAGTGACTTTGGTATTAAAAGGTAGAAAATAAGTCCTTACACACCTCAACGGAATGGGGTGGCTGAAAGAAAGAATAGGACTTTGGAGAAGATGGCATGGTGCATGATGCAATAAAAATGTATGAGTAAGTTTTATTGGGCTGAAGCAATTAGGACTGCTAATTACATTTTAAATAGAATTCCTACTAAGAGTCTTGAGAATATTACCCCTTATGAATGTTGGTACATCAAGAAGCCAAATGTAAATCATTTAGAGTTTTTGGATGTGTGGATTTTGTGCATATTAATTCTAAGAATAGGAAGAAGTTGGATGAAAAAAGTGAAAAATGTATTTTTATTGGGTATAGTGAGCAATCTAAGGCTTACAGGTTCTTTAATCCTATTTCACATAAAATAATTGTATCTCGAGATGCAATTTTTGATGAAGGGGGAATTTGGGGATCACAAAAATTGTTTGTTGAGAATTTTTTTTGTGAAGAGAAGGTGGAACCAAGCCATGCTTCAGTTTAGCCCAACCATGAAAAAGTTTCATCTTCTACAAGTGCACCTTCAAGTGCAAGGGAAGGTTCTTCCAGTAGTTCTCCACCTCCATCACCACCGAATAAAGCAAAAGGTAAAATATTGTTGAAGGATCACCCAGAATATCAAATTCTTGATAAGAATTTCCATAATAGGGTGACAAGGAGTTAGCATACAAAGATGAATGTAGTAATAGAGAGGTTAGAGAACATGCATCTTTATGGAGATGATGACGATGGAGATCCCAAAGGTGATGTTGTAATGTATGCACTTATTTCACAAGTTTCTAAAGTTTCAAAGTTGTTGATTATTTCAAGCCTTCATGTTTTGAGCATGCTAGTACTAACAAAGTGTGGATGAAGGCTATGCAAGAAGAAATGCATTATATTGAAAAGAATGATACTTGGGAGTTGTGTGATTTATCAAAGTATAGGAAATGTGTAGGATGCAAGTGGGTCTACAAGATCAAGAAGAACAATGATGGATCCATTGAGAGGTACAAGGAATGGTTGGTAGCAAAGGGTTTCACTCAGAAATATGGTTTGGACTATGAGAAAAAATTTATGATATTCTTATTGTATTCCTTTATGTTGATGATATTTTATTTATGGGGAGTAGTTCTTATTTGAATGATCCTTGTAAACATGATATGAAGGAGTTTTAGATGTTTGATTTGGATTTGATGAGTTACTTTCTTGGGATGGAAGTACATCAAACTAGCAATGAGATTTTTATTTTTCAATCCAAATATGTAAGGGATATACTAAAGAGATTTAGTTTGAGTGAATGTAAACCTGTAGGAACACCCATTACACATGGGAAGATCTTGAGTTTGGAGGATGGAGTTGAAAGGGCAAACAAAATAGAGTACAAGAGTATTGTTGGTAGCATTATATTCCTTTGTAACACTAGGCCAGATATATGATTTGTTGTTTCACAGTGTTCCAGGTATATGGCTAATCCATCACAGTTACATTTGAAGGCAGCGAAGAGTATTTTGAGGTATGTTCATGGAATAATTGATTATAGGATCCACTACTCACAGGAAAAGAGTTTAAAGTTAGTGGTATTCAGTGATAGTGATTGAGGCAGTAATATTGATGACAGTAAATCCATGAGTGGGCACTGTGTTTCTCTTGGTTCAGGTTTTGTGACATGGAGTTCCAAGAAATAAGCTATAGTGGCATTGTTTTCTATTGAAGTAGAGTATATTACACTTACATCAGTAAGTGCACAAGCATTGTGGCTTTGAAAGGTGTTAGGAGAGATTGGGGAGAAGCAAGGGACTCCAACTACTTTGTTTTGTGATAATTAGAGTGCCATTAAGTTGGCACATAATCCTATCCCATACCAGATCCAAGCATTTCGACATCAAGTACCACTTCATTGGGGACATGGTAGAGAAGGAACAAGTTAAATTGAGGTATTGCTCTACACACGATCAAGTAGTAGATATTTTTACGAAGGGAGTAGTAAAACCTTAGTTTTTGCTACTAAGGGACTTGATAGTCAGTCCCCTTACCAGTAAGGGGGAGAATGTTGGAAATCTGGCTAGCCATACATTAAAACAAAAATTTGGGTCATTAGATGATTTTTTTAGCCTTGGAAAGGATCTCCTCTTAGAGGAGACAAAAGGAAATTGTAGAGCTTCGAAATCTATGCAATCCGAAAAAACAACGGGCTCAAACGAACACCCGAATCAAAAGTTATGGTCAAAATACTAACATGGAATAAACACCGTCGATGTAGATCCGACGGATGTGATTTGCTAGGGTTAGGGTTTTCTTTGTTTTTTTTTTTACTTAAGGTAGTTTTAGGGTTTTCTTTTATGAAAAATAATTTTTCATTGTAGCAAGTGTGTGAGATCTTCTAGAGCCTATGAGGAGATTGTAACAGAGTACTGAAACTTTGCCATAATTATTCCAAATAATAAGAAGATAATAGTTGTTCCAGTTTTATTTTATTGTATTATTGTAAATTATTCATTATCTTCTCGATTATAAAGTAATAATTAAATCTACCATACAATAAATAGAATATACCTAGGAATTTATTACAAATTACCAAATGAAGTAATAATTATAGCTACTATAGCATAGTAACTCTAACATGTTGAAGGGTTTTTGATAATTATTATTGGTGATGTGACCCAGGTTCAATCCCCATGATGGATATGTATTTGTATAAGAAG
The DNA here is from genome assembly GCA_028583015.1 of Wollemia nobilis. Lineage (NCBI taxonomy): Eukaryota > Viridiplantae > Streptophyta > Pinopsida > Araucariales > Araucariaceae > Wollemia > Wollemia nobilis. The sequence continues at coordinate 7,901,230 of JAQPPZ010001028.1, forward strand.
TATTTACTCAATAAAAAAAATTATTAGTGCTTCATCTTTGAGAACCAAATTCATAGAGCATTATTTTTCATATTCTATTGTGGACATTTTTAAAGGAGAAATTTAATGTGGATGATTTCAAAGAGAAATATACTAACTAGTTTTGAAGTGGCACTTTGAAAGGGAAATTATTTTGATACAGGTTTTTGAAGGCACATCTTCATCAAAGAAAGTTAAGAGGTATGGTGATATTATTCCTTCTTAAAGGTGTTTTGTTGAGCAAATATTTTTGAATCATAAGGTGGAGATAAAAGGTTTGATTAGTGTGGATTGTTGGAAATATTTGAGCTAGGGTTTGTGAAACAAAATGTGCATCCTTGTTGAAAGAAATTGAAAATACTTGTGCTAGAGTTTGTGAACAAGTTGTGCTTTATCCTTGAAATAAATTGGAAACACTTGTGCTAGGTTTGAGAGAAAACTTGTGCATTATTGTATTTGATATTTGAGAACAAGTTGTGCATTGGGTTGAGTGTTCTTGAAAGTGAATGTGCAAGTGTTAGAAATCAGATTTATGAAGCAAGTGTGTGTATTAGTTTTGATTATGGGAAATACATAAGAAGGTTAGTTATCAAGTTTTAGACTAGAGCTACCTTTAGAATGCAATAAATATGAGACATGTGAAAATGTCAGACTAAATAAATGTGAAGAACATATTGAGCATTTGTTAGTGCATACCATTCTTTATATGATCAAGAGGTTAAATGAATTATGGGAAGAATATATCTAAATTACCGAGTTGAAGAAAACATTTCTAAAAGATACAAGTATTGTTTTGAACATAATTTGTGTACAATATTTTGGATTGATTGAGTATATGTTATGAGCATGTGTTAGAGTAAAATTGAGTAAGTATTATGAGAAGACTTGAAGCAGGTTTGAGGCAGATTTGAGCAAGTCTTGTGAGAAGACTTGAAGCAGGTTTGAGATAGATTTGTGCATGTAATGTGTGCAGATTTAGGATAGATTTGAGACAATTTGTGCATGTAATGTGTGCATATTTGGGACAGAGTTGAGACAGATTTATGCATGTAATGTATGCATATTTGGGATAAAGTTGAGATAAATTTACGCATATATTGTGTGCATATTTAGGACATAGTTGAGATAGATTTGTGCATGTAATGTGTGAATATCTGGGATAGAGTTGAGACAAATTTGTGCATATTTGGGACAGATTTGAGATAGATTTATGTATGTAATGTATGTAAATTTAGAGAAAAGTTAAGCAGATGTGTGTACCATCTTGGATATAACCATAGTAGATAGGAGAGGTGTCTCTTGTGGATAGAGGTTCACTAGCCAAAGTAGTGGAAAAAAAGGTCTATTATGGATAAAGGTCTCCTATGTATAGAGGTCCACTAGCCAGAGTAGTGGGGATAGAGGTCTCCTATGTATAGAGGTCCACTAGCCATGGAAGTGGTGACAGAGGTCTATGGATAAAGGTCTATTAGCTAAAGCAGTGCAGAAAAATGTCTCCTATGGATAGAGGTCCACTAGCCAGAGCAGTGGGGACAAAGGTCTCGTGTGGATAGAGGTCCACTAGCCAGAGCAATGGGGAAAGAGGTCTCCTATGGATAGAGTTCCACTAGCTAGAGCAGTGGGGATAAAGGTCTCCTATGGATAGAGGTCCACTAGCCAGAGCAGTGGGGATAGAGGTCTCCTATGGATAGAGGTCCACAAACTTGAGCATAGGGGATTGATATCTCCTTTGGACATAGGTCCATAAACATTGTAATAGGAAATTGGTTCCCAAGAGATTTGTTGAGAAAATTTAGAAGAAATATTTTCTCCATGGATGTAACCCACATTGGGTGAACCACATTAAATTTATGTCTCTCATGTGTGTGATGATTTATGCATTACCTTGTTACTTCTATTGATGATATTGGTTAATACTGCTATGAAAGGATATTGCAATTGATAATATTGGATAATATTATTTGGGAAAGAAAAGTAAAATGTTATCTTATACTGTTCACCTCCCTCTTAGTATAAGCTTGTGTTCTTCAATTGGTATTAGAATAGGTTCCTTCAAAAAAGTCTAACAACTTGAAGGAAGATATTACAGGAACACAGATGGCTTCTCAAAGTGGATCTTCAACAAATAAGGCTCCAATGTTTGATGGGAATAATTATGCTTTTTGGAGTATGAGGATGAAGACTTATTTGATGGGACAAGGATATGAAACATGGTAATCTATTGAGGATGGGTTCACACCTACAACTACTCCTCCCATAGATAAGGATGGCAAGAAACTATATGTAAATAATGCCAAGGCTATGAATGGAATCTTAAGTGGATTATGTGAATCATTTGTGAAAGTTATGCAATGCAATACATGGAAAAAATTGAAGCAAACATATGAAGGAGATAGCACGGTTAAGTTGGCAAAACTTCAAACTCACAGGAGGAGGTTTGAGGAATTAAAGATGAAATATGAGGAAGATATTTCTATGTACTTACTCCATGTTGATGAAATCATTAATACTATGCCAGGACTTGGATCAAAAATTGAGGACTCTAGTGTTGCTCAAAAAGTATTAAATTTAATCCCCATGAGGTATGATGCAAATGTTTCAGTAATAGAAGAGATGAATGATCTCAATAAGTTGACAATGGATGAGTTACATGGAATTCTCATAGCTTAAAATACGAGGACATAGAAAGATCAAACATCAAAAAGAGAGGCAACATTCAAGGCTTCAAAGAAGATAAAAGATAAGAAATCAGAATCAAGTGATGAGTCAAGCAGTAATGAAGAAGCTAACTATGTGAGAAGAAATAATAAAGGCTTAAGAAAACACAAAGATATGAAGACTGTGAAATGTTTTAATTGTGGTGACTTTGGTCACTACGCATCTAATTGTCCACAAGTTGGAAGTAGCAGCAGTGAAGAGAAACATTATTATAAGAAAAAGGAAGAAATAAAATTCAGGTATGAAAAGAAAAATAGGTATGGTCAAAGAAAGCATGAAAAGAAATTTTCAAAAGCACAAGAAGAGTTTCTATGTGGAATAAGCAATTAGTGCTTCAAGTGATAGTGATGAAAGTCTCTCAAATAGTAAAAAAGAAGAGATTCTATTTTTGGCAATAGAAGAGGAAGAGGACACTCCTATTGAATATCAAGTAGAAGATGTTTTTGACCGAGTAGAAGAAAAAGAAGATGCTCCTATAATTGAAGACCTAGAGGAAGATTCAGAAATAGAAGAAGAATCCACAGTTGACCTAGAAGAGGAACTTATTGCTGCTCTTAGAGAGTTGAAAAGAGTTAGAAAGAAGAACTCAAGACTGAAGGCTCAATGTCAAGAAGATGAGGAAATACAAGAAAATCTTCTACAAGATCTCAAAAACTTAAAATTTAAGGCAAGGAGATTTGAAGAAGTTATGGTTGAAAAGTTAGAGGTAAAAGAGTTAGAATGTGAAAGATTAGAACATGAAGTGGTTTCTCTAAGGATAGAAGTGAAATATTCTAAGGATAATTTGCACATATTTGGGAAAAGTTCAAAATATTTGGATAACATTATCAAAGCACAAAGATATTCATTTAAAAAATTAAGACTAGGCTATGAAGAAGGTCAAGAGGTACAAAAATGGGAGTCAAGCTCAAAAGAAAAGGAAGATATTGAAGAAGAACCTAAGACATATGTTGGTGAGTTAGGAAGTGGAAGCATCATTAAGGAAGAAAACAATGCACAAACAAGAAACATGGATCATCACAGATAAGGCAAAGAAAGGACCAAGAGACCATATTTTCCAAGGCAAGATGAATATTTCTTCCAAGGGCATTGCTTCTCATGTAAACATTTTGGTCACAAAGCTTTACATTGCAAGAATCATGGCAGGAATGATTATGGCCTCACCAGAAGAAATTTTAGGACATTTGCACCTTTCAAGAATCACAACATCAAGTGTTACAATTGCAATAATTTTGGGCATAAAGCAAGGTGGTGTAGAACAAAGTTTCTAGAACTTCCAAAGACAAGCAAGGATAGAGATGATCAAAAGGTTCAAAGAGGTATAACTTCAAAGGTATGGAAGAAGAAAGTTGAGAAAGGAGAAGAGCATTGTAAGTTGGGAGTAGTCTTACTCCCACCCCAAAATTAATCACCTCAAGGAGAGGAGGTGGTGAGGGGGCTGAGCTAAGAGTCTTATTTTTTAGCCCCAAAGGAGCCCTTTGCCATTGATGTCAAAGGGGAGAGTTTCAGTAAGGGGGAGAGAAATCAGTAAGGGGGAGCAACTTCTCAGGGGGAGCATTTTTGGAACTCAGTGGTAGCAAAAGGAAATATTTTAGAAGGGTTGCCATCAATGACAAAGGGGGAGATTGTTGGAAATATTGAGCATATTGTTGTCATTGATGTCAAAGAGTACATAAGGCAGAAATATGTTGATGAGAAAAATGAAATGGTTTTCAAGGCATTATATATCTCCAAGATATTTTTCTAAGAGAAAGGTTATAATATTTAAATGAAATTTAAATATTATAAAGGAGGCAAAAATATTTAAAAGACAAAATTATTTCTATACTCCAAGGTTTCAAATATTAACATTATAATATTTTAATATTATAATACAAAGGGTTCAAAGTTTAAAAAAGGCACCAAAAAAGTTTTAAGGAAATATTAATATGCCCTACCCCATAAAAACTTTGACGTTATTTCAAGCCCATCAAAGCATATATAAAAGGGTTTAATTTATTTCATATGTTGTAGTGTTCGATTGGAGAGAGAAGTTTGAAAATTAGTTTTCGTGCGTCGAAATAGGGAAAAGATAATGCAAGCAGATAAAGGGAAAAAAGGAAAAAGTGTTGATTTTCTAATCCCATGGTGGTGGCTAGCCCAACTGGTCACTAGGCTAGCACTAAGGCATTGGAAGGGAGGAGGTTGCAGGTTCGAATCTTACGGGTGCTCTTTTGCAAGGTAGAACATGAAACTTGTTTTGGTTGAGGAAGGGAATAAGAGGAAGTTGTTGCATGTTATATTTCAAGTGGGTGGCTAGCCCAAATAGTCACTAGGCTAGCACTAAGGCATTGGTAGGTAGTAAGATGCAGGTTCAAATCTCACGATCGCTATTTTTTGCAAGGTTGCAAGGTAGAAAGGAAGACTTATTTGCATGGCAATTTAATCAAAGGTATGAGGAAATTATTTTTTATATTATAAAATTGATAAAAGGAAAATCATTTGTTGTGTTGGATAGGGATAAATATTTTATCAAGCATAGGAGAAATAAGGTGTTATAAAGTTTATTTGTGATTTGTAATTTCTGAAAGTTAAATCTAGGAGAAATAAGGTGTATAAAGGCTTATTGATATTGTAATGTTTGCTTGAGAAAATTAAATCTTGTGTAAGGAGTTATAAGGTGTTATAGTGGTTTGATTTTTTATTGTAATTTTTGTATGGTGAAAAGGAATGTTGAAGGGTTTTTGATAATTATTAATGCTTCATCTTTGAGAACAAAAGTCATAGAGCATTATTTTTCAGATTCTATTGTGCACATTTTTAAAGGAGAAATTTAATGTGGATGATTTGAAAGAGAGATCTACTAACCAGTTTTTGAAGTGGCACTTTGAAAGGGAAATTCTTTTGAGACAGGTTTTTGAAGGCACATCTTCATCAAAGCAAGTTAAGAGGTATGGTGATATCATTCCTTCTTAAAGGTGTTTGGTTGAGCAAATATTTTTGAATCATAAGGTGGAGATAAAAGGTTTGATTAGTGTGGATTGTTGGAAATATTTGAGCTAGGGTTTGTGAAACAAAATGTGCATCCTTGTTGAAAGAAATTGAAAATACTTGTGCTAGAGTTTGTGAACAAGTTGTGCTTTATCCTTGAAAGAAATTGGAAACACTTGTGCTAGGGTTGAGAGCAAACTTGTGCATTATTGTATTTGATCTTTGAGAACAAGTTGTGCATTGGGTTGAGTGTTCTTGAAAGTGAATGTGCAAGTGTTAGAAATCATATTTGTGAAGCAAGTGTGTGTATCAGTTTTGATTGTGGAAAATACATAAGAAGGTCAGTTATCAAGTGCTAGACTAGAGCTACCTTTAGAATGCAATAAATGTGAGACATGTGAAAGCGACAGACTTAATGAATGTGAAGAACATATTGAGCATTTGTTAGTGCATATCATTCTCTATATGTTCAAGAGGTTAAATGAATTTTTGGGAAGAATATGTCTGAATTACCTAGTTGAAGAAAGCATTTATGAAAGAGATACAAGCATTGTTTTGAACATCATTTGTGTGCAAGATTTTGGATTGGTTGAGTATGTGTTATGAGCAGATTTGAGTATGTGTTAGAGCAGAATTGAGCAAGTATTTTGAGAAGACTTGAAGCAGGTTTGAGGTAGATTTGAGAAAGTCTTATGAGAAGACTTGAAGTAAGTTTAAGATAGATTTGTGCATGTAATGTGTGCAGATTTGGGATAAAGTTGAGAAAAATTTGTGCATGTAATGTGTGCAAATTTGGGATAGAGTTGAGACAGATTTGTGCATGTAATGTGTGCATATTTTGGATAGAGTTGAGATAGATTTGTGCATGTAATATGTGCAAATTTGGGATAGAGTTGAGATATATTTGTGCATGTAATGTGTGTATATTTGGGATAGAGTTGAGATAGATTTGTGCATGTAATGTGTGTAAATTTGGAGCAGAGTTAAGCAGATGTGTGTACCATATTGGAGGTGACTAGAGCAAATAGGAGATGTATCTCCTATGGATAGAGATCCACTAGCAATAGTAGTGGGGACATAGGTCTCCTGTGGATAGAGGTCCACTAGATAGAGTAGTGGGGATAGAGGTCTCTTGTGGATAGAGGTCCACTAGCTAGAGTAGTGGGGATAGATGTCTCCTATGGATAGAGGTCCATTAGCTAGAGCAGTGGGGATAGAGGTCTCCTATGGATAGAGGTCCACTAGCCAGAGCAATGGGAATAGAGGTCTCCTATGGATAGAGGTCCACTAGCCAGAGCAGTGGGGATAGAGGTCTCCTATGGATAGAGGTCCACTAGCTAGAGTAGTGGGGATAGAGGTCTCCTATGGATAGAGGTCCACTAGCCATAGAGGTAAGGGAATAGAGGTCTCCTATGGATAGAGGTCCATAAACTTGAGCATAGGGGATTGAGATCTCCTTTGGACAGAGGTCCATAAATATTGTAATAGGGAATTGGTTCCCAAGAGATTTGTTGAGAAAATTTAGAAGAAATATTTTCTCCGTGGACATAACCCACATTGGGTGAACCATATTAAATTTGTGTCTCTCATGTGTGTGATGATTTATGCATTGCCTTTTACTACTATTGATGAGATTGGTTAATAATTCTATGAAAGGATATTGCAATTGATAACATTGGATAATATTGTTTGGGAAAGAAAAGTAAAATTTTATCTTATACTGTTCACCCCCCCTCTCAGTATAAGCTTGTGTTCTTCAATTGGTATCATAGTAGGTTCCTTCAAAAAATTCTAACAACTTTAAGGAAGATCTTACAGGAACATAGATGGCTTCTCAGAATGGATCTTCAACAAATAAGGCTCCAATATTTGATGGAAATAATTATGCTTTCTGGATTATGAGGATGAAGACTTATTTGATGGCACAAGGATATGAAACATGGCAATCTGTTGAGGATGGGTTCATACCTACAGCTACTCCTCCCATATATAAGGATGGAAAGCAACTATATGTAAATAATTCCAAGGCTATGAATGGAATCCTAAGTGGATTACATGAATCAAAATTTGTGAAAGTTATGCAATGCAAATCAGAAAAATAAATATGGGACAAATTGAAGCAAACATATGAAGGAGATAACAAGGTTAAGTTGGAAAAACTTCAAACTCACAAGAGGAGGTTTGAGGAATTAAATATGAAATATGAGGAAGATATTGCTATGTACTTACTCTATGTTGATGAAATTGTTAATACTATGCGAGGACTTGGATTAGAAATTGAGGACTCTAGTGTTGCTCAAAAAGTATTAAGGTCACTCCCCATGAGGTATGATGCAAAGGTTTTAGTAATAGAAGAGATGAAGGATATCAATAGGTTGACAATGGATGAGTTACATGGAATTCTCACAACTTATGAGATGAGGACATAGAAATATCAAACATCAAAAAGAGAGGTAGCATTCAAGGCTTCAAAGAAGACAAAAGATAAGAAATCAGAATCAAGTGATGATTCAAGAAGTAATGAAGAAGCTAACTATGTGAGAAGAAATAATAAAGGCTTAAGAAAACACAAAGATATGAAGATTGTGAAATGTTTTAATTGTGGTGACTTTGGTCACTATGCATCTAACTGTCCACAAGCTGGAAGTAGCAGTAGTGAAGAGAAACAAGATTATAATAAAAAGGAAGAAATAAAATTTAGGTATGAAAAGAAAAATAGGTATGGTCAAAGCAAGCATGAAAAAAAGAACATTCAAAAGTGCAAAAAGAGTTTCTATGTGGAAGAAGCAATCAATGCTTCAAGTGGCAATGATGAAAGTTTCTCAAATAGTGAAAAAAAAAAGAGATTTTATTTTTGTAATAGAAGAGGAATAGGACACTCCTATTGAAGATAAAGTAGATGTTTTTGATCGAGTATAATAAAAATAAGATGCTCCTATAATTGAATATCTAGAGGAAGATTCAAAAAATAAGAAGAAGCCACAGTTGACCTAGAAGAGGAACTTATTGTTGCTCTTAGAGATTTGAAAAGAGTTAGAAAGAAGAACTCAAGACTGAAGGCTCAAGTTCAAGAAGATGAGGAAATAAAAGAAAATCTTCTACAAGATCTCAAAAACTTAAAAGTTAAGGCAAGGAGATTTGAAGAAGTTATGGTTGAAAATTTAGAGGTAAAAGAGTTAGAATGTGAAAAATTAGAACATGAAGTGGTTTCTCTAAGGATAGAAGTGAAATATTATAAGGATAAGCTGCACATGTTTGGGAAAATTTCAAAATCTTTGGATAACATTATCAAAGGACAAAATTTTTTATTTAACAAAACAAGACTAGGCTATGAAGAAGGTCAAGAGGTACAAAAAGGGGAGTCAAGCTCCAAAGGAAAGGAAGTTTCAAAGGAAGATATTGAAGAAGAACCTAAGACATATGTTGGTGAGTTAGGAAGTGGAAGCATCATTAAGGAAGAAAACAATGCACAAACAAGAAACATGGATCATCACAGAGAAGGCAAAGAAAGGACCAAGAGACCATATTTTCCAAGGTAAGATGAATATTTCTTCCAAGGGCATTGCTTCTCATGTAAACGTTTTGGTCACAAAGCTTTACATTGTAGGAATCATGGCAGGAATGATTATGGCCTCACCAGAAGAAATTTTAGGACATTTCCACTTTTCAAGAATCACAACATTAGGTGTTACAATTGTAGTAATTTTGGGTATAAAGCAAGGTGGTGTAGAACAAAGGTTCCAGAACTTCCAAAGACATGCAAGGAAAAATATGATCAAAAGGTTCAAAGAGGTACAAATTCAAAGGTATGGAATAAGAAAGTTGAGAAAGGAGAAGAGTACTATAAGTTGAGAGTAGTCTTACTCCCAACCCAAAATTGATCACCTCAAGGAGAGGAGGTGGTGAGGGGGTTGAGCTAAGAGTCTTATTTTTAGCCCCAAAGGAACCCTTTGCCATTGATGTCAAATGAGGAGAATCTCAGTGAGGGGGAGATAAATCGGTAAGGGGGAGCAACTTCTTAGGGGGAGTAGTTTTGGAACTCAATGGTAGCAAAAGAAAATATTTTAGAAGGGTTGCCATCAATGACAAAGGGGGAGATTGTTGGAAATATTGAGCATATTGTTGTCATTGATGTCAAAGAGTACATAAGGCATAAATATGTTGATGAGAAAAATGAAATGGTTGTCAAGGCATTATATATCTCCAAGATATTTTTCTAAGAGAAAGGTTATAATATTTAAATGAAAATTTAAATATTATAAAGGAGGCAAAAATATTTAAAAGATAAAATTATTTCTATACTCCAAGGTTTCAAATATTAACATTATAATATTTTAATATTATAATACAAAGGGTTCAAATTTTAAAAAAAGGCACCAAAATTTTTGAAGGAAATATTAATATGCCCTACCCCATAAAAACATTGATGTTCTTTCATGCCCATAAAAGCATATATAAAAGGGTTTAATTTATTTCATATGTTGAAGTGTTTGATTGGAGAGCAAAGTTTGAAAATCTATTTTTGTGCATCAAAATAGGGAAAAGACAACGCATGCAGATAAAGGGACAAAAGGAAAAAGTGTTGATTTTCTAATACCACGGTGGTGGCTAGCCCAGTTGGTTACTAGGCTAGCACTAAGGCCTTGCAAGGGAGAAGATTGCAGGTTTGAATCTTGCGGGCACTCTTTTGCAAGGCAGAACACAAAACTTGTTTAGACTGAGGAAGGGAATAAGAGGAGGTCTTTGCATGTTATATTTCAAGCGGGTGGCTAGCCTAGTTGGTCACTAGGCAAGAGCTAAGGTGTTGGTAGGTAGGAATATGTGGGTTCAAATCTCACAGTCACTATTTTTGCAAGGCAGAAAGGAAAACTTATTCGCATGGCAGTTAAACCCAAGGTATGAGGGCAAACTTTTATTATAGTAGGAAAAGCATGATAATTTATTGATTAAGAAAAGGATTAAATACAAAATAATATGTCAAAAATAGTTTGTGGAATATGGAGCTAATCATACCTAACTAAAAATAGAAGATACTAACCTAACAATATGATATACTTGCTAACAATATGATATTCAGCAAGTAACATATATCTAATCTAGGTAAGTAAATCTATCCTAACAACATATAACCAAATGAGGTAATACTATAGTTACTATGGAATAGTAACTCTAACATCCCCCCTTATTACATTATTTGGGTAATACATATAACTATCCCAATACAGTGAAGAAGAAGAGAAATAAAATATTTTGTCTCGGGCTCTAGCTCTAGCTCTGGCTTTAAGGTTACCACTAGATGAGTACCTCTAGAACTATCTCTATATTTGTCTGTGAATCTACCTTTGAATCATTGCCTCTATATTTTCCTGTAGACCTACCTCTGGATTTTCCTATAGATCTACCTTTGGAAATTTGTCTTTGGGTTTGTCTTTAGGTCTGTCTCTGGGTCATTGCCTCTGGGATTACCACTTGGTTTATCATGGGATCTGCCTCTAGGTCTACCATATATTTTATCTTTTCTGTAGAATCCATACAACATTAATTTCATCTTGGTCCATTGTGTGTGATCTGTCCATCCACAATCTATATGAACCTTGTTGGCCAGTTTCATTTTGTACCAAAAATTTGAAGAAGAATGATTTGTACATCCACATGAATCACAAGGATGTAATTTTCAACACCTAGCTGCTACATGTCCTATTCTACCACAATGACTGCAACAATGCTTTTTAGGAGTTGTAGGAGATTTAGGATTTACAAATATGGTTTTACTGGTACTTGCTTGTCTAGAATAGCCAAGGCCTTCATTCTTTGCCCTAACATTTAGCATTATTGGAGTTTTAATGCCTTGTTCCTATTTACCTAATCTCTCACCATTGAATCCCATTTTCTTCATCAATTTGGATCCAAATCCTTTGGTGTATTTTTCAAAACACCCAATTTCATCATCTTCATCAATGCTTTTAACAATATGGTATTTGTCACTATTGATGAGATTATGGAGTTCATTTTTAGGAGGTTCAGTTTTTAAGTCACTAGTGTCACAAGAAAAATCTGCTACTATGATGAGATCACCTATGCTACAACTAATATCTACCATTGAAGGTATGAGGTCACCTGTATCACAACAAGCATTGGCCATAGTGGGCTCAAGGTCACATGTGTCACAACAAGCATTCACCACCATGGGCTGAAGGTCACTTGTGTCACAATAAGCATCGACCATTAGCTATTTGACCTCTATTTCCTCATGAATATCCCTTTTCACTTTACATTGAGAAATGTCAAGAGAACCCAATGACATGTATATTGCCCTTACAATGTAAATTGGGATTAGAACAACATTTTTTTGAATATCTTCACAAGACACATAATCATTGAGTATGGCATCTACACCACTACATAGTGTGAGAAATGTGCCATCCTCATAAAAATATATCCCATCCATGTATGGGGAAAAGTATGGGTCTTTAACTAATTTAGCAACATCAGTTGATTTTGGGGCTTGATTTTTCTTTGATCTACCCATTTTTAAAGGTGTATTTAACTGAAAATGCACCTATTACAAAGGAATTTTGCAAGAAGTATAACTAAGGTATTGGTATCTACTGAAAATGCACCCTTATTAGTTGTTTTTCCCCTTGCTAAAAATACTATTTGATAGAATATTGCAATAATTTTGACTAAGGTGTTAGTCTCTGTCGAAAATGCACCCTTTTTAAGTCATCCTCCCTTTTTAGCAAAAAATTATGTGAAGGAAAAAATCCCCCTTTAGTGCAAAAAAATGGCAACTATTAAGCCTCTAGAGTTGTTACAATGTGAGGGAAAAGACATTGTTATCCCCATTTTATTTGCAAAATGATGGCAGAAAAAAAAAAATTATCCCCGCCCCCCCTTTACTACAAAAAAAATGTAGCTATGAAGCCTCAAAAAGCTTTTACAAAATAGCCTTCAATGATGGGCAAAATTGCAAAATTACAACTTTTACAAAGTTGTCAAAAAATTGCAATTTTTTTTGACAATGTTGTCAAAAAAAAATGGTAACTTTTTGTTTAAATATATTGACAAGCAATTTTTCTTTTATATAGAGGTAGCAATTTTTTTCACAAAAGTTGTCAAAATTTTAAATAACAACTTTAGGCAGGTTCTATTTCGGGTAAAAAAAAGTTATTTACCTATGGAGGGAGTGGGGTGTGAACCCGTGACCATCAAGGAATATGTGTCGTAGCACCTAGACAACAACCAGCTGTGCTACCTACCACGATAGGTATGAAGGGGCAAGAATATCTATTTACCTTTGCACATCGTCGACTCTTGGCCATCAACACTTACCAAGTTTTCATTTTCAAAGTGTAAACCATCAGTGATCCTGCGTCTTCTCTCTACAAATCATTGCCAAAATACAGATCGATCACAACAAATCATCCATAGAAAGCTGCAAACAAATCTTGTCCACTTGATTCATCTCGATAACATACAAACTGCTCATTTAATAAATACAATAGATTATTTCATGATGTGGACTGTAATGTTGGCGTTTGATTCATTTGTGCAACATAGAAATGACATCAAACTTCATGTTTGCCTTTGCTAATGTCAGCAACAACTCCCTAAGACTATAAATCATCAACATCGTAGACTACAAATCTATTTAATGTTGTCGATCAATCATCTGCAACTAATCAATGTTGCAGGATGAGGGGTTCTACAATCAGGAATCCTCCTGCACAAACCTAATCCTCCTGCACAACGTTGATATGAAGTTAGACAAATTTCTTCATCTTCTGCAAAGCCATACATAGGGGTGTCAAATGCAGATATGAAAGATCTATTGATCACAATGAGAGCCAACAACACTAGGATATTTACTAAAAAATTGATTGCTCACTAGATTATGCTCATGGAGTAGCATAAAGATTCCACAGATGGCCACTGCATCTAGTCAGAACATTTGCTTCAAATAAAAATCAAGGGGTGGCTATCGAAAACTATGTTCGGCTCTGCAAATGCAATATTGCAACACATGCTAATGGAAAGAACAAAATCACGCTTGGATATTTTTAGTAAATCAACGTGCAACACCAGAATAGAAGCCAAAAATATAGACAAATTGCCAAAAATTATAGGTACTTGAAAGTCACAAAACATGTGCACTCTAGGCTTAAACCTACGATGATTTGTCGTATTGAAGTTGCGTTAACATCCACCCATGATACACGTAGGAATGATTACCCATCGCATTTTAAATTTTCACAGCTGCAAATGATGATCTACTAATGTTGTTTCTAAATTATTCACTACACAAGGTGGAATAAAATAGATCATCATCTATCTTCAGTATTGAAACAATAATATTCATCACATAACTACCTCCTATTGGATCATGCACAACTATTCCATAGCGGACGTTATCTCACACAGATCTGTCATTGAGAAAACTGGATCTGCCACCTGCATTATCAAAAATTGAGCAACGAGCGATAATGGTTCGTGTATGACTCTTGGATTTCAAACAAATCTGTCCACATGTTGTTTACTGCAACCAAACAATTTTCACATTGTAGCAATGTAGAGCAAAACAGATTTACCAACAACGTAATTTGCAATATGGATCAGGCGACTACTTTGTAACCTCTCATAGTTTGTGACCTACGCAACATTTCAAAAATTATGCAATGGCTTATGATATGACACGGACAAGGGTTGTTAATCCATTGAACATCCTTGTAGACAAAACCAATGCATAAAAGTTTAAAACTAGATATTTAGCTATGTTTGTGAGCACAGTCTACGAAAGAAAAATTGTAAAAAACAAACCTTTTAGTCCCACATATGGGATGTGGGAATCAAAGATGTTTAAAAAAGTAAATGTGTATAATGGTTTATGACCACCTCATGGTGGTCTCCCATATCGTGCGAGCTTTTACCATCCATGAATCAAGCCAGTTAGTCCCAGCTAATAGGACACCTTTCTTACACGTGTTGCCACATCATTTGCTCTTGGTTAGGTCCTTAGGGTGTAGCCATGTAGGTCCGTAAATATCCCATCTGGTCACATCCTAGGGCTTGGGTCCATCTGCGTGATCCCCTCCATGTTAGGTGACAACACAGTCCACGTTAGTGCTTGTCTAGTCCACCTCTTAGGTAGAGTCCACATTAGATCGTTGAGATCCTCATAGGCTGTGTCACGACTTGTCTTCCAAAATTTGGTCCTTGCCACGTCCACTCGAGCCCACCAATCCATGTGTCAACATTGTTAGTGTAGGGTCCATCGTCAATCACCTACTCAGGTTATCCTCCTTATGCCACATCACAACCATACCAGATCTAGGTCAGCAACATAGGATTCTAAGCTTAGCATTGACTAGTCTGGACATTAGCTACATGTTTCCATGCTGGCAGTCTACAGTCCCATCAAGCAGTGCTCTACAAGTATCTTGGTAGTTTGACAATGCCACATCACCCTTCAGATCATGTAGCACATTCACCTCAATCGAGGTATATCCTGCACTAACAATACAGGTTAGATTTCCTTCATAAGCTTCCATGTACTCGCAATCAAAGTCATGTGTTGACTTCCACTACGAAGTGGATTTTTGTGTGTGCCATGGTATCATGGTCAGATATGACAATGGAGTCTATGTCCAACTAGGTACAATGGAGTCTGTGTGCTTTCGATCCTTTGGGATATCTCAAGAAGCATACCTAGGTCAACCATCTAGGTGGTCGAGCTACAAAATGAACCCCCACCAAGTGGACTCTGATACCATATTAGAGTAGGGAAAGCATGATAATTATTGATTAAGAAAAGGATTAAATACAAAATAATATGCCCAAATTAGTCCGTGGAATATGGAGCTAATCATACCTTACTAACAATAGAATATAATAACATAACAATATGATATACTTGCTAAAAATATGATATTTACAAAGAGTAATGAATATCTAATCTAGGTAAGTAAATCTATCCTAACAACCTATTTACCAAATGAGGTAATACTATAGTTACTATGGAATAATACCTCTAACAAATTTTTTATATTATAAAATTGATAAAAGGAAAATCATTTGTTGTGCTGGATAGGGACTAATATTTTATCAATCACAGGAGAAATAAGGTGTTATAAAGTTTATTTGGGATTTGTAATTTTTGAAAGTTAAATCTAGGAGAAATAAGGTGTATAAAGGCTTATTGATATTGTAATGTGTGCTTGAGAAAATTAAATCTTGTGTAAGGAGTTATAAGGTGTTATTGTGGTTTGATTTTTTATTGTAATTTATGTATGGTGAAAAGGAATGTTGAAGGGTTTTTGATAATTATTAATGCTTCATATTTGAGAACAAAATTCATAGAGCATTATTTTTCAGATTCTATTGTGCACATTTTTAAAGGAGAAATTTAATGTGGATGATTTGAAAGAGAGATCTACTAACCAGTTTTGAAGTGGTACTTTTAAAGGGAAATTATTTTTGAGATAGGTTTTTGAAGGCACATCTTCATCAAAGCAAGTTAAGAGGTATTGTGATATCATTCCTTCTAAAAGGTGTTTGGTTGAGCAAATATTTTTGAATCATAATATGGAGAAATTTTTTTTGACTAGTTTGGATTTTTGGAAATATTTGAGTTAGGGTTTGTGAAAAAAAATGTGCATCCTTGTTGAAAGAAATTGAAAATACTTTTTCTAGAGTTTGTGAACAAGTTGTTCTTTATCCTTGAAATAAATTGAAATACTTGTGCTAGGGTTGAGAGCAAACTTGTGTATTATTGTATTTGATCTTTGAGAACAATTTATGCATTGGGTTGAGTGTTCGTGAAAGTGAATGTGCAAGTGTTAGAAATCAAATTTGTGAAGCAAGTGTGTGTATCAATTTTGATTGTGGGAAATACATAAGAAGGTTAGTTATAAAGTGCTACGCTAGAGATACCTTTAGAATGCAATAAATGTGAGACATGTGAAAGCGACAAACTTAATGAATGTGAAGAACATATTGAGCATTTCCTAGTGCATATCATTCTCTATATGATCAAGAGGTTAAACAAATTTTGGGAAGAATATGTCTAAATTACCTAGTTGAAGAAAGCATTTTTGAAAGAGATACAAGCATTATTTTGAACATCATTTGTGTGCAAGATTTTGGATTGGTTGAGTATGTGTTATGAGCAGTTTTGAGCATGTGTTAGAGTAGAATTGAGCAAGTCTTATGAGAAGACTTGAAGCAATTTTGACATAGATTTTAGCAAGTCTTGTGAGAAGACTTGAAGCAGGTTTGAGATAAATTTGTGCATGTAATGTGTGCAAATTTGGAATAGAGTTGAGACATATTTGTGCATGTAATGTGTGCAAATTTAGGATAAAGTTGAGACAGATTTGTGCATGTAATGTGTGCAAATTTGGGATAGAGTTGAGATATATTTGTGCATGTAATATGTGCAGATTTGGGACAAAGTTGAAAAATATTTGTGCATGTAATATGTGCAGAATTGGAATAGATTTGAGATAGATTTGTGTATGTAGTGTGTGCAGATTTGGAGCAGAGTTAAACAGAGGTGTGTACCAGCTTGGAGATGACCAAAGTAGAAATGATAGGTGTCTCTTGTGGATAGAGGTCCACTAGCAATAGCAATGGGGATAGAGGTCTCCTGTGGATAGAGGTCCAATAGCTATATTAGTGGGGATAGAGGTCTCCTGTGGATAGAGGTCCACTAGCCAAAGCAGTGGGGATAGAGGTCTCCTGTGGATAGAGGTCCATTAGCCATAGTATTGGGGATAGAGGTATCCTATGGATATATTTCCACTAGCCATAGCAGTAGAGATAGAGGTCTCTTATGGATAGAGGTCCACTAGCTAGAGTAGTGGGGATAGAGGTCTCCTATGGATAGAGGTCCACCAGCTAGAGCAGTGGGGATAGAGGTCTCCTATGGATAGAGGTCCACTAGCCAAAGCAGTGGGGATAGAGGTCTCCTATGAATAGAGGTCCACAAAATTGAGCATAGGGGATTGATATATCCTTTGTATAGGGTTCCATAAACATTGTAATAAGGAATTGGTTCCCAAGAGATTTGTTGAGAAAATTTAGAAGAAATATTTTCTCCATGGATGTAACCCACATTGGGTGAACCACATTAAATTTGTGTCTCTCATGTGTGTGATGATTTGTGCATTGCCTTGTTACTACTATTGATGATATTGGTTAATAATGCTATGAAAGGATATTGCAATTGATAACATTGGATAATATTGTTTGGGAAAGAAAAGTAAAATTTTATCTTATACTGTTCACCCTCCCTCTCAGTATAAGCTTGTGTTCTTCAGGGAGATAATGAGAGGCTACAAATTTATAGAAAGCACCATGCAGTTGAAGAAAGCCCTCATGAAAGGGAGAATAATTTATATTGTAAAAATAAATGAAGTTGAGAGAGATCAAAAGAAATAGGTGTTTGAGGAACACCCAATTCTATGGGAATTTCAAGATGTATTTCCAAAAGATCTGTCAGGGCTCCCTTCTAAAAGAGAATTTTATTTCACTATTGAGATTATACCAAGAGTGGAACCCATTTATCGATCTTTGTATAGGATGTCACCTATTGATATGCAGGAGTTAAAGATGATTGCAAGGGTTATTGGATAAGGGATTGATAAAAAAAGTGTGTCACCATGGGGTGCACCCATTTTATTTATGAAAAAGAAGGACATATCTCTAAGATTATGTATTAACTATAGGATGTTGAATAAGGCCACAATAAAAAACTGGTACTCTTTTCCCAAGATCAAAGATTTATTTGACCAACTAAGAGATACCACGATGTCTACCAAGATAGACCTAAGTTTAGGGTATCACCAAATGAGTATTCATGAGGAATACACTCCCAAAATGACATTTAAAATGATGTATGGGCATTACGAGTTTACCATCCTACCCTTTTGACTAACCAATGCACCCGCTACTTTCATGAATTTAATGAAAAGTGTGTTCAGAAGGCACTTGGGCTAGTTTATCCTTGTATTCCTTGGTGACATCCTCATATATTCTCAAATTAGGGAAGAACACAATAAGCATCTCAGGATCATGTTGGAACTGCTAAGAGAGAATCATTTCTATGGGAATCTGGCCAAGAGCAATTTCTATGTTTTGGAGGTGCACTATTTAGGGCATGTTATATCGGATAAAGGGATTGTTGTGGATCCATATAAAATAGAGGCCATGATAAATTGGTTGCCCCCTACAAATATTACTAAGGTAAGAAAATTCATGGGGCTAGAAAGCTATAACTAGCATCACATAAAGAATTTCTCAAAAATTGCCTCGACAATAACTAGTCTCCAAAATAAGGGAAAGGAATTCAAGTGGATGGAGAAATGCGAGGCTGCCTTTGCCATGCTAAATCAAAAGCTCACTAATACACTAATATTAAAAAATTTGGATCCTCAAGGAGAGTTTATGGTATGCACGTATGCATAATTGGAAGGACTAGGGGGAGTGCTCATGCAAGAAGAGTTAGTAGTGGCTTATACTTCAAGGAATCTTAAAAAGCATGAGGTTAATTATGCCACACATGATTTAGAGCTAGCCACCATAATGCATGATCTAAAGGCTTGGAATCATTATCTAGTAGGAAGACCCTTTGATCTAAGATCATACCACCAGAGTCTGAAGTACATATTTACTCAACCAATGCTCAACGTAAGGTAAAGAAGGTGGGTTGAGTTCCTCATTGAGTATGATTTTAAAATTGAGTACATTAAAGAAAAAAATAAGGTTGCGGATGCCTTGAGTAGAAGGAAACACTTAGCATTGATAGCTAGAAGTCACATAAAACTCATGGATCAAGTAAGGCAGGAGCAATTTCAAGAAGGATATTATCAGGAAATTCTAGCCAAGTTAAGAGAAGAACCTGAGGGCAATAAGGAATTTAGGTTGATAGATGACCTCATATGTTATAAAGTAAGAATAATCATACCAAAATCAAGAGATTTAAGGAAGATATTGATGCAGGAAGTCTATAGATCTCCTTATATGGCTCGCCTCAAAGGAGTAAAAATGAGATAAAACCTAAAAAGGACATTTTTCTAGGTATGAATTAAGAAGGATGTTATAGATTTTGTGGCCCGATACCTCGAATGCTAGAAGGTCAAGGCAAAATGCAAGCATCCTGCAGGATATTTGTATCCCCATAGTATACCTACTTAGAAATGGTAGGTCATATAAATGGATTTTATTGTAGGCTTACCTAAGACTAGATACCAACATGATGCAATATTTGTAGTAGTCAAAAAATTAACCAAGGTCGCACACTTTGTACCTGGGAGCACCAATGACGATGCTCAAGTGGTGGATAATAGGTTTTTTAAATAACTATTCAGATTACATGGGTTCCCTAAGGTAATTTTAACAGATAGGGATTCCAAGTTTACTTTAGAATTTTAGAAAGCCCTACATCAAGCAATAGACACAAAGTTGCATATGATTTCAGCATACCACCCTGAAATAGATGGTCATATGGAGCGGGTAAACCAATTTTTGGAAGATATGCTCTGAATTTATTGCATGGACCACAAGTCTCGATATGAAGACTATCTTTCTTTGGTAGAGTTTACCTACAATAATGAATAGCATTCCTCTTTAGGGATGGTAACATTTGACGCATTTTATAGGCAAAAGTGTAGGACACCTCTATCATGGGATAACCCATAGGATAGAATAGTAATTGGACCATAAATGGTTAGGGAAATGGAAGAGCAAATTAAGGTAATTAGGAAAAGGCTAAAGGAGGTTTCTGATAGGCAGAAGAGCTATGTCGATCTAAAGAGAACTAAAGAATACTCAGTGGGAGATAAAGTGTTCCTAAGGGTCAAACCAATGAAATGTGTGATCAAGTCCAAAAAACTAGATCCATGGTTTATAAGGCCCTTTGAGATCATTGATAAAATTAGTCTGGTTGCATACCAAATTGCCTTACCTCCAAATTTATCAAAATACCATGACACCTTCTATATATATTTGTTTAGAAAATATATTGCTAACCCTGAACATGTGTAGGATGTCTCTAACTTGCATATGGCAAACCCATAGGCAATCAAAGTAATGCCAGTAAGGATCCTTGAATTTCACTCTAAAGCTATGTGAAATCAAACCCTTGAGCATTATAAGGTTCAATGGGACAGTTTTCTAAAAATAAATACCACTTAGGAGAAGGTGGCAAAGATGCAAAAATATTTCCCTTTCTTGTTTGATGAACTTTAAGCTATTGTAACAAGTTTCTTAATTTTAAATGCAATTAAAAAAATAACTAATAAACACTAGGGAAAATGTTAATACTAGTGGGGGAGGATTTCATGACCCTCCTAGATGGACTTTTGAAGCATAGAAAAATAATATATTAAAAAATATGACTTATATTTAATTTTGTGCAATAAAATAGCTTTATGATATTAGATAAGTAATGAAGGATGTGTTATTTCTAATAAATTGCCAATGTGTAGGATCAGGTGCACTCGTGAGTGGAGGAAATTGAGTCATCCACCGGAGGCAAGAGTACTTGAGAAAGGGGAAATGATGATAAGGCAACTCGAAGGTAAAACAGATAGATACCTTCATATAGGAATTCATTCGGTTAAGGGATAATCATCAATGTCTAATCACCTTGAGATCCAAACTGATGGCCTAGTAACCGTCGTAAGATATAGAGGCTAAGATAAGCAATTAGATTGATGGAAAGACTCCCTATTTGTTTCATGCAGTTGCTTGATTGTCTTTTACTTCAACATTATTAACCTTGATAACCGGTGATCATGGGGTAGATGGTTTGCCTTCACAAACTTCATATGAATGTTGTTTAAATAAATAGTTTATTTATTTAAAAAGAATAAAAGATGTTGCTGAATAAATAGTTTATTTATTTAGAAAGAGCAATGGATGTTGTTTAAATAAATAGTTTATTTATTTAAGAAGAGTAAAAATATGTTGCTAAATAAATAGTTTATTTTTTTAGAAGGAGCAAATAGATGTTTCTAAATAAATAGTTTATTTATTTAAGAAGGATAAAAGAAATATTATTAAAATAAATAATTGAATTATTTTTATAAAGGCAAAAGATAATGCTTAAAAAAAAAAGTGTTTGCCTCGACGTGCCTAGGAAGTTGCCTCCCACCTATCGATCGACCCCCCTTGAGGTGTTATGGTGACAAGATGACATTTAGTAGAGTAGGCCAAATTGCCCTTTGGAGAACCAGTCAAGCCAAAGATGCACGAATCTACTCTAACATAGAAGAAGACTCTTTACAATGATCACCTTATGAAGATAAGGGAGAGGGGTTTTCACCCTACCTCCTATCAGAGGTTGGTCGGGGAGTAATGGTAGGTACGCAGAGAACATGGATTGAGCAAGCAGAGAATATGTTGAGGAAAAAGGCTTGAAGCAAAAGGGAGTAGGAGAGATGAGCATCCATCAAGTAGGAGATACAAGCATCTATCGAGCTGGAGAAGATGAGCATGGCGAGTGACTACTGAGCAGGGCAAACAACCCATTTCTGTGGGTGAATCAGGTTGATCTCTGATCAAATTCGGTTGTTATATTTTAGTAGCTAGATCTATGTTTAGAGCTCGTAGATATATGTTTTTGAGAGCTCAAAAGATCTATGTTTAGAGCTCATAAATCTATGTTTTTAAGAGCTTGAAAGCTCTATGTTTAGATCTTGAAACCTTATGTTTTTAAGATCTCAAAAGCTTTGTACTTAGAGCATTGAAGTTCTATGTTTTTAAGAGCTTGAAATCTCCATGTTTAGAGCTCGTAGCTCTATGTTTAGAGCTCATAGATCTATGTTTTTAAGAGCTTGGAAGATTTTTGTTTAGAGCTTGAAACCCTATGTTTTAAGATCACAAAAGCTTTGTGCTTAGAGCACTGAAGCTCTATGTTTTTAAGAGCTTGAAATCTCTATGTTTAGAGCTCATAAATCTATATTTTTGAAGCTCGAAAGCTCTATGTTTAGATCACCGAAGCTATATGTTTTTATGAACTCAAAAGCTTTGTGTTTAGAGTACCTAAGCTCTATGTTTTTGAGAGCTCAAAATCTCTATGTTTAGAGCTCGTAGATCTATATTTTTAAGAGCTTAAAAGCTCTGTATTTAGAGCTCGAAGCTCTATGTTTTTAAGAGCTCAAAATATTTGTGCTTAGAGTGTCAAATATCTATGTTTTTATGAGCTCAAAATCTCTGTAGTTAGAGAATCGAAGCTCTATGTTTTTGAGAGATTGAAAGCTCTGTGTTTAGAGCTCATATCTCTATGTTTTTAAGAGCTTAAAATCTCTATGTTTAGAGCACAAAAGCTCCATGTGTTTGAGAGCTTGACTCTATGTTATAAGAGCATCATAGCTCTGTGCTGATTTTAGAGCTCATAGCTCTATGTTTTTAAGATATCAAAAGCTCTATGTTGTGTTTATGAGCATTAAGGCTCCATGTGTTTGAGAGCTCAAATCTACATTATAAGAGCACCATAGCTCTGTGTTGTATTTATGAGCGTTGAGGCTCCATGTGTTTGAGAGCTCGAATCTGCGTTATAAGAGCACCATAGCTTTATGTTGTGTTTAGAGCATCGAAGCTCCATGTGTTTGAGATCTTGACTTTGCATTACAAGAGCACCATAGCTTTGTGTGGTAAGACCATCATAGTTTGTAACTACATGTTGGAGTATGCATAGCATTGTGACATTTTTGTGCTCCACGATTGTGATGTGGATGTAGGGGTATCATAGTTACCATGGCAATTAGTAGTTAGCTAAGCACAGTGGTGGCAGGTAGGGCGGGAAGTACCGAAGCTCCTTGGATCCTTCTATCCATCATTGTGGGATGGATGTCTTAGGAGAAATGCATGGGAGGATCATCTATTAATACACTTGATTTGATGCCCTGAGTAAACCCTAATTTGTAAAGTTACAGCCAAGTCAGGAGTCTCCTTTAGTTACCGACCATTGTCTTCTTTCTAGAATTTAGGAGATGATAAATGAATTAGATGATTATTTTGTAGTTTAATGGGTATGGGACCTTTTGTTATGAAATAAATGAATTAGAAGATTATTTTGTAATTTAAGGGTATGGGACCTTTTTTTATGAAATAAATGAATTAGATGATTATTTTTTAATTTAAAGGTATGGGACCTTTTGTTATGAAATAAATGAATTGGATGATGAATTTGTAATTTATGGGTATGGGAACTTTTGTTATGAAATAAATGAATTAGATGATTATTTTATAATTTAACGGTATGGGACCTTTTGTTATGAAATAAATTAATTAGATGATTATTTTGTAATTTAAAGGTATGGGACCTTTTGTTATGAAATAAATGAATTAGATGATTATTTTTTAATTTCAGGGTATGGGACCTTTTGTTATGAAATAAGATGAATGATGGATATTTTGTAATTTAAGGGTATGGGACCTGATGAAATAAAATGAACAATAGTTATTTTGTAATTTAAGGTTATGAGATATTTTGTTATGAAATAAATGAATGATGGATATTTTGTAATTTAAGGGTATGTCACCTTATGTTATGAAATAAAATGAATGATGGTTATTTTAAAATTTAAGAGTATGGGACCTTATGTTATGAAATAAAATGAATGATGATTATTTTATAATTTAAGGGTATGGAACCTTATGTTATGAAATAAAATGAATGAAGATTATTGGCAATTTAAGGGTATGGGACCTTATGCTATGAAATGAAGAAAAATATTTATTGTGGATGAAGGTAGTTGTTTGAGTAATGAGATGTATGAACCTAGTTCCTAAAAATTAAGGGTATGGGACTTTAATTTTTGAGAATGTTTGTTAATTTATTTACAAGTATAGTGCATGATTTGATGCATTTATGATTGACTCCCTCAATTTGACTAAGGAGATATGGAAAGGGTAGTTTCTATGATTAGTACTATGCATTAGTAAGTTGAATTGCTTGGGTTATTTGTATAGTTGCAATTTGGAAATGAATTAAGTAAGTGCATATAGAAGCATGTCTATCTAGATCCATGAGTGTCCTAATATCCTAATATCCTCATTGATCGATGGGAGATCAGGAAGGCCATAATCATGATATGGATCCATGCACAAGTTTGCTCTCTACGTTACATCTTGTATTTTATGCAATAGATTAGATTGTGGGGAGATTTCCCCAATGAAATGGATGTAAAGTATTGTAGAAAGTATGGGATATACCATACTTATTTATTCATATGAATGAACATTACAATTACTATGCTTAGTACTCCTTTATTTATATTATTGCATTTAAATCTTTAATGTATGTCTATTTGGTGATTGTTTCTTTACGCTTGATTATTCTTGTTGTTGTTCAGTTCTTTTTGTTAGATTTAGTATCTAGATCTTTAATGCTCTTGTGTGGTTAAAATAATGAATCATTAGTAAGTTCTAGGTGAACTTAGTGGATACCCTAAGGGCTTGAGACCCCCTTAGGGAGATTGGTGACTAGGTTTAGAATATTGTACCAGAGTTAAGATAGCTTATCAGTAGATAATATCGATAGCTTAACTCGCTTTACACGTAGCTTATCACACATAATGGCTTGTGTGGATATGGAGATGCATGTATAGCTTCTAATGATTTAAGGTGGTAAGTCTAGCTCATCAAGACTAATGAGAGGGATGGAATTATCTATGCAACATAATATAGGCTTATGCAGACAAACTTGCATGAAGGGAATATTGTATGGTATAGTTCTTAAGGAACTTAGGGGATGTCAAACAATAAGCCAGTCTAAGAATGGGCAAGGATTTATGAATCCTTCTCCTTAGTCAATATATATATATATATATATATATAGATTAGTGAATATACAAGAGACATTCCAATTTTTTCTTGAAATACTGTTACGATAGGTAAGAATTTAAAGATGATCAACATGATATGTATGCTACTATTTCCCTTCCTAAAGAGGTATTTGACAAATTTCCACTATTTATGAACATGAGCCTTACCACCATTATTTAAACCTAAGAAAATATAAGATTCTCTTTTGTTTTATCAAAGGTTGGCCAAATTACATAAAGCCCATGAGGATGTTGCCAAATTAAAACAAGTAACATTTTGTGTGGATAATGACAACATGGGGGAGGAAACTAATAGTGATGCACATAGTGATTTTAATGAAGCCTTTAACATTGAAACTAATAATGATCCCTCTTTTAATTCTACTTCTTAGGAAGGTGTGGGGCATTACCAAGTAGGCTCAATATAAGTTCCCATTTTAGATGATGATGATGATAGTCATTTTTATATAATTTTTCATGAAATTGATAACAATAATTTATTTTCCTATTGCATTCTTAGTAATGTCAAATGTAATCAATACAAATATAAGTTAGGCATAGGAAAACTATTATTTCTATTATATCTAGATAAATACCTTTGAATAGTCTACGTGAAACACGAATTATTCCATTTCCTAGGCAATTAACAAAGGATGAAATCTATAAATTTTAAAATTGCTATGAAGATAGACTAATTCATTGTTTTATCTCTAAAAAAATCCTCCATTGTTTTGTACTAAATTAGAATCCATGGTTGGATTTACCTCTATTAAAATTTATTCAATAGAGTCATGGTTACCTCTTTAAGTGGCAATTGTAGGAAAGACTATTTTTTCAACTATTTTTGGATATGTTCCTACTATTTTCATAATTTCTAATGACTATTTGACCTATAAGATTCCTATTGTGCATAGATTATTTGATATGTTTGATAAAATTTCTCTACAATCATTATTTCCTGTTAATGTGATGATCTTAGTTCCTGCCATTTTTAAAAAATAATGAATGTAGAGATGTTTACTATTGTTCCTATTATCTTATTTCCAATCTTGGATATATTTTCCTACTCGAATAGGCTATCTAACAAGTGGCTTGATAGTTTGATTGCTTCTACACCCTCTTGTTTGGCAAGGTACTTTATTGAAACTAAGTTTTCCATTGAATTAAAATCCAAGGCTATCATTAATGATATGATGAAAACGTATAAGAAATTATAGCCATACACTAACCCTCACATCCCTATATTTCTTAATTATCAGTCACATACTCAAATCCTCTCTAGGATTAGGAGAAAGAGATATGTATAGGAAGAACCATCAATTTACATTCCTAATGATTTTCTCTTTCTTCCATCATTAACCAATAACAAATCCATATTAAAGTTCTTACTAGAGAGGAAAGGATCATCCGTAAATATATAATAAGGGGTTCCTTCAAGATACCAATCCTAATTAGGAGAGGCATAAATGGAATGATTATGTTTGCTAGATTGACATTAATTCTAAATTAGATAATCTTCCCCTTACTCCATACCATTTTGAAGAAGACAATATTATGAATGTCAAGGAGCTGACTATTAATATTAACATAGGCACCCCTAAGAAACCATGTATATTTAAAATTGGGTAAGCCTATATAATGAATAACAATCCATTTTTACTATCTTACTTAAGGAGTATAAGGATGTTTTTCCTAGGAATATTCTAACATGATTGGAATAGATGAGGATTTTGTCATCCATAACATTATTACCTATAAGGATGTCATTTCCATCTGACAGAACCAAAGAAGATTCTATTATCTCATTCTTTTTTGAATTGTTTATATGGGATTGAAACAGGCCCCACCTATATTACATCATCACTATATAGTGGTATTATAACAAAGCTTGGTTATTATCCATATATCACTTGGAAAAATTTAAACCTTGATATCCTCCTTGAATGTTGAGAAATATAACTGGTTGAGCTAATTCCACTTGATTGGTTCTCTTATCTCATTCAATACTAGTACAAAATAAAAATATAAAAGCTAGAGGTAAATTTTATAAGACCTATTGAGTCCTAGGAATGGGCATCTAACATTGTGCCTATGAAAAAGAAAGAAAATAATATTATATGATTTGTTGTGATTTCCAAAACATCAACCTAGGTTGTCCTAAGGACAACTTTCCTTTGCCCTCTATTGGTGTTATTGTTAGTTCTACCATAGGGTATGAAATATTGTTCCTTATGGATGAAAATTAAGGTTATAACAAAATTTTGATTGTCCCTAAGGATCAAACTAAAAAAACTTTTATTATATCATAGGGCGCTTTCCATTATATTGTCATACCCTTTGGATTGAAAAAATGATGGTGCTACTTATCAATGGGCTATGACTATCATATTTCATGATTTTATTGGAAATATAGTGGAATCTTATGTGAATGACCTTTTGAATAATTCTAATAAGTACATTGATCAACCAACTGACCTTTGTGTCATATTTTAGAGATTTCATACTATAAAGTTAGAATTAATCTCAAGGAAAGTATTTGGTATTACTAGTGGCAAGCTACTAGGCATTATGGTGTCTCATAGAGGCATAGATGTTAATCATGACAAGAATAAATACATTAATGCTATGCATCCACCTCAAAATATTAAATATATCAAATCATTCTTGGGAAAAATTGGAGCTATTAGGTGGTTTATCCCTAAGTTTGCTTTCAAATCTCACCCATTAAATCATCTACTAACAAAGATTTTGAGTTAAAATAGGATGAAATTTATAACAAGGCCTTTCTTGAATTAAATAAATTTATTTTTCGGCCTCTAATTCGTTTCCCACCCAACCTAGATAAGTTATTTATTTTGTACACCTTGACTACTCAAGTTTCCTTCAGAATGGTTCTTACTCGATAAGATGATAACAATAAGGAGTGCATCATGTACTATATTATTTAATAAATGCTTTTGGTAGAAACTCGATACACTCCTATGGATAAAGACTACTTGTCCATCTACTTTGCTTGTGAGAAATAAGGCATTATATGTTATATCAAATAACTTGTATCATCATTAAAACTAACCCCTAAGGAAAATGTTATAAAAATGTTAGATCCCTAGTGATATTTTATATGGTAAATGGATCACGATGGAATAATTTGATCTCTATATTGTCACACAACAAAATATTAAAGCTCAAGTGATGACTAATCAATTAGAAGCAACTCCTGAATCTACATTACAACCCTTAAATGAGGTATTGTGTGATGAGAACATAACAGTAATATTTTCTTCCTCCATTGCTTCTAGATTTATTTAGGAGTAGGTTCCTTATAATATTATGAGTATGAAAAGGCCCTACTAGAATCTTATAAGGTTATTTATAAACATCATGAAGCTAAAACTAATGCTAAAAATGATACACCCTCTACTTACAAAGATTATAACAATTTCCTCCACCTTGAAACTTGGATATTTCAATTTCATGTAGCAAGGAATGACTTTGGGGTAGGATTTGGCATCTTTATCAAGTCTCCAACTAACCTAGTTATTCCCATGGCCTTTCACCTAATTTGTTTTGGAATTACTAATGATGTTTTGGAATATGAAACTTTAATTTTATGACTCTTGGCCAACCAATGCATTATTATCAAACACATCAATGTGTTAGGCAACTCTCAAATTGTAGTCCATAAGATATTTGATGAGTATGCTATAAAAAGCTTCTCATTTTATTGTTTAAGACCAAGTGGCTACCAATTCAGTCAATTATTTTGAGTCTTTTTCTATTAGGAATTTTCCAAGAGGGAAAAATGTTGAGGTTGACTCTTTAGTCACTTCAACTAGTATATTCATACCACATTAAAATATTATTGAAACAAATTTTGTGGTAAACATTCATGATGAACATATGATCTTTGTCATTGATGCCTTTGTGAGTGTGTACATAATCAAGGTCAATACTATTATTTTCCAAATCCCTCATTATGATCTTTTGCATGGAAATATTTGACTCTTTCTCAATCCTCAATAATCAAACCTAACCACCTATGAACACTACTATGCAATGGGCTCACCTCTATAAGAGATAATTTCAATATATTGTTCTCCATAGGATATGTATCATTGTAATCCTGATGGTGTTATTTTTTTATGCCTAATAGAATACAAGGTGTACAAATATATCTTTTAAGTTCATAGTGGTGAATATGAAGGACACTTTAGTGGTCATTCCATAGCTCATAGATTGTTAATAATATGTTACTTTTGGACAACAATGGAATCTAATACTAATAATTATGTCAAGTCATGTGACAAATGTCAATTCTGTAAAGATAAAAGTCATGCCTCCACATAGGTTCTTCATCCAATTGAGTTTCCATGGACTTTTCCACTTGGGGTCTTGACTTTTTTAGACCTATTTGTCCTTATATGGGCACAACTTTACTATCACAACCAATAATAGTTTACCATATGGATGGAAGTTATGCCACTGAAAAAATTATCTTTAATCAAATTGTATGTTGCTTTGGAATCCCATCTACTCTCATATTGAATAAATGTAATCCTTTCAAGGAAATACAAGATTTAAATTATTATTTAGGGATTCAAAACCATTTTTCCATATCTTACTATCCACAAGAAAATGTTCAAGTTGAATATAACAATAATATTTTGGTAAACATTTAAAAATAAGGTAGTTAAATAATCAAATAAATATTGGCACTTAAGTTATATTTCACATTGTTGGCATACCATACTAGTATTTGGATGTCTACAAGGGCAACCCCTTTTTCTTTGGTTTATGGTATTGACGTTGTTTTGCTACTTGAATAAAATATTATTTTTTGCATGCTTCTTTGAAAAAATTATTGAATCATGATGGGTATCATCAAGAGTATTTAGAAGATCATCTTTATTAACTTACTACTCTTGATGAGAGGCATCTATGTACTCCTAATCACAATACATCCTATAAGAGTTGTGTTTCCAAGCAATATAATAAGAAATTCTCTCATCATGATTTCAAATCCAAGGATCTTGTCCTCAAGCTCAATAATCTATATAAGAAGTGCAAGTTTATATAAAAATTTCTTAGTCCATCCATTATCAAAGAGTTATTTGTGTTTAGGGAAATAAAATTGAAAACAATGGATGGAGTTGAGTTAGAGGAACCAACCAATTCCATGCATGTTAAATGCTTCTATGGATAGTCCCATTTTGACCTAGTTGTAGTTCTTGTGTTTTCTTGGTTTGTGTGTTGACTTTAGTGCCTTGTTTTTCACTTTGACTGCTTTAACTATCTACTTGTGAGTGTTATTTTTATACTTTCTTCAATTTGGCATGTCTTGGTGTGTTTTGTGATGTTTTATCTCTCTTGAGTATGATCACCACTTAAAGCAATGATAATAGTTATCTTGGATTTTCAACTCCTTTATTCCTAGTTTTGGTCTATTGTGGCATTTGATTCCTCTTATGTAATTTGCATCCCATTTTGCTACTTGGCATTTTCCATTCATTTTTATTAGCATTTATTTTTAAATAAGTTTACATAAGTTTTATTAGAGGTCCCAGTCCCATCAAAGTGAGTGGGGTTTGAACCTTGGACCTCTCAAAAAAAGGCCAAAGACCTTACCACCATTGTAAGCTTGCAACGTTTTGTTATTAGCATTTATTACTATTAACTTTAGTTGTACTTTATTTTTCTTCATCATGGTGTCACTCTTACTAGTAAGAGGCACCATGATATCTTCAAACTCTTTATTGGTTCATGTTAGTACCTAATTTAGGTGTCATAAAGAAACTACCTTAGTTCAACCTAAGCCATATCCTATATGGTATGTGTTAGAACACCAAGGTAACATTATTTTAAATTTTATGCAATAAATAATATTTCAATAAATCCAATCAATCCATCATTTTTGGTATCCCGCTATAGTAGGAAGCATGCCTTGTTGAACAATGTGCTCGATTCTATACTATAGTGAGCCACTCCTATTGTAGTATGGGTATGATGAATTTCCCTTCCATGGGATATTCCTTCCTTGGGGTGCACTATAACATGTACCTAGCTCATTTCTAATCACTTCTTACTATCTTCATTCTCTACAGTGGTAAGTGTACCTTATTAAATTATGATCTTGGATGGATACTACAATAAATTATTCATTGCAATAAGGATATGGTGACTTTACCTTCCACAAGATCTTCCTCCCCTATGGCATTGTAGCATGTATCTAGCCTACATTTCTTTACGATGAGTATGCCTTATTGACCAATGCATCCATCATCATAGATAGAGCATAAGTTGTCCTCAGAGACATATATTTATATCCATTTGTGGCATAGGTTAGCATCCTTTGGTCCATCACAATAGTGAGTGAACATGATTGACTACCATATTATTTATCTATGTCTATCTCATGGTTTATTTTAGTATTGAGGGACATGTACTTATACTTGTATATGGTGTGAGTTAGATTCTCTTAGTTTACCCTATTATAGTGATGAGTGTGTTTGTTGGTACTTGGCATTTGTTGACTATTATGTGTGGCCTACCTACTAAAATATGTACAGTTGGCATATCATCTCATGCATGGCCACCACTAGAGGAATATAGTGTATGATGAGCACATCATTAAATGCTACCCAAATATTTCATCCTCTAGAACGTAAGAATATAAACCATGATGCATGACACTAAATGCTACTCAAATTATAGATGCAAAGTAAAAATTACATGCCCTTTAATTCTCCACAATCATAAGTGTATGTCATAAATAAATAATGCTACATAAATCATATATTGCCAAATAATATCATATATATCTAAAAACATAGTACATAGGACACTAAGTTCCATCATACCATATTTTCAAATATTTTACTACAAAAATGATTGTTTGCACAATATTTTGCTAAGTTCTAAAGGAATATAACAAGGTTAGTGCTTCTAGGGGTTTTGGATCACTCAAAACTCACTTGTGCACTCTAGTTTTTCTCATTTTACATCCAACTAGTATTTTTTAATGCTTTGGGAATTTCTACAAGTAAATTCCTTTCCAACTGCATGGGACAAGTAAAAATCAATTTCTTCCAATCAATATTTTGGGTTACATATAGGTAAGTATCAAGTATATTTTCCTCTACTTTTACATTTTTGGATGATTTTTTACATTTTTTTGTTGTTTATTTCAAAAAAATTGTATTTTATATTGATAGTAGAATAAAAAATAACAAAAATAATTATTTTTTCTCTATAGCATAGAAGTTTATTTTTGTATTTTGGATATCGTATATCGCTCATTTTTTTTCCAAGGACTCACAAGTGGTTATCCCTTGTGTTGTTTCCCGTGATTCTTATGGAGGGTACTACGTATTCATAAAAGAGCACTAGCAACTATTTTTTTAGGTGGTCGAGGGTCTTGTCCTCCCATATATGGGATAGGGGTGGACTAACTTTGTTAGTCCTTGAATTGGATAACAATGAGCCATGTTGGCTAGTGGCTTTGGTTTTCTTTATTCACCTAGTTGTATTTCTTCCATCTTTATTTATCATTTTTTCTTGTTAACCTTTTTAAAACCTTAAATTAAGGATATATTCATGATTAATGGATACATTTACATGTGTTTTCAAAAGCATGTATCCTAAAAATTGAGTGTTAATACCATCACTTTAAGTGGCAATCATGTTTGTTAGTTGAATTTTAGGTTTTTTAATGTATGACTATGATTCTAGTGTGTTTTTACAACCAGGGTTAAAATAGAATGTTGTTTCAACCAATGATTGCAATTTTATGGCTCCAAAAAAAGTGAAAATTAGTTGTCAGCTCCAAAAGGAAGTTATTCATTTCTTCCATGATAAATACCCATTTCACCTCATTTTCTCACCACATATTCACCAATTGATGATTATTACTATTAGCATTTTTATCAATCAATGGGTAGGAATAGCACATAATTTTATTTAACATTTACCATCTCAAATATTAAAAAATATCATAATTTACACACTATTTTTGTCATAAACCATGTATTTATAAATTAGTAAATATTCATGTAAACTTAATTGATAATCAACTAGACAAATTGGGAGGCCCCCATTTCAAATATCCTTCTCCCCCATGCTCTAATCCTAAGGTCTTCCGAGGATCTTCCTGGTACTTAATGCATTCTTGAACCTTCACGAGGTCTTCTTGGGGTCTCCCATGAAGTGTTTTCCCATTTCCTATGTGAATGTTGTTGCTTGGTCAGAATATCTTGGAGATTCTTTCCTCGGTTCCTGTTGGTGTTGGTTGGCTTCCTTCCAGCTTAGTTTGGGATATGGTGCTACGAAGCTTTTCCTTATGGGTTTTTTTGGTCTTTTGGGAGGGACCTCATGCTTCATCATTGTCCACAGTGGTGGCTTCCTCCTCTCTTTTTTGGAACTGGGCTTCTAGAAGGGGTTCAATGTCCTGTTCACCTGATGTATAAGTGGCCCTAGGTTTTCTTCTTTTGCATTTTCTTGGTCTTACATGGGGACCTCATATATAATGTCTATAGATGAGAGGCTCTCTCGGATACTTCCAAATCAATATTTCAATGGTGGGTTCAAGGTATTCTACTCTATATTTTAGAAGATCTATTGCTTGTATGTTCCAAGGTTTTTTTGATGGAACCTTTATTTGTAGCTATTTTTTGGCCCTTGGATATGGGATCTTGTGCTTGCTTATTCAACTATGGTAGAAGGTTTCTGATGATTAATTATTGGACGAATAGTTGGTGAGACTGGGCATTGATCTATTGCTGATGAGAGTTTGAAAAATCCTTTGTACAATTTTTTAATCTTGGGCAAAGATACCTTGTGCATGCTTGCTTGCTTTAGAAGATAGGTTCTTGAAGATAGTACCTATGATAGGTTCTACTTCTAGTTTTAGAGAGTTTTGGGGTGTTATGGTGTCATGAATCTCCTCTAGGATTTCCTGACTCAGACTGCATTATGTATCCTTTGCAGCGATATCTCGAGGCCTATGGATATCTCCTCGTATTGTTGATCCATATTCCAAGGCTACAAAAGGTCCTTGTGCAGGATTCCCTTGTTCGCGTAGCTTATCCCTTGAGGGAAATCTAATTTAGTTTTCTAGCAAGAATTGATTTTAAATTTGAATTTTTTGCATTGCACCAGTAGGGACCAGGAGGCCCTCTGTTCTCGTTCTTGGTCCTAGTTTTGGTTTTGTTGCATGTTGGTTCTCCTTGTTTATATGGGAAACCATTTTCAATTTTTAGGTCTTAGTTATAGATGGTCCTATGGAGGTTATCTCCATGACTTAGCCAATCCTTGTTTGTCTCTAGAAGATAGTCTTTAGGATATTGTCTCTCTTCTTGTGTTATTTTTGTAAAAGGTTCAGGGATCCTTTCAAAACCCTTTCTTTCAACCAATAATAATAAAAAAACTAGATAAATTGGAAGGGTGACCACTGATAGTTCTTTAAATATTATGGTGTTTGAAGTGGAACTAAAAGTACTTTCCTAGCTTCTTTCCTTTCGCACAACTTTTTCCATAAACTAGAATGAATGTAAAATCCTTTCATATAACTTTTGTATGGTTTTTCCATTACTAGAAAGGAGATCTCCAAATAAAGGGTGATGTGTTCCCTTTGAAAGTCTTCTTCTAAAATAGAAAAAAAACACAATATTCACTCAATTTATTAAGATAAGATAATTTAAATTTAATAATATTATCAAATAATTTATTAATTAAAATCTTAAAGGTCAAATATATCTAAATAAAAGGCTAGTAAAACACATAATATGCATGAACCATTATTTATGCTTAGAATAGAATGCCATTATTAATTTTTGTTATATTATGAGAACATATAAATCAAGCCATAATCATTTGGTATCTTATAAATATATGAAGAACAACATTAAATTACCTAAACCATAAAATTGGATATAGTAATTTTTTAATTATTATTAAAAAAGGGTTTTAAAAAGTTCTGCCACTCTTTTACACAAAAAAAGAGCTAGAAACCCAAGGGGCCTCAAGGCAGCAAAAACCACTAAAGGTAAAAAAAGCTAGAGTCCTATCGATCTTGCACTTTTCTTAAGCATCTATGCTTGATAGTTCAATTTTGAGTTCTATGTGTGAAGGTCAAAGAGTAGAGGAGTTCTAGATGGGTTTCCCTAATATATGCATATTGTTTCTAGGGTGATCAAATGATTGTTGGAAATATGAGCAGAATTTGTTGTCATTGATGTCAATGGAATACTAAGTAGATGTCAAAGGAATGTTAAGCAAATATTTCATGGTTGATTTTCTAAGAGGCAAGGATATAATATTTAATTCAAATATTATATGGCTGAAGCAGCAATAAGAGAAGCAAGAAAGATAGAAATATTATAATATTTGGGAAAAATAAAAATGTTGAAAAGATATCTCCATTCCATGGTGATTGCAAGAAAATAATAAGGTTATTTTGCTAAGGTGAAATTGGCAAAAGGTTTTTCTAAAAACCTAAGGAAGATTATATTTAAAAAGGCCCAAAGGACATTTAAATATTTAATTATAATATTTAAATTCATTATGAATTTAAAATAATTATAATTAAATTATTATTCTCGAAATTCCAAGAATCCTCCTTGAAAAGAGAAAGTGAGCAAGTTTTAATAATATTAGATGCAAACGTTAAATAATTTTAATTAAAATATTTTAACATTTTGGTTAAAACTTTAAATCAAATTATTCTTGGCATCAAAGTTCTTTTTGATAGATGGTGGCAAATCAAATAAGATTTGACGTCATTGATTTTCCCCCATCCACCGACGTGGGAGAGAGAGGGAGGCATATGGTATAAATACCATAACTTGTGCCTCATAACGAAGCAAGTCTTGGACAATTTTTAACAAGCAAACTCTCTACAGAAGTGAAATAATTTAAGAGTATAAGATAAGGTTGGTTGCCCCAAAAATTGTGGAAGTCCAAGCATGAAATATGAAAAGACAAACTCCTCAATGATTGGTTCAATGATGAATCCAAGGCATGCACATGTTTCAAAGGTCTGCATTTGATATTTTTGATGACAGTGGAAAAGAGCCTTTTGGCTCTTGGTGCATGAAGGAGATCCAAAGCACAGTTGGTGCATTTGACTCCCACGTGAGCTTGTGGCTCACACGGCTAGGGAGTCGTAGCTAAGGCAACGCACAAAAATTTAACCAGAGATCGAATCCCATGGCAGTGCATGAGGAGGTATTTATTTTGGTAAAAAAAAATTGCCTAAGGTCTTGATATTATTAAAAGGGTATGTTTATTTTGAGGGTTTGACTATTGTGTGAAGAAGGAAGTTACTTGCTAGAATTTGGTTGATGTTGTAAAGTGATTAAGGAGTGATAAGGTAGTAAGGTGAATTATTATATTATTTGAGATTTAGGGTTTTTGAATATTGTTTTAAATTTGGATATTATAAGGTGTATAAGGACTTGGCTATACACATTGTTAAAGTGTAGTGTTATGAGAAAAATATTATTGAATTGAATATTGTGAGTTTGGAGATTATAAGGTGTACAAAAGGATTTGTTATTTTGTATGAAAAATAATCTTTGAGAAAATTATTTTTGTAGAGATATTGAGAGAGGTTGTGGTAACCTAACCCTAGAATTGGTAAAGAAAATTTTGATTGTGGTTAAGACAGGTTTTGAAGACATATCTCCATCAAAATAAAAGGTATGGGTAAATCTTCCTTGTGAGAAAAATATTGGTGGATTAGATGTTGTGAATGCTAAGTTAGAGTGAAAATGATTGTTTGGTAAGTATTGTTGAGTCTAATGGTTAAAGATTTTTCTCAGTAAGTGTTGATGATAAAAATCTTGTTTGATAAGCATTGTTGGAAATATTGAGTAGGCTTTCATATTCTTGAACTAGAGTTTGTGCAAGAACATGAGTATCATTGTTATGTGAGATTGTTTGATAAACATTGTTGGAAATAATTGAATGAGTGTTCATATACTTGGACTAGGGTTTGTAAGCAAGGAGTGCTTTATTGAGTAAATTATTGAGTGGAGTTGATTGAGCCTAGTCAAGTGGAAATTTTGAAATGATAGTTCAAGTTATGTGAAACAAATTGTTCTATATTCTAATTTGATTTAAGAAAGAGATTGAAATTTATCAAGAATTGTTGTGAGTGTGAACCATATTGCGTCTCTAACAGTTCTCTATATGTTTTTATGAAAAGTTCTAGGGAGGACTTGTTGAGCATATTTGAGGTAAGTCTTGGTGAAGACTTGTTGAGCAGATTGGACAAGTTCTTGAGAGGACTTGTGGACATATTAGTGTGAGCTTTTGTGGAAGCTTACAAGGTAGATTTGAAATAAGTCTTTGAGAAGACTTGAGAGCAGATTTTCTTGATTGGTTTATTCAAACCTTGGGTTAAGGTTTGGGTAAGATATAGCATAGTTGATTTATGATTGAGTCAAGCCTTGTGTTAATGCTTGAGGATAGATTTGAGGATAGAGTTTGGTGCAAATTTGAGGACAGATTTGTGCCAGACCAAAGATAGATATTGAGCATATTTGTGCTAGATCAAAGGATTGTGTTTAGTGCATATTAGAGGATAGATATTGAGCAAAATTATTCTAGACAAAAGGACTATGTTTAGTTTAGATTAGAGGACAGAGATTGAGAAAATTTGTGCTATATCGAAGGACTATGTTTAGTGCAAATCAAAGGACAAATATTGAACAATTTTTTGCTAGACCAAAGGACTATGTTTAGTACAAATTTAAGACAGATTTGAGAGCTATCTTTGGAGGTGACAGAGTATAGAGGACAAAAATCTCTAGTGGATAGATATCCATTAGCTAGGGTAGTAAGGACAGGTCTTCTGAGTGAGGATAGGAGTCTTCAGTGGATAGAGATCCATAAGGCAATGTAGTGGAGGTAGCAATTATTCTAGAAGATCACCAACTAGAGCAAAGGAGAAGGAGTTTTCCTATGGATATAGATCCACGAACTTTATTAGGGGATTAGTCTCCTTTGTACAAATATCCATAAACATTGTTATAGAGAAATATTTCCCAAGAGATTTGTTGAGAAAATTTTAGTGAAAGAGTTTCTCCTTAGAGTAGCCCACATTGGGTGAACCACGTTAAATTGGTGTGTTTATTTTGTGTGGTGATTTATGCATTGATTTGATCATTGTTTTTGATATTTCTATTGATACATTACATAATATTTATTGGGAAATAAAAGTAAAAAGTGGTCTTATACTGTTCACCCCCCTCTCAGTATAAGCTTGTGTTCTTCAATGATTACCTTGTTGAGGTTGGTTTGAACAAACAACCAAGTAGACCTTTGATAGGAGAGAGTTTGGAGAAACATCACCAATATCCTTCCAATATAAAATCCATTAGGAGTCCTTGGATATGAAAAAATGGATTTTGAGGCTCATTGATTAATATTGAGGACTCATATGGGATAGTTATGTTCATTTGATATCCTAAACTAATCTAGAAACCTGGATATAATAAGAGAATCTATTGTTGAATTTGGCTTAAAATTGATCTCCAATGTTGGTTTGTGTTTATCTATTCAAGCATAACTATTTTAGATAGTCTAACTTGAATTTGGTTGAAAATAGCCTCACAACGCCATGTTTTTCCTTTGAATATCCTACTATTTCTCTCCTTCCAGATACACCAAAAAAAGGTTGGGATTTTTAGGCTCTATATCAATGTAACAACCTGATCAAAATTCAATCCTAAGATGAGTTCATTTTTTTTTTAAATATAAAATATGGTACTAAATTTAGTAAAGACCCAATCATTATAAGGTATAGATACCCACTTTTGAGTCACTAGTCACTGCAAATGACCCTCAAGTGGATAAGAGTGGCCAATCTCCTATAAAATATTTTTGGGTTTTACTTTTCAAATCCTTGTCCATTAGAAAATATGCTTTAGTGGTCCCCCCATATTTTTGATACACTACTTTGCATGAGAAAATTTGACCATGACATAGGGGTTATCCTTTAAGGACCATAACACTTATATGGGAACACCTTTCTCCATTTTAATCATATTATAATTATGGCATCTTTTGTTGCAAAGATAAAATGTAATATTTTATGGCATAATGCCTTACTTCTTAGTTGATTTTCATCTCCCATGGAATCAACTAAGGCCATTACCACTCCTTGGCAATGAACATGGCCTCACTTGCCAAAATTTATGAATAATGCGATGGATTATCCCATACCAACCCATCGTAAAATTTTCCTATGCCTCTCGTTAGGATCCTATTCATAATTCCATACAAGGAGCAACCACTCATACTGCCTTGTGAATGGTTTGGTGGAATTTCCCATACATCCCACCTTAACTCCCATATTAGCCTCTACTCACTAGGAGTTGTCATGCACAATTGTCCCTAATTGAATTGCTAACCATAATTCAACTGGGATTGGGTACTCCTGAGTAGGGTATCTTATTTAGATTTATTGTTTCTCTCCTTTTCTTTCCCTAGTTATGGTTTGGCTATTTAAGGCATAATAGGATCTTAGAAGTATCATTGATCTTTTAGCAAGGTAACAATAATTCTCTTAGAAAAATAATTTTATCTATTCTTTATTTTCCTAAAATTAAACTTCAAATAATATTACCCCTTAAAAGATATTATAAACTCTCAATTTAGAACTTTATTTATGATTTAAAAACTAACATCATGAATAATAAGCTACACTATGGTTTTCTACCAATCTCTTTAAAAGTTCAAAAGTCACAAATTCTTGTATTTAGGATTTAGGGTCTAACAAAATAATCTCTAAAGTTTTGACTTTCCTTAGGTGATGGCTCATACTTAGGATGATAAGGAGCAATTAAGTTTATTACATTTTAAATATTAAACCGAATTAGAGACAATATTAATTTGGGAAGAAGAGAGTCTAAAATGCAAAAAATCATATTTATAAAGCTTACTTTATTTTTCCTCCTATGTAAGTCAAAGATAAAGTTTGATTATCATAGATAGAACAATAAGTAATTCCTTACTTTAAATTTTAGTTTACAATTAGAATATTACTCTACTAAAAACTATTGTAAATGAAAACTCTAAATACACATAAGGGGGCAACTTAACACATTAATACACCTTCAAAATTAACCATACATATTTTAATAAAGCAAGACTCCAATAAAGTAATGAACTTCAAATATACACAAAGTGGCAACTTAACTCATTAATACTCTTCTAGCATTAACCACACATATTTCTCTAAATTTTAAAAGTTCATTCAATAAAATATAGTAATACGTTGCCTTGGACAATGCGATGATAGTGTAACCAATCCATAAAGCCTAAAAGGTAAATCAGCATGGTTTTTATACAATTAAAATTTTAATTTATCTTGGATAGGCTCTTAGTTTTTTGTTAGGGTAGATGTTTATTACATCATTTGATTTACCTATGTTAGCATCTTTAGTTTATCAGCTTCAAACCATAAGTTTGTTAAGCTTTCGAACCATAATTTCATTACATTCGAACCATAAGTTCATTAGGAGTTGTGTATTATATATTTACATCATTTTAAATACAATTATTAATGCTTACTTACCTTCATTAGTATCATAGTGGGAGCAATGAAGCTGGGTGCAAGTAATTTCTCATTTTTCAAGGTAGGGCACAAATCTTGAGGAGTGAAACCCTTGACTCTCAACTGGATGCTCGGTATGAATCCCAAGGTGGATCAAGAACTGATCGAACATAGGCCAACACTCTGACTGGAATATCTGACAGCAACCACCAACCATTTGGACTTCTACATGCATCCTTAGGCACGAATCTCGAGGAGCTGATGTGGTGAACACATGGTATTTAGTAGCATCTGACATGGTGAGAATGCGGATCAAGATAGTGATGTGACTCATCGATTGATGTGGCATTATTTCAATGGTAGCTGACATGGCATCATTTCATTGGTGGATACATGGTGACATCTCGTTTTTTGGTTGCAATGACAAAACAATCTTCAATGTCTTCGATTACCCATAGGTAATAAATGTTCAAGGTGATAAAACTTTGTTTTAAGGCCTGCAAAGTGCAGCAACAGGATACATGTGGGACTAAAATCCCAAAATATTTTTTTCACGTTACGGTGGAAAAGGCACCAAATAGCAGCCGCATCCCTTCATTTTTCGTTGAGAGTGCTATCCCGACTAGTAGAACAAGCCTGTGCTAAGGCACTTTATGGCAGGTCGGGGGTTCAAACCCTATGCAACACAATATACCTTTTGCTTTAACAAAATAAGAGACTTTTTTTTTTTGCAATAAGAAAGACAATTTTTGCAAAAATAAAGACAAAATAGTGTATTTTTTTCTCAAAAAAGAGGGATACAAAACAAAAATTGCACATTCAATATTTTGCAAACTGAAAGGGGATCTCCAAATTTCACCAAAACTTGTTCATTTTGAAAACAAAAGGGGTACAAAATAGTAATCTTTTTTTTGCAAAATTATAACACAAGGGGGGGAATTGTGAATATCAATATTTACAAACACAAAAAAAAAAGTTCTTGCAAAAACTATTGTAAAAAGGTACATTTTCGATTGCATTCGACACCTTAAAATTGGCATTGTAAAAATAGGTGCATTATTGATGGAATATGACACCTATACTTTAAAATTTGTGGGCACTTTTGATTGTATGTTGCATTTAATTTTCTATTTTTTGTACTTACATCATAAGTTAATATTCAAAAGCACATAAGACTCTAAATTTTAAACCCTTTTGTGTAATTTATTGCACAACAATGTTCGGTATTTATGGTACCTCTGGCCCACACTTACAGGTAAAGTTGTCATGCTTTGGGCTACTATATCTAACGTCTAATATAGCTGCAAAAATGATGTCTAAGCAATTTTTCTCTATAAATCATCGGAGAGAAATAAGGAAAGCTAGTTTTATTTTGATATTCATTCCATCATATACCCTAATTAACTCCTATTGCTTGGCTTAATTTCCTTAAAATGATCATCCTTCTTTGGAAGGGTTTTTAGGTATGTGCCATCAATTTGAGTGAATTCTCTTTCAGTACTCCTTTGTGGTATATCAAAAGAGAGACCATTTTGGTGATATAAAGAACCTTCATAATGGCCACTAGACACAAATATTTTTCAAATACACAGTTGCTTAAAGGTTCCAATTTTTCTCCATGGAAAACTAGAATGAGATCCATTCTACAGGTTGAATATTTTTGGGATGTAGTGATTGGCACTACAAAACGTTCCACTATAGCAGGTACATATCAGGAAGCATATGATAAAAAGGATAAAAGGTCCCTCATGCTTACTTGCTACTACTGATGAAGTACAACCTCACATTTGTGATGCTAAAAATGGTAAAGATGTTTGGAATGCATTAGTTACCACATATGAAGGTAAGAATCAATCTGCCATTCTTAACCTTCAATCCCAACTTCATGCTCTCAATATGTTTTCTGTAGAAACAGTAGAATTGTTCCTTTGTAGAGTTGTAGAATTGAAGTCCAAGTTAAATGTTTTGGGAGAAACAATAGAGGATAAGCTCTTGAATTTGGTTATATTAAGAGCTTTACCATATTTCTACAAGGTGTTGATCACATCCCTTCAAGTGTCCATGAGACAAGTTACTTTTGTGGAGTTAGTAAATTTGCTTCAAACTAAGGAGGCAAATAAACTTCAAAGAGATGAAGTGTCAAATAATGCACTTTAATCAAAATAGGGGTCAAATAAATAGGGTAACTTTTAGAGGGGGGATATTCTTCCAAAGGTTCCAAAGGCAAGAAACCTCAAAAAGGACAAAAGAATTATTTCAAAATTTATGATATGGACAACCATGACACCAATAGGTGTTGGTTAAAAATAAACAACCACAAAAGAAGGGCAAGAAAAAACCACAAAAGAAGAATAAGAAACCAAATGGGCATGTTGCTATCGAGGAATCAGACTCAGATTCTAAGAGGACACACAAGATGCTCATGACTCACCCAAATTATTTGTAAAACGATCATGTGTGGTATATTGATTTCGAAGCTAGTAAACACATGACTGGTGATAAATCATGTTTTGAGACATTTGATACTAAGGAAGCCAAACTAGTTACTATAGCTGATGATAAGACCTATAGAGTCTAGGGTGAAGGAAATTTTTCAGTCACTCTTCCAGATGGAAAATATCAGATTGAGAAAGTCCTTTATGCTTCAGGACTGGCGAGTAACTTGTTGTCAGTGCCTCAAATCTTGGATAAAAATATGGTGGTTCATTTCAGAGTTGAGGATGGAAATAAGTGTTGCTTCATCACAATAAGGGCAAACATGTAGCAATAGCTTCCTACAAGCATGGATTATTTTCTTTAGATGCCATTTCTACCCCTCATGTTACCTTGGTGGTAAACACAAAAGAGGCCACTTCTCTTTGGTTAAAAATATATGGTCATAAAAGTTCAGGATATTTACTTGAGACGAGTAATATGAAATGGTGAAAGGTCTTCCCAATATTTCATCCACTTTTCTAGATTTCTCAAATTTCTTAGCAGGGAAGCAACACTGAGTACCTTTTAATTTGAGCTATTCCAAATCCAACAAACCATTAGAGCTAGTACACACTGATCTATGTGGTCCTATGACAAATAGTTATGGGGGAAAGAGGTATTTTTAGTTGTTTGTTGATGACTACTCACGAAATAT
This sequence comes from Wollemia nobilis, assembly GCA_028583015.1. NCBI lineage: Eukaryota > Viridiplantae > Streptophyta > Pinopsida > Araucariales > Araucariaceae > Wollemia > Wollemia nobilis. The sequence goes on from JAQPPZ010001028.1 coordinate 7,945,451, forward strand.
GTGGGTTTTCTTTTTACATAAAGTCTAATGCCTTCATGTTTTTTTAGTAGTTCAAGAAAGTGTTGAGAAGGAATCAGGAAGTTCCATTAAGAGCCTCTGCTCAGATCGAGGGGGGAATATACCTCTAAAGAATTTTTCACATTTCTTACTACACATGGGATCAAGAGGTAGCTTACTACAGCCTATACTCCACAACAAAATAGAGTTTTGAAAGGAGGAATTGTTCCATCATGGAAATGGTTCATTGTATGCTTATAGGGGTACATCTTGAGCAACATTATTGGGAAGAAGTTGTCAATACAACAACATACCTCCTGAATAGAGCACCCACAAAAGCTCTTAAGGGGATGACTCCACAAGAAGCATGAAGTGGTAGAAAGCCCTTAATTTCTCATCTCAAGATTTTTGGGTGTAAGGCATTCATACACATTCCAAAAGCAAAGAGAAAGAAGTTAAATGAGAAATCCCTGTAGTGTATTTTTCTTGGTTATGATGAGCATTTCAAGGTATATTATTTGATAGATCCTAAAACCAAGAAACCTCACATCATTAGAGATGTGGTATTTGATGAAGCTTTCACACCAAATAACACATCTTTAGTTGTATACCTGGATGATGAGGAGCCTAAGAAAGAGACTCCTTCCCCACATAAAAATATTCCTAAATGGTATACAAGCACAATGAGAGACTTAAAAGTGACTACACATCTAGATCTAATTTTAGATTGATCTTATACATGCAGTATGACTCATTAAAAGAGAGCAAAAGAAAAGACTGTAGAGGTTGATGAGCTTTGCTAGCACTTTGAAGAAATTTCTATAGATACATAAGAAGATAAAGAATAAGTAGAATATATGGATATGGATGATAATAGGATTTTTATATCTTCATTGGATGAGCATGAACCTACCACAATAGAAGATGCACTTAGTGAGCCTCAGTGGAAGGCAGTTATGGATGCAAAATACTTGTCTCTCATAAAAACAACACTTGGAATCTAGTTGATTTGCCTCCTATAAAGAAGCCCATTGGCTAAAAATTTACAATCACTTATTGCATCATGGTTTCAAGAGAAGTCCTTTGGATGCTAATATCTATATCAAGAAAATTGGTTCTAAAATAGTGATTCTAGTACTCTATGTTGATGATTTTATTATCATGGGTAGTTCAAAGAAATTGATAGATGCAGTGTAAGGTAACTTGAAAAAGTCATTTGAGATGACAGATCTAGGACTTCTTCATTATTTTCTTGGTTTAGAAGTAGAATAGAAGAAGAATCATATTAGAGTGACACGAAAGAAATATGCCAAGACACTGATTGAGAAATATCGCATGACTGATAGTAAGCCTAAAGCAACTCCAATGGAAGTAGGGCTACAATTATCGCAATATGATACTTCTCAAGTAGATGGAACTCTCTATCATCAATTGATTGGGAGTCTCCTATATCTAACCAACACCAGGCCAAACATAAATTTTACTATGAATTATCTTTCGAGGTTCATGCAGGAATCTAAGATTAGTCATTGGAAAGTAGCGAAATGAGTTCTTCATTATGTCTGTGGCAGTATAGAATATGGCCTAGAATACAAGAAGAATGACAACTTCTTCTTACAAAGTTACATGAACTTTTATTATGTTGGATCAATTGATGATAGGAAATCCACTTCTGGATACATTTTTCATCTTAGCTCGTCTTGTATCTTGGCATAGTAAAAATTAGTAGGTGGTTGCTTTATCATCTACAGAGGCAAAATATCGTGTAGCACATGGAGTTGTCTGAGAGGCGATATGGTTACGTCGCATTCTTTCAATTATGGTTCTTCCCAAGAAATTACCAATCTACTTGTTTTGCGACAACCAAGGTTTTTTTAAACTCTTCAAGAATCCATTATTTCATGAATGCACCAAAAACATTGACACTCAATTTCACTTTATTCAATATGAAGTTCTAAAGCACAATATTTAGCTCCAGTACATTCCCATCGATGAATAGGTTATGGATATCTTCACTAAGGTACTTGCACGTATCAAGTTTGAGTTGTTTCACAATTCTCTTTGTATATCAAATTATGTAATAAGGGAAGGATGTTAGGTATATGGTTATTACATCATTTGATTTACCTATAGTAGTGTCTTTAGTTTATCGGCTTTGAACCATAATTTCGTTAAGCTTTTGAACCATAAGTTTGTTACGTTTGAACCATAAGTTTGTTAGGAGCTATGTATTATTTATTTGCATCATTTTCAATACAATGGTCAATGCTTACTTACCTTCATTTTTTTATTGTCATCCAGACAAAGTGACATTACAATACTTCATTAAGGAGAATACTCCAACTGTGTCTCTTTATACCACCATCAAAAAACCCTTCCATGTTGTAGGATGGTGGAAAGGTGTTTTAGGGGATCAAATGACTCAATAAGTGCATTATGACTATAATGAATGCATTATACACAACTCCTAAAAATTATTTAAGCAATCTTTAATCTTTCAAACAATATTTTAAAAGCATATCAACCGCTATCCATATAAAACACTCTATGAAATCTTAATGAATAAAAGTCTAAATAGTGTTTTCACTACATTGAAATAAACGACCATATAAAGCACCCAATTTTTTTTGCTCACAAAAAAATTAATTTAGAGATTTCATTTCATTGGAATAAATGACCATATAAAGCACCTAACTTTATCTTAACCAAACATTGAAATATGTGAATTGAAGACGTAAAGATATTTTAGAAATATTATAATTTCCATTAAGTACTAATCAATATTAGATATTAGACAAACTATTAATTGAACCCCATTATCGTTTAGCTTATATCTAGGATGTTTAGTTATATTTATATTCTTACTCAATATTTTAAATAAAGAAAACATGGCCAATGCACATGAGAAGACATCATAAGTGTCTTTCGCACTTTTCCACTAGAGGACGTATAGAAAAAACTATTTTTAAAATATCACTAGAGAGCTTACTATCCAAGCCAAACACACTTAGTTGGAGGATTAGGCAAAGACAAAATGTATTATTATTATTATTATTTAGGCGCTAGAAAGATATTAAGGTTATAATTTCTCTATGGCAACCAAAACCAGTTCCTCTCCAATTTACCAGTATATAAATATATGAACTAAATCGAATGAAAGAGGTACAACAATAATAGAACCTTGTATTTTCTTACTACAAGAATAATTTCAAATGAAATAAGTACAACAACAATAATAACACTGTGTGTTTTCCTACTACAATATAAATTCATAATTATATGGTTATGGAAGGAGCCAACCTAAGTTCTCTATTGGTGTACAATGCCTTGATAAATTGAAGTCTTCCCTCTCAATTATCTCCTTCGAATTTTATCAATATCCCCCAAATTTGGTGATTCACTTGTTTAATAAATATGTTGAAGAAAGGTGTCTAAGCAAGTGGAGTGACATGCATATAGCCAACTCACCCACTTGCCTCCTCCACTATATGGTGGGTTTTATTTTGGATATTTCAAAAATATTACCCATAATTTAAAATTTAATTTATAAATAGAGAAAATGTATATATTTAATTATTATTATTATTTTAATTAATTCATATATATATATAGATGCAAATGATAACATTGTGTTATCATAAAATTTTCTGTGTAAGAAAAAGGATTGGAGGTATACATTATTGAATTACATGCTTTTCCACTAATATTAAAGGATTGGAGGTATACATTATTGAATTACATGCTATAATATTAGTGGACAAGCATGTAATTCAATAATGTATACCTCCAATCCTTTAAAATTAGTGGACAAGCATGTAATTCAATAATGTATACCTCCAATCCTTTTTCTTACACAGAAAATTTTATGATAACACAATGTTATCATTTGCCTCTTTTATATAGATCTCATGCATTATAACACTTTCCTTGTCATTGGAGGATTTAAGTTCAAACATGCATAACATATATTTGTAATGCAACTATATGAATGCATTCATGTGAAGGGTTTATTTATCTTTGATCCGTTGGTGAGAGATTTCACTATCATCATTTCTCCCTTTTTTTAGCGATTATATCCTTCATCAATCAACATAAGAGAACTTGTTCCTACAACCACAAGTTCATTAGCATTACCTCATTCCAAAATACCATGAGTCAATATTTCAAATAAGCTAATTTAAATAAAATAGATTCATTCGTTAAAAACATCAATTTCTTAACAATGAAAAAGTCCTATTAAGGAAGGTTGTTACAATCAGTTTGTTCTCCTTGTAGGGAGGGATCCATTGACACCACCAATCAGGGATTTTCTTGGGTATGACCCAAGATAACTCTATAGTCTTCATCCATTGGTTCCACATAGCTTGAGAACTGGATATTTCATGAATAGGTGATTTGTTGTCTCTTCATTTCTTTTGTAGAGGTGGCATCTACTAGGGCCTAGAAAATATCTTTTGATCAGGTTGTTCCAAGTTAGTATTTTATTTTGGAGAACCAACCATGTAAATACTTTCATATTTGGAATACATTTGTTTCCCCACAAGTTCCTCCCATATGATTTTTTGTTAAGGTATATCTAGGCTTTCATTGTATCCACTTTTAACTATATAATTTCTTGTTGTCAATCTAGTCCACTCTAACTAGTCAGGTTACTCTAAGCCTAGGTTAAGACAATCTCCTAGTTTTGCATGGAGGGCCTTAAAAGCATGTTCCTAATATATATTCTCTAAGTGTTTGTACCTCATTCCTATTCGAGGATATTTTTTAGCTCTACTAGGTTTGGATCTCGATCTAAAGATCCTCAATCTCACCACTTATCTTCTCAAAATTCCATATTTTCTCCTTTATCAATCTTCCAACAAGACCCTTTGTCTATGATGCTTATTTTCTCATAAGTATGGTTCCAAATGACTGAACCTACCATTATTTGGTTTCTTATTGAGTATTTTTGTTGTCTCATTATCATGGATATATTTGGTCCTCATTTTGTTGGTCCACGGGCTGCTATATTATTTTATCAATCTTCAAACTAGTTTTGCTACTAATTCTCTATTGAGAGTTTTCTTGTTTCTAAAATCCAATCCTCCATAAGTTTTTGGGAGGCATACCTTCTCCCACTTTACTATATGGTATCTATTTATTTCTTATGTACCTTTCCATAGGAAATTCCTACTATGGCTTCAACTGCTTCTGCAGTTTTTATAGGCATTTTGAACATTGACAACATATAGATTGGTAGGCTTTGGAGGGTGGATCGGATTAACAGGATATACTAATATTCACATAATATTAAAATATGTTTAATAAATTACATCCACATGAAACTAATACCAGTAATTGAACTATAATATAACCTTTTATATTAAAGGGCTAGTGATAGATTCATGACCTTATAAGGGGATCTAAATAAAATAAAATTGCATAACATAACATACATCAAGAAAAATATCAAATGTCACGTGCTCTAGTGGTCAAAAATATTAATTTTTAAGGCAAGGAGCAAGTTTCAAATATTTTTAGGTGATATAAGTTCTAAAGTATATTTGTATTGTTACAACTATGTGGTTGGTTGAAATAGAGTGATGAGATTGTCATGATTTAATACGGGTGGGCCTCATTTCAATACCATAAAAAGATTAAAAATAAATACATAGAGCCAAATATTGTTCTACCTTCACTATATTACCATTTGTATTAAACATTCACAATAACTATTAATTAACCTTAACCACATAGTCCATTAAAAATCTAATTGCATGGAATTGACTATAATACCACTTGTGTAAGTTTCGACTAAAATACACGTTTCCTCTAATAATAAATATGTCTCATATATTACATATCAAGGAGTAATAAAATCACATATCATAAATCATCTATCACAATTTAAATCCAACAGACTCTCTATGATTTTTTTCCATAATTTCAAAAAAGAAAATAACAACCAAAATTATAGCGATAATTTTAGAAAGAAAAATATTAATCAGCTTATGTAGACTCATTAATATGGGTAATTTATTGATTTATTCTATAAAATTATTGTGAAAAGTTGTCTCATTAAATACTTGAATCATATGGATTGACATATTAGCAACATTAATCTATACAAGATCATTTTACATATTAATCAATGAATCACCATCAAATCTAAGCATTTAAATCATTCTCACTTATTTATTCATGACCAATTTTATTCAACCTCATAAATTAAGGATTTTTGACAAGGAATTATTATTTTATAAATCAAAGCATATAGTTATAACTATTTAGTGGCCCATAGATCTCACTCATGTCCTAATCCATAGTAAAATAGAATTGCATCTAATTTTATCATAAAAAGTATCATATTTTTTAATCCATTTTTGAAATAATATCTCATTGTAAACAAGTAGGTCTCTAAGTTAATCCTCACAAGATGACCAAATAATTGATCCAATAAAAAGGCAAGATAAGGCATGATAAAATCAATAATCTTGAATAATTTTTCTAGCAAGTAATCATTTCTAATTGGGTAAATAATTATTACAAGAATAATTGATGTTGAGAAAATTAAAGTTTATGGTTGGAAAAATAAAGGAACAATATAATTAAATTTTTTTTATATAAAATCATAACATAAAAGTATATCAAAAAATAACAAAATGATTTTTTTGTTAATAAAATAGAGGACAATGCAAGCAATCTCTAAGAAACAATGTGAGGCTACATCATTGCATCTATTACTCGTGTTTTTTATTATTAGGGTACATATCTCATTTTATAATATTTAGTGGATTGAAAATCCATCATAATAAATATGGAAGGTAACCTATATAGAAATATTGTGGTTCACCTTCCACAAGTTACAAAGTGCATATTAAATGAAAACTATATATACATGATTTATCCTTTTTGTCATGTCTCCTAGTGATCTAACAACGTGGCTACATATGCATTTTCCTTATAAATATCTAAAAATAGAAACTCACTGTTTCTAGTTACTATATTATTTAAAATTTTGAGAGCCTTCAAAGCATTTTTCATGTAGTTGAGATATGGAAGTTTTTTTCTTCCTCTAAAATTTCTAATGCATTTTGAACAGGTCAAAATAGAGACTAAAGCATAAAATTATACCCCCAATATGATGGTTAGGTCATATTCTTGCATCATTTATCCTTCCTTGAAAATGAATGGTCCCCATTATATCTATGTTGAAATTAGGTGTAGAAAGTTTTTTTTTAATCTATTTTTTAGGATCTATCTACCTCAATAACCAGTCATCCCACCTTAACAACTCTATACATCCAAATGGGCTATTTTTTGGTGGTCTTAGTCCATATATTAATAAATTGATCCTCTTCCACTAATGTTAAACTATCTCGATTAAGTTTTTTAATGTTCAAATATTATCCTACAATGGAAATATTCAATAGAGGTGAATGATAAGGCTTTAGATGTTCAACATTCAATATTAGATGCTAACCAAGATAAGATGGAAGACTTAAGAGTATTATCTCCCATATGTTTTGGTAATGATGTGTTGTAGATGAAGAGGTCTAATCTTCTTAATGGACCCTATAAGTCTCTTCTAAAAATGTATCCATATTGTATTTCCTACCTTGAATTGATGTGAGAACCAATATTTGTGGTATTGTTTATATTTTTTTTATATTCTTCAAGAGGTCATGGACATACTTTTGGATATACCAAGTTTATTCCATGAACCATGTTGCCTTTTTATTTCTTTTTGTCCACAAGGTAAGTATACCATGGGCTTCACAAGGAGAACTACATCAATGGGTTCCAAGGGTTGGAGTTGAAACAAAGATGACACGGGTTGTGCTTGTTAGAGTTGTGTAGAAGTTGATTATATATTTAATTATTATAGGGGAGGATATCATCTTGCATACATGGATGCTTAGAACTATATATTCAAAGATGTAAAATCAATCAATTCCTAATTTTATCTTACGATCCATTTAAAAATGGAAGGCTATGGACATGATCAACTTGGTTTCAAGCATGCTCCATAGGGTGGAACAAAAAATACTCAAAGTTTTGCTATACATGTCTAAAAAATGGGCTTTATAAAACTAGAGTTGAGCCATATATGATTGAAAAATATTTTAGCAATATCCTCAATTGAAATGTTTTTCTTATAATAAATCATGATAGTCATTTTTAAAAAATAATCATCTACTATGAAAACATAATTAACCACCTTTAGATGTGGGAAAACCTAAGAAGAAATCCAGATATATGGATTCCCAAGGCTTGGTTAGAACTAGAAATGGTGTATATATTTTGTGCTTCTTGTTGGCTAGTTTACCAGCAACATACAAGATGCATGCCTTGATGTGCCTCTCAACATAATTTCTCATATTGGGCCAATAAAAGTTCTTTATGAGTAATATAAATATTTTATGCACCTCAAAATGACTTGCTAATTTGTTGAAGTGTGCTTCACAAAGCATATTTAAGCATTCAAATAGATGAAAAATATTGATGTCTAATACGAGGAGATTGTTTTACAAATAAAAGTTAGAAATATGATTACCCATATGAAGAGATCTATGTATATATAAAATTAGAATCAACTTCATACAATATGGACCAATTGGAAGTATCATGTCTACATTAATCAAGAATGATGGTGACTGCTCAAAATCCATTAGTACTGATAGCCATAACTTATTGACTATATATCTTGTAATTTAAATGAAGAACACAAGCTTATACTGAGAGGGGGGGTGAACAGTATAAGACCACTTTTTTACTTTTATTTCCTAAATAGTATTATCCAATATAATAAATGGCAATATCAATAACAATAACCAAAGCAATGCATAAATCATCACACACAATAAAGACACCAATTTAATGTGGTTCATCCAATGTGGGCTACTCCATGGAGAAAATATTTCACTAATATTTTCTCAATAAATATTTTGGTAATCATTTTCCTATTATAATGTTTATGGACCTCTATCTAAAGGAGACACCAATCCCCTAATCAAGTTTGTAGATCTCTATCCATAGGAGAACTCCTTTCTCCTAAGCTCTGACTGGTGATCTTCTAGAAGAACTATTTCTCCCACTACTCTGGCTAATGGATCTCTATCTATTGAAGACACATGTCCTCACTACCCTGGCTAATGGATCTCTATCCATTAGAAACTGTCATCCTCTATACTCTGTCACCTTCAAATATATGTCTCAAATCTATACTAAACTTAGTCCTTTGATCTAGCACAAATCTGCTCAATATCTATCTCTAGTCTGGCATAAACATGTCCTCAAATCTGCATCAAAATATATCCTCAAATATGTACTAAACATAGTCATTCAATCTAGCACAAATTTGTTCTCAATCTCTGTCCTCTGATCTAGCACTAAACACCATCCTTCGGTCTAGTACAAATCTGTCCTCAATATCTGTCCTCAAGCCTTAACACAAAGCTTGACTCAATCTCAAATCAACTCTTTTGGATTTGCCCCAAACCTTAATTCAAGGTTATAACAAATCAATCAATCAACTCTGCTCATAATTCTTCTCAAAGACTTGTCTCAAATATGCCTTGTAATATTCCACAAAATCTCACACTAATCTATCCACAAGTTCTCTCTAGAACTTATCCAAATATACTCTATAAGTCCTCACTAGAACTTGTCCAAATTTGCTCAATAAGTCCTCACTAGGACTTATCCAAATCTGCTCTCAATCTATATTGTAAGCTTCCATGAAAGCTCACATAAATATTTCCACAAGTCTTCTCAAAGACTTACCTCAAATCTGCTCAACAAGTCCACACTAGAACTTGTCCAATCTCATAGAAACATAAATATAATTGTTAGAGACTCAATATGCTTCACATTCACTTCAATACTCAATTACTTTCAATCACTCTTTTAGAAACATATAGAGAATTGTTAGAGACTCAATATGCTTCACATTCACTTCAATACTCAATTACTTTCAATTTATTTTATAAACATACAAAGAATTGTTAGAGACTCAATATGCTTCAATTTCACAAACTCTTAATCACTTTCAATATCTTTCATAAATCAATTCAGAATATAGAATAATTTGTATTATAAAACTTGAACAATCACTTTACACATCCACTTGAATAGGCTCAAACCAACTCTACTCAACCAATCACTCAATGAAACAATCCTTGCTTACAAACCCTAGTCCAAGCATATAAAACCTCACTCAAAATTTTTCCAACAATGCTTATTAACCAATATCACATAATAATGATACTCATGTTTGTCTCAAAACCTAGTCTAGGTTCTTCACTTAACCAATGGCTTCAACAACAATGCTTATCAAACAAGGTTTTAACAACAAACATTTATTCCAAAAAACCTTGAAGCATTAACTCAACACACTTAATAAGGAAACCTAATTAAGTCTTTCAATCCCGAATTGTTTTCCAGAAAACCAACTAATCAACTCAACTATGGAATAATATTCCCATACATTTTTCTTGATGATGAAGGAACCTCAAAAATCTACCACAACCACAAACACTTCTTTGCCAATCTCAAAGAAGTTATAAGATGATAAACTCTCTCAAACGTACAATGCAAATATCAAAACATACATACACCTTGTTACTTCATCTTAAAGAAAACATTCATCAACATATACAAAAATAATTGACCAAATACACCTTATAATCTCCTAGTTAAAATAATATCCAACATCAAAAATAATGTCAATACAATCACCTTTTCAAAATAACTCAATGGTAAGAAATTCTCTTAAAATGTAACCAACACTTTAATCCACTTATTTCTCCAATTAATCAAAATAATTACCAAATAAAATACCTTTTGTTTACCCCTTTTAACTCCATAGAATCTATGTCAAACCTTAGGCATTATAAAATATAACAAAAATTTATTACCTCCGCCTTGGTGAGACTTGAATCCTTAACGTCGCCTCCCCGTGCATCCTAGTCGTGGTCTTGGCTGTTGCATGCGCTAGGCTCTCATTTATGGAGCAAAGAGCACCATGTACTCTATATTCCTCCATTTTTGTGCCTAAGCCAAAAAATCATGTGTCACTTCCTTCGATGCTTAAAACAAAACACACCAAAATGTTGATGTTGAGAATCGATCGTAGGTCACTCCACACCCAAATGCCTTAGCCCTTGACCACTTGCAACTAGGCCACACTGCCTATGTGGATATGGGATTTTAGCCTTCAACGATCTTATCCACTTTCATTGGTGCCTAATACAAAAACCTTGTCTTCTTCTTCGCACGAATTCTCTTCAACACATGCTTGCCTCTTTTTCTTGTTCGAACGAAGGATGATTCGAATGCCACTAAGGCATATAGTTTATATATCATTTGCCACATTTAAACTTGAACGTCGGCACAAATTTAATTGCCTTGCAACCCTAACCTTAGGGTAATTATAATTTAATTAATAATAACATTATTATAATTAACTTATAATTAATTTAATAACCGTATCTTAATTAAATTAACTTACAAATTAATATATAATGAAGTTATAATTAAATATAATTTATTTAACTCTCATAGGTCTATCCAATTGGTTTTAAATAAAAGACCATCTATTATACAATCATGGGTTTTAATAAAAAATCTTTCTACTTATGCTTCCACATAATATTAAAAATATTATGAAGCTCTTTTGCCATTAACCTTTGCATTGTTCCTTTTGACCTTTTGACATCAACGGTAGTTTGTTGGACATTTTGAGTCCCTAAGTCAAAGTTTTCATCGATGTCATTGGATGAAGTCATCATTAATGTCAAAAAAATTAGCAAGAAATAAAGTCGTTAAAGTTATCACTGATATCCAGGAAAAAGCTTCAACAGTGCAGAAGTTAAAGGTAAAAGGGCTCCATAATATTTTAATATTATATGGGAGCATAAGTTAAAAGGTTTTTTATAAAAACCAAAGGAGGCCTATTAAAAGGAGGTCTAATATTTATATTATAAAATAATTAAATTCAAAAGGAATTTAAATTTTATAAATAAATATCATTAATACCAAGTTGTGCAATTAGAGAAGGCTAAATTAATTTATAATATTTAATTTTAAATAAATTTAAATCATTTATAAATTAATTCGAGCGTCGATGTCGAATAAAGTTGGAGGAGAACCGACGTGTTTGTATAAATGTGGAAAGGCTATATATACCATGCCTTAAAGGCATTCAAAATTATCCTTGCTTCAAAACGTGATTGCATGTGAACTGTGAAAGAGGAAGCTCATGAGAAAACAACAATTTTATATTTCCTTGTGGCAGCAATTGGGAATAATTTGAAAGCGACATAAATTTTGGAGCCAGATGGGCAACGTGGCTTAGTGGCAAGGAGGTATTGGCTAAAATTTTGAGACGTTGAGTGGCCTGTGTTTGAAACGTGGTGGTAGTGTTTGCATTGAGTTGAAACACCAAGGGAAGGCACACATTTTTATCTTTGGCAGACAAAGGAAGGTCATAGAGCAAGTTGTGCTCTCCACTTCCCAAATGAGCGCTTAGCTCGAGTAGCGATTGGAGCCACAACTAAGGCATTGGACATGGGTTGCATTGAGGGTTTGAATCCCTCCAAAGGCAACGTAATTAAATTTTGATTATTTTTAATATTGTCTAAAGTTTGGAGTTAAAAGGGTTGCTAGTTGGAAATAGTTGAAAGTGTTGCTAGTTGGAAATTGTTTTTGGATTTATAAGAAGTTTTATTTTATTTTTAATAAAGTCTTAAATTGTTATATTTGCATATTGGAGGAGTAAGACTTTAAGAGTGTTGATTTTATTTTTAAAGGGATTTTTGCCAAAAATATTATTATGAAGGTGTTGGATATTATTTTAAAGTTGGAGTGATAAGGTGTACTTTGTTTGATATTTTTTTGTATTGTGATTCATTGAGAAAATTATCATCTTATAACCCTTATTGAGATTGGCAAAGAAGTAATTGTGAGTGTGGCAGATTTGTGTGGTTTACTCCTTGTCAAGCAAAAGGTATGGGCAAATTCTTCCATAGTTGAGTTGATTGAATGGTTTTCTAAAAATATGTTTGGAGTGAAAAGGACATGATTAGGGTTTCCTTTTCAAGAGTATTTGAGTTAATGCTTCAAGGATTTTTGGAATAAATAATTGTTGTTAAAACCTTGTTTGATAAGCATTGTTGTTGAAACCATTGGTTGTGTGAAGAATTTGAGTTAGAGTTTTGAAAAGAACATGAGTATCATTGTTTGTAATTATGATGCATGTGTGTTTTCTCGAGTTATACCCAAAATGTTGTATGGGGATTTTATTTTTGATAACAGGCTACGTGCCTTACTGGATGTAATAGCTTTGGCAACATGTAGATTTTACATATATAGGATCCTTAGTAAGGATATGTTCATCAACAGCTCTGGGCTGATTTTTGTAAAAGGTTTTGGGTCAACCTATAAAACCCGATATTAATGCTATAGTATCTTATCTACCAAACAAAACATGAGTATCATTGTTATGTGAATATAGTTTTATGAGCATTATTGTTGAAGTAAGTTGTTGTGCAAAGAACTCGAACTAGGGTTTGAAAATAACATGAGTATCATTGTTATGTGAGATTTGTTGTTGAGCATTATTGGAAACATTTTGAGTTGGTTGTTATATGCTTAGACTAGAGTTTGTGAGAAAGGGGTTTTTCATTGAGTGATTTGTTGAGTAGAGTTGGTTGAGCCTAGTCAAGTGGTTGTAATAAGTGATTGTTCAAGTTACATAAAACAAACTATCCTATATTCTGATTTGAGTTGAGAAAGTGTTTGAACATTGAGTTGAAACATATTGGGTCTCTAACAATTCACTTTATGTTTCTATGAGATTGGTTAAGTTCTGTGTGAGCTTATTGAGAAGATTTGGACAAGTTCTATGTGGGCTTGTTGAGCAGATATGGACAAGTTTTGTGTGGACTTATTGAGCAGATTTGGACAAGTTATGTGTGGACTTGTTGAGCATATTTGGACTGTTAGTCTCACAATGACACTAAGAGGGGGGGTGAATCAGTGTAGCTCTTAAAAACTTAAATCTTCAACTCTTAATGCCGAAACAATGAAAACTTAAAACCCAATAAAGCAAATATACCAAAAGAGCATCACACAACACAAGATGTACCGAGGTTCACCAGTTTTGGCTACTCCTCAAAATTGACTGTTTGGACTCCCATCCAAATCCAGCCTTTGCAAAGCAACAACTTTACAATCAATTTACCAGCACACACTGGAAGGAGCACCAACCCCTGATTTATCTGCAACAACAGAAAGGAGCACCAACCCCTGATTTATCTGCACCAACAGAAAGGAGCACCAACCCCTGATTTATCTGCACCAACAGAAAGGAGCACCAACCCCTGATTTACCAGCACCAACTGGAAGGAGCACCAACCCCTGATGCCAAGCACCAACTTGGACTTCTATTCTGAAACTAGAAGATTGACATAAAGATGCCTTCACTTTTACAAGACCCTGACTGGTCTATTGCTTTCTCAACATCGCCCACTCTTCACACAACACACACCCTACTCGCTCGCCTCTCGCACGCCTCTCGCTCTCCTCTTGCTCTCTTCGCAAGATTAAATCCGCCTCACTTTAATCCCGAGCGCTTTCAAATTCTCCAAGCAACACTCCTTTTATAACCATCCTCTCTCTTTGTAACTCTAGTTGTAACTCCAGTATCACACAGTATTCTCTCATGCAGCCTATTAATAGTTACGGCTCTTTGTTTGGTCTTCGACTGATGACTTTTAGTTTAACCGTCGCTCAATGATTTCACTCGTAACTAGCCCTATAACTATCGTTATGACTTTAGTTCACTATTCTTATTTTAGCTGCATGATTTTCTCTAACGGCACCTGTAACTATCGTATCGACTTCAGTTAACTCTTCTTATTTTAGCTACATGATTTTCTTTTACAACGGCCCCTGTAACTACCATATAACTTCAGTTAACTATCACATATCTTATTTCGATTGGGTTCTCTTCTTAGCTCATGCCAAAGCGACCTGTCACGAAATCATGACACTTCTGCCTCTTTGTCCTCTTCTCAGATTTTCCCATGAAAACACATGTCGCGATATCATGACACTTTTGCCTCCTTGCTTCTTTTCTTGGCTTGTACCCACGAAAACACATGTCATGATATCGTGACACTTTCACCTCCGTACTCTTCCTCTTTACTTTTGTCACGATATCGCGACACTTCTACCTTCTTACTTTCTCTCTCCTCCTTTAGTCAAAAATGTGACATGTCGCGATATCGCGACACTTTTCCTTCTCTCCTTCCTGCTCTTTTCAAGTCGTAAAAATGTGACATGTCGCGATATCGCGACACTTTTCCTTCTCTGCCTTCCTACTCTTTTCAAGTCGTAAAAATGCGACATGTCGCGATATCGTGACACTTTTCTTTCTCTTCCTTCCTCTCTTGAGTCGCAAAAATGCGACATGTCGTGATATCACGACACTTTTCCTTCTCTTAACTACTATTTCTCTTCCTTTAAATACATGTCATATCGACACTTTTTTCCTTCTCTTTCTCTTGAAAATGTGACATGTCACGATATCGTGACACTTTTTCTCTCGGACTCTCTCTCTTGCAATATGTCACGAAATCGTGACACTTTTTCTTCCATACAATCTCTCTTGCAATATGTCACGAAATCATGACACTTTTTCTTCTGGACTCTCTCTCTTGCAATATGTCATGAAATCGTGACACTTTTTCTTCCATACAATCTCTCTTGCAATATGTCGCGAAATCGTGACACTTTTTCTACTTGCCTTTTTCTCTTCCAACATGTCATGAAATCGTGACACTTTTTCTTCCGTACTATCTCTCTTGCAATATGTCGCGAAATCGTGACACTTTTTCTACTTGCCTTTTTCTCTTCCAACATGTCGCGAAATCATGATAGTTTTTCCTGCTTGCGCTTTCTCTTCGAACATGTCACGAAATCATGATAGTTTTTCTTGCTTGCGCTTTCTCTTCGAACATGTCACGAAATCGCGATAGTTTTTCTTGCTTGCACTTTCTCTTCGAACATGTCGCGAAATCGTGATAGTTTTTCTTGCTTGCGCTTTCTCTTCGAACATGTCACGAAATCGTGATAGTTTTTCTCTTGCGCTTTCTTTTCAACATGTCGCGAAATCGTGACAATTTTTCTTTCTTCTCAACATGTCACGATATCGTGATAGTTTTTCTTTCTTGCTCAACATGTCGCGATATCGCGACAATTTTTCTTTCTTGCTCAACATGTCGCGATATCGCGACAATTTTCTTCCTTGTGATTTTCTTTTGATTTTTAGCATATGGGCCACTTTGATCTTTTGGAAAATCATTGTACATACTCTGAAGAACCTCTTAACTCCTATCCATTGCATCAACCGATCTTTCTGACTGTGTTGACAACAATGACAATATTATTGCTGCACCTTGCTCAACAATCTCCCCCTTTGGAATTGTTGGCAACACACGTGCAATTTCCTATAATTCTTCTCCCCCTTTGACAATAATACCAAAGGGCTACTGCAGACTCCCCCTGAGTCCATGCACAACATTCTCAGGCACAAATTATTACAGTTAGCAAAAATTACAAACATGAGCAAAAAGATAATCAAATATATAAATGCTCCCCTGAGAATGTGGTCCCGATAGCTAGTCAGTTCTTGGGAAGCGTGACCACTCCCAATTTATTGCGAAGGTACTCAAAGACTTCCTTGGGCAACTGTTTTGTGAAGATATCCGCTACTTGCTCTATTGTTGGAACGAAATCCAACTTAACCTCACCTTCCGCAACTTTCTCCTGCGTACAACACGTTGTCGCTGCAATATATTCTCCCTCTGCTGTGAATAAGGAGACTGACTCTTGTTTCTTACTGTTCCACGCGACCAACCTATCTCCAAGATAGAGTGCACCTCTACTGGTACTCTTTCTGTCATCTACACATCCTTGCTCAACTTGCAACCTGTCGTCATGGGAGTGCTAATTGGCTTACAATCCTCCATTGTGAACTTTTTAGCATCTCTTTCACTAAACCAAATTATCAGAACTGTTATAATCCATAACTTTGAACAATGGCAGTAAGAACCATCAAAAGTATAACACTGACATATAGCAATACTACCAATGGTGACAACTCTCAATTTAATCACCACCCTTCATGGTACCTCCACAAACAACTACATGAACTGAAACACATTTTGACAACTATACGACAACTCCCCCTGCCTACTTGCCTTTCATCCTCAGATAACCAAACAAACACATAGGAGCAAAAATAACCTTTAAGATTGCTCCCCCTGAGGATGTGCTACCTGGAGTTGCTTAGTGCAATAGAGGAGTAATCTCCTTCAGTCCAAGGAGACACGATTTCCTCTCTTCTTTCTTTCTCCAATATTTCTTGAACTTGGGCTTGAGTTTTTCAACTGCATCCCTATTTTGAACCTTTTCGTGAACTTGAACATTTCTCTTGGGTGGTTGTCTCTTGTGCATCCTTGATGGATGATTATTTTCCTTTCTTTGATGCACATGATTTCTTCCTTGTCTGTGTTGCATTCTTTGTGTCTAATGAAATCTACTGTCTTGCCTTAGATTAGATACAAAAGTTCTTGGACAAGACCTTGCTATGTGCCCATGACCATTACATTTAAAACATTGCATATGGTGTTCAACGAATGTATTTCTACCAACATAACTCTTTGATCTATTATTCAATCCACAATACATTGCCTTGTGACCATAATGGTTGCATCTAAAACAATAGCCATTACAAGCATTATTATGAATAAAGTGAGAGTGATAGAACCTCTTTTGTTGTGGTTGCTTTGTTGTAGATCTCCTTTGAGATTTTCTTCCTTTTGAAGTTTCAGCTTCAAACTTTTCTTGCTTTGATCCTTCAGCAGTGGACTTCTTCTTCTCTGCAGATTTAGAAGATGAAGGTTGTTCAGCTTCATATCCAAGACCAAGCTTACACATGGGGCTTCTTTGATGCCTTATCATTTTATCTAGCAACTCTGTGCTCTTCTCAAATTTGAGATTTGTATTGGCCTCTTCTAGTTGTTTCCTCAATAAAACAATCTCCTCTTCTTGTTTGCCGTAAACAATCTCTTTCTCATTGATCTGTGACTCGAGAGTTTCTTCAATCCTTTTGGACTCTTCTACTTGCAGCTTTAGATCACTAATAACTTTGTTAGATTCCTCTTCCTTTGCTACATACATCGCCTTTATCATCCAGGTGTGACTTCAAGGCTTCTTCTATTTTCTTGGCTTTATGAATTTGTAAGAAGAGATCTTCAATATTATCCCCATATTCTTCCAACTTCTTGGACGAGTCTTTTGTTCTTTTTCCTTTCTATACTCAACTCTTCAAGTGCAGTGATCAACTCACCTTCTAGATATACTTCACCCTCAAGGTTTTCATCACATACTTCAGAATTCACTCCTATATTTTCTATTTTTTCTTCTTTGAGTGCCATGAAAAGAGCTTCACCTGTTTCCTTTTTAGAATCCTCACCACAGCTGTCTTCTGATGAACTGACATTCTTGGAGATGAAACTTTTCTTCCTGAAGTTGTCGTTTCTAAAATTTGGTTTTTTCTTCCAGTCACTTCTTTCTTGGTGCGATCCTTCATCACTTTCATCCTTCTCATTAAGTGGACATTTAGTTGCAACATGCCCAATGCCTCCACATATGAAACACTTAAATGGTAGCTTTCCTCTATATTTTCCTTTTCCCCTTATTAGTTTTCGAACAAAGTTTGCTTCCATTTCATCTGATGTCTCTTCTTCCTCGGATTCTTGTTTTGCTTTTATATTTTTATGTGCTTTAAAAGTAGCTTCTCTGTCTATGGGTTTAGTTTTTCCTATTCTCATCTCATATGCAGTCAAAGAACCATGCATCTCATCCATACTAAAAGTATTTAGATCTTTAGCTTCTTCTATTGCTGAAACTTTAGAATCAAATCTTTGGGGAAGAGATCTTAGTACCTTTTTCATGATGATAACATCTTCCATTTCCTCGTCGAGTCCTCTAATCGCATTAATGATTCCATTAACTCTCAGCATGTATGCCTCTATGTTCTCATCGTCATTCATCTTTAATGCTTCGAACTGAGCTCGATGCATTTGTAACTTGGCCTCCTTGATCTTATCATCTCCTTCATGAATGCTCCTTAGTTTGTCCCATATTTCTTTTGCCATTTTACAACTCATAATATTTACTAGTTCACTATCCACTAATCCGCACATGATAGCATTCTTTGCTTTAGAGTTATTCTCAAACAATTTCTTATCGACAGCATCGGTTGGAGAAGTGGTGGGTATTGTGTATCCACTATCTACCGAATCCCAAATGTCGTATCCCAAAGCACAAAGATATGTCTGCATCCTGAGTCTCCAAAATGTGTAATTAGTTCCATCCAACAATGGTGCTTTGTTTGATGAGAAGCCTTCACCACCTGCCATTGTCTCACTTCCAAGATCACCCTAGCCGATTAAGCTTGTTCAAGAACTTGGCTTTGATACCAATTGTTAGTCTCACAATGACACTGAGAGGGGGGTGAATCAGTGTAGCTCTTAAAAACTTAAATCTTCAACTCTTAATGCCGAAACAATGAAAACTTAAAACCCAATAAAGCAAATATACCAAAAGAGCATCACACAACACAAGATGTACCGAGGTTCACCAGTTTTGGCTACTCCTCAAAATTGACTGTTTGGACTCCCATCCAAATCCAGCCTTTGCAAAGCAACAACTTTACAATCAATTTACCAGCACACACTAGAAGGAGCACCAACCCCTGATTTATCTACAACAACAGAAAGGAGCACCAACCCCTGATTTATCTGCACCAACAGAAAGGAGCACCAACCCCTAATTTATCTGCACCAACAGAAAGGAGCACCAACCCCTGATTTACCAGCACCAACTAGAAGGAGCACCAACCCCTGATGCCAAGCACCAACTTGGACTTCTATTCTAAAACTAGAAGATTGACATAAAGATGCCTTCACTTTTACAAGACCTTGACTGGTCTATTGCTTTCTCAACATCGCCCACTCTTCACACAACACACACCCTGCTCGCTTGCCTCTCGCTCTCCTCTTGCTCTCTTCGCAAGATTAAATCTACCTCACTTTAATCTCGAGCGCTTTCAAAATTCTCCAAGCAACACTCCTTTTATAACCATCCTCTCTCTTTGTAACTCCAGTTGTAACTTCAGTTGTAACTCCAGTATCACACAGTATTCTCTCATGCAACCTATTAATAGTTACGGCTCTTTGTTTGGTCTTCGACTGATGACTTTCAGTTTAACCACCGCTCGATGATTTCACTTACTGGCCCTGTAACTATCGTTCTGACTTCAGTTCACTATTCTTATTTTAGCTGCATGATTTTTCTCTGTAACTACACCTGTAACTGTCATACTGACTTCAGTTAACTCTTCTTATTTTAGCTGCATGATTTTCTTCTACAACGGCCCCTGTAACTGCCGTATAACTTCAGTTAACTATCACATATCTTATTTTGGCTGGGTTCTCTTCTTAGCTCATGCCAAAGTGACCTATCATGAAATCATGACACTTCTGCCTCTTTGTCCTCTTCTCGGATTTTGCCCATGAAAACACATGTCACGATATCGCGACACTTTCACCTCCTTGCTTCTTTTCTTGGCTTGTACCCACGAAAACACAACATGTCATGATATCATGACACTTTCACCTCCTTACTCTTCCTCTTTACTTTTGTCGTGATATCGTGACACTTCTACCTTCTTACTTTCTCTCTCCTTCTTTAGTCGCAAAAATGTGACATGTCACGATATCGTGACACTTTTCCTTCTCTACCTTCCTACTCTTTTCAAGTCATAAAAATGTGACATGTCACGATATCACGACACTTTTCCTTCTCTGCCTTCCTGCTCTTTTCAAGTCATGAAAATGCGACATGTCGCGATATCGTGACACTTTTTCTTTCTCTTCCTTCCCCAGTCAAAATCCACATTCCCCTCAACATCAACACTCTCTCTCAACCATTACACTTTTTCTCTTCTCTTTCTCTTCTAAATGTCGCGATATCGCGACACTTTTTCTCTTGGATTCTCTCTCTTGCAATATGTCATGAAATCATGACACTTTTTCTTCCGTACAATCTCTCTTGCAATATGTCACGAAATCGTGACACTTTTTCTTTTACTCTCTCTCTTGCAATATGTCGTGAAATCGTGACACTTTTTCTTCCGTACAATCTCTCTTGCAATATGTCACGAAATCGCGACACTTTTTCTACTTGCCTTTTTCTCTTCCAACATGTCACGAAATCGTGACACTTTTTCTTCCGTACTATCTCTCTTGCAATATGTCACGAAATCGTGACACTTTTTCTACTTGCCTTTTTCTCTTCCAACATGTCGCGAAATCATGACACTTTTTCTGCTTGCGCTTTCTCTTCGAACATGTCGCGAAATCGTGACAGTTTTTCTTGCTTGCGCTTTCTCTTCGAACATGTCACGAAATCGCGATAGTTTTTCTTGCTTGCGCTTTCTCTTCGAACATGTCACGAAATCGCGATAGTTTTTCTTGCTTGTGCTTTCTCTTCGAACATGTCACGAAATCGCGATAGTTTTTCTTTCTTCTCAACATGTCGCGATATCGTGATAGTTTTTCTTTCTTGCTCAACATGTCGCGATATCGCGACAATTTTTCTTTCTTGCTCAACATGTCGCGATATCGTGACAGTTTTCTTCCTTGTGATTTT
Organism: Wollemia nobilis; assembly: GCA_028583015.1. NCBI lineage: Eukaryota > Viridiplantae > Streptophyta > Pinopsida > Araucariales > Araucariaceae > Wollemia > Wollemia nobilis. Next base: position 7,967,213 of record JAQPPZ010001028.1, read on the forward strand.
CTTTTGATTTTTTGCATATGGGCCACTTCGATCTTTTGGAAAATCACTGTACATACTCTGAAGAACCTCTTAACTCCTGTCCACTGCATCAACCGATCTGTCTGACTGTGTTGACAACAATGACAATACTGTTGCTGCACCTTGCTCAACATGGACAAGTTCTATGTGGACTTGTTGAGTATATTTGAGCAAGTTCTGAGTGGACTTGTTGAGAAAATTTGAGCAAGTTCTGAGTGGACTTGTTGAGAAGATTTGAGCAAGTTTTGAGTGGACTTATTGAGCATATTTGTGCTAGATCGAAGGACTATGTTTAGTGTAGATTTGAGATAGAGCTTTGGAGGTGATAGAGCAGAGAGGACAATAGTCTCCAATGGATAGAGATCCATCAGCTAGGGTAGTGAGGACAGGTCTTCTGAGTGGGGACAAGAGTCTTCAGTGGAGAGAGATCCACAAGCCAGTGTAGTGGAGGTAGTAGTCTTCTAGAGGATCACCAACTAGAGCAGAGGAGAAGGAGTTCTCCTATGGATAGAGATCCATGAACTTGATTTAGGGGATTGGCATCTCCTTTGGACAGAGGTCCATAAACATTGTAATAGGGAAGGATTCCCAAGAGATTGATTAAGAAAATTTTAGTAAAATATTTTCTCCGTGGAGTAGCCCACATTGGGTGAACCACGTAAATTGTGGTGTCTCTATTGTGTATGGTTTTTTGTGCATTGCTTTTATTACTATTGTTGATATTGCTATCTATACATTGCATAATATTGATTGGGAAAGAAAAGTAAAAAGTGGTCTTATATTGTTCACCCCCCTCTCAATATAAGCTTGTGTTCTTCAATTGGTATCAGAGCGGGTTCCTTCAGAAGAGTTTAACAACTTGAAGGAAAAGCTAACAAGAACATAATGGATCCTAAGGAGGTGTCCTCAAATAATTCAGCACTAGTATTTTATGGAAGTGACTATATGTATTGGAGTATGATGATGAAGATCTACCTGATGGCACTTGGCAATGAAATTTGGGAATCGATGGAATTTGGATACGATCCCTTAATCAATCCTCCTACATATAAGGAAGGTAAGCTTTTACAACATTATAATTCAAAAGCAATGAATGCACTTGTGAGAGGTTTGCGTAGAACAGAGTCTATGAAAGTTATGCATTGTAAAACTACAAAAGAGATGTGGGATAAATTAAAATATATATATATGAAGGAGATAAAAGTGTCAAGAAAGCAAAGATGTAAAATCTCAAAGGACAACTTGAAGCATTAAGAATGAACGAAGAGGAAAATATTAGTGCTTATCTAATTCGAATTGATGAGGTTGTTAATGATATGCAAGGACTTGGAATGAAGATTGATGAATCAGATGTTTGTGATAAAGTCTTAAGAACTCTTCCAAAAATATTCAGTGAACTAGGTTTCTGCTATAGAAGTATCAATGGATGGTGATACTTTGACAAGAGATAAATTGCTTGGTATGCTCACAACTTTTGAGATAAGAACAAAAGATCCTATTCCCCAGAAGGAAGCAACATTCAAAGCAATCAATAAGACAAAGGGTAAGAAGTCAAAATCAAGCAATGAGTCATCTAGTGATGAGGAAGCTAATTACAATAAAAGAGATAAATATTCCAGAAGATCCAGAGATCTAAGATCTGTTAAGTGTTTCAATTGTGGAAAGTATGGATATTTTGCAACAGATTGTCAAGAACCTAAGAACAACAATGGTGAAGAAAAATAGGATCACAGGTACAGGGATTCAAAAAGATACAAGCATCAAAATAAAAGCAAGGATGGACAAAACAGACAAGGAAAGAAGTTCTTCCAAAGGTAAAAGAGGAGCTACTATGCGGATAAGGCAAGTAAGTACTCAAGTGATAGTGATGCTAGTTTTTCATACAATGATAGAGATGAAGTCTTATTTATGATTGAAGAAAAAGAGCAAGTTAAGAATAGGACTCCAGTAATTCTCAAGTGTTTTAGATGTGGTAACTTCGGACATCTTGAAGATGATTGTACAAGGAATGGTTATAGTTTCAGTGATGATGAATATGAAGATGCACTTGAAAGACCAGATGAAAATCTTCTAATGGCATTAGAAGAAGAAGAAAGTGATCCTATAGAAGACAAGCCAATAGAAAATAAATATGAGGACAAAGGCAAACAAATAGAGGAATACTCAGAAAATAATGGTTATGATCTCAAGGGAGAACTTATCTATGCTCTTGACATGGTAAAGAAGGTAAGGAAGCAACACTCTAAACTTGAAATTCAGTTTCAAGAATGTGATGAAGAGAGAAGATTGCTCATAGAGGATTTAGAAAAATCAAAAGCTAAGGCAAAGAGGTTCAAAGATAAGTTAGAAGCAAAGATCTTGGAATGTGAGAAGTTAGCACAAGAAGTGGCACTACTAAGAGAAGATTTAGAGGACTCCAAGATCAAGATGAAAGGGTTCAAAAATAGCTCAAAGAACTTGGATAAGTTCATCAAGATACAAAAGCCTACATCAAGCAAAACAAGTCTTGGATTTGAACAGGTTCAAAAGAAATGGGAAGGAGAGTCAACTTCAAGTTTTGGAGGAGAAGAAACTTTAGATGAAGATACTTCAGAAAAAGACAGTGTAAAAGATAGTGAGACATCTGAGGATGAGTTGGACAATAGAGAGTTCAACAAAAATAGGAACAATGCACAAAGAAGATACAGATGGAACAACAATCAGAACAGGTCAAGAGAGACTAAGAGACCAATGAGGTCAAGACAAGGAAACTTCAATGGAAGATGTTTTTCATGTCACGGGTTTGGGCACATGGCTTCACAATGAAGGACACATGAAAGATAGGAATATGGGAACAAATAGCCTTTCCATGGGTATTGCTACTCATGTAATCAGTTTGGTCACAAGGCAATGAATTGCAGGGTTCATGATAGAAGAGGATATGGCTTCACTAGGAGAAATCCTAAGATATTTGCACCTTCAAGGAATAATAACATTAAGTGTTATAAGTGCAATAATGATGGTCACACAACAAAGTGGTGTAGAGCAGACATCCCAGAAACAGGAACATGAACATGAATATGAACAAGAATAGGAACAAGAACATGAATGTGAAATAGGAACATGAATATGAAACAAAAATAGGAACAAGAACATGAATATGAACAAGAACAGGAACAAGGATATGAACAGAAATAGGAACATAAATATAGACATGGACAAAAACAAAGACATGGACAGAAACAAGGACATGGATAGAAATAGTCAAAGGATTCAGAAAATTCAAAAAAGAAGAGAAGAGGATAAAGGTAAAGAATAATGCTTTCTAGGAGTAGAAATACTCCCACCCCAAAATTAACCACCTCAAAAGGAGGTGGGGGAGGGGCTAAGCTAAGAGGCTCATTCTTAGCCCCGAGCCCCAAAGGTGACCCTTTGCCATTGATGTCAAAGGGGGAGAGATTTGATATTTGAGAGAGCATTGAGCTAGGGGGAGCAATGTCCCAGGGGGAGCAGAACAAAGGAAAGGTCAATTTTTTGGTAAAAATAATTTGGGTTGCCATCAATGACAAAGGGGGAGATTGTTGGACATTTTGAGTCCCTAAGTCAAAGTTGTCATTGATGTCACCAGATGAAGTCATCATTAATGTCAAGGAATTCGACAAGAAATAAAGTCGTCAAAGTTGTCACTGATATCCAGGAAGAAGCTTCAACAGTGCAGAAGTTAAAGGCAAAAGGGCTCCATAATATTTTAATATTATATGGGAGCATAAGTTAAAAGGTTTTTTATAAAAACCAAAGGAGGCCTATTGCAAAGTTAAAAGGAGGTCTAATATTTATTTTATAAAATATTTAAATTCAAAAGGAATTTAAATTTTATAAATAAATATCATTAATACCAAGTTGTGCAATTAGAGAAGGCCCTAATAAAACCAAAGGTTTTATTAAATTAATTTATAATATTTAAATTTAAATAAATTTAAATCATTTATAAATTAATTCGAGCGTCGACATCGAATAAAGTTGGAGGAGCACCGACGTGTTTGCATAAAGGTGGAAAGGCTATATATACCATGCCTTAAAGGTATTCAAAATTATCCTTGCTTCGAAACGTGATTGCATGTGAATTGTGAAAGAGGAAGCTCATGAGAAAACAATGATTTCATATTTCCTTGTGGTAGCGATTGGGAATAATTTGAAAGTGACGAAAATTTTGGAGCCAGCTGGGCAGCGTGGCCTAGTGGCAAGGAGGCATTGGCTAAAATGTTGAGGCATCGAGTGGCCTACGTTTGAAACATGATGATAGTGTTTGCATTGTGTTGGAAGCGCCAAGGGAAGGCGCACATTTTTATCTTTGGTGGAGAAAGGTTCATAGAGCACGTGGTGCTCTCCACTTCCCAAATGAGCGCTTAGCTCGAGCGACGATTGGAGCCACGGCTAAGGCGTTGGTCATGGGCTGCATTGAGGGTTCGAATCCCTCCAAAGGTAAGGTAATTAAATTTTGATTATTTTTAATATTGCCTAAAGTTTGGAGTTAAAAGGGTTGCTAGTTGGAAATAGTTGAAAGGGTTGCTAGTTGGAAATTTGTGTTTGTTGGAAATTGTTTTTGGAGTTATAAGGAGTTTGATTTTATTTTTAAATAAAGTCTTAAATTGTTATATTTGCATATTGGAGGAGTAAGACTTTAAGAGTGTTGATTTTATTTTTAAAGGGATTTTTGCCAAAAATATTATTATGAAGGTGTTGGATATTATTTTAAAGTTGGAGTGATAAGGTGTATTTTGTTTGATATATTTTTTGTATTGTGATTCATTGAGAAAATTATTATCTTCTAACCCTTGTTGAGATTGGCAAAGAAGTGATTGTGAGTGTGGCAGATTTGTGTGGTTTACTCCTTGTCAAGAAAAAGGTATGGGCAAATTCTTCCATAGTTGAGTTGATTGAATGGTTTTCTGAAAATAAGTTTGGAGTGAAAAGGACTTGATTAGGGTTTCCTTTTCGAGAGTGTTTGAGTTAATGCTTCAAGGTTTTCTGGAATAAAGAGTTGTTGTTAAAACCTTGTTTGATAAGCATTGTTGTTGAAGCCATTGGTTGTGTGAAGAATTTGAGTTAGAGTTTTGAAAAGAACATGAGTATCATTGTTATGTGAAGATTGTTTTATGAGCATTGTTGTTGAAGTAAGTTGTTGTGCAAAGAACTTGAACTAGGGTTTGAAAAGAACATGAGTATCATTGTTATGTGAGATTTGTTGTTGAGCATTGTTGGAAATATTTTGAGTTGGTGGTTATATTCTTGGACTAGGGTTTGTGAGAAAGGGGTGTTTCATTGAGTGATTGGTTGAGTAGAGTTGGTTGAGCCTAGTCAAGTGGTTGTATGAAGTGATTGTTCAAGTTCCATAAAACAAACTATCCTATATTCTGATTTGAGTTGAGAAAGTGTTTGAGCATTGAGTTGAAACATATTGAGTCTCTAACAATTCACTTTATGTTTCTATGAGATTGGTTAAGTTCTATGTGAGCTTATTGAGCAGATTTGGACAAGTTCTATGTGGACTTGTTGAGCAGATTTGGACAAGTTCTGAGTGGACTTGTTGAGCAGATTTGGACAAGTTCTAATGGACTTGTTGAGCATATTTGAGCAAGTTTTGAGTGGACTTGTTGAGCAGATTTGAGCAAGTTTTGAGTGGACTTGTTGAGCAGATTTGAGCAAGTTCTGAGTGGACTTGTTGAGCATATTTGAGCAAGTTTTGAGTGGACTTATTGAGCAGATTTGTGCTAGACCGAAGGACTATGTTTAGTGTAGATTTGAGATAGATCTTTGGAGGTGATAGAGTAGAGAGGACAGTAGTCTCCAGTGGATAGAGATCCATCAACCAAGGTAGTGAGGATAGGTCTTCTGAGTGGGGACAAGAGTCTTCAGTGGAGAGAGATCCACAAGCCAGTGTAGTGGAGGTAGTAGTCTTCTAGAGGATCACAAACTAGAGCAGAGGAGGAGTTCTCTTATGGATAGAGATCCATGAACTTGATTTAGGGGATTGATATCTCCTTTGGACAGAGGTCCATAAACATTGTAATAGGGAAGGATTCCCAAGATATTGATTGAGAAAATTTTAGTAAAATATTTTCTTCGTGGAGTAGCCCACATTGGGTGAACCATGTAAATTGTGGTGTCTCTATTGTGTATGGTGTTTTGTGCATTGCTTTGATTACTATTGTTGATATTGCTATCTATACATTACATAATATTGATTGGGAAAGAAAAGTAAAAAGTGGTCTTATACTATTCACCCCCCCTCTCAGTATAAGCTTGTGTTCTTCAATTGGTATCAGAGTGGGTTCCTTCAGAAGAGTTTAACAACTTGAAGGAAAAGCTAACAAGAACACAATGGATCCTAAGGAGGTGTCCTCAAATAATTTAGCACCAGTATTTTATGGAAGTGACTATATGTATTGGAGTATGATGATGAAGATCTACCTGATGGCACTTGGCAATGAAATTTGGGAATCGATGGAATTTGGATATGATCCCTTAATCAATCCTCCTATAGATAAGGAAGGTAAGCTTTTACAACACTATAATTCAAAAGCAATGAATGCACTTGTGAGAGGTTTGCGTAGAACAGAGTCTATGAAAGTTATGCATTGTAAAACTGCAAAAGAGATGTGGGATAAATTGCAAAATATATATGAAGGAGATAAAAGTGTCAAGAAAGCAAAGATGTAAAATCTCAAAGGACAACTTGAAGCATTAAGAATGAATGAAGAGGAAAATATTAGTGCTTATCTAATTCGAATTGATGAGGTTGTTAATGATATGCAAGGACTTGGAATGAAGATTGATGAATCAGATGTTTGTGATAAAGTCTTAAGAACTCTTCCAAAAAGATTCAGTGAACAGGTTTCTGCTATAGAAGTATCAATGGATGGTGATACTTTGACAAGAGATAAATTGCTTGGTATGCTCACAACTTTTGAGATAAGAACAAAATATCCTATTCCCCAGAAGGAAGCAACATTCAAAGCAATCAATAAGACAAAGGGTAAGAAGTCAGAATCAAGCAATGAGTCATCTAGTGATGAGGAAGCTAATTACAATAAAAGAGATAAATATTCTAGAAGATCCAGAGATCTAAGATCTGTTAAGTGTTTCAATTGTGGAAAGTATGGACATTTTGCAATAGATTGTCAAGAACCTAAGAACAACAATGGTGAAGAAAAATAGGATCACAGGTACAGGGATTCAGAAAGATACAGGCATCAAAAGAAAAGCAAGGATGGACAAAATAGACAAGGAAATAAGTTCTTCCAAAGGCAAAAGAGGAGCTACTATGCGGATAAGGCAAGTAAGTACTCAAGTGATAGTGATGCTAGTTTTTCAGACAATGATAGAGATGAAGTCTTATTTATGATTGAAGAAAAAGAGCAAGTTAAGAATAGGACTCCTAGTAATTCTCAAGTGTTTTAGATGTGGTAACTTTGGACATCTTGAAGATGATTGTACAAGGAATGGTTATAGTTTCAGTGATGATGAATATGAAGATGCACTTGAAAGACTAGATGAAAATCTTCTAATGGCATTAGAAGAAGAAGAAAGTGATCCTATAGAAGACAAGCCAATAGAAAATAAATATGAGGACAAAGGCAAAAAAATAGAGGAATACTCAGAAAAGAATGGTTATGATCTCAAGGGAGAACTTATCTATGCTCTTGACATGGTAAAGAAGGTAAGGAAGCAACACTCTAAACTTGAAATTCAGTTTCAAGAATGTGATGAAGAGAGAAGATTGCTCATAGAGGATTTAGAAAAATCAAAAGCTAAGGCAAAGAGGTTCAAAGATAAGTTAGAAGCAAAGATCTTGGAATGTGAGAAGTTAGCACAAGAAGTGGCACTACTAAAAGAAGATTTAGAGGACTCCAAGATCAAGATGAAAGGGTTCAAAAATAGCTCAAAGAACTTGGATAAGTTCATCAAGATACAAAAGCCTACATCAAGCAAAACAGGTCTTGGATTTGAACAGGTTCAAAAGAAATGGGAAGGAGAGTCAACTTCAAGTTTTGGAGGAGAAGAAACTTTAGATGAAGATACTTCAGAAGAAGATAGTGTAAAATATAGTGAGACATCAGAGGATGAGTTGGACAATAGAGAGTTCAACAAAAATAGGAACAATGCACAAAGAAGATACAGATGGAACAACAATCTAAATAAGAGACCAATGAGGTCAAGACAAGGAAACTTCAATGGAAGATGTTTTTCATGTCACAGGTTTGGGCACATGGCTTCACAATGCAGGACACATGAAAGATAGGAATATGGGAACAAATAACTTTTCCATGGGTATTGCTACTCATGTAATCAGTTTGGTCACAAGGCAATGAATTGCAGGGTTCATGACAGAAGAGGATATGGCTTCACTAGGAGAAATCCTAAGACATTTGCACCTCCAAGGAATAATAACATTAAGTGTTATAAGTGCAATAATGATGGTCACACAACAAAGTGGTGTAGAGCAGACATTCTAGAAATAGGAACATGAACATGAATATGAATAGGAACAAGAACATGGATATGAACAGAAATAGGAATAGGAACAAGAATATAGACATGGACAAAAATAAAGACATGGACAGAAACAAGGACATGGATAGAAACAATCAGAGGATTCAAAAAATTCAGAAAAGAAGAGAAGAGGATAAAGGTAAAGAACAATGCTTTCTAGGAGTAGAAATACTCCCACCCCAGAATTAACCACCTCAAAAGGAGGTGGGGGAGGGGCTAAGCTAAGAGGCTCATTCTTAGCCCCGAGCCCCAAAGGTGACCCTTTGCCATTGATGTCAAAGGGGGAGAGATTTGATATTTGAGAGAGCATTGAGCCAGGGGGAGCAATGTCCAGGGGGAGCAGAACAAAGGAAAGGTCAAGTTTTTAGTAAAAATAATTTGGGTTGCCATCAATGACAAAGGGGGAGATTGTTGGACATTTTGAGTCCCTAAGTCAAAGTTGTCATTGATGTCACTAGATGAAGTCATCATTAATGTCAAGGAATTCGGCAAGAAATAAAGTCATCAAAGTTATCACTGATATCCAGGAAGAAGCTTCAACAGTGCAAAAGTTAAAGGCAAAAGGGCTCCATAATATTTTAATATTATATGGGAGCATAAGTTAAAAGGTTTTTTATAAAAACCAAAGGAGGCCTATTGCAAAGTTAAAAGGAGGTCTAATATTTATTTTATAAAATATTTAAATTCAAAAGGAATTTAAATTTTATAAATAAATATCATTAATACCAAGTTGTGCAATTAGAGAAGGCCCTAATAAAACCAAAGGTTTTATTAAATTAATTTATAATATTTAAATTTAAATAAATTTAAATCATTTATAAATTAATTCGAGCATCGACGTCGAATAAATTTGGAGGAGCACCGACGTGTTTGCATAAAGGTGGAAAGGCTATATATACCATGCCTTAAAGGCATTCAAAATTATCCTTGCTTCGAAACGTGATTGCATGCGAACTATGAAAGAGGAAGCTCGTGAGAAAACAATGATTTCATATTTCCTTGTGGCAGCGATTGGGAATAATTTGAAAGTGACGAAAATTTTGGAGCCAGTTGGGCAGCGTGGCCTAGTGGCAAGGAGGCATTGGCTAAAATATTGAGGCATCGAGTGGCCTACATTCGAAACGTGATGGTAGTGTTTGCATTGTGTTGAAGCGCCAAGGGAAGGCGCACATTTTTATCTTTGGCGGAGAAAGGAAGGTTCATAGAGCACGTTGTGCTCTCCACTTCCCAAACGAGCGCTTAGCTCGAGTGACGATTGGAGCCATGACTAAGGCATTGGTCATGGGCTGCGTTGAGGGTTCGAATCCCTCCAAAGGCAAGGTAATTAAATTTTGATTATTTTTAATATTGCCTAAAGTTTGGAGTTAAAAGGGTTGCTAGTTGGAAATAGTTGAAAGGGTTGCTAGTTGGAAATTTGTGTTTGTTGGAAATTATTTTTGGAGTTATAAGGAGTTTGATTTTATTTTTAATAAAGTCTTAAATTATTATATTTGCATATTGGAGGAGTAAGACTTTAAGAGTGTTGATTTTATTTTTAAAGGGATTTTTGCCAAAAATATTATTATGAAGGTGTTGGATATTATTTTAAAGTTGGAGTGATAAGGTGTATTTTGTTTGATATCTTTTTGTATTGTGATTCATTGAGAAAATTATTATCTTCTAACCCTTGTTGAGATTGGCAAAGAAGTGATTGTGAGTGTGGCAGATTTGTGTGGTTTACTCCTTGTCAAGCAAAAGGTATGGGCAAATTCTTCCATAGTTGAGTTGATTGAATGGTTTTCTAAAAATAAGTTTGGAGTGAAAAGGACTTGATTAGGGTTTCCTTTTCGAGAGTGTTTGAGTTAATGCTTCAAGGTTTTCTGGAATAAAGAGTTGTTGTTAAAACCTTGTTTGATAAGCATTGTTGTTGAAGCCATTGGTTGTGTGAAGAATTTGAGTTAGAGTTTTGAAAAGAACATGAGTATCATTGTTATGTGAAGATTGTTTTATGAGCATTGTTGTTGAAGTAAGTTGTTGTGCAAAGAACTTGAACTAGGGTTTGAAAAGAACATGAGTATCATTGTTATGTGAGATTTGTTGTTGAGCATTGTTGGAAATATTTTGAGTTGGTGGTTATATGCTTGGACTAGGGTTTGTGAGAAAGGGGTGTTTCATTGAGTGATTGGTTGAGTAGAGTTGGTTGAGCCTAGTCAAGTGGTTGTATGAAGTGATTGTTCAAGTTCCATAAAACAAACTATCCTATATTCTGATTTGAGTTGAGAAAGTGTTTGAGCATTGAGTTGAAACATATTGGGTCTCTAACAATTCACTTTATGTTTCTATGAGATTGGTTAAGTTCTATGTGAACTTATTGAGCAGATTTGGACAAGTTTTGTGTGGACTTGTTGAGCATATTTGGACAAGTTCTGTGTGGACTTGTTGAGCATATTTGGACAAGTTCTGAGTGGACTTGTTGAGCATATTTGAGCAAGTTCTGAGTGGACTTATTGAGCAGATTTGAGCAAGTTCTGAGTGGACTTGTTGAGCAGATTTGAGCAAGTTCTGAGTGGACTTGTTGAGCAGATTTGAGCAAGTTTTGAGTGGACTTATTGAGCATATTTGTGCTAGACCAAAGGACTATGTTTAGTGCAGATTTGAGATAGATCTTTGGAGGTGATAGAGCAGAGAGGATAGTAGTCTCTAGTGGATAGAGATCCATCAGCCAAGGTAGTGAGGATAGGTCTTCTGAGTGGGGACAAGAGTCTTCAATGGAGAGAGATCCACAAGCCAGTGTAGTGGAGGCAGTAGTCTTCTAGAGGATCACCAACTAGAGTAGAGGAGAAGGAGTTCTCCTATGGATAGAGATCCATAAACTTGATTTAGGGGATTGATATCTCCTTTGGACAGAGGTCCATAAACATTGTAATAGGGAAGGATTCCCAAGATATTGATTGAGAAAATTTTAGTAAAATATTTTCTCCGTGGAGTAGCCCACATTGGGTGAACCATGTAAATTATGGTGTCTCTATTGTGTATGGTGTTTTGTGCATTGCTTTGATTACTATTATTGATATTGCTATCTATACATTGCATAATATTGATTGGGAAAGAAAAGTAAAAAGTGGTCTTATACTGTTCACCCCCCTCTCAGTATAAGCTTGTGTTCTTCAATTGGTATCAGAGCGGGTTCCTTCAGAAGAGTTTAACAACTTGAAGGAAAAGCTAACAAGAACACAATGGATCCTAAGGAGGTGTCCTCAAATAATTTAGCACCAGTATTTGATGGAAGTGACTATATGTATTGGAGTATGATGATGAAGATCTACCTGATGGCACTTGGCAATGAAATTTGGGAATCAGTGGAATTTGGATATGATCCCTTAATCAATCCTCCTACAGATAAGGAAGGTAAGCTTTTACAACACTATAATTCAAAAGCAATGAATGCACTTGTGAGAGGTTTGCGTAGAACAGAGTCTATGAAAGTTATGCATTGTAAAACTACAAAAGAGATGTGGGATAAATTGCAAAATATATATGAAGGAGATAAAAGTGTCAAGAAAGCAAAGATGTGAAATCTCAAAGGACAACTTGAAGCATTAAGAATGAATGAAGAGGAAAATATTAGTGCTTATCTAATTTGAATTGATGAGGTTGTTAATGATATGCAAGGACTTGGAATGAAGATTGATGAATCAGATGTTTGTGATAAAGTCTTAAGAACTCTTCCAAAAAGATTCAGTGAATAGGTTTCTGCTATAGAAGTATCAATGGATGGTGATACTTTGACAAGAGATAAATTGCTTGGTATGCTCACAAATTTTGAGATAAGAACAAAATATCCTATTCCCCAGAAGGAAGCAGCATTCAAAGCAATCAATAAGACAAAGGGTAAGAAGTCAGAATCAAGCAATGAGTCATCTAGTGATGAGGAAGCTAATTATAGTAGAAGAGATAAATATTCTAGAAGATCCAGAGATCTAAGATCTATTAAGTGTTTCAATTGTGGAAAGTATGGATATTTTGCAATAGATTGTCAAGAACCTAAGAACAACAATGGTGAAGAAAAATAGGATCACAAGTACAGGGATTCAGAAAGATACAGGCATCAAAATAAAAGCAAGGATGGACAAAATAGACAAGGAAATAAGTTCTTCCAAAGGCAAAAGAGGAGCTACTATGCGGATAAGGCAAGTAAGTACTCAAGTGATAGTGATGCTAGTTTTTCAGACAATGATAGAGATGAAGTCTTATTTATGATTGAAGAAAAAGAGCAAGTTAAGAATAGGACTCCAGTAATTCTCAAGTGTTTTAGATGTGGTAACTTTGGACATCTTGAAGATGATTGTACAAGGAATGGTTATAGTTTCAGTGATGATGAATATGAAGATGCACTTGAAAGACCAGATGAAAATCTTCTAATGGCATTAGAAGAAGAAGAAAGTGATCCTATAGAAGATAAGCCAATAGAAAATAAATATGAGGACAAAGGTAAAAAAATAGAGGAATACTCAGAAAAGAATGGTTATGATCTCAAGGGAGAACTTATCTATGCTCTTGACATGGTAAAGAAGGTAAGGAAGCAACACTCTAAACTTGAAATTCAGTTTCAAGAATGTGATGAAGAGAGAAGATTGCTCATAGAGGATTTAGAAAAATCAAAAGCTAAGGCAAAGAGGTTCAAAGATAAGTTAGAAGCAAAGATCTTGGAATGTGAGAAGTTAGCACAAGAAGTGGCACTACTAAAAGAATATTTAGAGGACTCCAAGATCAAGATGAAAGGGTTCAAAAATAGCTCAAAGAACTTGGATAAGTTCATCAAGACACAAAAGACTACATCAAGCAAAACAGGTCTTGGATTTGAACAGGTTCAAAAGAAATGGGAAGGAGAGTCAACTTCAAGTTTTGGAGGAGAAGAAACTTTAGATGAAGATACTTCAGAAGAAGATAGTGTAAAATAAAGTGAGACATCGGAGGATGAGTTGGACAATAGAGAGTTCAACAAAAATAGGAACAATGCACAAAGAAGATACAGATGGAACAACAATCATAAAGGAGACTAGGAGACCAATGAGGTCAAGACAAGGAAACTTCAATGGAAGATGTTTTTCATGTCACAGGTTTGGGCACATGGCTTCACAATGTAGGACACATGAAAGACAGGAATATGGGAACAAACAACTTTTCCATGGGTATTGCTACTCATGTAATCAGTTTGGTCACAAGGCAATGAATTGCAGGGTTCATGACAGAAGAGGATATGGCTTCACTAGGAGAAATCCTAAGACATTTGCACCTCCAAGGAATAATAACATTAAGTGTTATAAGTGCAATAATGATGGTCACACAACAAAGTGGTGTAGAGCAGACATCCCAGAAATAGTGAACATGAACATGAATAGGAACAGGAATAGGAACAAGGATATGAACGAGAATAGGAACAGGAACATGGATATGAATAGGAACAGGAATATAGACATGGACAAAAATAAAGACATGGATAGAAACAAGGACATGGATAGAAATAGTCAGAGGATTCAAAAAATTCAGAAAAGAAGAGAAGAGGATAAAGGTAAAGAATAGTGCTTTCTAGGAGTAGAAATACTCCCACCCCAGAATTAACCACCTCAAAAGGAGGTGGGGGAGGGGCTAAGCTAAGAGGCTCATTCTTAGCCCCGAGCCCCAAAGGTGACCCTTTGCCATTGATGTCAAAGGGGGAGAGATTTGAGTAAGGGGGAGAGATTTGATATTTGAGAGAGCATTGAGCCAGGGGGAGCAGTGTCCCAGGGGGAGCAGAACAAAGGAAAGGTCAAGTTTTCGGTAAAAATAATTTGGGTTGCCATCAATGACAAAGGGGGAGATTGTTGGACATTTTGAGTCCCTAAGTCAAAGTTGTCATTGATGTCACCGGATGAAGTCATCATTAATGTCAAGGAATTCGGCAAGAAATAAAGTCATCAAAGTTGTCACTGATATCCAGGAAGAAGCTTCAACAGTGCAGAAGTTAAAGGCAAAAGGGCTCCATAATATTTTAATATTATATGGGAGCATAAGTTAAAAGGTTTTTTATAAAAACCAAAGGAGGCCTATTGCAAAGTTAAAAGGAGGTCTAATATTTATTTTATAAAATATTTAAATTCAAAAGGAATTTAAATTTTATAAATAAATATCATTAATACCAAGTTGTGCAATTAGAGAAGGCCCTAATAAAACCAAAGGTTTTATTAAATTAATTTATAATATTTAAATTTAAATAAATTTAAATCATTTATAAATTAATTCGAGCATCGACATCGAATAAAGTTGGAGGAGCACCGACGTGTTTGCATAAAGGTGGAAAGGCTATATATACCATGCCTTAAAGGCATTCAAAATTATCCTTGCTTCGAAACGTGATTGCATGCGAACTGTGAAAGAGGAAGCTCGTGAGAAAACAATGATTTCATATTTCCTTGTGGCAGCGATTGGGAATAATTTGAAAGTGACAGAAATTTTGGAGCCAGCTAGGCAGCGTGGCCTAGTGGCAAGGAGGCATTGGCTAAAATATTGAGGCATCGAGTGGCCTACATTCGAAACATGATGGTAGTGTTTGCATTGTGTTGAAGCGCCAAGGGAAGGTGCACATTTTTATCTTTGGTGGAGAAAGGAAGGTTCATAGAGCACGTTGTGCTCTCCACTTCCCAAGCGAGCGCTTAGCTCGAGCGGTGATTGGAGCCATGGCTAAGGCGTTGGTCGTGGGCTGCGTTGAGGGTTCGAATCCCTCCAAAGGCAAGGTAATTAAATTTTGATTATTTTTAATATTGCCTAAAGTTTGGAGTTAAAAGGGTTGCTAGTTGGAAATAGTTGAAAGGGTTGCTAGTTGGAAATTTGTGTTTGTTGGAAATTGTTTTTGGAGTTATAAGGAGTTTGATTTTATTTTTAATAAAGTCTTAAATTGTTATATTTGCATATTGGAGGAGTAAGACTTTAAGAGTGTTGATTTTATTTTTAAAGGGATTTTTGCCAAAAATATTATTATGAAGGTGTTGGATATTATTTTAAAGTTGGAGTGATAAGGTGTATTTTGTTTGATATCTTTTTGTATTGTGATTCATTGAGAAAATTATTATCTTCTAACCCTTGTTGAGATTGGCAAAGAAGTGATTGTGAGTGTGGCAGATTTGTGTGGTTTACTCCTTGTCAAGAAAAAGGTATGGGCAAATTCTTCCATAGTTGAGTTGATTGAATGGTTTTCTGAAAATAAGTTTGGAGTGAAAAGGACTTGATTAGGGTTTCCTTTTTGAGAGTGTTTGAGTTAATGCTTCAAGGTTTTTTGGAATAAAGAGTTGTTGTTAAAACCTTGTTTGATAAGCATTGTTGTTGAAGCCATTGGTTGTGTGAAGAATTTGAGTTAGAGTTTTGAAAAGAACATGAGTATCATTGTTATGTGAAGATTGTTTTATGAGCATTGTTGTTGAAGTAAGTTGTTGTGCAAAGAACTTGAACTAGGGTTTGAAAAGAACATGAGTATCATTGTTATGTGAGATTTGTTGTTGAGCATTATTGGAAATATTTTGAGTTGGTGGTTATATGCTTGGACTAGGGTTTGTGAGAAAGGGTTGTTTCATTGAGTGATTGGTTGAGTAGAGTTGGTTGAGCCTAGTCAAGTGGTTGTATGAAGTGATTGTTCAAGTTCCATAAAACAAACTATCCTATATTCTGATTTGAGTTGAGAAAGTGTTTGAGCATTGAGTTGAAACATATTGGGTCTCTAACAATTCACTTTATGTTTCTATGAGATTGGTTAAGTTCTGTGTGAACTTATTGAGCAGATTTGGACAAGTTCTATGTGGACTTGTTGAGCAGATTTGGACAAGTTCTGTGTGGACTTATTGAGCAGATTTGGACAAGTTCTGAGTGGACTTGTTGAGCATATTTGAGCAAGTTCTAGTGGACTTGTTGAGCAGATTTGAGCAAGTTATGAGTGGACTTGTTGAGCAGATTTGAGCAAGTTATGAGTGGACTTGTTGAGCATATTTGAGCAAGTTCTGAGTGGACTTATTGAGCAGATTTGTGCTAGACCGAAGGACTATGTTTAGTGCAGATTTGAGATAGATATTTGGAGGTGACAGAGCAGAGAGGATAATAGTCTCCAGTGGATAGAGATCCATCAGCCAAGGTAGTGAGGATAGGTCTTCTAAGTGGGGACAAGAGTCTTCAGTGGAGAGAGATCCACAAGCCAGTGTAGTGGAGGCAATAGTCTTCTAGAGGATCACCAACCAGAGCAGAGGAGAAGGAGTTCTCCTATGGATAGAGATCCATGAACTTGATTTAGGGGATTAATATCTCCTTTGGATAGAGGTCCATAAACATTGTAATAGGGAAGGATTCCCAAGAGATTGATTGAGAAAATTTTAGTAAAATATTTTCTCCGTGGAGTAGCCCACATTGGGTGAACCACGTAAATTGTGGTGTCTCTATTGTGTATGGTGTTTTGTGCATTGCTTTGATTACTATTGTTGATATTGCTATCTATACATTGCATAATATTGATTGGGAAAGAAAAGTAAAAAGTGGTCTTATATTGTTCACCCCCCTCTCAGTATAAGCTTGTGTTCTTCAATTGGTATCAGAGCGGGTTCCTTCAGAAGAGTTTAACAACTTGAAGGAAAAACTAACAAGAACACAATGGATCCTAAGGAAGTGTCCTCAAATAATTCAACACCAGTATTTGATGGAAGTGACTATATGTATTGGAGTATGATGATGAAGATCTACCTAATGGCTCTTGGCAATGAAATTTGGGAATCAGTGGAATTTGGATATGATCCCTTAATCAATCCTCCTACAGATAAGGAAGGTAAGCTTCTACAGCACTATAATTCAAAAGCAATGAATGCACTTGTGAGAGGTTTGTGTAGAACAGAGTCTATGAAAGTTATGCATTGTAAAACTACAAAAGAGATGTGGGATAAATTGCAAAATATATATGAAGGAGATAAAAGTGTCAAGAAAGCAAATATGCAAAATCTCAAAGGACAACTTGAAGCATTAAGAATGAACGAAGAGGAAAATATTAGTGCTTATCTAATTCGAATTGATGAGGTTGTTAATGATATGCAAGGGCTTGGAATGAATATTGATGAATCAGATGTTTGTGATAAAGTCTTAAGAACTCTTCCAAAAAGATTCAGTGAACAGGTTTCTCCTATAGAAGTATCAATGGATGGTGATACTTTGACAAGAGATAAATTGCTTGGTATGCTCACAACTTTTGAGATAAGAACAAAAGATCCTATTCCCCAGAAGGAAGCAACATTCAAAGCAATCAATAAGACAAAGGGTAAGAAGTAGAATCAAGCAATGAGTCATCTAGTGATGAGGAAGCTAATTACAGTAAAAGAGATAAATATTCTAGAAGATCCAGAGATCTAAGATCTATTAAGTGTTTCAATTGTGGAAAGTATGGACATTTTGCAATAGATTATCAAGAACCTAAGAACAACAATGGTGAAGAAAAATAGGATCACAGGTACAGGGATTCAGAAAGATATAGGCATCAAAAGAAAAGCAAGGATGGACAAAATAGACAAGGAAATAAGTTCTTCCAAAGGCAAAAGAGGAGCTACTATGCGGATAAGGCAAGTAAGTACTCAAGTGATAGTGATGCTAGTTTTTCAGACAATGATAGAGATGAAGTCTTATTTATGATTGAAGAAAAAGAGCAAGTTAAGAATAGGACTCAAAGTAATTCTCAAGTGTTTTAGATGTGGTAACTTTGGACATCTTGAAGATGATTGTACAAGGAATGGTTATAGTTTCAGTGATGATGAATATGAAGATGCACTTGAAAGACTAGATGAAAATCTTCTAATGGCATTAGAAGAAGAAGAAAGTGATCCTATAGAAGACAAGCCAATAGAAAATAAATATGAGGACAAAGGCAAACAAATAGAGGAATACTCAGAAAAGAATGGTTATGATCTCAAGGGAGAACTTATCTATGCTCTTGACATGGTAAAGAAGGTAAGGAAGCAACACTCTAAACTTGAAATTCAGTTTCAAGAATGTGATGAAGAGAGAATATTGCTCATAGAGGATTTAGAAAAATCAAAAGCTAAGGCAAAGAGGTTCAAAGATAAGTTAGAAGCAAAGATCTTGGAATGTGAGAAGTTAGCACAAGAAGTGGCACTACTAAAAGAAGATTTAGAGGACTCCAAGATCAAGATGAAAGGGTTCAAAAATAGCTCAAATAACTTGGATAAGTTCATCAAGATACAAAAGACTACATCAAGCAAAACAGGTCTTGGATTTGAACAGGTTCAAAAGAAATGGGAAGGAGAGTCAACTTCAAGTTTTGGAGGAGAAAAAAATTTAGATGAAGATACTTCAGAAAAAGACAGTGTAAAAGAAAGTGAGACATCTAAGGATGAGTTGGACAATAGAGAGTTCAACAAAAATAGGAACAATGCACAAAGAAGATACAGATGGAACAATAATCAAAATAGAGAGACTAAGAGACCAATGAGGTCAAGACAAGGAAACTTCAATGGAAGATGCTTTTCATGTCATAGGTTTGGGCACATGGCTTCACAATGAAGGACACATGAAAGACAAGAATATGGGAACAAACAGTCTTTTCATGGGTATTGCTACTCATGTAATCAGTTTGGTCACAAGGTAATGAATTGTAGGGTTCATGATAGAAGAAGATATGGCTTCACTAGGAGAAATCCTAAGATATTTGCACCTCCAAGGAATAATATTAAGTGTTATAAGTGCAATAATGATGGTCACATAACAAAGTGGTGTAGAGCAGACATTCCAGAAATAGGAACATGAACATGAACATGAACATGAATATGAACAAGAACAAGAACAAGGATATGAATGAAAATAGTAACAAGAACATGGATATGAATAAGAACATGAACAAATACATAGAAAAAAACAAAGACATCGACAGAAATAAAGACATGGATAGAAATAGTCAAAGAATTCAAAAAAATCAAAAAAGAAGAGAAGAGGATACAGGTAAAGAACAGTGCTTTCTGGAAGTAGAAATACTCCCACCCCAGAATTACTAGACAAAATAGACAAGGAAAGAAGTTCTTCTAAAGGTAAAATAGGAACTACTATGCAGATAAGGCAAGTACTCAAGTGATAGTGATGCTAGTTTTTCATACAATGATAGAGATGAAGTCTTGTTTATGATTGAAGAAAAAGAGCAAGTTAAGAATAGGACTCCAGTAATTCTCAAGTATTTTAGATGTGGTAACTTCGGACATGTTGAAGATGATTGTAAAAGGAATGGTTATAATTTCAGTGATGATGAATATGAATATACACTTGAAATACCAGATGAAAATATTCTAATGGCATTAGAAGAAGAAGAAAGTGATCCTATAGAAGACAAGCCAATAGAAAATAAATATGAGGACAAAGGCAAAAAAATAGAGGAATACTAAAAAAAGAATGGTTATTATCTCAAGGGAGAACTTATCTATGCTCTTGACACGGTAAAGAAGGCAAGGAAGAAACACTCTAAACTTGAAATTCGATTTCAATAATGTGATGAAGAGAGAATATTGTTCATAGAGGATTTAGAAAAATCAAAAGCTAAGGCAAAGAGGTTCAAAGATAAGTTAGAACCAAAGATATTGGAATGTGAGAAGTTAGCACAAGAAGTGGCACTACTAAAAGAATATTTAGAGGACTCCAAGATCAAGATGAAAGGGTTCAAAAATATCTCAAAGAACTTGGATAAATTCATCAAGATACAAAAGCCTTCATCAAGCAAAATAGGTCTTGGATTTGAACAAGTTCAAAAGAAATGAGAAGGAGATTCAACTTCAAGTTTTGGAGGAGAAGAAACTTTAGATGAATATACTTCATAAAAAGACAGATTAAAAGATAGTGAGACATCTAAGGATGAGTTGGACAATAGAGAGTTCAACAAAAATAGGAACAATGCACAAAGAAGATACAGATGGAACAACAATCAAAACATGTCAAGAGATACTAAGAGACCAATGAGGTCAAGATAAGGAAACTTCAATAGAAGATGCTTTTCATGTCACGGGTTTGGGCATAGGGCTTCACAATGAAGGACACATGAAATACATGAATATGGGAACAAATGGCATTTTCATGGGTATTGTTATTCATGTAATCAGTTTGGTCATAAGGTAATGAATTGCAGGGTTCATGATAGAAGAAGATATGGTTTCACTAGGAGAAATACTAAGATATTTGCACTTCCAAGGAATAAGTGTTATAAGTGCAATAATGATGGTCACACAACAAAGTGGTGTAGAGTAGACATTCTAGAAACAGGAACATGAACATGAATATGAACGGGAACAGGAACAAGGATATGAACGAAAATAGAAACTGGAATATGAATATGAATAGGAACATGAAAAAAGACATTGACAAAAACAAATACATGGACAAAAAAAAAGACATGGATAGAAACAGTCAGAGGATTCAAAAAATTCAAAAAAGAAGAGAAGAGGATAAAGATAAAGAACAATGCTTTATAGGAGTAGAAATACTCCCACCCCAGAATTAACCACCTCAAAAGGAGGTGGGAGAGGGGCTAAGCTAAGAGGCTCATTCTTAGCCCCGAGCCCCAAAGGTGATCCTTTGCCATTGATGTCAAAGGGGAAGAGATTTGATATTTGAGAGAGCATTAAGCCAGGGGGAGCAATATCCCAGGGGGAGCAGAACAAAGAAAAGGTCAAGTTTTTAGTAAAAAAAAATTGGATTGCCATCAATGACAAAGGGGGAGATTGTTGGATATTTTGAGTCCCTAAGTCAAAGTTGGCATTGATGTCACCAGATGAAGTCATCATTAATGTCAAGGAATTTTGCAAGAAATAAAGTCGTCAAAGTTGTCACTGATATCCAGGAAAAAGCTTCGACAGTGCAGAAGTTAAAGGCAAAAGGGGTCCATAATATTTTAATATTATATGGGAGCATAAGTTAAAAGGGTTTTTTATAAAAATCAAAGGAGGCCTATTGCAAAGTTAAAAGGAGGTCTAGTATTTATTTTATAAAATATTTAAATTCAAAAGGAATTTAAATTTTATAAATAAATATCATTAATACCAAGTTGTGCAATTAGAGAAGGCCCTAATAAAACCAATTAATTTATAATATTTAAATTTAAATAAATTTAAATCATTTATAAATTAATTCGAGCGTCGACGTCGAATAAATTTGGAGGAGTGCCGATGTGTTTGCATAAAGGTGGAAAGGCTATATATACCATGCCTTAAAGGCATTCAAAATTATCCTTGCTTCGAAACGTGATTGCATGTGAATTGTGAAAGAGGAAGCTCATGAGAAAACAATGATTTCGTATTTCCTTGTGGCAGCGATTGGGAATAATTTGAAAGTGATGTAATGTTTGGAGCCAGCTGGGCAGTGTGGCCTAGTGGCAAGGACGCATTGACTAAAATTTTGAGGCATCGAGTGGCCTGTGTTTGAAACATGATGGTAGTATTTGCATTGTGTTGAAGCACCAAGGAAATGCGCACGTTTTTATCTTTGGTGGAGAAAGGAAGGTTCATAGAGCACATTGTGCTCTCCACTTCCCAAATGAGCGCTTAGCTCAAGCGACGATTGGAGCCACGGCTAAGGCATTGGTTGTGGGATGCATTGAGGGTTCGAATCCCTCCAAATGCAAGGTAATTAAATTTTGATTATTTTTAATATTGCCTAAAGTTTGGATTTAACTATGTTGCTAGTTGAAAATAGTTGAAAGGGTTTCTAGTTGGAAATTTGTGTATGTTGAAAATTGTTTTTGGAGTTATAAAGAGTTTGATTTTATTTTTAATAAAGTCTTAAATTTTTATATTTGCAGATTGGAGGAGTAAGATTTTAAGAGTGTTTATTTTAATTTTAAATGGATTTTTGCCAAAAATATTATTATGAAGGTGTTGGATATTATTGTAAAGTTGGAGTGATAAGGTGTATTTTGTTTGATATCTTTTTGTATTGTGATTCATTGAGAAAATTATTATCGTCTAACCCTTGTTGAGATTGGCAAAGAAGTAATTGTGAGTGTAGCATATTTGTCTGGTTTACTCCTTGTCAAGCAAAAGGTATGGGAAAATTCTTCCATAGTTGAGTTGATTTAATGGTTTTCTGAAAACAAGTTTGGAGTGAAAAAAACTTGATTAGGGTTTCCTCTTTTAGAGTGTTTGAGTTAATACTTCAAGGATTTCTAGAATAAAGAGTTGTTAAAACCTTGTTTGATAAGCATTGTTGTTGAAACCATTGGTTGTGTGAAGAATTTGAGTTAGAGTTTTGAAAAGAACATGAGTATCATTGTTATGTGAAGATTGTTTTATGAGCATTGTTGTTGAAGTAAGTTGTGCAAAGAGATTGAACTAGGGTTTGAAAAGAACATGAGTATCATTGTTGGAAACATTTTGAGTTGGTGATTATATGTTTGGACTAGGGTTTATGAGAAATAAGTGTTTCATTGAGTGATTGGTTGAGTAGAGTTGGTTGAGCCTATTCAAGTGGTTGTATGAAGTGATTGTTCAAGTTTCATAAAACAAACTATCATATATTCTGATTTGAGTTGAGAAAGTGTTTGAGCATTGAGTTGAAACATATTGGGTCTCTAACAATTTACTTTATGTTTCTATGAGATTGGCTAGGTTCTGTGTGAGCTTCTTAAGCAGATTTGGACAAGTTCTATGTGGATTTGTTGAGAATATTTGGGCAATTTCTGTGTGGACTTGTTGAGCATATTTGGACAACTTCTGTGTGGACTTGTTGAGCATATTTGAGCAAGTTCTGAGTGGACTTGTTGAGCATATTTGAGCAAGTTTTGAGTGGACTTGTTGAGCATATTTGTCCTAGACCGAAGGACTGATTTTAGTGCAAATTTGAGATAAATCTTTGGAGGTGACAGAGCAGAGAAGACAATAGTCTTTAATGGATAGAGATCCATCAGCCAGGGCAGTGAGGATAGGTCTTCTAAGTGGGGACATGAGTCTTCATTGGAGAGATATCCACAAGCTAGTGCAGTGGAGGCAGTGGTCTTCTAGAGGATCACCAACTAGAGCAAAGGAGAAGGAGTTATCCTGTGGATAGAGATCCATGAACTTGATTTAGGGGTTCAGCATCTTCTTTGGACAGAGGTCCATAAACATTGCAATATGGAAGGATTCTCAAGAGATTGTTTGAGAAAATTTTAGTAAAATATTTTCTCCTTGGAGTAGCCCACATTGGGTGAACCACATAAATTATGGTGTCTCTATTGTGTATGGTGTTTTGTGCATTGCTTTAATTATTGCTTTTGATATTGTTATCTATACATTGCATAATATTGATTGGGAAAGAAAAGTAAAAAGTGGTCTTATACTGTTCACCCCCCTCTCAGTATAAGCTTGTGTTCTTCATAGCTTATTCCTTGACATCAATGACCACTTCGTTCCTAAACATCAATGGCAAATTTGACTCAAAATGTCCAACATTAAAATTTTACAAGCCATTGTTAAATATACAGTGTATAAAACAATGTACAAAATGGGTATGAGGTGCAAAACAATTATCATGGTGTGTATACACATGATGATGACGATTCATATCAACCTTATTGATTCATCCATATAGCTTATCGTAGGTCTTATCTTTGTTATTAGTATCCATGGCAATATCATAGGTGCCCATATAATGAGACTTTATAATTAAAAACTTCCTAAATTTAGGACATTCAAAGTTATCATAGTTGTCTTTCTTGCATTAGCAACACAATTTGTTGTTTTTTTTTTTATCATAAAAAGAAGAATGAGAGGAAGAATATAATGAAGGAAACAATAGGGATAGTTCCTTTTTTATTATGACTTGCTGACGAAAAACATGATAAAGCCTTTATTTATTATTATCAAATTGTGGCTAATTACATGCAACATCAAGAGTGAAATTGTCCATGTACTTCAATTCATGATAACAATATTCTTGTAACCCACTTTTGAATTTAAGGATCCATTTTTTTGTATTATATTCGGTGGTGAGACAAATCCATGAGTGATTAAACTAATGAATATAATCTTGCATAAACATGTAGAAGCTTAAAGCAGAATAATTCATTTGATAGTCATATTTTTCTTGTAGCTTGAAAGATAGAAGGTATTTCCAAGTGCATCAAAAAAATTGGTTAGGTGTTAATGGGGTTTTAAGATTCCCCTATGTCCATCACGAAAAATTGGGTAATTCAATAAGATCCAACTTAGAGAACAAAACTCTATCATTAATCTTTTGGATTGCAAGATCCATTATAAATGAAACCTTGCATTTGGCTTGATAAGTGGGAGACTAAATGACCAAAATATCATTAATATTATTTTTTTTGGTATAAGGTAGAGGTGGTTATAAGGTCCACAAACCTTTTACAAAGTCAAAATGGGCTGGTTCTAGCATCAAGCCCGTATAATCAAAATACAAAATGGATCTTTCTAAGACTCACATTAAGCCATACTTAGAGTCCACAATCCTATACTTGTCGCTTGACTATTCAGGATAAAACAAAAACCAAACAACACCTAGCACTTACTAACACTAGGTTGTCTGTATCGTACACTTGTCACCTCCCGGGCCCCAGCAAATGGGATGCCTTTACCGCCTAATTCCATCCGTCGGATTACTCATCATCAGCCCCTCCGATCTCCCCGATGCTCTAACGAGTTTGATCTTAGCTCTTCTCTAGCAACCAACACCAATAGTTCTTGAGGGAAGTTATCCTTCCAAATTTGCATCTCCCCAACAGAAACCGCAATATTTGCCATTAGATCCGCCGCCCGGTTCCCTTCTCTGAAGGTGTGTTGGATTCGGGCATTAACCAAATGAGATTTATGAATATTTGCTTCTAGGATAAGCTCCAATATGGTCCAGCTGGGGTCTTTATCCTCCTTAATTGCCTTGATTATATTAAGTGAATCCCCTTCAAAGATAACTTCCTTATAACCCTCAAGTCTGGAAATTCTCATTGCCTGCATGCAGGCTCGGGCTTCGCAAAATTATTTTTTTGAGTTCCCAAAGGCTCTCGCAAAGGCAAGGACCACTTTTCCTTCCTCATTTCTCAGAACTCCTCCTCGCTCCTACAGCCCCCGGATTTCCTTTAGCTGCCCCGTCAAAATTAAACTTAACCCACTTTTGTGTGGGGGGTATCCACTTGACACCATCCCGTGGGTTGGTTGTAATGTCTAGGTCTGGAAGTTCCTCTCCCCAGTTCCGCAAAATCCTCCTTTCCCTTAGAGACATGGTCTCATTTTTGAAGAAGAAAGTTTTCCAGTTTTCTTTCAAAGCTCTGATTATTTTATTACCACATAACTCGGGATCTTTCTTACGTCCTTTAAATACTCTCTTATTTCTCTCATTCCATATCCCCCATAAAAAATGGGGTAAGCTAAGCTTCCAGAGCCAAGTCAAAAGCTTTGCCCGGAAGGGGGAAGCCCACTGTATGCAGAAGTCAGACATGCTATTTGGACAGACCCAATCTATATGAAATTTGGACAGGATCATTTGGAAGACTATACAAGAAAAATCACAAGTTAGAAATATATGACTTACAAATTCTATTGCTTTCTCACACAAGATACATCGATTGATGAATTGGAAACCTCTCCTTTGCAGATTATCTGTTGTCAGGATCTTATTTTGAACTGCCAACCAAAAGAAGAAAGCTATTTTTGGGGTTAAATTATTTAACCAAATAACAGAAGTCGGAGTCCAGCCATTGAATCCTAAGTGGATTAACTTATAGGCGATTTTACTGAATAGATCCCACTTGTAGTTTTTCCCCAAATCGCCTTGTCTCTTCCTCCCCCAGGAATGATCGGGAACACCCTTAAAGCATCATTGAGTTTGGTTAGGGCCACCTTCTCTTGCTCTGACAAATTATGAACTACGATTTTCTTCCAAGAAGAAGTTTCCTGTGCTACAACAATAAAATCCCCTACTTTTCCTCCCATTTCCTTCGAAAGTTTATGTTGGAGGACCTGAAGGTCTAAGTTATCTTTCAGAGGGGCCTCTTCCAACCACGGGTCTTTCCAAAAGTCCACTTGTCTTCCATTACCAATTCTCCATCTGATGCCTTTCCTGAATAGCTCCCGACATTCGAGCAAACAATTCCAAAAATAGGATCCTCTAGGAATATTATCAGCTTTCAGGAAGTCCTGATTATTTCTGATATATTTTGCCTTAAGAAGTTTTACCCATCCCAATTGATCATTATTGATAAATCTCCATACCTGTTTGCCAATCGAGCTTGATTCAATTCTTTCATTCTCTTTAACCCCAGTGCCCCCCGATCCTTGCTTGCACACACCGATTCCATGCTACCAACGAAATTCTCTTTCTCTCCTCGAACCTCGACCACAAGAAGTTGCGTTGAATTAGCTCCAATGTAGCTCGGACCTTTGCAGGCATTCTAAATAGAGACATGCGATAAATTGGAATGCTCTGTAAAGTAGTTTGAACTAATAAGGCTTTTCTGCTGAGTCGAGAAGGCTGCCCTTCCACCTTGCTAACTTTTTGGAGATCCTGTCAATGACTGAGTTCCACAAAGTAGCCTTCATTCTTCCTTCGAACATAGGCATGCCTAGATAAGTTGCTGGTAGAAGCTCCTTTCCACAACCGAAGAGGTTAGCTATTCTTTCCTCCCTCCCACCAGGCGTGTTAAAGAAATAGATGCTACTCTTCTTATAGTTTATGTGCTGTCCTGCTTCTGTCTCATACTTGGTTAGAATTCTCTTCAACTTCCTAGCTTGAGGCACCGAGACTTTGGACACAATGATTGTATCATCCACAAACTGTTGGTGAGACACTGGCCCTACTGTTGAGGCTGGTTTAAAACCTTCCAATTGACCATCCGCCACCGCTCGCTGAAATGTTCCTACCCAATGCTTCCGCTAAAATAATAAACAAGTATGGAGACAAAGGATCTCCTTGTCGCAACCCCCTTTCACTCTTAAAGTAACCGGAGGGTGACCCATTCACCTTGACAGAAAATCTTGTAGTAGAGATACAACTAAAAATCAACTTAATCCACTGGGGACAGAAACCAAACTTACCCAAAATCTTGGTGAGGAACCGCCATGAGACCCGGTCGTAGGCTTTATTCATATCAAGCTTTAGTAACATACCCGCTTCCTTACTAGTCACCATTGAATGAATAACCTCATGAATTGTGATGATACCATCCAATATTTGTCGCCCTTTCACAAAGCCACCTTGGTTCATATCAATGATGAAAGGAAGGATAACCTTCAACCTATTGGCGATTGTTTTTGTGAGAATCTTCATCGAGTGTTACATAAACCGATAGGGCGAAACCGGAAAATTCCATTGCTCCCACTAGTTTAGGGATGAGGACTAAAAAAGTAGCATTAACTCCTTCTGGGATTTCCATGTCCTTTTGAGCCTCAATTATAGCTTCCACTACATCATTGCCTAGGATATCCCAAAACTTCTGGAAGAAAGCTGCAGGGAAGCCATCCGGTCCTGGGGAGCTGTTACCATCCATGTCAAAAACGACCTTCTTGATTTCCTCCTTTGTGAAAGGACTAAGTAAGAATCCATTAAGATTATCAGTTACGAGGGGTGGAATGGCTGCCAACAGAGAGTCCTCTTCTTCAATAGTCGGATTTACATCTTCTAGCAACGATTTAAAGTACTCAACCGCTTCCCTCCTTATGTCTTCCATATCTTTGGTGTTAGACCCATCGGCCATCTTGATCTCCTTAATTTTGTTAGTACTCCCGTGGCGAAGAGTAGAGACATGGAAGAACTTTGTATTTCTGTCACCCTCCTTTAACCAACGCAATCCGGATTTCTGCCTCCAAAAGGTTTCTTCAAATCCTAGCATCGTGTGGTATTCGGCTAATGACTCCCTCTCCCGGTTTCTCGGATCCTCTCGTAAGTCGCTCCGACTTCAACTTCTCCCGTAGTTCATTGATCTTGTCTTTTAGTTCCGCCTTTTTAACAAAAATATTGCCAAAGGAAGTTTTGTTCCACTCTCTAATGTTAGCCTTCACATTCCTTAGTTTACATGCCACTTGGGCCGGTTTCGAACCATTATACTTTTTGTCCCACCATTGGGCAACCGGATCCTTGAGATCCCGATGTTGGAACCACATAAGTTCAAATCGAAAGGGTCTGATGTATCTTTTCTTAGAGTCCTCCCCTGTTTCCCACGGAACTGGGTTGTGATCGGACCCGATTCTTGGGAGTGCCATTAATGAAGAGTCCCCAAACCTCTCCGGGCATTATTGAGAAAGAAGAAACCTATCTAATCTTATCTCGAATTTGGTTTTCCTTCAATCTTTTGTTAGACCATGTATAGGAGAATCTACGCGAGTCCACATCCATCGACTCATGTTGCTCAACAAAATCTCTAAACTCGTAGATATCGGCAGTTATTCTTTGAGAGCCCCCCAATTTATCTACAGGATTAAGGTAGCAATTGAAATCCCCCGCCACAATCCAAGGGTAGTTGGGGACCGTCTCCCTCAATTCAGCTAGCTGACTCCAAAGAACCCTTCTCAGTCCCTGTCTAACTGGAGCATATACATTCGTTAAGATCCACTCTTCCTGCGTGGTTTTATCCACACATAAGAGACAAATAAACCAACTAGACATCAGAATCACTCTACTATCAATCACATTTTTGTTCCACATAACCAGTAACCCTCCTGCTATTCCAGTGGCCTCTTGGCCTACTACTTCAACTTCTCGCCAAGTCCTATTCTTAAAAGGAATAACTCTACTCTCCTCCATTTTAGTTTCTTGCAGTAAAATCATATCCGGTTTGTGTTCTTGTCTAAGAGCATACAAAGCTCTTATTTTTGCAGGATTACTCCCACGAATATTCCATGAAAGAATCTTCATTTATGGGATTTGGATCCTCGAGCCTTCGCCCCAAAGAGCAATATCGCTTGAGTGCCATCGCCCACTCCTCGCTCTGCTTCTTTTTGCCTTAAGGCAGCATTGCTAGGTTTCCCTCTTCCTACCGAACCATATCCCCATACATCCGCTCTAGGTTGAAGTTCCTTGGGATTCACTTGGCTTCTAGTAACCATCTTGGGTAGGTCAGTCTTGGTATTTGGGGTAACAATCTGGCTTTCCAGGTTAACTGGTCTTTTTGATGATGGAGATGATTCCGTGCTCTTAGCTTCTTGATTAGTAGATTCTTTTTCCCTGCTTTGGGGTTACACTTATCTTGGTGGTTCACCTCTTCCTCCCGAGTATCCTTGCTCGTATTATTAGTTTCCTGCTCCTTCCTTTGATTTTTCTCCTCTAAATCCTTCTCTTGAGTCTCCTCTACCTCAGATTCCACTTCTTGGTTGTCCATCTGATCTCCCTTCAAATGATTTAATGCATCAAAACTGTTCTCCACTGGGATGTTGATCTCCTTGGAATTTATTCCCATAAATTCCTCTGCAGTACATGGGACCACTTCCACCGAGCCTCCATAGGCCTCCCGTATCACCCAATCAAACTTACTTGCCCCCGGGCGTTGATCTATGGGGTTCTTTCCTTTGTGATTTGGCTCGAGGCTTGTCGTATCATCTTAGGAGCAAAGTTGAGCTTGAGGGTTCCCATCAAAGGGACCAGCTCCCCGGTGAGAGGGTTTTGGGGCATAGGAATTTTTGGGAGGAGGGTTAAAACGTTGCCTCTTGCTTACAATAGGGCGAACAGGGTCTCTGATATTCGGATTTCGAGCTCCACGTCCTTGAGGCCCAAGTTGGGTAGGAATGGAGATCTGCGGGGGAGGGATATTATTCTGGGTTTGAGGATCAGTATTTTGGAGTGGGGGTTGGTTCTTGGAAATGCAGTGGATACCCTGGTGCCCTACCTTCCCACAAACACTACACTTAAAAGACATATTTTCATATTCAAATACCTGAGTATGAAGGCCAAACATAGACGACAAAATAATGGATTTAGGGAGCTCTTTACTCAGGTCCGCCAACACACACATGCGAGCAGACATGAGTCTTGTTTTGCTCAAGGTTGCAGGATCAATAGCTATTAGTTCTCCAATCTCTGTAGCTATCCCAGCCAATATTTGTTCGTTCCAGAAAAGCAGAGGTAATCCCGGCATCTTAACCCAAATAGGAGCCAAATCCAAAGACTCGAGTCTGGGGGTTGAAATCGGGGGACCAACGCTTCAGATACAAGCCCCTTTTCCCAAAAAACCAAGGACCTCCTTGGAGAGTCCTTTCCATGTCCTGTTCACATTGAAATGTCACCAAAAGAAAACTCTTGGGTAAAGCCTTAATCATCATACCGGCCCTTGGTCGCCATTTTTGGATGGCCCATCTCCTTATGACTTCCAAGTCCGGCCTCACCCCCATAAATTTAGCCACCAAAGATGTTCCGCCCTCCATAGCCACATGCTGAGCTAAGGAATCCGGGACGTGCAACCTACCATTGACAGATTTTAGATTAAAACAAGAGTCGGATAATTTTTGCTTACCGCGAAGAGCATTAAGATATGAAGGTCTCCAATTGCCAGGTTTCTCTTTGTCTCCTTCTTGGGTCTTCCTTTGATCCTGACGCATAGAGTCCTGGTCCCCCTCAGAGAAATCTTCAACCGCATCCGCCCAACGCCCTTGGACCGGTTCCAATAGAACTTCCTTGTCCACATTCTTCGCCTGGGGGCCTGCTATCTCGCCAGAGCCCCCACCTGCCGCATTTGCTGATCTGCCCTCTAAAGTCCCACACCTAGGGTTTGATGCCCCTAGACCTCTCGCTCCTCCTCCTTGCTGCTCCATCCGTCACAACTTGTTGCCTCCAAAATCTGCCATTTTTTTTTTTTTTTTAGGGCCAAAATTTTTGTGACCGCTACCGTGCACGAACTGCTAAAGTGGCGGCTGCTACAGTATGCAGGCAACAAAGGTTTCGTCGAAATATCATTAATATTATTGGTTGATATAGCCATAATATTTATAATCTCAACCACTTGTTTAGCGAGTGTTGAACGGTGCTTATTCCATGGAGTAAGCGATTGTCAAAAGAAATTAAGCTTCCCAACAAATGGATCACTAAGAATGAAACAACAACAATAACACAAACCTAGACTCATGTAATGCATACAATAAAAAATGTGCATATGTTGAGGTAAAGCAACGTGCTTGTTCCTTTGGATATACCAATCAAGATAAAATTGCAATGGCACAATATCTTCATCAAAACAAAAAACTAATGAGATTAACATGCATATGAGCAAAAAATAACAATTATTGTTAAAAATAGTGTCTAAGTTATAATAGAAATGAAGAAGCCATATATCCAAAAAGAGGTAGTGACTATGATACCATCTACAATTGTTTACCTTAAAAACATAGGAAAAAAACAAATCAACCATATAAAAGTAGATCAAAACATACCTAATTGTCCCCAACTCTAGGACTCTAAATGATACTATTGATAGTCATTACTCTTGATGAAAAAACCAAAATGAAGTTAATGACACATAAAACTAATACACAAACCCAAGGTTCGATCAAATTCTTTGATATGACTAAAGAGGAAATAATTCATACAGATTTTTATTGAAATAAGACACCTTTAAATAGTATTTACATTTACTTGAAAGATAACTACTGCTAAAAATAAAATGGATGGCATGGATGATATATTTGAATGACTATGATATTGGATGGCAATTTGATGTGATCTTATAACAAATCATGCCATGCAATCTCATAACAACCCATGGTACATGATATAACATATTTGTGTCGTAACAAACCATGCCACGTGATTTTATAATACACCTAAGAACTACGTTCTATGTTATCGTCATCACTCATTTCACCAACTCTTATTTCAAGAATGTGGGTATGAGAACAAAATATCCTCCATATGTCCTAAAGTTTTAGAACTTTCATAAGATATCTCCAAGACATACAAACATCTTTAAGATCCCAAAATGTTCCTAATACATATAAACATATGTATTAATTGTTTTGGGTTGTCTAAGGGATGCCAAGAGGGAGGGACCCACAACTAGCCATAAGATAATTGTGTGTCTTGGCTGTCCTTCAATCCCTCCAAGAGAAAAAAAAACAAATATTGTAAGCTTCTTTAATGCTAGGAGGATTTGGTTTTATCAAGATGAATATGCTTACCTCTAGGAAAGTTAAAAAGTTATAGTGTATACTGTCTTGCATCTCTAAGATTGATAGATAGATGAGTGTCATGAAAGCCTTATAGGATATTGACCCTAAGAATGTGAGACATTCTGCGATCTGCCAGGCAATACAAAAGCAATATGAAAGAGCCGAGTGCGAATACTACCAATCCGCCTATGCTGGCGGAGGACTCTGTACAGCCGACCCATAAAATAGAAATAATAGTGGGAAACTCTGCCGCAAATGGCAGTCAAGTGCCTGCATGGTGGAAACCTCAGCAATAACAACAAAGGAGAAGCCAATTTCCAGGGCAGGGCTGGATTGAAAAGTTGAGCAGCAGGTATAAGGTATAAAGGCTGGAACTGTGGACCATCTCATAGGATGAGAAAATTTAATTATCAGAGATGAACGGCTGTAAAGAGTTCGTACCACATAAAAACATTTTACGGAACTTCCAGGCAATTTCCATATTAAAGGTTTCAATGCAATACGTTCCAATTTCGTCAGTGTAAGGATTTTTTTTTTTAACACACTCAGACACCTACACCCACTACATTCATTGTAGGAGGGAAACACTTCATCTTAAGAGGAAGCTTTGAATATTATTAATATTTTTGAGGTGGCGAGCGCACGTCTGAAGGGACGCAACAATAAATGCTCCAGTACAAATCTTTAGCGCTCTACATGTAGATTGTCTAAATATATGTAGACCATGTGGTCAGAATAAATGCTTTCGTTCTCAAGGGAAGCAACAATAAATGCTTTGGAATGTCTTACCTTTCATCTTCCTTGTATTTTTATTTATTTATTTTAAAGAAAAAGTTAATTAAATCAGAGAGAAAAGGAGCAACAGCACCAAAATATATATATATATATATATAGATTGTCAGCATAACAAAAATATCGGAAAGGTCATCAGAAATCAGAAAAATAAGAAAGCGTCAAAGGACTAAATCACTAACATTAGAAATAAAAAAACGGAATCAGCAACATAAAGCTTACACACATCTTACTTTTTGTTGAGCTCTAGTAATTTTCAGATTGGAATATTTATTTTTAATAGCACTGTTGGCAAATGCATCTATAGTCTTGTTAATTTCGGGATAAATGTGGAAATAGTGTACTTGAGTAAAAAATTTAATTAGCTTTTTTATTCTTCCTTGTATTCTTATTACCTTTCATGTTCCTTGCATTCTTATACATTCTATAAATATAGCTTAGACTTCTCTTTAAAACGCAAGGTTCAAAGAATTTTTCAACACTTTCCTTTATTCTCTTGTCCTCTCCTTCCTTCTAGTTATTCTTTCCCTTTCTATAGAACAAAGCACTCTACATCTCTTAGTGTTAGTGTTAAAACCAATCATTTATGATGTTACTTTGTGTTTTTATGATCATAAGTAATTATTATACTAGAGTTACAAACATAGGATCAAGTTGAAAGAATTTCCAAGGTTACCAAATGCTAGCACAAGGCAATGAGTGATGTCTCCTCCATGTCATAATTATAGAAGAATAATACTTCTTAGAAGAATCTCTACGAATGGCGATTGCAGGCGAACAAGCTTTCTCAGGTGAGCGGGCGAATTCGGGCGGGAAATCGTCGTCAGTCACGGGAGGAACTGCTCCTCAGAGTGACACTGAGCAAGTTGATGTTGGTGGTACTGAGTCAACGGGCCCTGAGTCAGACCTTGATAGTCCTACCAATAATGTTGGGAACATGAAATCTACAGGGGGTAAAGTTCCTCCAGATAAAGACCCCAAGCATGGCGGTACCCCTTCTCAAGGTATTGTCACCTTTCTGTCTTCTTTCGCTGAGAAAGTTAAAGATCGTGCACAACCCTCTTTTGGAGGTGAAAACTCTCTAGTCCCCAAGGGTGAAGATCTGGTCATCCCCAAAAACCTAATGGTGGATTACCTTGCCCTAGAATCCCATAATATGGTTGGAAAATTTATCAAAGGCAGCCCTGATATAGAATCTATTTTTCGGTGGGCCTACCTCAAATGGAGAACCCTAGGTGATATGGAGTCAGATTCCCTCTCAAGGGGTTTCTTTCTTATTCGAATTAATAATCAAGAAGATGCCTCCTGGATTCTCACTGGGGGACCTTGGTTCTTTGGGTGGAAAAGTCTCTTCCTATAGAAGTGGGATGAATATTTCAACCCTGAGACACAGAGTATAAATTTTTTCCCAATTTGGGTCTGTTTGCTAGACTTTCCCAACCAATTTTGGCACAAAGATATCTTGCAGGGCATTGCCAAATCCATTGGTGAATTGGTAGCAATTGACCTTGCGACCCGTGCGCGCTCACATATGATACATGCTCGAATTTGTGTCAATGCCAATTTGTATTTTTAGCTTCCTACTCATATTAACCTGGTTTACGACTCCTACATCATATTTTAGGCTATAAAATATGAGAATAAGCCTGCTTTCTGTATTGAATGTCAGGCCCAAGGCCATCTCAAATATCAATGCCCTCCTCTCAAAACCTCAAAAGAGATAATGAGGTTTTTCAACACTTACCAAAATGGCCCACAGACTAGGTAACAATGCGACAGATTCTAGGGCAAGCAGACTCAAAGTTGTTATTTTCAAAAGGACTCAATACCTGCAACCCAAAAAGGAAAGCAGATTGCAAATCAAGAGTTAGTGGATGACCAATCAAAGGTGAGTTCCATATTTGCTTTTCATAACTGTTTTGATGAATTAAATGGAAATCTTATTCATGGGTCTGAAATTAGCTAGGAATATTGCCCTTAACTCAATTGCTCTCGAACCTTTTCCTTCTATCCAAGAGGAACCCCAATCCCCGTCCATATATGGGCCCTCTCATACCCCTTCCAAATCGACACCCACCCCTGAGGGGTATATTGAAATTGGTAGTCCCATTTCGAATAAGGCTGAGAAGGAAGCCAACACAACTAAACCCAATTTTAGCCCCATCAACACTAGAAGTTTCAAGAAAGCCTTTGTGGATATTGGTAGTGAGAAAAAAAAGGGAGACCTTCTACAAATGACCAGAAGAAAAAGGAGACGGAGAATGAAATTGCAAATAGTATTAAAAAAACCTTATTCTAGGACTTGTTTAGTCAGGATAAGGATGATCCAAAAAATCCTAAACCTCCCTTACAATAAGCAAAAGGAGGGCAAAAAATGTCCACAAATTTCAAATGAGGATCCTCTCATGGATTGTGAGAGACCTCAACTGAAGAACACAAGCTTATACTGAGAGGGGGGTGAATAGTATAAGACCACTTTTTACTTTTCTTTCCCAAATAGTATTAATCAATATAATCAATGACAATATCAATAGCAATAACCAAAGCAATGCACAAATCATCACACACAATAAAGACACCAATTTTAACGTGGTTCACCCAATGTGGGCTACCTCCATAGAGAAAATATTTCTTCTAAATATTTCTCAAATAATGTCATGGGAATCCTTACCAATTACAATGTTTATGGACCTCTGTCCAAAGGAGATGTTGATACCCTTATCTTAAGTTCATGGATATCTTCCACAGGAGAACTTTTTCCCCTTCTGCTCTAGCTAGTGATCTTCTAGAAGACTCTATCTCTCTATTGCACTGACTGGTGGATCTCTCTCCATTTGAAGACTCCTCACTCATATCTGTCTTCAATTGTCCTGGCTACTAGATCTCTATCCACTAAGACTTTGTCCTCTATACTCTGTCATATTCAAAGCTTTGTCAATAGGTTCACTCAGAACCTTCTCAAATCTTCTCAACAAGCTCACTCAGAACTTGTCCAAATCTGCTCAACAAGTCCACACAAAACCTGCTCAAATATTCTCAATAGGTCCACATAGAACCTGCTCAAATATGCTCAATAAGTCCTCTCTAGGACTTGTCCAAATTTGCTCAATAAGTCCTCTCTAGGACTTGCTCAAATCTGCATAGCAAGCTTCCACAAAAGCTTACTCAACATCAGTCCAGCCTTCTCAAAGACTTGTCTCAAATCTGCTTAACAAGCTCACACAGAACTTGTCCAATCTCATAGAATCATAAAGAGAATTTTTAGAGACTCAATATGTTCTATACTTAATGCTCAATCAATATCTTAACTCAATATCATAGAAGCATAAAGAGAATTGTTAGAGACTCAATATGTTCTATACTCAAATCCAATCTCAACTCAAATCAATCTTATAGAAGCATAAAGAGAATTGTTAGAAACTCTATATGTTCTATTCTCAAATCTCAATCTCAACTCAAATCAAGAATATAGAATAGTTTATTTTATGTAACTTGAACAACCACATGCATCCACTTGACTAGGATCAATCAACTCAACTCAACCAAGCACCTCAATGAACAACCCTTTCTCACAAACCCTAGTCCAAGCATGTATAAATCAACTAAAAATATTTCCAACAATGCTCAACAACAAATCTCACATAACAATGATACTCATGTTATTTTCTAACTCAAGTTCAAGTTCTTTGCACAACCAATGGGCTTCAACAACAATGCTTATAAAAAAAGGTTTAATCACAACTCTCAATCTATAATACCTTAAAGCATTTAACCAATCACTTTCGAAAAGGAAACCACAATCAATCCTGTTCACTCCAATGATATTTTCAAAAATCAACCACCATAATCAATCAATAGGAGAATGTGCCCATACATTTTATGAATATGAAGAAGCCTCTTTGGAAATTTGCCATAATCACAATATTCTCTTGCCAAACTTCATGAGGGTTAGGAGAAATTACAAAACAAATATCATAACCTTTTACACCTTATTTCTCCTAGTCAAAAATCACATCCACCACTAGAAAATACTTAAAAATAATTATTTCCTCAATTAATAAAGCATAGCATGAATATCACCACAACCATTCACCATTCTCTTATTTCTCCTAAAAATCACTTTGAACTAATGCACAACTCACTAAGCTCCTTAATGCAAAAATTCCTACATTAAATAGTGCAAAATATAAACCACAACTCATAAATCACATCACCATAGTATACCCTCAATAATGGAGCTTGAAACCTTAACTTTGATAAATTAAAACATTAATTATTCATTCTCCAAAAATTGTGGCGACAGGCATTACCTTAGAAAATAAAATATTTTTTCTGCTCCAAAGAATGCGGCGACAGGAAACCATGCAAAAATGGGTTTCGGGTGACTCGAACCTGAGACCTACAGCGAGTGCGAGTTTGCACTCCCTTCGCCCACCAAGTGGGCTAAGCTTCCCATGTGGAAGCTATTCCACCTTGTGCTCCTTGTGCTTCTTCTTTTTGCCCACGAGATTTTAAACAACGAACAATGCTTCAACCAATACAATGCTAAAACGATGCTCACGGGAATCGAACTCACGACCTCCATGCTATCAACACCTTTGCATAATACAAGCTACCACTAGGCCATGCTACCCAATGAGATTTGGGAAGTGGTCGATGTTTGCTTTTAACCATTTGCTGTATCACATGAAACAAAACACAAGCTCTTTCCTTCGCACATACCATGCAAGATTATCAACGAGCAAGGATAATCGATTTAAAAACTTGGTGGCATATTTATATGCCTTTACCTTCGCTTGGAAACTTCGACGCTTTTAAAACTGCCCTCATGACGTCGACGGACATGGCGGAAATTTTTTTATTTAATTTTCAAATTAAAATTTTAAATAAATTAAAATTTAAACTAAACCTTTAAAATTAAATTTCTCCATCACCGGGGCACATTTTTCGATGAAATGAAAAGCCAAATTGGGTTTTAAGAAAAACTCATTTCAAATATGCTATCCATAGTTTTAAATAAAATCTTTTATTTTTCCTACCTTGATTTTGATAAAAACACTTTCTTGCACTTTCACAAAACATAGTGCATACCATCATAGATCCTTTTGACATCAATGACAATATTTTAGCTTAGGGACTCAAAATGTCCAACAATCTCCCCCTTTGTCATTGATGGCAACCCATATTCATTTTATTGAAACCTGATCTTCTTTTTTGCTCCCCCTGGGACTTTGCTCTCCCTGGGACATTGCTCCCCCTGGCTCAATGCTCTCTCAAATATCAAATCTCTCCCCATATCAAAACTCTCCCCAATATACACAAATATCTCCCCCTTTGACATCAATGGCAAAGGGTCACATTTGGGGCTCGGGGCTAAGAATGAGCCTCTTAGCTTAGTCCCTCCCCCATCTCCACATGAGGTGGTTAATTCTAGGTGGGAGTATTTCTACTCCCCGAAAGCACTGTTCTTTGTCTTTATATTTCTCTCTTATTTTTTGAGTCTTCGAAATACTCTCACTGTTTCTTTCCAAGTCATCATCTCTGTTACTATCATTACTTCTGTTCATGTTCCTATTCTTGTTTTGATTCATGTTTATGTTCCGGTTCTCATCCTTGTTCCTGTTCCTATTCATGTTCATGTTCATGTTCATGTTCCTATTCATGTTCTTGTTCCTATTCATGCCTACTTCTGGAATATTTTCTCTACACCATATTGCTATGTTACCATCATTATTTCACTTATAAAACTTAATGTTATTATTCCTTGGAGGTGCAACTATCTTAGGACTTCTCCTAGTGAAGCCATATCCTCTTTCGTCATTAATCCTGCAATTTATTGCCTTGTGACCAAACCCATTGCATGAGTAGCAACACCCATGGAAAAGTTATCCTTTCCCATATTCCTGTCTTTCATGTGTCCTGCATTGTGAAGCCATATGCCCAAATATGTGACATGAAAAGCATCTTCCATTGAAGCCTCCTTGTATTGACCTCATTGCTCTCCTGTTCTGATTGTTGTTCCATCTGTATCTTCTTTGTGCATTTTTCCTCTCTTTGTTGAACTCTTTGTTGTCCAACTCATCCTCTGATGTCCCACTTTCACTTAAACTATCTTCTTCTGATGTATCTTCTTCTGAAGTTTCTTCTTCATCAAGACTTGAAGTAGATTATTTTTCTTGTTTCTTTTGAACCTTTCCAAAGCCAAGACCTATTGAACATGATGTTTGTTGTTGTCCATAGATGAACTTATCCAAGTTCTTAGAGCTATTTATGAAACTCTTCATCTTGATCTTGGAGTCCTTTAAATCTTCTTTTAGAGTAGCCACTTATTGTGCTAACTTCTCATATTCCAAAATCTTTGCTTCTAACTTATCCTTGAGCTTACTTGCCTTAGCCTTTGACTTCTCTAAATCCTCTATGAGCAATAACCTTTCTTCATCACATTTTTGAAATTGACTTTCAATCTTGGAGTGTTATTTTATAACCTTATTTACTGTGTCAAGGGTATAGATAAGTTCTCCCTTGAGATCATAGCTATTCTCTGCTGAATAATCCTCTATTTGTTTACATTTGTCCATATTATTTCTTTCTTTTGGCTTGTCTTCTATAGGATCATATTCTTTATCTTCCAAAGCCATTAGAATATTCTCATCTGGTCTTTCAAGTGCATCTTCAAAATCATCATCACTAAAACTATAACCATCCCTAGTGCAATCATCTTCAAGATGTCCAAATTTACCACATCTAAAACACTTGAGAATAACTGGAGTCCTTTTCTTAACTGGATCTTTCTCTTTAACCATAAATAGGACTTCATCTCTATCATTGTCTAAAAAACTAGCATTACTATCAATTGAGTACTTACTTGCATTTTTCGCATAGTAGCTTCTCTTTTGTCTCTTGAAGAACTTCTTTCCTTGTCTGCTTTGTCCATCCTTTCTTTTCTTCTGGTACCTATGTCTTTATGATTCCCTGTATCTGTGATCCTATTTTTCTTCATCATTGTTGTTCTTTGGCTCTTTGCATTCTGTTGCATAGTGTCCATATTTTCCAAAATTGAAACATTTAATAGATCTTAGATCTATGGGTCTTCTGGAACCTCTATCTCTTCTGTCATAATTTGCTTCTTCATCACTGGATGACTCACCGCTTGATTCTATCTTCTTTCCCTTTTTCTTTTTGTCTACTTTGAA
Organism: Wollemia nobilis; assembly: GCA_028583015.1. Taxonomy (NCBI): domain Eukaryota; kingdom Viridiplantae; phylum Streptophyta; class Pinopsida; order Araucariales; family Araucariaceae; genus Wollemia; species Wollemia nobilis. The sequence continues at coordinate 8,007,855 of JAQPPZ010001028.1, forward strand.
AGCAACTTCTTTCGGAGGAATAGGATCTTTTATTATTATCTCAAAAGTAGTAAGCATGCCAAGCAAATAATTCCTTGTCAAAGAATCACTATCAATTGATGTTTCTATAGCAGACACCTTTTCACTATACCTTTTTGGAAGAGTCCTCAATATCTTATCACAAGCATCAGATTCATCAACCTTCATTCCAAGACCTTTCATCTCATGTACAAGTTCATCAACCTTATTGAGATAGTCACAAATGTTTTCATCATCCCTCATTCTTAGGTTCTTAAATTATCCTTTGATATTTTTGATATTAGCCATTCTGACTCCTTTATCTCCTTCATATATTTCATGCAGAAGTTCCCACATTTCTTTTTTTGTTTTACATTCCATAACCTTCATAGATTTTGATCTACGTAAACCTTTTATAATTACATTCATAGCTCTTGAATTTGCATGCATTAGAAGATTACCTTCCTTATTTGTAGGAGGATTGACTGTTGAATCATATCCAAGTTCCATTGCATCCCAAAATTCATTTTCAAGTGCCATCAGGTAAAATCTCACCAGCATACACCAATATAAGAAGTCACTTCCATAAAATACTGGTACTACATTATTGAAGGGTCTATCTCTTTGATCCTTTTGATCCATTGTGTTCTTAGACCGCTTTTCCTTCAAGTTGTCAAACTCTTTTGAAGGAACCCGCTCTGATACCAATTGAAGAACACAAGCTTATACTAAGAGGGGGGGTGAATAGTATAAGACCACTTTTTACTTTTCTTTCTCAAATAGTATTAATCAATATAATCAATGGCAATATCAATAGCAATAACCAAAGAAACACACAAATCATCACATACAATAGAGACACCAATTTTAATGTGGTTCACCCAATGTGGGCTACCTCCATAGAGAAAATATATCTTCTAAATATTTCTCAAATAATCTCATGGGAATCCTTCCCAATTATAATGTTTATGGACCTCTGTCCAAAGGAGATGTTGATACCCTTATCTCAAGTTTGTGGATCTCTTCCATAGGAGAACTCTTTCCCCTTCTACTCTGGCTATTAATCTTCTAGAAGACTTTGTCTCTCTGCTGCACTGACTGGTGGATCTCTCTCCACTTGAAGACTCCTCACTCAGATATGTCTTCAATTGTCTTGGTTGTTGGACCTCTATCCATTGAGACTCTAGCCTTTGTAATCTATCACCTCCAAAGCTCTATCAATAGGTTCACTCAGAACCTTCTCAAATCTACTCAACAAGCTCACTCAGAACTTGTCCAAATCTCTCAACAAGCTCACTTAGAACTTATCCAAATCTACTCAACAAGTCCACACAAAACCTGCTCAAATCTGCTCAACAGGTCCACACAGAACTTGCTCAAATATGCTCAATAAGTCCTCTCTAGGACTTGTCCAAATCTGCTCAATAAGTCCTCTCTAGGACTTGCTCAAATATGCTCAATAAGTCCTCTCTAGGACTTGCTCAAATCTGCATAGCAAGCTTCCACAAAAGCTTACTAAACATCAATCCACAAGCCTTCTCAAAGACTTGTCTCAAATCTGCTTAACAAGCTCACACAAAACTTGTCCAATCTCATAGAATCATAAAGAGAATTGTTAGAGACTCAATATGTTCTATACTTAATGCTCAATCAATATCTCAACTCAATCTCATAGAAGCATAAAGAGAATTGTTAGAGACTCAATATGTTCTATACTCAAATCCAATCTCAACTCAAATCAATATCATAGAAGCATAAAGAGAATTGTTAGAAAATCTATATATTCTATTCTCAAATCTCAATCTCAACTCAAATTAAGAATATAGAATAATTTATTTTATGGAACTTGAACAACCACATGCATCCACTTGACTAGGCTCAATAAACTCAACTCAACCAAACTCCTCAATGAACAACCCTTTCTTACAAACCCTAGTCCAAGCATGTATCAATCAACTAAAAATATTTCCAACAATGCTCAACAAAAAATATCACATAACAATGATACTCATGTTATTTTCTAACTCAATTTCAAGTTCTTTGCACAACCAATGGGCTTCAACAACAATGTTTATAAAACAATGTTTAATCACAACTCTCAATCCAAAAAACCTTGAAGCATTTAACCAATCACTTTCGAAAAGGAAACCACAATCAATCCTTTTCACTCTAATGATATTTTCAGAAATCAACCACCATAATAAATCAATAGGAGAATATGACCATTCCTTTTATGAATATGAAGAAGCCTCTTTGGAAATCTGCCACAATCACAATATTCTCTTGCTAAACTTCATGAGGGTTAGGATAAAATACAAAACAAATATCATAACCTTTTACACCTTATTTATCCTAGTCAAAAATCACATCCACTACTAGAAAATAATTAAAAATAAGTATTTCCTCAATTAATTAAGCATAGCATGAATATCACCACAACCATTCACCATTCCCTTATTTCTCCTAAAAATCACTTTGCACTAATGCACAACTCACTAAGCTCCTTAATGCAAAAATTCCCACATCAAATAGTGCAAAATATAAACCACAACTCATAAATCACATCACCATAGTATACCCTCAATAATGGTGCTTGAAACCGTAGCTTTGATAAATTATAACATTAATTATTCATTCTTCAAAAATTGTGGCGACAGGCATACCTTAGAAAATAAAATATTTTTTTGGCTCCGAAGAATGTGGTGACAACAAACCATGCGAAAATGGGTTTCGGGTGACTCGAACTTGAGACCTGCAGCGAGTGCGCCTTTGTACTCCCTCCACCCACCAAGTGGGCTAAGCTTCCCATGTGGAAGCTATTCCACCTTGTGCTCCTTATGCTTCTTTTCGCCCACGAGCTTTTAAACAACAAACATCGCTTCAACCAATACAATGCTAAAACGATGCTCGCGGGAATCGAACTCACAACCTCTGTGCTATCAACACCTTTGTACAATCCAATCTGCCACTAGGACACGCTACCCAATGAGATTTGGGAAGTGGTCGTTGTCTGCTTTTAACCGTTCACTGCATCACATAAAACAAAACACAAGCTCTTTCCTTCACATATACCACACAAGATTATCAACGAGCAAGGATAATCGATTTAAAAAATTGGTGGCATATTTATATGCCTTTCCCTTCGCTTGGAAACATCGACGCTTTTAAAACTACCCTCATGACATCGATGGACATGGTGGAAAACTTTTTATTTAATTTTAAAATTAAAATTAAAATTTTAAAATTAAAATTTTAAAATTAAAATTAAAATTTTAAAATTAAAATTTAAACTAAACCTTTAAAATTAAATTTCTCCATCACCGGGGCACATTTTTCGATGAAATGAAAAGCCAACTTGGGTTTTAAGAAAAACCCATTTCAAATCTACCATCCATGGTTTTAAATAAAACCTTTTATTTTTCTTGCCTTGGTTTTGATAAAAACCCTTCCTTGCACTTTCACAAAACATAGTGGATACCATCATAGATACTTTTGACATCAAATAACCTTTTGACATCAATGACAATATTTTAGCTTAGGGACTCAAAATGTCCAACATCAACAGTGCAGTTAAGAAAAGGCTTGCTCGCACTCTGAGGAAAGATCATAGACCCACTATCATGATTCTGTAGGAAACAAATATTGACCAAAATAAAATTTAGAAATTTGTAAATACTATTTGGAAGAACGGTGATTTTGCTTTTTGCCCTGCTCAAAACACTTCGAGGGGACTCCTTTGCATATGGGACCCGAGAAAAGTGGAAGGCATAATTATCATCCTTTGACAAGGTCCTCAACCTGATGTTTTTTGTAGAGACAATAATTTCTCTTGGGTCCTGTCCAACGTTTATGCCCCCAACAATCCAAATAGCAGAAGGGTTTTGTGGGATACCTTGAGTAACATGAGAAATGTGTTCAAAAACTTCCCATGGATTATTGGTGGATATTTCAACTCTCCCCTTTTACCCTCAGACAAGCAAGGGGGGAATATCATTCCCACTAAAAGCATTGAAGATTTCCATAATTTCATAACTGAAAGTGAACTGATGGATGTTCAAATTAAAGGGGTAAACTACACATGGAGTAACAGGAGAATTGGGGATCAGCACATTCAAGTCAAACTTGATAGGTTTTTCTTGTCCTAAGAAGCTATTCATGGGATGGGTGATTCCACTCTCATTTGCATTCCTAAATTTAGTTCGGAACATTTTCCTCTACTATTTAAAGCTGATAAAAGACTTATTTTCAAAACCCTTTTTAGGTTCAAAGCAATGTGGACACAACATCCTGATTTGTACGATCAAATTGCTGATTGGTGGCAGCAGGACTATCCTAGATATTTTACTTTTAGAGTCTCTTAAAATATCAAGTTTGCCAAAGAAAACATCAAATTTTGGAATAGGGATGTTTTTGGTAATATCTTTGAAAACAAGGAGCAGATTCTGAAAAAGTTAAAAAATATTGAACATCAAATTCAGAATGGGCTATTGAGTGATCAACTCATAAATGAAGAGAGACAACTCCTTGTCGATTATCATAATGTGTTGGCTAAAGAAGATATTTTTTTGAGGCAGAAATCGAGAGCCCTTTGACTCAAGGAGGGGACTTAAACACAAAATTCTTTCATGTCTCCACTCTCAGGTACAAAAGTTTGAATAAAATCAAAGAATTGACCAGCTGTGATGGATTCATTATTAGGTATATTTTTGAAATCCGAAATAAGGCTTCTTTCTATTTTAAATTTTTATTAGGGACCAACCCCCAGAATTTTGACCAATCCAAAAGGCAAATACTCCACCATATTCCAAACTTGGTCACTCCTAAAATGAATTTGATGCTTATTAAGCCTCTCACCCTTGATGAAATAAAAGCTCTTTTTCCATGCACCCTGACAAAGCCCCAGGACCTGATGGGTTCTCCCCTCAATTTTTCTAGAATTTTTGGGATATCATTGGCCAAGATATATGTAATGCCATCATGGAACTCCAGCAGTCTAAATCCATACCCAAAGGTATTAACTCTACTTTCATAGCTTTGGTTCCCAAAGGGCCTGTGTGCAAATCCATCATGAACTTCAGACCAATTAGCCTATACAATGTGATTTACAAAATTCTAATTAAAGCAATGGCTACAATAATCAAAGAGATCCTTCCCCAAATCATAGACCCTTGCCAAGGCAGTTCATTCAAAGGAATAAATAATACTGATGGTATTATCACATTGCATGAAGTCTTCCATTCTACCAGCCTCAATAAAAAGTTGCTTTGTTTTTCAAGATTGACATGAATAAAGCTTTCGACATGGATTTTCTTGTTTTTGATCTCCTCAAATTTGGATTCCATAGGGAGTGGGTTGACCTTGTTCATGGCTGCATTTCTAATCCATGGTTCTCATTTTTTGTCAATGTGTCTGCAGTAGGCTATTTCCCAAGCAGTAGGGGGCTTAGGCAAGGTGATCCATTATCCCCTATTTTGTTCATTATCCTTGTTGAGTATTTGGGAAGAGTGCTTAAAAATGCTTGTTCTAGGGGTATAATTTTAGGCATAAATTTACATCTAACTTGAGGGCCCTTTCTCATCAATAGTTCGTGGATAATACCATCATCGCTACTCATGCCTCTATCTATGAAGCAAGGGCAATCAAAATTATTCTTGATACCTATGAAGAGGCTGCGGGGCAGAAAATTAACTATTGCAAAAGTAAAAAAATATAAATACCCCCTAGATAGACAAACCAAGATTGCTCACATTATTCAATGTGTTATATCCCAGTTTCCCACTAAATATTTGGGCCTCCCTCTCTTCACCAATAATCCTAAGGAATCCATGTGGAACAATGTCATTGAGAGAATTAATAAAAAAACTTGCAGGTTGGAAGGAGACCCTCATGTCTCAATCCGCTAAGGCCACTCTGACAATGGATTGTATCCAAAGCATTCTTGTTTATTTCATATTGGTTTTCAAAGCCCCAACTACTGTTTACTTAAAAATTGAACAAATTCAAAAGAGGTTCCTTTGGGATGGTTCTGAGGATAGAAAAAGGTTCCATTTGGTTAGCTGGGAAAATATTTGCTCTCCTAAAAGTTAGGGAGGCCTTGGAATTTAAAGGATTAGCAACATGAACATAGATTTATTGCCCAAACAAGCCTGGAAGGTGTTCACAAATTATAACCTTGAATGGGTTTCGATCATCAATAGGAAATACATTCAAAATTGTTGTTTCATGGATGAAAATAATCCCAGATATGGGTCTACTTTTTGGAAGTCAATTCTTCAAACCAGATCACTCATTCAAAATGGGATCAGATGGCAACTTGGTACAGGAAGTAAAATTAATTTTTGGACAGACAGGTGGATCACAAACCAACCGCTCATGGAAAACAATGTGGTTTTTGTACTTCAGCCTTTCTTGGATACCTTAATTGGAAGTAAAGTTGAATATTTCTTTGATACATCCACTGAACCAAAAATATGGAAATAATTTCATATTGCTAATGCCAATATCCAAGTCCAAGAAGATTTAGAAATCCTAAAAACCATGATGAATGCGACTATCATCTATACTGGTAATTCCCCTAACTCTTCCTTTTGGAAAAAAACTGATTTTGAGCCTTTTTCGGCCAGATCTACTCATAGTATGACTATAAATTTTCAATGTTTCCACATTCCATTCAACCTAGTCTGGCTCAAACACCTCATTCTGAAGGTTGTTTTTTCAGTTGCTTGGCCATCCAAAATAAGATCCTCACAATTGACAACCTTATGGAAAAAGGCATGTTGGTACCTAATAGATGCTATTCATGCATGGCTGCTTAGGAATATGTTAATCATATTTTTTTGGAATGTTCATTCTCCAAGACTGCTATGGATCATATTATATCCACATTTCATATCTCCTAGGTTCATCCAAATTCCTTGACTGACATTTTCCTTCAATGGCCTACTCCCTTCAAAGCTCACACACATCCTCCTCTTTACTGAGCTCTATTCCTAGTAATTTTGAGATTGGAATATTTACTTTTAATAGCACTGTTGGCAAGTGTATCTGTGGTATTGTTAAATTTTGGATGAATGTGGAAATAGTGCATTTGAGTAAAATTTTTAATTAGCTCTTTCATTCTTCCTTGCATTTTGATTACCTTTCATCTTCCTTGCATTCTTATAAATTCTATAAATATAGCTTAGCACTTCTCTTTAAAACACAAGGTTCAAAGAATCTTTCACCACTTTCCTTTATTCTCTTGACCTCTCCTTCCTTCTACTAGTTATTATTTCCTTTCTATAGAACAAAACACCCTACATCTCTTAATGTTAGTGTTATACCAAGTATTTATGATGTTACTTTATGTATTTTTATGATCATAAGTAATTATTATACTAGTGTTACAAACATAAGATCAAGTTGAAGGAAATTCCAAGGTTACCAAATGCTAGCACGAGGTAATGAGTGGTGTCTCCTCCATGTCATAATTATAGAAGAAGAGAGGGGAAAACCTCATATAAGTAAATTCTAGAGGAATTCAGTCTCCATTAAGTTTACATAAGAAGGATCCGCAAGGGCTAGGTGGATTGGTAAGAAGTTGGTAACTTACCAGGAGGAGACCTAGGTTCAAACCTCATGAGCATGCCCAATCTAGGGCAAAGGTAGTAGTCTGCCTTGAGTATGCTGAGCGTGCACCAGCTTGATGATGGCGGTACCAACCCCGAGCCACCAGGGGTCTCTCTCACTTTGGGTTATGTTTACCGAGGTGAGATAGGGGTTATAATGGTAGCACCATGATTTTATGCTATGATCAGAGGTAATGCGACTTGATCCTATGACCAATTGTTCAAAAAGGAAATATAGTTGCCAATTCCTCTATGTATAAAAAAAAGTTTACATAAGAAGGATGATATCGAAGCATATTATTTAAATATGGTTGTGTTCCATATGTCAACCTAATCTAGTGAGGGTGTTTATAGTTTAAATACAAGTAATAAAACATTTGCATGCATCTCTATTATACTTTGTGTATTTGTATGAGCTAGTAAATCTATAATCCCTATGAATATATTTTTTTTGTGATTTGATAATATGGTCTACAATTATATAATGTATGGTGTCATTTGTCATTATTATAATGGTGAGTTTGTAACTAGAAGCTTTATGCTAAGTAGTTTTGGAATTATTGTGGATCTTGGAGGAAGGTAAAGTGGTAAAACATTTCTCTCAATTATGGTTTCTTAAGCCAACTAAAGTTATTGGAGAGTTGTATAACCTCTTAGATAGAAAATCAATGATACCTTTGTTAAGAGGAGATTAAAATAATTATGTTTGTCTAGTGCATGGATGACAAGTTAAGCTATAAAAATGTGACACAAATTATCATATTTTTTTATGGATGTAAAGTATTATGATTTGAATATATTGCATGTGCTAGTGATGAAATTGTATAAAGTGTTGTTTCATTGAGAAACAAGAAATTTTAAGTTTATGTTTATTTCCATATCTTCTAAATGGTGTTTCACATGATCCACTTATATAATCAATTAGGTATATTATGCATTATAACATTTTGTTTGGTTCTCCTTCAAAAATTATTGAGTAGTTTAACTTGTGGAATGCTTAACCTAAACAGGTTAATATCTAATTTAAAATAATTTTTTTACTTAATTTTTTTTGTAGATGGAAAGAACTTTACCCTTGGAGAAACTTTAATCGACCATTAAGTCTTTCTTTGTAAAATTGTTCTTCCAACTAAATCTTTAAGCTTTGTTATCATAATGCTACGAGAGTGCTTTCAATTTGCCAAGTTCAAACCCTTTATCATTTTTAGAATCAAAATCTATTAAATATTAGTTGGGAACCTATATAAGTTATTAAATTAACCTTAGTCAGAAGTTGAGAACATTTAAGTAAATTGTTACCTTAGATTTTGAGTCTGAATACTTAATTTGAATTTACCACCCTTCATAATAACTTTAATTTTGTTATTTTTAAATGTTAATTGCATGGCTTAATTTGTGCCCAAATTTGATACTTGAGTGACTTCCAAATGAACTAGATCATTAGATTTTCAAACCTAGAAATAAACTTAGGTTAATCTATCTATTCATTTCCATGCTAGGTTACCTCAAGTTAGTTGAGTTTGTGCTATAAAGTTAAGTGATTATATGGAACTTACCATGTCATTTCATAAGCAAAATTAACACTTTCCTTGACTTATCAACCATTGAATAGTTAAAATTAAATTGAATATTTAAATAGAACCTTTCTAATCCTATGTTCAAGCCTTACCACATCAATCGTAGATGACCAAAATCCAAACTTTAAACTTCACGAGCCATTCACTTAGACTTCAATACTTAAACCTTTTTTGCTTTGAATTCTAGAGTTTAGACTTTGGTTTTCAAGTAATGCAACTTGAAATTATATACTCTAAGGGTTGATATTTAGAAATGAATCCTTTAGATGTCTTGTTAGTAAGATGTTATTGTTGAAAGTGTAAATTGACTTATGACCAATGCCAAAAATGTATAATAAAATCTTGCATAGGCCTATAATCATTGTATAGATGTATTTAATGTATTATATTATTTAATTATATAATCTATACGAGATGTGATTAATCTTGTTATAATTAAACCCACCTTATAACTTGTAATTAACTTAACTCTCTCTTGTTATGTCAACTTAGATTAAAATTATTTATGTAGCTAGGATTTTCATATTGATATAAATACCCCTTTCCACTTCATCCATTGCATCAAAGTATTGTGATCCTTATTTATGGATAATATAGTGATTATTTATGTTGTTTATGTGTGCCCACTGTTTATTTCTCTCTTTCATATTATTTTATCACTTTTGTATAACATTTGAGTGGATGGATTGCTCCTATTTATTTTTGAAAATAGGTATGAATTCCAACATTGTATGAAAGCATGTATGGAGTGACATCCCTTGGTCATGCATGAAGTCATATCAAAGCCTATAATCCTTATTTCTAGTTATAGGGTGAATTTCTTCTCGAATATTCATAAGTATTTTCAATATAAGAGGCAAAGAAGAGATTTTATCATATTTTATTTTACCATCCATCCTTCTAGCATGCTCAAATAATGTGAGTTTTGCCAAAAGATTCAGGACCCTAATGACACAATTTGTGATAAAAAAACTACTAGATATTTTAAATATATATGCATACCCATTTTAAAAATAATTGACACCCCTTTTTGAATTCCCTTTTTGAATAGATGACATGACACCCTAATTCAAAGAGAGGACATGTGCTTCTACCCATCCAAAGAGTGAATCAAAGTGGATGAAGAGTGTACATTATAATACTTCTCCATCTGGGTCATAGGTTTAATTCCTGACCTATTATTTTAATCGATTCACTTCAAATTAGGTAGTATAAAGTCATATTTGTTTGTTCTTTATCTAGATCCATGGCGTGTAAATTTAGTCAATAGAATTTAAGGCTATTTGTGTTATATGGAAGGTCACAAGTTCAAAGAACAGTGTTGCCTTTTTTCCTCATTGTTATACTTATGATGAACAATATCTATATTTAAGGAGAAAGCATATTTTTCTCCAAACAAGAAGAAATTCAAGATCAATTGAATAATCCCTATGTAAGATCCTTTCTCTCCTTGGTCATGAGATCAAGATTATGGTCATTATATTTTTAATACCTTAATATGGTCAAGATGATGTCATCTATGGAAGTATTGAAAAGCTATTTAATATGGTTAGTGTGGATAGGATGGCTATGTGATTAAGAGGAGATCAAAAGAGTTATGTTTGTCTAGTGCATGGATGACAAGTTAAGCTATAAAAATGTGACACAAATTATTATATTTTTTATGGATGTAAAGTATTATCATTTGAAAATAGTGCATGTGCTAGTGATGAAATTGTATCAAGTGTTGTTTCATTGATAAACAAGAAATTTTAAGTTTATGTTTATTTTCATATCTTCTAAATGGTGTTTCACATGATCCACTTATATAATAATTTAGGTATATTATGCATTATAACAATTTGTTTGGAGCTCCTTTAAAAATTATTGAGTAGTTTAACTTGTGGAATGCTTAGCCTAAATAGGTTAATATCTAATTTAAACTAAAAGCTTTACTTAATTTTTTGTATATGGAAATAACTTGGCCCTTGGAGAAACTTTAATTGACCATTAAGTCTTTCTTTGTAAAATTGTTCTTCCAACTGAATCTTTAAGCTTTGTTATTATAATGGTGAGAGAGTGCTTTCAATTAGCCAAATTAAAATCCTTTATCAATTTTAGAATCAAAATCTATTAAATATTAGTTGGGAACTATTGGTCAAAAATCTATCTAAGGAAAGGTTTGTGCACCCACAAACCTTGACCAACATTGAGTGACTTTCAAGCAGTGAGACTTTTCAATAAATCTCGGAGGAGACTGGTTCCTTTGGGGGGGTCCTAGCTAACTGCTGAAAAATAATGGGGGTGAAAAGGGTGCTGAAAGAAGGAAATATAGCTGAAGCTAGAACTTATGAGGGTACATATTTAGCCACATCAAAACACATGCATTGTTAAACTAAAACTATCACAAGAAGCTAGAGAGATTACCTAATAGACCAACTAGTTTGTTCTCATTCAATAATTTATCACTCATATTTGAAAGCGAATTCCAGAACCAGAGAATAAAAAGCGCAGAATCTAGAATATAGAATTAATAGCTAAGTCACTCATCTAGTTTTAATAGAAATAAGAAAATAAACTTTCATACATACATACATACATGAGACAACATGGAGGTTAAACAATAATCCCTTTCTATTTCTTGAATAGCATAATATTTGCATATGAGTTGTGGTAGGATACCTAGGAATAAATATTTGGGGATATATTATTATATTGTATAAGGGTTGGCATGGGCCACACATAACCCAAAGTTGATTGTATTATAATTTTATATTGGTAGTAGGCTTTCCAAAGTAGAATAAGAATATGGATATGTAAAGAAGAGATATATGTCATTGTAATCATCATTGAAGAAGAATCTTATGTAATCGTCTATGCCCACGAAGTGACCTCTCACCTTGGGAGATATTGTGGAGTTATTCCTTCCTTAAGGATTATTATTAGTGTTTCCCTACCTTAAGGGTATTATCTATCTCTCTCTCATTTGTGGATTGTTATTGTGGATAAAGTATTGTGGATGAATGATTTGATATTTTTGCATATTGATGAAAGGTTTATGTTAATAATAAATAAGTATCTGCAAAAATTTATAAAAGCTAAATATTCGACCCTTTGAATGCTCTGCATTCTAGTATATATAGTTTTTACAGTGAATTTTGTTACAAATTATCATTATGATTGATCATGGAACCATGGACCATATCATAGGATGAGAAAATTTAATTATTAGATATGAACAATTGTAAAGAATTCATACCACATAAAGACATTTTACGAAACTTCTAGGCAATTTCCATATTAAAATGTTTCAATGCAATACATTCCAAGTTGTCAGGGTGATGCTATTGCTTGATGGTTGCAGTCATTAATCATTGTAAGGATTTATTTTTTTTTCACACACTCATATACCTACACCTATTGCATTCATTGTAGGATGGAAACATGTCATCTTAGGTGAACTCAATACAAGGAAGCTTTGAATATTATTAATATTTTAAAGCACCGTATATCATTTTTGAGGTGGCGAGTGCACGTTTGGCGAGTGCACGTTTGAAGGGAAGCAACAATAAATGCTCCAATACAAATATTTAGCGCTCTACATGTAGATTGTCTAACTATATGTAGACCATGTGGTAAGAATTAATGCTAAAAATAGTGTGGTTGTAATCAACTTTCTTATGTATCAAAAAATTTAAATAAATAAATAAATGTTTTGGTTGTCAAGGGAATTATATATATATATATATATATATATATATATATAAATGATCTTACGCAACAAAATTATTATAAATATCTAAAAATACAATATTATTGTTTAAACATTTTAAAGAATAAACGATAATAATTAATTAATTAATTAATTATATGGTATTCTTATATTCTATTATAATAAATAAATATTTGTTTGGATAAAATTTGTATTATATCATTTTTTAATCAACATTTTAAAGTATTACTTTTAAATTATAAAGATTACATAATAGGCTATTAAAATATCTAAGTGTATATATATATACACTTATATATTTTAATAGCCTATTATATATATATATATATATATATATATATATATATATATATATATATATACTTGATATGAGAGTTGGTTACAACCACACTATTAAAATATCTAAGTGCATATATTTGATTAATATAAAACCAGTTTGTGGCACTTGTATGTTATAGTCAAAGTTGCATTGTAAGAAAGTAGGGTGAATGTGTATTCTCTAACTCAACACCAATCAAGAAATGCATCATACAACATGATAAACATGATGAATGGCAATGATGATGATTCAAATGCACTATAAAATACAAGGCTCTTGTATTAAATATAAAGAAACATTAGAAATATCTTATAAAGAAACATTTAATTCATTGAGAAACAAAAACAATTAAGTTTAGGTTTATTTCCATATCTTCTAAATGATGTTTCACATGATCCACTTATATAATAAATTAGGTATATTATGCATTATAACAATTTGTTTGGAGCTCCTTCAAAAATTATTGAGTAGTTAAACTTGTGGAATGCTTAGCCTAAATAGGTTAATATCTAATATAAACTAAAATATTTACTTATTTTTTTTGTAGATGGAAAGAACTTGGTGCTTGGAGAAACTTTAATTGACCATTAAGTTTTTCTTTGTAAAGTTGTTCTTCCAATCGAATCTTTAAGCTCTGTTATCATAATGGTGAGAGAGTGCTTTCAATTTGCCAAGTTCAAACCCTTTATTAATTTTAGAATCAAAATCTATTAAATACTAGTTGGAAGCCTATCTAAGTTATTAAATTAACCTTAAGCAAAATTTGAGAACACTTAAGTAAATTGTTACCTTAGATTTTGAGTTTGAATACTTTGAATTTACCACCCTTCATAAAAAAATTAATTTTGTTAGTTTTTTATGTTAATTGCATGGCTTAATATATGCCCAAGTTCGATACTTGAGTGGCTTCCAAATGAACTAGATCATTAGATTTTCAAACCTAGAAATAAACCTAGGTTAATCTATATATTCCTTTCCATGATAGGTTGCCTCAAGTTAGTTGAGTTTATGCTATAGATTTAAGTGATTATATGGAACTTACCATGTCATTACATAAGTAGAATTACACATTTCTTGACTTATCAGCCATTTAATAGTTAAAATTAGATTGAATATTTAAATAGAACCTTTCTAATCCTATGTTCAAGCCTTGCCACATCAATCTTAGATGACCAAACTCTAAAATTTAGACCTCACAATCCATTCACTTAGACTTCAATCCTTACACCTTTGTAGCTTTGAATTCTAGAGTTTGAACTTTGATTTTCGAGTAATGCAACTTGAAACTATATACTCTAAGGGTTAATATCTAGAAATGGATTCTTTAGATGTCTTATTAGTAATATGTTATTGTTGATAGTGTAATTTGACTTATGACCAAGGCCAAAAATGTATAATGAAATCTTGTATAGGCCTATAATCATTGTATAAATGTATTTAATGTATTATATTATTTAATTATGTAATCCCTATAAGCTGTGATTAATCTTGTTATAATTAAACCCACCTTATAACTTGTAATTAACCTAAATCCCTATTGTTATGTCAACTCGGATTAAACTTATTTATGTATCTAGGATTTTTTTATTGATATAAATACCCCTTTCCAATACATCCATTGCATCAAAGTGTTGTGATCCGTATTTATGGATATTATAGTGATTATTTATGGTTTTTATGTGTGCCCACTATTTATTTCTCTCTTTCACCTTCTTTTATCACTTTTGTATAACATTTGAGTGGATGGATTACTCCTATTTGTTTGTGAAAATAGGTATGAATTCCAACATTGTATGAAAGCATGTATGGAGTGACTGTTGAAAATTTGAGCAAGTTTTGTTGTCATTGATGTCAAGAGGTTGATGTCCAAGTTTTGTCGTCATTAATGTCATCAGGTTGTTTTTCCAAAAGGCAAGGAAGTGATTAAAATAAATAGGATATAATTTTTATTTTAAATATTATATGCCTAAAAGAGACCTAAAAGATTGAAGACCCAAGGAAGGAGGAGCAAGTTTAAAAAGAAATAATAATATTATAATATTTCGGGCAAAAGGATGAGGTGAAGAAAACGAGGTCCAAAGAATCATTAAAATAATATTTCCTTGAAAAGACCCATTGAGCAATTTTTAAAGGATTTAATTTAATTTATTTAAATTAAAATATTTTAACCTATGGTTAAAATTTTAATTTAAATAAACCAAAGGCACCAAAGTTTTCAAAGGTTTTAAAATTTAAATTTAAATTTGAATTTTGAATTTGGGCCGATGAGTTAAGTGCAAAGGAAAACGTGTATAAAAAGGGGAAAACAATTTTTCATTTTACCCCTCACCTATGCTATTCTATGCTAATGCTATATGTGATTTTTTGTGCGCTGCTTTGCTAAGTGAGAAGAGAGGATTCATGGATTTAAAATTTTTAAGAGGCAGACGTTGGTTGAAGTGCAAGTGATGTAGCTAAAAGGTTCCATAGCACTGGGTAGCACAAACAGTGGCCAAAGACTTGCTAAGGCGCTCGCACAATAGAGGTCGTGGTTTTGAATCCCCATGTGACCCATTTTTGTGAAGGAGGAAGACATTTTGTTTGTTCATCAAATTCTACGGAGGCATAAGAGGGTGTGCATGAACTAAGGTTCATGTGTGGGCGTGTAGCCCAACAACAACCTAGCCTTGGGCTAAGGTGCTATAGCGACAGTTGGTCACGGGTTTGAATTTGGGCGCAGCCAAATCATGTGCAATATTTTTGAGACATGGGTCAAAGACTAAGGTAAGTGCTTTTGATTATTATTTAATTTCACCGAAGTTTGGGAGGTAGGCACTAGTTTTATAAAGGCCACGTGATATTTTTGCATAGTGGAATGCATAGGGAGTTATAAGGTTAATTAAAATATTTTTGTTTCTTAGAAAAATAAATAAAAGGTTGGAGTTATAAGGGTGAATAAAGGAGTTTTATTTTTATATGCTTAATGTTATTGTGAAAAGGTTGGAGTTTATAAGGTGATAGTAAAGGAACTTGATTTTTGTGTATTGGATATTATTTTGAAAAGGTTGGAGTTTATAAGGTGATAGTAAAGGAACTTGATTTTTGTGTATTGAATATTATTTTGAGAGTTTGGAGATTATAAGGTGTACTTGAGTCTTGATATTTTGTATGGTGAAATAATTATTGGGGAGAATATTTGTGTGGAGATTTTTGAGATAGGTTGTTGCTATCTAATCTTGAAATTGACAAAGAGGATTTGATTGTGATTAAGACAGGTTTTGAAGACATATCTCCATCAAATAAAAAGGTATGGGCACATATTCCTTATGAGTGAAATATTGTTGGATTAAATGTTATGAAATGCAAAGTTGGAGTGAAAAGGATTGTTTGATAAGAATTTTGGAAATATTTGAGTGATTTTTCATGTGCATGATTTGTGGATGTTGAAATAACATGAGTATCATTGTTATGTGAGATTGATAACTATATTGAACTAGGGTTTGTGAAATAACATGAGTATCATTGTTATGTGAGATTGAGAACTATCTTGAGCTAGGATTTGTGAAAGATCATGAGTATTATTGTTATGTGAAATTGAGAACTATCTTGAGTCAAGGTTTGAATTCCATAGTGTGAGTTATTGGAAGGATAGTGAAACACTTGGTTAGGGTTTGTAAGAAAATTTTGTTTCATTGAGTGAATTTTTGAGTAAAGTTGATTGAGCATTATTGATTGAAAGCATTGGAGTGATAGTTAAACTTTTTGTGAAACTAATTATACTTTATTTCTAAATTGATTTGAAAGAGAGTTTGAAAGTGGAAGATTATTTTGTTGAGTATAAAATATTGTGAGTGTGAAACATATTGAGTATTTTATCATTCTCTATATGTTTCTATGGTTAAACAATATTTTGAGTGAAACTTGTTTGTGTGTTTGAAGAGGTTTTCTAAAATAGATTAAGTTGAGTTTTGTATGCAAGTATTGCAGTTGTTTGAGTAAGCTTTTGTGAAAGCTTGAGGATAGATTTGTGTGAGCTTTTGTGAAAGCTTGTGAGAAGATTTGATTAAGTC
This sequence comes from Wollemia nobilis, assembly GCA_028583015.1. NCBI lineage: Eukaryota > Viridiplantae > Streptophyta > Pinopsida > Araucariales > Araucariaceae > Wollemia > Wollemia nobilis. Next base: position 8,025,116 of record JAQPPZ010001028.1, read on the forward strand.
CTATAGGGGACTTAAGGACATAGTTGAGTAAGCTTTAATGAAAGCTTAAGAATAGATTAATGTGAGCTTTCGTGAAAGCTTGCAAGAATATTTGAGACAATTCTTGGTGAAGACTTGTTGAGTAGATTGGACAAGTTCTAGGGAGGACTTGTTGGATAGATTTGAGGTAAGTCTTGGTGAAGATTTTTTGAGCAGATTGGACAAGTTCTAGGGAGGAATTATTTGATAGATTTGAGGCAAGTATTGGTGAAGACTTGTTGAGCATATTGTAAAAGTTATAGGGAGGACTTGTTGGATAGATTTGAGGCAAGTCTTGGTGAGGACTTGTTGGATAGATTTGAGGTAAGTCTTTGAGAAGACTTGAGAACAAAGTTGATTGATTGATTTGTTCAAGCTTTGTGGTAAGGCTTGAGATAGATTGGATCAAGATTTGTGTTAAGGCTTGAGGATAGAGTTTGATGCAGATTTGAGGATAGATTTGTGCCAAACCAGAGATAGACTTATGAGCAAATTTGTGCTAGACAGAGGATAGTGTTTAGTGTAGATTTGAGGATAGATTTATGCTAGACCAGAGACAAACTTGTGAGCAAATTTGTGCTAGAAAGAGGACAGTGTTTAGTGCAAATTTGAGATAGAGATTGAGCAGAACTGAGAGTAAGCTTTGGAGGTGATAGAGCAGAGGATAGTAGTCTCTAGTGGATAGAGATATATTAGCCAAGGAATTAAGGATAAATGTCTTCTCAGTATGGACAAAGGTATTCTATGGAGAGATATCCACAATCCAGTGTAGTGGAGGCAATAGTATTCTAGAAGATCACCATCCAGAGTAGAGGAAAAAGAGTTCTTCTATGGATAGAGATCCATTAACCAGCAAAGGAATAAGAGTTCTCCTATGAATTGGTGTCTACAAAATTGATTAGGGGATTGGTGTCTCCTTTGGATAGAGGTCCCAAGAGATTTGTTGAGAAAATTTTAGTGAAATATTTTTTTGTGGAGTAGCCCACATTGGGTGAACCACATTAAATTGGTGTCTCTATTGTGTGTTATAATTTGTGCATTATTTTGATTATTGATGCTGATATTACCATTTATATATTGGATAATATTGTTTGAGAAAGAAATAAATTTTGGTCTTATATTGTTCACCCCCCCCTCTCAATATAAGTTTGTGTTCTTCAGTGCCATCCTTGGTCATACATGATGTCATATCGAAGACTATAAGCCTTCTTTCTAGTTATAAGGTGAATATATTCTTGAAGTTTCATAAGTATTTTCATTATAAGAGGTAAACAAGATATTTTATCATATCTTATTTTACCATACATCCTTTTAGCATGTTCAAATAATGTAAGTTTTTCCAAAATATTTAGGACCCTAATGACACAATTTGTGATGGAAAAGCTACTAGATATTTTAAAAATATATGCATACCCATTTTAAAAATAATTGGCACCCCTTTTTGAATGGCCTTTTTTAATAGATGAAATGACACCCTAATTCAAAGAGAGGACATGTTCTTCTACCCATCCAAAGAGTGAATCAATATGGACGAAGAGTGTGCATTATAATACTTCTCCGTTTGGGTCATAGGTTTAATTCCTGACCCAACATTTTACTCGATTCACTTCAAATCAGGTAGTATAAAGTCATCTTTGTTTTTTCTCTATCTAGTTCCATGGCATGGAAATATAATCAATAGAATTTAAGTCTATTTGTGTTATATGGAAGGTCGCAAGTCCAAAGAACATCGTTGCCTCTTCATTGTTATGCTTATGATGATCAATGTCTATATTTAAGGAGATAACATATTTTCCTCCAAACAAGAAAAAAATTCAAGATCAATTGAATAATCTCTATGTAAGATCCTTGCTCTCCTTGGTCATGAGATCAAGATTATGGTCATTATGTTTTTGCTACCTCAACATGGTCAAAATGATGTCATCTTTGGAGGTATTGAAAAGCTATTTAATATGGTTAGTGTGGATAGGATGGCTATGTGAGTGGTGTAATAATGTACTAGACTCAAGCTTGAATCACCTATCATCTACATTATAATTATTTTTTAGTGTGCTATATTTTAATTGCCTCTTCTCTATTCATTTATGATGGTGTATAATGGAGAGATGTCTCAACTATGGTGTAAGTGCTTTGAATATATTAAATTTATTTTTTTATGGGAAGCCTAGGTTCAAAACTCAACAACACTTTTTGGTAGTCACAATGATGCTTTCAAGTCTTCGTCGACATGGTACCTTTGCATACCTAACATCCTTTTCTATAGATGTATACACCTTCAAACAATGAATATTTAGAATGTATTAAACCCATAGCCCAATGACAACCACGCGATATAGAATGAGTGGTAGACACCAACAAATCAATGGATGCCAAGTGGCTACCTATGGTTGGAGACTAAGTTACTTAGATTTAAGAGGTTACTTTCTCATATTGAGGGTTGTTATGAAAAATATTCTAAAGGCCATAAATTTTGCATTCAAATTTATTTTGAGCCCATTTTAAAAATCACATGATTTTTTGAGCTATTTGCATTGGTGATATTTTTCAAGGATCTATTATAGTTGTTGAGGATACTTAGGCTTAAGTTATTAATTATTATTTTATTATAATTTCCTATTTCTTGGACTTTGTATTCACGTGAGGCATAGTATGCCCATGTTGGAAATAGGTTGTTAAGTTGTTGGATGTCTAGTTAAGTTGTTAGATTGGTCCTTTGTCTTCTAGCAATTAGTTGTCATCCTAGATTAGCAGATTGTTATCTGTTAGTTAAGTGGTTGGCCATGTTTGGAAAATTATTACAATCACTTAACCGACGTAATATTCTTTGTATGCTTATATATTCTACTATTTATAATGAATAAAAAACTTCACGTTTGATTTCTACATTAGTGGTAATCAGAGCCGAGGAAAGATTTTTTGTAAGAAAGAGGGCAAGTTTTCCACTTCTTTGCTAGGTGTCTAGTTGAGTTTATACCTATTTAATTAATATCCTAGGTAGATGCTTGTGTGAAATTGGCTTGAGGCCAACCACAACATAATTTTGTGAAGCTCAGAAGGTGGCAAAGGGTAAAAATTACCCTTGCATTGAATACCCATGATAGAAACCAGAGGGTAAATCTACTTGCCTTGTGAGAGCAAGAAAAAATTTTGTTGTCGAAGAAAAATTTATGCCTGTTTTGAAGGTCAGAAGAAAGATATATTTGATAATAAATCACATAATTTGATGTCATTTGTGGCCAAAAAGCGGCTTTGGAACTCCTTGCCAAGAGAAAACTAGGGTTCCTAAAGTATGCACAAGGTTGAGAAATTTTAAAATAATTTTTTGGAGGTTTCATTTGTGTGGAGGTTTTTAGTGAAAGGGTTGTAGAGAGAGAGAGTTCATTTTTCTCTCCTATTTTATTCTCCCTTCCTTAGATTGGTTGACCATTTTTTTTGACCGGTCAACCCATTGATTAGATTCATGTCGATCGACAGGGTTTTGGGTAACTCCTGCCCTACCCCCAACCTCCCTCTACCCTTACCTCTTTATTCCTCCTCCTACTGCATCCCCCCATTCATATCCTCCACCTTGTCGCCCTTCTTATTGTGCGAGCATCCATACATTGGTAGCTCGATTGAAGTTGGTTGCAACACAAACCTACATGGTCAAACATCAGTCGGTCGATGACCAAACGATCGCAGGCCATCCTCGGGTGAAGAAGCACAGGGTCATCACACCTTTGCACACCATCACATAGGAGAATCATAGATAGCTTTGGGTTACATCACATAGAAAAATTCACACATAGGTGGAGGAGATAGAGAGTTATAGGAAAAAAATAAAATATTTCCTAAGGTCTAAAAATAGACCAATAGGAAGCCCTAAGACGCCCTCCAACTGTCGATCGAAATGTGGCAGGAAGAGATGTGTTGTATAAAGTTCCCAAGTTTATCGTTGTTCATAGCCATTTTTCTAGCAGAAAACCTACAGTTCTCTAGCGATGATCACAATTCAACATCAATCACAACCATAGTGGATAATTTGTACGGGGTGTTGGCGATCTCAATGATAATAAAAAAAACTCATGTTAGATGCATTGTTTGGTCAATGATATACTGTTGTTATTAGGTAGTTGTGGCTCATTCTTGGTGAAGAAATTTTAAAACTTTCAGTGTTCTCCATCGTCCCTTGACACATTTGCAAAAAATTTCAATGCAAATTCAATTTCAGGCATGCCTCTCTAGTTCACAATGGAGTTGCACATGTTCCAAGTGAACATATTTGTTGAAATGAATTCCAGTTTGCAACATTGAGAAATATTGTTGGCTAGTTTGACATTTATCGATAATAAAAACTCACGTTCCTGACAAGAAAAACCGTTTACCGATGATGTAAATAAAAATTTGGCAAAAAAATCAAATTCTCCTAAGGTTTTGGTGGGCATTGTATTCTTGGTGCAGCTTAAAATTTTTTGACATCGTGAGGAGAAATTCCATCAGAATTAATAGTTTTCATGCAAGCAGAAGATTCTGGCAAACAAAAGACTTCTCTGGCGATCGCAGGTTTTCGGTAGGTGGGTAGGTGGACTATTTCATTTGCAATAGTTTGGGTTAATTATCCCACATTACATGGGCAAATGCCTTGTTGTGATTTATTAGGACCAGCATACCCTTTTGTAAGTGAACACCATACGGTGGTCACCCGTTGGTCACATGCTACTCTCTCACACCAAAGCGCCTACTTGACCACTTTAGTAACATACACAGATCGATGACATGTGCTCAACATCTGTTGATGGGTCATTTTAACCACTAAAATCCATGCGTAGTTGGTCGTTGACCTGGCGGTTTCCTGATCATTGATTGGGCAGTTGATCGACCCATAAAACGTTGAAAAACAAAATTTTTCACTAAATTCAAACTTTTTGACAGCTGGAGGTCATATTTTTTTGGTGCCAAAAGCAGTCTTCCCACAAAATTTTGAATTTCAAATCCAAATTTTGAATTTTTGGCGCCCAAAAACAACAAAAGGTGATTTTCCATCAATTTTTGCAAAATTTTCAACATTTTTTTTGTAAATTTGACTAATTTTTGCCTCCAAAAATTAGAATTTGCAATTGTAAGGGCTATTTTCTCAATTTTTAGTGTTATTTTTGTATTGCAAAATTGATTTTAATTTTGTAAGAGCACTATAATAGCCCATTGGAAGGCAAATTTTTGTGAAAATCTAGGCAAATTTTGTATTAGGAAAACTATCAAATTGTTCCTAAAGCCTAGATAGTTCTTGAAAAAAAAAATTTAATCCTCCTAGTCTGGAATATACACAAAAAAATATGGCTAATGACCTCAAGTCAAACATGGAAAATCTTACTGTTGTAGTAGAAATTTTGGCAGATAAGGTAAAAGATTTTGTTGTGCAATTGACCCCTAGTTATAGAAAAAATTATCATAATCATGCCAACAAAGCTAAATGTGAGGTCAAATTGTATGATGGATCTAAGGATATTGATGTCTTATCTACATGGATTTTAGATATGCAAACTTGGATCAATTATGCTGAAATTCCTGAAGATGAACAAGTTGCATTTGCTATAGTCAAACTCATAGGCTTAGAAAAAGTTTTAATTGTAGAAAGACAAAGCCATAATACTGTCATGACTTGGAAAGAATTGATCCAGATTTTGAAAACACATTTTTTCCACCAAATTATCAAAATTACCTCACAACCAAGTGGTATAGATTGAGGTAAGTCTATAGTATGTCAATTTCTAACTACATTTTCCAATTCAATAGGCTAAGGATGCTTCTTGGTGTGAAATATTCAGAACTGGATTTGATTAACAAGTTCACATGTGGATTGCAAGATCATATATTTAGAGAAATCAAGTTCATTTATTTCCTCACTTTGGATGTGGTATTCAAGCATGTCATTATCGTAGAGGAAAAAGTTGATGTTTCTCAAAGGTCTCGACAGGACAACAGTTCCAAAGGAGCAAATCAACATCAACACAAGGTGAAGAACACTTCTCATTCTTTCCCTCATTATTCTTCTCCTAAAGCACATTCTTATTCTCATTATAAATATTATCCTTCTTATTCAATGTATTGTTATTTTTGTAAAAATCATGGTCATGTAATATCCAAATACTTTACTTTTGGAAAATTTAATAAGTCCCTAATTGTACAACCTACAAGTGAGGAACCACATGATGGTCCCATTGTGGCTATAGGGACAGAAGAAGAGTATCCCACTTTAAAGTTTAAACTAAACAAAGTTACCCTCATGTAAAATATGTTTGCTCAAGGGGATCGTGACCATTTGTTTTTCACTAGAGCCCACATTACACATGATTTTTGTGGATTGTATCATAGATAACGGATCACAGAATAACCTCATTGCGAATTTTATTTTAGAGAAGTTGAAGCTTCCCATAAATCCACATCACCAACCATATACACTTGGGTGTAGAGATGTAGAATCCACGTCTAACATCACACACACTTGCACCTTGACTTTCTATTTTGGTGATAAGTTTATGGATAAAGTAAGATGTGATGTCACAGAGATGGATTGTTGTGGAATATTGCTAGGTAGACCCTATCAATTTGATAGAAATGATGTATATCATGCTAAAAAAATACATACATATTAGATTTGTATGATAAAACCTACTTGATACAAAGCACTACACTCACATCAAATTTGATGCTAATTTGTAGGAAAATTCGTAGGCCATTAATTCAACCCCTAATATTGGCTCCTACTTGCATAAGTTACACACACAATTATTAACAAGCACCATCAAAGGTACATGATAAACAAGAAGCTTCACTTCCACAAAATGAACAACCACAAGAGCTCGTGGTTAAGGAACCCATCACTCTCACTCATGAGAAAGATTTCATTCATTCTATTGGCATCATTTTGGGTACACCTTTGGATACACAACCACTTGCTCCACAGAAGTTACCTTTGGCTTTGCCACCTCCTACCATTGCACACATGGAGGAGCAAGCTAAGGACACTTCCTTCATTCATAATCGACAGAGCCTTCATGGCAATATAACATAGGACTTGTAGGAGACTCAGTAGGAGTAGCATACTGTGGTGCACAAGCATCACAGTCCTCACTTATCTCAAGTTGGAGATAGATTTTGGCTTCCTTTGGATAAGCGCCACTTTCCAGACACACCATATCAGGATCCTCTTTTGGTACTTGATCTTATCATCATCCCTACAATAGTAGTGGCACCTAATCATTAGCTTTCGCTCATTTTAGATAGATTTTTTAAGATGAAGACTCATCACACTCGATATGGTTCTTCCACTACTTACCTTGTTGCCCATTGCAGTCACTTCCCACACATGGCTCTTTGGATTCCTCACCATGAGATGGCCCATGAATTTCCAAATTTGTTGAGAGCATTGGGGTCCAATGCTTCTATGGTTGGGAGGAGTATTAAGGATACTTAGGCTTATCCATTTAAGCCTAAGTTATTAATTATTATTTTATTGTAATTTACTATTTCTTGCACTTTGTATTCATGTGAGGCATAGTATGCCCATGTTAGAAATAGGTTAAGTTTTTGGATGTCTAGTTAAGATGTTAGATTGGTTCTTTGTCTTATAGCAGTTAGTTATCATCCTAGATTAGCATATTGTTATCTATTAGTTAAGTGGTTGGCCATGTTTGGAAAATTGTTACAACCACTTAACCTACATGATATTCTTTGTATGCTTATATATTCTACTATTACTAATGAATAAACAACTTCACATTTGAGTTCTACATCAATAGTGTTGGAGGTAAAATTATGCATGGTAGTCCTTAAATCCTATTTTCCTATTTTGAAAGGGTAAATTTATTATATGTCACGAAATTTGAATCTTTGGTCTATATTTATGGAAGATATAGTTGGATTCGTGAAATATGTAGTAATTTTTGAGTATTTTGGAGGTATAAAGAAAGGATTTAGAATATGTTTTAATCAATCCCTCTTCCTCCTTTTGGGCTATTGATTTATCTTATGCATGAAGGTATAATCCTTCATAATCACTTTTATATTCTATTCTTTGTCTAGGTGCTCTTGGAATTTTATAATGGATCTTCTCGTAAATAGATCCATGTGAAGCTTCTTTTCATGATGGAAATCCAGTGGTCCAAGGCCAATTTGAAGTTTCCAAACAAGGTTATGTATGCTATAAAAGAAAAATTTCTACTTCTAAGCTCTATCTTATGTGACTATAGAATATTAGAGTAGTTTTTTTAGATATAGGATTCTTGGATTATATTTCTCATATGGATTCAAAGTGGATCTTTTCTTTATATTTATGTAAGAGTATTTGATATTAGTGGTGGTGAATACAATCTAGCCTAAAGAGATTCTTATTTAGATTTATTTTAATAAAATTTTAGATGATGATGTGGTTCAACTGATAGTTGCTCATGTATAGAGGCCCACTAAATCATCCATTATGGGAGAAGATGCTATTGTCCCTAATGCATTCTCTCCTTTATCCTTTAGTTTAGATTATGAGGGGGTGTTAAAAGCATAATCTAACTTATGTCCAAGGATAATATTGTATGATACAAACTTGTATAAACCTATGGGTAATTATTGTATAAATATATTTAATTTATTGTATTATTTAATTAAGTAAGCCATGTGGGCCATGTTTAACCTTGTTGTCATTAAATCCACCTTATAACGTGTAATTAACCTAAATCCCTCTTGTTATGTTGGCTAAAGTAAAAAATATTAATGTAATTAGGGTTTTTCATTTTGGTATAAATACCCCCACCACTTCATCCATTGTATTGGAGTGTTATGATTCTTACCTATATATAACAGAGTGATTATTTATGGTGCCTACATATTCCAATTATCTATTTCTCTCTTTTGTCCTTTTTATACTTTATGAATAATATTTGAGTGGATGGTTTGTTTTTATTTATAGAAACGGGTGTGGTTTTTGATAGTTATTTGGGTTCACATATCTATGTAAGATACTCCAGTAGCATACATACCTTATACATGTTCTCTCTATGTTTTTCACATCGCCTAATCTTGAGCATCCACCTTAGTAATTGGTATGAAGTCACCCAAAGTCTAAAATTGATAAGCCTTAGATATCAATGTGAGATAGACCCTTATCTAAAGTTAAATTTTATTGACTATCTTAGAATAAATTGAGCTACTTTTACTCTACAAGTTATGAAATTAAGATTAACCCATAAAATAACATTTATTAAGTACATAGATCAAAGCATATGAATTTTAGTTGATGATATAGTCTTAATGAAAAATTATTTAAACATGCATAAATTTAGTAGATGAATTTCCTTTAGACGATTTTTGACTTCATTGATTCTTAATTAATAATTAATGGTGTCAATGTCTAATCTTAGAACTTGGGTAAGGGACCAAACACTAGCTATCTCAAGAGAGACCATTGTGAAGTTCCTTTAGCATATGTTGACTTAGTAGGATGGAATCTTAACTCAATACAACTTTGGTTGGATATTTACATGTGTAACAAATATATTACTATCGTTGTATACTGACAACTACATAGTTTTTATTTTGAAAAAATAGTAGTATTTTTGGACACCTAGGAAGGGGTCTTACATTTGGAATTTTCTATAGTGAATTTCTAATTTTTTCTTCCCATAAATTCTAATTGTTATAAGTATATAAAAACATACATAATAAATAATATTTTAAGCTATGATTATTCTATTCATTTGACTCAATGAAATACAATAATGCAGTAAATTATAAATTAAAGTAACAATATACCCAATTTTTTCAAGACTTTTCTAATCTAGACAAAGAAGACAAATTGTACCTAGTCAAAATTTTAGTATAGATTGATGCTACTTATCCATATTCCTTTCAATATCATTTACAAGGAAACATAATTATATCATAACCTTGATATATGTATTTACCTATCATTGCAAGCAATAACTTAATGTCACTTCTATTAAAAATGACTTTAGAAGCCAACATATTATAACTTTATGAAATGTAGTGGTTTTTGTTTATAATTAGGAAATATTATAATTTAATTACAAGGTTATTTCAATAAAATCGTAGAAATATTTCCATTTGATCCATGGTATAAAAACCATCTTGTTCACCTAATATTTTAATAAAAATTAAGGGTGTCACTTTATATTATTGTTTCACTTATGTTTTCTAAGTTGATGGTTCCTCTATCATATGAAATGGTATATAGATATGACAATTAGTTTTGAGGTTTTAAAATTTACTCATATGTACATGATGTTATAACATAATGTAGTCTCAGGTTCAACTAAGTTACATGACTGAATAATTTATCTGCATGCAATATTTTAAGTCATGGAAGGATTTGGGTTTATATTGCAAGAAAATAATCACTTATTTACTTATTTTTAAAAATAATACTTATACAATCCAACTAATATGTTATGAATATTACTAACAAAGTAATCTTTGAGTGAAACTAAGTTAGGATAACATTACTAACAAAGTAACCAATTAAGATACTAACAACATCAAGGTTATCCTTAATACTTAAATCAATATTGTTGTTAGTTGATTCACTTTAAATATGGTACAACATGGAGTGAGCTTTTGCTTGATTGATTCACTCATGGAACCTTGTAGAACCATTATTTAGTGTATTTTGATATAATTCAAACCCACCATAGAATAAAATATATAAGTAGCAATTATGGGGCCTCACATACAACATCCTTGAAACTCTAAATACCTAGGGATGTTAAAAGAGAATATCAAGTTTGATCGAGAATATCAAATCTTGTTGATTGAGAATGTTATGCTCACATTTGAGATAAACTATAGGGTTGCTTATTCTCAATGAAAAATTAATACAATTCAAAAAATATAGTCACCAAAGTGGTAATCTCATTAATTTGACCTACTATAGGCCATAATGCAATGAAATGATTTAATAATAGTAGCATTACTTTCTACTCCTCATTGACAATGCACTCTACTTGTCCATGTCCTAGGAGGAGCCTCATTAATAACGGAAAGCCTTTGCTACTTAAAAGTAAAAAAATTTAAGCTATCTATTTTGGCACCATGTTCTTCTTTGTGGTATGTTAGTACATATATATTGATTCTCCAGCACTCCCTAGATTAGTGACAATGAACTAATAACTAGCTTTCACCCTAAAAACAAAGAGATGAATAAAGAATATCAATTTAATCCCCCTGATTAACCTTGTTATGTAATTCTCCCTACCTCTTAAGTTCATAACATAACCTACCAATGGATACTTATTAAAAGTGAATATGGTAGTAGTTAAAAGTAGTGTTCTTATCATTATCAATAACAACTTTATATTGGCAATAACATAGTTCTAGTAAATGGTGCTATCATACCTCTTACTTTTGGAATGTATAAAAGATATGTAGAAGACCTATAAGATGACTTAAATCCTTTAAGTATTTTAAAATCTATCATAATAATAAATTCTATAATATTCATGTTGAGAGTCTATTGGTCATAAACTAATTCAATTCTAAATTCAAATTTCTAACCACTTAGGTCATATAATGTTGCACCTCTATAGTATCAAAACTAGAAATACTTTAGTTATTTGGTCATATCACTCATAGGATTCATCAAAATCCAAAATTAATGTACCTAGAAAACTAATTAAATTTAGGAAGAAATAATAGATAATTAATTTTTTCTGATGCAATGTTCATATATAGTTATATTTGACGATTATTTTAGGAATAAAATTCATTTAACCTAATGTGATAGTTACAAATTAGTTCAACATTGAATAATATAATAAATTAGACTCATGTAGAAATTTGTTTAATCTGATCTTGTTTAGGCCAAGGCCAAATGTATGATGAGGTTCTTATAAGCACCATTTATGTAGCCTACAGTCATTACTCATTTATGTAAGCCTAGGGGTATGATCATGTAAGCCTATGGGACCCTCTCATATTTCACCCTTAGTGGTATTGGTTAATGCACCTTTATTAGCAACCTTACTTAAAGAATAATTTATTATTATTATATTGTAAGGTTATCCTCAAGGTTAAGATTATATCGACTTAAGATTAACCTCTCATTTAGGATTTGGTATCACTATAAATACCCTTCAATGAGGATCCATTTGTATGATAATTATGAAAAATATGATATATTGGGGTGCCCATGGGTACCCACCTATACTTCATATTGCATTCCTTCATTTTCTTCATGTTTTTTATTACTACTATCTCTTAATTATATATATATATATTTTTTTGGCATATGATTATGGTGAATGAATTATTTTGGAATGGTTCTAGAATTATTGTAAATTCAAACATGGCATTAAAACAAGACCTAAATTAGCATCACCTATTAGTAAAATAAGGATACTCCACAAAAATAACTAAGGACAACATTTTATGTTCTTTGTTTTAGATTTTTTTTTTAATTTTGACTCCCTAATGTTTGGTACCATTCACAAGTCATTTGTGAGCAAATTATTCGTATGATTGGATCATACTCATACATGAATTCTAGTGTAATAAGTGACATGCCATCATGGACAACATGATTACCAAGTCATGTGCCTTAGGGTTATGAGGGGGTGTGGTTGAATCTTAACATCTTTAAAAGGTATTTTGGTGATTTTCCTTCCTCCCATACATGGAATACGCAGTGGCATATTGGAAGGGTCTATCCTTGTTATAGAGGATGGTGTTGGATTGAACCACTAGTAGAAATTTTTATTCATTTCTTTATTACTTGAATGCTATATGGAAATTTACCCCTGTCTCATTAGTTACATCTAGACCTATAGCATAGAGGTTAAGTTGCTTCCTCGAAACATAAAAGACTATGATTCAACTCCTTGTGATCTCTTTTGTTATGCACCTTCTCTCTACATAGGATGTCTATGGAATTTGGGGAGAAGTTGCTCCTTTTACCTTAATGCATTGAGTGGCACAATGGTTGATCCATTTGCTTAAGAGGTAAAATATTTTGAGTTTGACTTGACATAGGTAAAGGTATTCCTTTTTTGCAAAGAATAATGACTCAATGTAGATATAAATAATTGCAAGTCTATTTTAATTTTTTCGTTCATGAGTGGCACGTTGGTTAGCACCCCTAATTATTCATAGGGGGCCTTAGATTCAAGCCTTGTCAGCTTTAAAACTCTTCTAATTTTCTTCTATATATATATATATATATATATATATAGATTAAGAAATGAGTGATTACCCAATCATATGAAAGCAAGTATCAAACCTAAATTCACAAACAAAACACTTAATTTAGTGGTGATACATTCAATATTTTTTTCTAAGGTTTGGCATTTAATTTTTTGATTTGAGTGCTAATTTAATCAAATCTTCTAGAGTGCATAAATGTTTTATATGAAAGTGTTTGGAGCCCATATTTTCTAGATTACATGATTTGTTAAGCTCTACCTGGTGATGATATTAGTGTACAAAGTTGTCATAGATCTATTTAGTGTTTTTGTGCAAAATGGACTCCTTAGGGTATGTTACCCATATCAATGGGTAAAATTATAGCACTTGGTTAGTTCAAATAGTAGGATTACTCAAAAGCAAAAATATCTGGTTCATCTTCAATAATGAGTCAAAAGGTCTCAATGATCATGAACTTAGTAAGAGAAAGGAGGAAGCTCTTGGACTATTCTTCATGTTAGTGGAACCAGATGTACTTTTTCACATTAGAGAGAAGACTAATCCTATTGATGTATGGACTACTTTGAAAGATCTCTATGGAAAAGTAAGTATTAGTGAAATTAATAGAATAGAAATTGAGCTCTTCAATCTCAAAAATTTAGATTTCAATAATATGGAAGACTATATATCTCACTTCAAATATCTAAAAGCTAATCTAGCTACAATATGAGGTAAGGTAAAGCATGAAGAGTATGTCAAATGTATTACTTCCAGTATTTCTCTTTCTTTTTTATATTGTTGGATTGATTATTTATGTGAATGTTATCACTATCAAAGAACCATAACCCATCTCTCTTGAAGGAATTTTTAAGCTTCTAATCCATCATGACGCAGTAATAAAGAATTTTGGAGTTCTTCTAAATGCACAGACTCATTTGTGAGAGGATAACCAATTTTATTGGTTTAATATTCAAACCCCCAAGGTCCTTTAGATGACCTAAAATTAAAGCAAAAATAACTATGAAAGCATAGATAATGGAATCATACCTTATGCAAGGTATGGCACAATTATGCACAAAGAGTGAGATGTAGGAAACCATAGTGTAGGTTGTAGGTTTTGCAATATTCTAAGTTGATATGTTAGTCAAAATCATGTCTTACATGGTGATGGGAGATGACATGTTTCCACCCATGAGTAGAGGAGCGGAGTGCAAGTTAGAAAGTCTTTAGTCTATGTGAGAAATAGAGATGTAGAAGTAATAATAGGGCTATGATGTTATTATGAGAAGGATTATTTATAGAAATGGTGTAGATATGTATGGTAAGCATAATCATGTTGCATGTAAGGTAAGGTGTGTTTCCAATTTAAGGGATAAAATAGAAGGAATAAGGAAAAAATGGTTGAGTTCTAGCATAAGGGGGATGGGTAAGGAGCATAGAAACAAGGTTAAAAGAGAAGAGGCCAAGTCTAATGAGGTGAGGAAGCCAAAATATTACCCCCAAGCCTTGAGTAGGTAGAATCATGATTTGCGCCAATCAAGATGTGTTCTTGCCCTGTGAGCCTACATAGGGGAGTAATGTGCCCAAAAATAAAGGTAGGCTAGACACTCACTTGAGGTTGTACAATAGGTGAGAAATTGGGAGCAAAAATATTGCTACAACTATAAAATGACAAAAACCGACTAGAAATTTTATTTAAATAGATTAAAATGTTAGTAGTCTCCCGTTGGAGCATGCTATGGGAGCCCTACTACAAAATTATTTGATCTTAAAATATAATATTGAATCAGGGATGGGAATGAGTCAGATGTTGGCCCATAACATAGTTAAGTCTACCACCCAGTTAGAAGATATTAAGAATAGAATTAATTCCCTTTCCAGTTTGTAGGAGTTGGAGTGGAGTGATTAGGGGATTGAATCTTGTAGCTTGTTTAGGGCCATGGTCATTATGGTTGTTTTGGTGTTGGTTGTTTTTGTTTTGATTGGTCTTGGAAGACCTTTACTTTATGTGTATCATAGTTTTAGTTTAGTTTGAGGTCTTATTTTTTAGTTATCTCAAATATGAGCTTGAGTGTTGGTCTATAAGTGATATATTGTACAAGGTTCGGGGAGCCTTTCAAAACCCCTTCTTCTACCATAATAAAAAAATTAAATAATAAGGGAGTTCAATAGCAAAAGAGACATGATCATAAGTAAATTAGAATTGTTAAAGTATAAAATAAGGTCAAAGAATACAAAGAAAGGCAAGGTGGGGAGAGACAACAACAAAACAATATGGTGAAATTCCTCCCTTGCCCCCAAGAGAACCTTCAAATGCCAATATGAGGACAATGATCACAGCGAGAGCTTGAGAAGAAAAACTATCAAAATTTTGATAGTTTGAGAATGCTTATTGAGAGTCCATACAATGGTCTCAATTTATAGACCTTGTGGCCTTGGGAAGGGGAGTTGGGTGCATTCATGAAGGATGGTAAAGGTGGTAAGATTTCAAAATAAAATATTTGAGGTATATATGAGAAAATCCAAAAATGGAAGTTGAAGAGGATGAAAGCAAATGGTAGGGATTCAAGGCAGAGTGGCACAATTAATGGCTTAGTGCTTGAGAGGGGCAAAGGATCTAATATTTTTAGTCTTTAGCCTTGGGTCATAGAATCACACCTTGGATTTTGATGTCGTGATTCCATGGATTTGACTATTTTAGATCATCCAATTAGGTGGAGGACAATGGCTTAATAACTACATGGTTGATTCCATGAGAACGAGTAGAATGCTAAAAAATTAAGGTCAAAAAGGTTGAATTATGTTGTCTACATGCTTAATTGATAGCTTGAAAAACTGGGTGATCTAA
Organism: Wollemia nobilis; assembly: GCA_028583015.1. Lineage (NCBI taxonomy): Eukaryota > Viridiplantae > Streptophyta > Pinopsida > Araucariales > Araucariaceae > Wollemia > Wollemia nobilis. Next base: position 8,041,143 of record JAQPPZ010001028.1, read on the forward strand.
TTTTGGGTGTCTATATTTGTGCCCTTTTTGATGCATTTATGATGTAATAAACGCATAAAAAATAGTTGAAAATACCCCTAAATTTGAGGACGAACAACTTATTGATGATCGTTAAGCTAAAGTGAATCTACATTTTGAAAATAGTGCAATTTTGGGCACTTTGAAAATTTTGCACTTTAATAAGATATTGATTACACTAATATCCCTAACCATGGTGCCTCCTTGAGTTTTTAAGGGGAGTCAAGGCCCTCGAGGAAACTTTAATAGGGTAGGAAACACATGTGGTGCAAGTGAAAAGGGAGATGGAGGGAGGGAAAAGGGAAGGGTGGGGGTTAAGAGGGAGATAGGGGTAAAATAAAATTCACTTTTACCCTATGTAAGAGGAGAATTAGAGCTCTAGTTTAGGGAGTAAAATGACACATCCAATTCATCGAATGATGATATTGAGGGTTGAGGTAGGAGCACAAAGCAAGAAGGCCAAGGTAGGCATCAATATCGAGACTACAAGAATAAATTTTGTAAATTTTTATGCAATTTTTTTGAATTTTTATGATTTTGACCATGCATAGGAGGCCACATGATTTTATGAGTAACTCATGATAGCATGAAGTGTGTTATCACACTTGCACCATGATACTTCCTTGTAGGTCACACCAATCTGATGTGAAATCACAACCATCGATAGATATGATTTTATAATATCACACAAGTGTATATGCAAGGTGTGATTTTGTGCCAAAGAGAGGAAATGGATAAGAAAAAAAGAGAGAAAATGTTGGGTGAGAAGGGAAAATTTAGATGAATTGGTTAACTTATGTGTTTTGATATGGATTTTTACACTTGGACATATTGGATAAGTGATAATGGTAGTTGCATACTCCAAATGAGTTAGTGAGGCTTTTAACATCAATATATATATATATAGCAAAGATATCAAGATTTGAGTATGATCATATTATGTTGATGATGATGATATAGTGATGGTACCCTAAGTCATAGACCTTTAGGTTTTTGACAAGGGAGTTGTATATCATGCTAGAGGATATATGGTGGGTCTTGCATATACCTATTCAAGGGTGCTACATCTATCAAATGAGAGATAGATCCTAGGCCCTACAAATACTAACCAATGATCCAAATTTTGAGCTAACAAGGAGTAGAGTACATGTGGATAATATTTTTGAGTACCATGGTCTAGATGTCATGACCTGTTTGTTATATTATATCATGTTTGATTTGATCTTGACCCACATGAGCTAATAAATCCTACCATGGGTATATGCAAAAGTCATCATAGATATGAGGGATAAATAGATCTATTTTTGATAGTAAACTATGATCTTGGCATGCCTATATTGGATCATATAAAAGGTTGTGTATAGGAATTTTGGTAGCTATGGATGTTGCACACTTATTCAAGTTTGGTTCTAGGATAACCTTGTAGTGATTTGATCCTTAGGGCTAACAAGATGAGTTTTAGATGTCAATAGTTTATAGGTGAGGTCGTTATTTTAAGAATTTGTAGAGAGCATTCAAAGGGTTTCTATCACTAACAAAGTGAGTGGTAGAATGATCTATAGCCTTGATATATTTTATGAAGACCATGGAACCTTCATCCCATATGGCAAGAGGACATATTTGAGCTAGTTAGGATACACAAGATTAGATATCTAGTTGATGGCTAGGTGGATAATGAGCTCCACATATATGACTAGATCACTTGATAGTTTGGTGTGATCCAACAAGTACCAAAGAACCTAGATATATGGTATCAAAGGGTAGAAAGAGAGGGAGCAAGAGTGGGAGGATGACCAAATCCCATGAGCTTCCCAAAGGATGATAGGAATGATCCTCCCATGGTTGATGCTTAAGTTGAGTACACAAGGGTCACACAAGGCTAGTGGAGGTGGTATTGGGAGGTTCAACCAACATGGATCTCATTAGCAATCCTGATTATGCGATGGAGCTTCATGAACCTAGATCTAGATATGGTATGGTAGAGAGACATGATGTTACACAAGGGGAGGGAGATTAGAATGGATGTAGGGGCAGGGAGGAAAAAAGCAACACCTAAGGGTTGACCTAGCAATGGTGGTTATACCAGGTAGAGATATACATATAGGTGCTACTCTAATGGAGGAGGAGAGGGTCACAAATGAGGCTATAGAACCAAGGCCTAGCAAGGTGGTAGAAGTAAATGATCCAACTAATGTAACCATGCTCCTAGAGAGGTTTGGATAGATGGAGGACCTTTGAAAAAGCATGTAATATATGGAGTCCTAGATGAGGGGTTACAAGTAAATGATAGCTTATGAGCAATAATCTCATAAGGGTGACATGGTGGACCTATAGACATAGCCCAAGGTGGTCATATTAGAGAGACTAACTATAGATATAATGAGTTCATAGACTAGCTGAGTGAGGATATAATTAGACCACTTGGCTTTATTGATGGGGTAACTTTTTTCAAAAAGGAACATAACATGGGTAGAGGTAGATCGACTATGAGGGGAGGTCTACTGGTTGAAGAGGAAGAGGTAACATGTAAGGGTAGAGAGGATAGTAGTTAGGGGTAAAAGAAACCAAGACCAGGTTATCTAGTTCTTGAGAGAGGATAGGGAGTGAGCCTTGGATGATGCATGAATAGATATAAAATAATCTATTTATTATCGAATGCTTTATCATTAGGTAGTCCTTCGAGGTAGAGATAGTCATCACTACCTTTCTCATGATCAGAGAGTAGAAGTAGGATACATACAATATCACAATCTATAAATTTGCAACCACTACATCCTTTTCCATCTATAGGAGGAGAGATAGGAGAGACTAGCTCTTAGAGCTAGGAAGATACTTTTTAGGCTTGTACTTGGATAAGGCTAGGATAGATGTACCAATTTGTATGACGTGGTACATGGGCCTTGAGTGAGAACAAGTGCACTTAGCCTTTATTGTGGTACACTAGGTTATGATTTGGATGTATATTATTGATGATATATAGATATATTTTGAGTTGGCATCCTAACTTATGGGTGATAAAATTATTTTGTGTTTGTTTATGGTTTATGTTTTTCTTATGTGAAAATAGAAATTTGTAGTTATTATTTTGTATGAGGATGAGATTGATTGGAGAAGTATATAGGAGTGTAGATATGAGTATATGGAATAATTGATTTGATATGTTTAGAGGGGTTTATTTAGGTAAGGTTATATATATTCATAACTATTTGATGAGGGGTTGTAGGATGAAATATATGGTATAAGGAGTGTGGCAGAGAGTGAATTGTAAGGTTTGATGATGGACTAATATTTTGAGAAGTTAATGTAAGGAGCAATTTAGGGGAATAGGTTATGGTCGTGAATCACTACAACCTACAATATGTACAAAACTATAGACAACTACCAATTAAGGCCTAGGATGGTCCACGACCAATGAAGTCCCAAATGAGTAGGATGGTCAATGGCTAGTTAAGGCCTATAAAACAAGTATGAGCTATATGCAATATTTATAAATATTTACAAAAACTATGTATAAGGGCCCATGAAGGCATAGGATGGTTAATGACTAGTGAAGGCCTAAATGAGCAGAATGGTTAGTGGTTAGTTACAACTTGTATGAGCAAAATGAATAATCATCATTCAAGTCCTATATGAGCAAATATGAGCTATGTATAATATTTACAAATATTTACAAAAACTATGTACAATGATTCATGAAGGCCTAGGATGGTCAATGGCTAGTGAAGGCCTAAATGAGAAGAATGGTCGATGGCCATTTAAGGCCTAAAATGAATAGTAGTCAATTAAATCCTAAATGACCAACAACCAATAAAGGCCTAAAAGGAACAATGATTAGTTAAGGTCTGTCATGACCCTCCCAGATGGACCTTTGAACATAGAAAAATAAAGTATTAACAAATATGGCTAATACATAATTTTTTGCAATTAAGCAGCCTCACAATAATGAGTAGATAATGAAGGATATGATTTTGCTAATGAATTTCCAATGTGTAGGGTTAGGTGCACTCGTGAGTGGAGAAAATTGAGTCATCCACTAAAGAAAAAAGTACTTGAGCAAGGGGAAATGATGATAAGGCAACTTGAAGGTCACATAGATAGATACCTTCATATAGGCATGCATTCGATTAGGTATAATCATCAATATATATCCACCTTGAGCCTCGGGCTGATGGCCTAGTAGCTATCGTAAGTTCTAGACGCTGAGACAGGTGATTAGATTTATGGAAAGACTCCCTCTTTGTTTGATGCACTTGCATGATTGTCTTTTACTTCAGCATTATTAACCTTGATAACTAGTGAGCATGAAGTAAATAGTTTACCTTCACGAGTTCATATGTGGTTGTTTAAATAAATTTTTGATTTATTAAAAGCAAAAAATATATTGCTTAAATAAATGTTTGATTTATTTAAAAGCAAAAATATATTGTTTAAATAAATATTTGATTTATTTAAAAGCAAAAGATATTGTTTAAATAAATGTTTGATTTATTTAAAAGCAAAAATATATTGTTTAAATAAATGTTTGATTTATTTAAAAGCAAAAAAATATATATTATTTAAATAAATGTTTGATTTATTTAAAAGCAAAAGATATTGTTTAAATAAATGTTTGATTTATTTAAAAGCAAGAAGATATTGTTTAAATAAATAATTATTTTAAGCAAATATCTCATTAGAAATAAGTAGTTGATTATTTAAAATGATGTTGGTAGATGTTAATTGTAATAAAACGATTGATTCATTTAATAGCATTAGTAAGCAAATAAGTAATCAATTTGCTAAACGATTGTTAGTGGAGAACTCTCCTTGAAATATAAAAATAAGAAAATAAATACAATTATTTTGAAACCCCAAGGTGAGGTCTTTCCCATGGTGTGTCTAAGAAGTCATCTCTCACCCGATGATTGACCCCTAAGGCATAAATATGACAAGACAAAATTTAGTAGAATGGGCCAGGTTACCCTTTGGAGACCCAATTGGGTCAATTGCGTGAAACTCCCTTGACATGAAGGAAAATATATTAATGGCGAACATATTGGGAAGAGGGAGAGAGGTATGTCCACCCTACTGCCTATTAGAGGTGGTAAAGGAGTAAAGGTGGGTAGGCGGGGATGTGGACCAAGGAGGGAAGAAGATATGTATGGTGTAAGAGCAAAGGAGGTTGGGAAGAGGGAGAGGAGTGAAGTAGCAAAGGAGCTTGGAAAGAAGGGAGAGGAGCAAAATAATGAAGGAAGTTGGCAGAAAGGGTAAGGGTAAAACAACGGAGAGTAAAAGAGCAGTGAACAACGGATATCCATGTGAACAGAACAGGTAGTTCAAGTTGGTTCATATTGAACTATAGCTGTATTATTCTTTGTTATGCTATATAGCCACTACGCTGGTAGGGTTGGTCACATTTATTTGAAAGCTAGCTAGCCAATGCATTGGTAGTATGGACTACGTCCCTTGTTATGCCATGTAGCCACTGCTGGATAGCATGGTCAACATCCTTCCCCAGGTAGGTTAGATGCAATGGTGTGGACACCTTACCACTACCATGGGCATTCAAAAAGGTGTTTCAATAGGAAGATAGTCAAGTAGCACCACAGGTAAACTTCTCATTGCAGTCACAACCTAGTTGGAAAGCCACTACAGATGCCATCAACATAGAGGATGACCTATTATGTTGCAATAACTATTAGTACTGCGGGTACATGAGTACCATCTATCCTTGGGTTATCGAGGAGGAAGCCACTTCAGCTAAACCATAGTTCACCCTGTGTCTTACGTAGTTGGAGGTTGGTCATCTTCTTTTTCGTGAAAGTATTGCTCATTATTTAAAATGATAGATTTTAGAATAATGAAGTATAAAATCTTAGAGGGTTGCTCATTATTTAAAATGATAGATTTTAGAATAATTAAAATGAAATATTGTTATTTTGTAACTTGAGGGTATGGGAACTTCAGTTATGGAATAAAATAAAATATTGTTATTTTGTAATTTAAGGGTATGGGACCTTAGGTTATGGAATAAAATGGAATGATTGATATTTTGTAACTTAAGAGTATGGGACCTTAGGTTATGAAATAAAATGAAAGATTGTTATTTTGCAATTTAAGGGTATGGGACCTTAGGTTATTGAATAAAATGAAAGATTGTTATTTTGTAATTTAAGGGTATGGGACCTTAGGTTATGAAATAAAATGGAATGATTGTTATTTTGTAATTTAAGGGTATGGGACCTTAGGTTATGGAATAAAATGAATGATTGTTATTTTGTGATTTAAGGGTACCATACTTACTTATGTATTTAAAATAGCATTGCAAATGCTATATTTAGTATCTCTTTATTTAGTTTCTTGCATTTAATTCTTTTAATGTATGTTTGAATGTTGATTGTTCTTGTGCTTGATTATTCTTGGTTGTTGATAGTTCATTTCTGTTAGATTTAGTATCTATATTTTTATGCTTTTGTGATGTTAAAAAATATAGGAACATTAGTAAGTTCTAGGTGAAATTAGAGGTTACCCAAGGGCTTGAGACCCACTTAGGGAGATTGGTAGCTAGGCTTGGAAGATTGTACAAGAGTTAAGATAGCTTGTCAGTGGAAAATATTGATAGCTTAACTCACATCACACATATCATGCCCACAAATAATCGCTTGTGTGGATATAGAGATATGTGTACACCTTCTCACGATTGGAGGTGGTAAGTCTAGCTCATCAAGAATGATGAGAGGGATGGACTTATGTGCATAACATCCGATAGACTTACACAAAAGGGACTTGTGTGAAGGGAATCTTGTGTGGTATAGTTCTTGAGAAACTTAGGGGATTTCAAACATTAAGTTGGTCTAATATTGGTTGAGGATTTATGAATTCTTCTCCTTAGTCAAAAAAATGAATTATATGTAAACTTTTCTTTTGTTTGTGTGTTTTATTGTTTCATGATTTTGGGGTATTACATTTGGTATTATATATCTAGGTTCAAGGGCATAGATCTTCTTATGTGTTATAAAAGAGATTCGGGGATCTCCAATAGAGGCTCGCTTAGGGATAAGCTAAAAGCCAGAGTAACCTAGAGTCTCTAATTATTAGGTTCTAATGGAATTGATTTTGAGGAAGGATGAACATTAAAGATACCTTAGTATGGACTTTGGTATTGATGATATATTCTCACCTTGGAACCTCATCCTAGTTAGACCTCTAATAATTAGCGAAATGACTCTGTATTATGGTCAAGTTAGTGATTCAGTTAAGGGATAACTATAACCCAACTCTTTTTTGGTGGATACCAAATCAAGATGCCACCCAAATCCAGGATGAAAAGGACTCCACCTAGACAAACTCGAAAAATTAATATCAAATAGGAGATCCAGAATGAGGATCCAAAGGTTCCCAATGTGGGAATAGATGAGCTTACTACTATAGTTGTAGAGTTACAAGATTAGTTAAGGCAAGTGCTAGAAACTATGGCAAATAAAAATTTGTAGGCTAGATATTTAGAGGTCAACCAAGTTGAGGGGTTGATAGAGGAGCAAAAGCAAGCAAGAACCCTCTTAGAAAAATATGCGGTAAGAGACCTAAAGAATGTCTATATCTCCAAGTTTGATGGAGAAGGGGAGGGAGATGCAGCTGAAGCTTGGCTAAGAGAGCTAGAAGTCTTCTTCACAGTAAATGAGTATTCATCAGGTACACAAATGGTTTGGTCTACCATTTACCTTGAAGGAGCCACCCTAGATTAGTGGGAGACTTACTATGAAGAAACCAAGATTGAACCAGTAAAAATTCCATGGAAAGAGTTTATAGTCATCTTCAAGAAGAGATTACTCATGGAGCACTTCTATGCATTAAAGTTTGAAGAGTTTGCCAACCTAAGACAAGCGAGTAACTTAGAGGAGGTATACTACAGAAATCTGGTAAAGTTGTTGAAGTATGTACCTGCCTATAATTATAAGATGCAAATTCATAAGTTTACCCATGGATTGAAATCTAGGATAAAGCATGACGTAGAGATGTAGGAGCCTAAGTCCTTTCAAAAGATTTATAATTTAACAAAGAATGCAGAGTCACATTTACACTATAAGTATGAAAACCTGACCGAATAGGAACATCAGGAACTGAAGAAGAGGAATATCAATGGGATTATAAAATGGGAGGCAGAGCAAGAAATAAAGGCTAAGAACCCCCAAAATCTAGAGAAGAAATTCAATGCAAGCCAAAAGAAATTTAAGAAGGGCAACAAGCCCAATAATCTTAAACCTCCCTCACAAAAACCATTAGCTCTAGTACCAATTATTAAGGATGGGGAGTAGAAAGGGACCAAGGATGGATGTTACCATTGCAAAGGGACACATTATGCTAATAAATTCCCGTATCATCCAAGGACAAAAATGCCCAACAACAAAGGAAAGAAACCAATGCATAAGATCTACACTACAACTGGGAATCAGAAGCTAGAGGGGTAAGCCACCCCATTAATTATCAAAGGTAATATTTTTGATAAGCAAGTAGATATCATAGTAGATAGTGGAGCCACTGATAGTTTCATTTCTTGTAAATTAACCCAAGACATGTCAGAAAGGCCAAGGTATTTGGCTCATGTATGGAAGGTTGAGTATGGATCTGGATAGACCTACTCTGTAAACCAATATTTTCCAATTATGGAAATTACTTTAGATAGTGGAACCATGAGGTTGCTTATATGAGACCCCATTTCATGCCTTTGATTTTGTCCTAGGAATGGATTTGCTATAGGTCCATCAAGAGGTAATCAATTTTTGAGATGGATGGATTGAATATTCTAAGGGAAATAAAGAGAGGCCATAAATTTTTAGCAAACTAGGGATATTCAAACCCCAAATGTTGTTAGTTATGCAGTTGAAGAAAGCCCTCAGGTTATGAGGGATTGCTTATGTTGTAAAGATGAGTGAAGTTGAAAGATATCAAAAGGAAGAGTTGATTGAGACACACCCAATTCTACAAGAATTTTAGGATGTATTTCCAAAGGAAATACCAGGGCTCCCTCTTGTGAGAGAATTTGATTTCACTATCAATATTATACCAAGAGCGGAACCCTTCCACTGATCTCTGTATAGGATATCACCTATTGAGATGCATGAGTTGAAGGTACAACTACAAGGGTTACTAGAAAAGGGGTTGATAAAACCAAGTGTGTCACCATGGGTGCACCCATTTTATTTTTTAAAAAGCAAGACAAATGTCTAATATTGTGTATTGACTATATGATGTTGAATAAAGCTACAATCAAGAATCAGTACCCCCTACCTAGGATTAAGGATTTATTTGACTAGCTAAGAGATACCACGGTATTTATAGAGATAGACCTAAGGTCAGGGTATCACCATATGAGGATTAAGTAGGAAGAAACTCACAAATTAGCATTTAAGACAAGGTATGGGTATTACGAGATCACCATCCTACATTTTAGGATGACGAATGCTCTTGATGCCTTCATAAATTTAATGGACAATGTGTTTAGAAGTCAACTGGACTAGTTTATCCTTATATTTCTTGATGATATCCTAATATACTCAAGGAACAAGGAAGAGCATGATAAACATCTCAAGATTATGTTGGAATTGCTAAGGTAAAATTAACTCTATGAAAATCTAGCCAAGAGCGATTTCTATATTTCGAAGGTGCACTATTTTGGGCATATCATATCGGCTGAGGGGATCGTAATGGATCCAGAGAAAATTGAGGCCATGATAAATTGGCCGCTCCCTATAAATATTACTAAAGTAAGAAGATTCATGGGGTTGACGAGCTATTATCGATGTCACATAAAGGATTTCTCAAAAATTACCTCGATAATAACTAATATCCAGAACAAGGGGAAAGAATTCAAATGGACAAAGAAGTGTGAGGTTGCTTTCACCATGTTGAAGCAAAAAATTACTACTATACCAATCTAAAAATTCCATATCCTCAAGGAGACTTCACAGTATGCCCTAATGCATCATTGGAAGGGCTAGGGGGAGTGCTCATGCAAGGAGAGTTTGTAATGGCTTATACTTCAAGGAAGCTTAAAAAAATGAGGTTAACTATTCTAATCATGATTTAGAGTTAGCTGTTGTAGTTCATGATTTGAAGGTTTGGTACCATTATCTGGTAGGAAGACCCTTAGAGTTAAAAATTAGACCATCATAGTCTAAAGTAGATATTTACTCAACCAATACTCAATGCAAGCCAAAGAAGGTGGGTCGAGTTCCTCACTGAATACAATTTTGAAATTGAGTATATTAAAGGAAAATAAAATAAGGTTGTAGATGCCTTAAGTAGGAGGAGACACATAACAGCCATAACCAGGAACCACATAAATCTCATGGACAAAGTAAGAAAAGAGCAATATCAGGATGAATATTGTCAAGAAAGTTGAGCCAAGTTAAGAGAAGACTTAAGAAGCAATAAGGAGTTTAGGGTAATCGATGACCTTTTATGCTACAAATGAAGAATCATCATACCAAAATCATGGGATTTAAGGAATATAGTGATGCAAGAATCCCATAGATATCCTTATATGGCTCACCCCAAAGGGGCAAAAATGAGAGAAAATCTAAAAAGGACTTTTTTCTAGGTGGGGATGAAGAGGGGCATTACATATTTTTTGTCTCGATGCCTTGAATACCAGAAGGTCAAGGTAGAACACAAGCATCCCATAGGATATTTATACTCCCATAATATACCTACTCAAAAATGGTAGGTCATATCAATGGATTTTATTGTAGGTTTACCTAAGACCAGGTACCAGCACGATGCAATCTTTGTTGTGGTCGACAAATTGACCAAGGTTGCACACGTCATAGCTAGGAGCGCCAAGGATGATGCTCAAGTGGTGGCTAATAGGTTTTTTAAATAAGTGTTCAAACTGCATGGATTCCCAGAGGTAATTATATCATATAGCGATTCCAAGCTTACTTTAGAATTTTGGAGAGCCCTACATCAGGCAATAGGTATAAAGTTGCATATGAGTTTAGTGTACCATCCTAAAAGAGATTGTCAAACGGAGCGAGTAAACCAAGTTCTAGAAGATATGCTCCACATGTATTGCATGGACCACAAGTCTCGGTGGGAAGACTATCTATCGTTGGTGGAATTTGCCTACAATAATGGATATCATTCCTCTTTAGGGATGGTAAATTTTGATGCATTGTATAGGTGGAGGTGTAGAACACCACTTTCATGGGACAACTCGGAGGATAGAGCGATGATTGGACCTGAAATGGTCAGGGAAATGGAAGAGAAAATTAAGGTAATCAGGTAAAGGCTCAAGGAGGTCGTTGATAGGAATAAGAGCTATGTCAATTTAAAGAGGACTCCTAGAGAATAATCAGTGGGAGATAAAGTATTCCTAAGGGTCAAACCAATAAAAAGTGTGATCAAGTCCGCAAAATTGGATCCACAATTTTTAGGACCCTTTGAAATCACTGAAAAGATTAGCCTAGTTGCAAACTGACTTGTCTTACCTCCTAACTTGTCAAAAATCCATGACACCTTCCACATATCTTTGCTTAGAAAATATATTGCTAACCCTAAACATGTGTGGGATGTGTTTACCTTACATATGGCAAATCCAGAGGCAATCGAAGTAATGCCAATAAGGATCCTTGAATTTCACTCTAAGACTATGCAAAATCAAACCCTTGAGTAGTGTAAGGTCCAGTGGGACCGTTTCTCAGAAAAAGAATGCCATGTGGAAGAAAGTGGAAGATATGCAAAAACACTTTCCTTTCTTGTTTGATGAACTTTAAGATTTTGTAATAAACTGATTGATTTTGTATGCTCTTTGAAACTAAGAAACACTAGGAATGGTGTTATTCCTAGTGGGGGAGGATGTCATGACCCTCCTAGATGGACATTTTAACATAGAAAAACAATTTATTAACAATTGTGGCAAATGCATGATTTTGTGCAATTAAGTAGACTCACAATAATGAGCAGATAATGAAGGATATGATACTGCTAATGAATTGCCAATGTGTAGGATCAGGTGCACTGAGTCATCCATAAAATATGAGAGTACTTGAGGAAGAGGAAATGATGATAAGACAACTCGAAGGTAACACGGATAGATACCTTCATATAGGTAAACATTCGGTTAGGGATAATCATCAATATCTAACCACCTTGATCCCCAGACTGATGGCCTAGTAGCTATCATAAGTTCTAGAGGATGAGATAGGTGATTAGATTGATGGAAAGGCTCCCTCTTTGTTTGATGCACTTGCACGATTGTATTTTACTTCAACATTATTAACCTTGATAACTAGTGAGCATGAAGTAAATAGTTTGACTTCACAAATTCATATGTGCTTGTTTAACTAAATGTTTAATTTTTTAAAAGCAAAAGATATTGTTTAAATAAATGTTTGATTTATTTAAAAGGAAAAAATATATTTTTTAGATAAATATTTGATTTATTTAAAATAAATAAGATATTATTTAAATAAATAATTATTTTAAGCAAATATCTCATTAGAAATAAGTAGTTGATTATTTAAAATGATGTTGGTAGATGTTAATTGTAATAAAATTATTGATTCATTTAATAGCATTAGTAAGCAAAGAAGTAATCAATTTTCCAAACGATTGTTAGTGGAGAACTCTCCTTGAAATATAAAAATAAGAAAATAAATACAATTCTTTTGAAACCCCAAGGTAAGGTCTTTTCTATGGCGTGTCTAAGAAGTCACCGCTCACCCAATGATAAAACCCTAAGGCGTAAATACGCCAAGATGACATTTGATGGAATGGGTTGGGTTGCTCTTTGGATACCCTATTGGGTCAGTTGTGTGAAGCTCCCCTAACGTGAAGGGAAATCTCTTAATGGCGATTGCCTTGGGAAGATGGGGAGATATGTGTCCACCCTACCGCCTATCAGATGTGGTCAAGAAGTAAAGGTAGGTAGGTGGGGACATGGACCAAGGAGGGAAGAATATGTGTATGAGGTAAGAGCGAAGGAGGTTGGCAAGAGGGAGAGGAGCGAAGCAGTGAAGGATGTTGGCAAGAATGGAGAGGAGCAAAAAAATGAAGGAAGTTGGTAGAAAGGGTAAGGATGAAGCAGTGAAGGAGAAAAAAAGAATAGTGGACGATGAGCATCCACATAAGAAGAATAGGCAGTCCAGGTTGGTTTATCTTGAGCTATAGTTGTATTATTATTTGTTATGTTGTGTAGCCACTATGCTGGTAGTGTTGGCTACATTCCTTTGAAAGTTGGGTAGCCACTACGTTGGTAGTATGGGCTAGGCCCCTTGTTATGCCATGTAGCCACTTCTTGGTAGTGTGGTCTACGTCCATTCCTAGGTAGGTTAGACACAATGGCATCGATGCCTTACAGCTACCATGGTCAGTCAGCTAGGTATTTTAGGAGGAAGAAATTCAAGTAGCATCATAGGTAAACTTATCATTGCAGTCGTAGCCTGGTTGGGAAGCCGTTGTGGATACCTTCGACACAAAGGATGATATGCTATGTTGCGACAACTATCGATGCCAAATGTACATGAGTACCATCTACCCTTGGGTTGTCAAGGAGGAAGTCGCTTCAACTGAACCATAGTCCACCCTATATCTTTCCTTACTGGAGGTTGGTCATCTTCTTGTTCATGAAAGTATTGCTCATTATTTAAAATGATAGATTTTATAATAATGAAGTATAAAGGCTTAGAGGGTTGCTCATTATTTGAAATGATAGATTTTAAAATAATGAGAATGAAAGATTGCTATTTTGTAACTTAAGGGTATGAGACATTAGGTTATGGAATAAAATGAAAGATTGTTATTTTATAATTTAAGGGTATGGGACCTTAAGTTATGGAATAAAATGAAATATTGTTATTTTGTAATTTAAGGGTATGAGACCTTAGGTTATGGAATAAAATGGAATGATTGTTATTTTGTAACTTAAGGGTATGGGATCTTAGGTTATGGAATACAATGAAAGATTGTTATTTTGTAAGTTAAGGGTATGGGACCTTAGGTTATGGAATAAAATGAAAGATTGTTATTTTGTAATTTAAGGGTATAGGACCTCAAGTTATGAAATAAAATGGAATGATTGTTATTTTGTAATTTAAGGGTATGGGACCTTAGGTTATGGAATAAATTGAATGATTTTTATTTTATGATTTAATGGTATGGGACCTTATGTTATGAAATACAATGGAATGATGGTTATTTTGTATTTAAGGGTATGGGACCTTATGTTATGAAATCAAATGAAATGATGGTTATTTTGTGATTTAAGGGTATGGGACCTTAGGTTATGGAATAAAAGTAATGATTGTTATTTTGTGATTTAAGGGTATGGGACCTTATGTTATGAAATAAAATGGAATTATGGTTATTTTTTTATTTAAGGGTATGGTACATTATGTTATGAAATAAAATGGAATTATTGTTATTTTATGATTTAAGGGTATGGGACCTTATGTTATGAAATAAAATGGAATGATGGTTATTTTGTGATTTAAGGGTATGGGACCTTAGGTTATGGAATAAAATTAATGATTGTTATTTTGTGATTTAAGGGTATGGGATCTTATGTTATGAAATAAAATGGAATGATGGTTATTTTGTGATGCATCATCAAGGATACTTCACAGTATGCACTAATGCATCATTGGAAGGGCTGGGGGAAGTGCTCATGCAAGGAGAGTCAATAGTAGCTTATACTTAAAGTAAGCTTAAAAAACATGAGGTTAACCATGCTACTCATGATTTAGAGTTAGCCATTGTAGTTCATGCTTTTAAGGTCTAGTACCATTATCTGGTAGGAAGACCCTTAGAGTTAAAATCATACCATCAGAGTCTGAAGTACATATTTACTCAACCAATACTCAATGCAAGGCAGAGAAGGTGGGTCGAGTTCCTCACTGAGTACAATTTTGAAATTGAGTATATTAAAGGAAAATAAAATAAGGTTGCAGATGCCTTAAGTAGGAGGAGACACATAATAACCATAACTAGAAGCCACATAAAGCTCATGGACCAAGTAAGAAAAGAGCAATATCAGGATGAATATTATCAAGAAATTCGAGCCAAGTCAAGAGAAGACCCAAAGAGCAATAAGGAGTTTAGGGTAATCGATGACCTTTTATGCTACAAAGGAAGAATAATCATACCAAAATCATAGGATTTAAGGAATATAGTGATGCAAGAAGCCCATATATCTCCTTATATGGCTCACCCCAAAGGGGCAAAAATGAGAGAAAAACTAAAAAGGATATTTTTTTGGATGGGGATGAAGAGGGACATTACAAATTTTATGGCTTGATGCCTTGAATGCAAAAAGGTCAAGGTAGAATGCAAGCATCCTGTAAGATATTTGTACCCCCATAATATACCTACTCAAAAATTATAGGTCATATCGATGGATTTTATTGTAGGCTTATCTAAGACCGAGTACCAGCACAATGTAATATTTACTGTGGTTGAAAATTTGACCAAGTTCACACATTTCATACCTGGGAGCACCAAGGACGATGCTCAAGTGGTGGCTAATAGATTTTTTAAAGAAGTGTTTATACTGCATGGATTCCCAAAGGTAATTATATCAAATAGGGATTCCTAGATGTTATTATATCCATAAAACTGGATCCACGGCTTGTAGGGCCCTTTGAAATCACTGAAAATATTAGCCTGGTTGCATACTGAATCGTCTTACCTCCTAACTTGTCAAAAATACATTACACCTTCCACATATCTTTGCTTAGAAAATATATTGCTGACCCTGAACATGTGTGGGATATCTCTAACTTGTATATGGAAAATTCGAAGGCAATCGAAGTAATGCCAATAATGATCCTCAAATTTTGCTCTACGACTATGCAAAATCAGACCCTTGAGCAGTGTAAGGTCCAGTGGGACAATTTTTCATAAAACAAATGCCACGTGGGAGAAAGTGGCAGATATGCAGAAACACTTTCCTTTCTTTTTTGATGAACTTTAAGATTTTGTAACAAACTGATTGATTTTGTATGCTCTTTGAAACTAAGAAACACCAGGAATAGTGTTATTCCTAGTGGGGGAGGATGTCATGACTCTCCCAAATGGACCTTTAAACATAGAAAAATAATGTATTAATAAATATGGCTAATACATAATTTTGTGAAATTAAGCAACCTCACAATAATGAGTAGATAATGAAGGATATGATACTGCTAATGAATTGCCAATGTGTAGGATCAGATGCACTCGTGAGTGGAGGAAATTGAGTCATCCATCGGAGATAAGAATACTTGAGGAAGGGTAAATGATTATAAGAGAACTCAAAGGTAACACAGATAGATACCTTCATATAGGCATGCATTCAGTTAGGTATCATCATCAATATCTAACCACCTTGAGCCCCATACTGATGGCCTAGTAGCTATCGTAAGTTCTAGAGGATAATATAGGTGATTAGATTGACGGAAAGACTCCCTCTTTGTTTGATGCACTTGCATGATTGTATTTTACTTCAACATTATTAACCTTGATAACTAGTGAGCATGAAGTAAATAATTTGCCTTCACAACTTCATATGTGCTTGTTTAAATAAATGTTTGATTTATTTAAAAGCAAAAAAAATATATTGCTTAAATAAATGTTTGATTTATTTAAAGGCAAAATATATTGTTTAAATAAATGTTTGATTTATTTAAAAGAAAAAAAAAGATATTGTTTAAATAAATAATTATTTTAAGCAAAGATCTCATTAGAAATAAGTAGTTGATTATTTAAAATGATGTCAATAGATGTTAATGGTAATAAAATGATCGATTCCTTTAATAACATTAGTAAGTAAAGAAGTAATCAATTTGCCAAACGATTATTAGTGGATAACTCTACTTGAAATATAAAAATAAGAAAATAAATACAATTCTTTTGAAACCCCGAGGTGAGGTCTTTCCCATAGTGTGTTTAAGAAGTCACCGCTCACTCGTTGATCGATCCCCAAGGCATAAATGTGATAACATGGCATTTGGTAGAATGGGCTGGGTTGCCCTTTGGAGACTTTATTAGGTTAGTTGCACGAATCTCCCCTCACGTGAAGGGAAAGCTCTTAATGGTGATCACCTTGAGAAGATGGGGAGAGGTATGTATGTCCTATCACTTGTCAAAGGTGGTCGAGGAGTAAATGCAGGTAGGTGAGGATGTGGACCATGGAGGGAAGAATATGCATATGGGGTAAGAGTGAAGAAGGTTGGCAAAAGAGAGAGGATGGAAGCAGCGAAAGAGGTTTTCAAGAAGAGAGAGGATCGAAACAATGAAGGATTTTTGTAGAAAGCGTAAGGGTGAAGCAACGAAGGAGAGAAAAAGAGCAGTGGACAGTAGGCATCCACACGAGAAGAATAGGTGGTCTAGGTTGGTTCATCTTGAGCTAAAGTTGTCTTATTCTTTGTTATGTTGTGTAGCTATTACACTGGCAATGTTGGTTGTGTTTCTTTGAAACTTGGGTAGCCACTGCGTTGGTAGTATGGACTACGTCCCTTATTATTCTGTGTAGCCACTTCTTGGTAGCGTGGTCTACATCATTTTCTAGGTAGTTTAGATGCAATGGCATTAGTACCTTATCGTTACAATGGGCAGTTGACTAGGTGTTTTAGGAGGAAGATAGTCAAGTAGCATTGTAAGAAAATCTCTCATTACAGTTGGTAGTATGGGCTACATCCCTTGTTATTCCATGTAGCCACTAATTGGTAGTGTGGTCTATGTCCTTCCCTAGGTAGGTTAGATGCAATGGCATTGATGCCTTACCACTTCCATGGGCAGTTGACTAGGTGTTTTAGGAGGAATATATTCAAGTAGCATTACAGGTAAACCTCTCATTATTGTTATAAAATGAATGATTGTTATTTTGTGATTTAAGGGCACGGGACCTTATGTTATGAAATACAATGGAATGATGGTTATTTTGTGATTTAAGGGTATGGGACCTTATGTTTTGAAATAAAATATAATGATGGTTATTTTTTGATTTAAGGGTATGGGACCTTAGGTTATGGAATTAAATGAATGATTGTTATTTTGTGATTTAAGGGTATGGAACCTTATGTTATGAACTAAAATTGAATGATGGTTATTTTGTGATTTAAGGGTATGGGACCTTAGGTTATGGAATAAAATTAATGATTGTTATTTTGTGATTTAAGGGTATGGGATCTTATGTTATGAAATAAAATGGAATGATGGTTATTTTGTGATGCATCATCAAGGATACTTCACAGTATGCACTAATGCATCATTGAAAGGGCTGGGGGAAGTGCTCATGCAAGGAGAGTCAATAGTAGCTTATACTTAAAGTAAGCTTAAAAAACATGAGGTTAACCATGCTACTCATGATTTAGAGTTAGCCATTGTAGTTCATGCTTTTAAGGTCTAGCACCATTATCTGGTAGGAAGACCCTTAGAGTTAAAATCATACCATCAGAGTCTAAAGTACATATTTACTCAACCAATACTCAATGCAAGGCAGAGAAGGTGGGTCGAGTTCCTCACTGAGTACAATTTTGAAATTGAGTATATTAAAGGAAAATAAAATAAGGTTGCAGATGCCTTAAGTAGGAGGAGACACATAATAACCATAACTAGAAGCCACATAAAGCTCATGGACCAAGTAAGAAAAGAGAAATATTAGGATGAATATTATCAAGAAATTCGAGCCAAGTCAAGAGAAGACCCAAAGAGCAATAAGGAGTTTAGGGTAATCGATGACCTTTTATGCTACAAAGGAAGAATAATCATACCAAAATCATGGGATTTAAGGAATATAGTGATGCAAGAAGCCCATATATCTCCTTATATGGCTCACCCCAAAGGGGAAAAAATGAGAGAAAAACTAAAAAGGATATTTTTTTGGATGGGGATGAAGAGGGATATTACAAATTTTATGGCTTGATGCCTTGAATGCAAAAAGGTCAAGGTAGAATGCAAGCATCCTGTAAGATATTTGTACCCCCATAATATACCTACTCAAAAATTATAGGTCATATCGATGGATTTTATTGTAGGCTTATCTAAGACCAAATACCAGCACAATGTAATATTTACTGTGGTTGAAAAATTGACCAAGTTCACACATTTCATACCTGGGAGCACCAAGGACGATGCTCAAGTGGTGGCTAATAGATTTTTTAAAGAAGTGTTTATACTGCATGGATTCCCAAAGGTAATTATATCAAATAGGGATTCCTAGATGTTATTATATCCATAAAACTGGATCCACGGCTTGTAGTGCCCTTTGAAATCACTGAAAATATTAGCCTGGTTGCATACTGAATCATCTTACCTCCTAACTTGTCAAAAATACATTACACCTTCCACATATCTTTGCTTAGAAAATATATTGCTGACCCTGAACATGTGTGGGATATCTCTAACTTGTATATGGAAAATTCGAAGGCAATCGAAGTAATGCCAATAATGATCCTCAAACTTTGCTCTACGACTATGCAAAATCAGACCCTTGAGCAGTGTAAGGTCCAGTGGGACCATTTTTCATAAAACAAATGCCACGTGGGAGAAATTGGCAGATATGCAGAAACACTTTCCTTTCTTTTTTGATGAACTTTAAGATTTTGTAACAAACTGATTGATTTTGTATGCTCTTTGAAACTAAGAAACACCAGGAATAGTGTTATTCCTAGTGGGGGAGGATGTCATGACTCTCCCAAATGGACCTTTAAACATAGAAAAATAATGTATTAATAAATATGGCTAATACATAATTTTGTGAAATTAAGCAACCTCACAATAATGAGTAGATAATGAAGGATATGATACTGCTAATGAATTGCCAATGTGTAGGATCAGATGCACTCGTGAGTGGAGGAAATTGAGTCATCCATCGGAGATAAGAATACTTGAGGAAGGGTAAATGATTATAAGAGAACTCAAAGGTAACACAGATAGATACCTTCATATAGGCATGCATTCAGTTAGGTATCATCATCAATATCTAACCACCTTGAGCCCCATACTGATGGCCTAGTAGCTATCATAAGTTCTAGAGGATAATATAGGTGATTAGATTGACGGAAAGACTCCCTCTTTGTTTGATGCACTTGCATGATTGTATTTTACTTCAACATTATTAACCTTGATAACTAGTGAGCATGAAGTAAATAATTTGCCTTCGCAACTTCATATGTGCTTGTTTAAATAAATGTTTGATTTATTTAAAAGAAAAAAAATATATTGCTTAAATAAATGTTTGATTTATTTAAAGGCAAAAATATATTGTTTAAATAAATGTTTGATTTATTTAAAAGCAAGAAGATATTGTTTAAATAAATAATTATTTTAAGCAAAGATCTCATTAGAAATAAGTAGTTGATTATTTAAAATGATGTCAATAGATGTTAATGGTAATAAAATGATCGATTCCTTTAATAACATTAGTAAGTAAAGAAGTAATCAATTTCCCAAACGATTATTAGTGGATAACTCTACTTGAAATATAAAAATAAGAAAATAAATACAATTCTTTTGAAACCCCGAGGTGAGGTCTTTCCCATAGTGTGTTTAAGAAGTCACCGCTCACTCGTTGATCGATCCCCAAGGCATAAATGTGATAACATGGCATTTGGTAGAATGGGCTGGGTTGCCCTTTGGAGACTTGATTAGGTTAGTTGCACGAAGCTCCCCTCACGTGAAGGGAAAGCTCTTAATGGTGATCACCTTGAGAAGATGGGGAGAGGTATGTATGTCCTATCACTTGTCAAAGGTGGTCGAGGAGTAAATGCAGGTAGGTGAGGACGTGGACCATGGAGGGAAGAATATGCATATGGGGTAAGAGTGAAGAAGGTTGGCAAAAGAGAGAGGAGTGAAGCAGCGAAAGAGGTTTTCAAGAAGAGAGAGGATCGAAACAATGAAGGATTTTTGTAGAAAGCGTAAGGGTGAAGCAACGAAGGAGAGAAAAAGAGCAGTGGACAACAGGCATCCACACGAGAAGAATAGGTGGTCTAGGTTGGTTCATCTTGAGCTAAAGTTGTATTATTCTTTGTTATGTTGTGTAGTTATTACACTGGCAATGTTGGTTGTGTTTCTTTGAAACTTGGGTAGCCACTGCGTTGGTAGTATGGACTACGTCCCTTATTATTCTGTGTAGCCACTTCTTGGTAGCGTGGTCTACATCATTTTCTAGGTAGTTTAGATGCAATGGCATTAGTACCTTATCGTTACAATGGGCAGTTGACTAGGTGTTTTAGGAGGAAGATAGTCAAGTAGCATTGTAAGAAAATCTCTCATTACAGTTGGTAGTATGGGCTACATCCCTTGTTATTCCATGTAGCCACTAATTGGTAGTGTGGTCTATGTCCTTCCCTAGGTAGGTTAGATGCAATGGCATTGATGCCTTACCACTTCCATGGGCAGTTGACTAGGTGTTTTAGGAGGAATATATTCAAGTAGCATTACAGGTAAACCTCTCATTATAGTTGCAACCTGGTTGGGAAGCCACCATAGATGTCGTCAATACCGAGGATGACCTGCTATGTTGTGATAACTATCAGTGCGACATGTACATGAGCACCATCTACCCTTGGGTTATCGAGGAGGAAGCTGCTTCAACCAAACCATAGTCCACCCTATGCCTTTCCTTGTCGGAGGTTGGTCATCTTCTTGTTCACGAAACTATTGCTCATTATTTAAAATGATAGATTTTAGAATAATTAAGTATAAAATCTTAGAGGATTGCTCATTATTTAAAATGATAGATTTTAGAATAATGAAAATGAAAGATTGTTATTTTGTAATTTAAGGGTATGGGACCTTAGGTTATGGAATAAAATGAAATATTGTTATTTTGTAATTTAAGGGTATGGGACCTTAGGTTATGGAATAAAATGAAAGATTGTTATTTTGTAATTTAAGGCTATGGAACCTTAGGTTATGGAATAAAATGGAATGATTGTTATTTTCTAACTTAAGGGTATAGGACCTTGGTTTATGGAATAAAATGAAAGATTTTTATTTTGTAAGTTAAGGGTATGGGACCTTAGGTTATGGAATAAAATGAAAGATTGTTATTTTGTAATTTAAGGGTATGGGACCTTAGGTTATGAAATAAAATGAAATGATTGTTATTTTATAATTTAAGGATATGGGACCTTAGGTTATGGAATAAAATGAATGATTGTTATTTTGTGATTTAAGGGCATGGGACCTTATGTTATGAAATACAATGGAATGATGGTTATTTTGTGATTTAAGGGTATGGGACCTTATGTTTTGAAATAAAATATAATGATGGTTATTTTTTGATTTAAGGGTATGGGACCTTAGGTTATGGAATTAAATGAATGATTGTTATTTTGTGATTTAAGGGTATGGAACCTTATGTTATGAACTAAAATTGAATGATGGTTATTTTGTGATTTAAGGGTATGGGACCTTATGTTATGAAATAAAATGGAATGATGGTTATTTTGTGATTTAAGGGTATGGGACCTTATGTTATGAAATAAAATGGAATGATATTTATTTTATGATTTAAGGTTATGGGACCTTATGTTATAAAATAAAATGGAATGATGGTTATTTTGTAATTTAAGGGTATGGGACCTTATGTTATGAAATAAAATAAAATGAAAAATAAAATGGTTTATTGGGAGTTATAGTAGTTGCTTTCAGTGATCAAATGTGTGAACCCAGTTTACTTAGCAATTGAGGGTATAGGAGTTTAATTGCTGAGTAGGGTAGTTTGTTTATTGCAAATAGAACACATGAGCTAATGCATGGTTGATTGATTCTCTCAAGTTGGATGAGAGGAAAAATAGAAAGGATAGTTTCTATGATTAGTAAGTTGAATTGCTTGGGATATTTGTATAGTTGTAATTTGGCAATGAAATAAGTAAGTGCATTTAGAAGCATGTCTATCCGGATCCATGAGTATCCTGATCCCCTACTATCCTCACTTGATAGACGGAATAGCGGGAAGGCCAAAGTCATGAGATGTATCAAATCACAAGTTTACTCTCTACCTTACATCTTATTATTTATGTAATAAATTATATTATGGGAATATTTTCCCGATGAGATGGATGTAAAGTATTATGGAATGTATGGGGTGTACCATACTTACTTATGTATTTAAATGAACATTGCAACTGCTATATTCAATATCTCTTTATTTAGTTTCTTGCATTTAATTATTTTAATGTATGTTTGAATGTTGATTGTTCTTGCACTTGATTATTCTTGCTTGTTGATAGTTCATTTTTGTTAGATTTAGTATCTAGATTTTTATGCTTTTGTGATAAAAAAGATAGAAACATTAGTAAGTTCTAGGTGAACTTAGAGGTTACCTAAGGGCTTGAGACCCCATTAGGGAGATTGGTAACTAGGTTTGGAATATTGTACCAGAGTTAAGATAGCTTGTTAGTGGATAAGATTGATAGCTTAACTCGTAGTACACGTAGCATACCCACACATAACAACTTGTGTGGATTTGGATATACGTGTACACCTTCTGATGATTGGAAGTGATAAGTATAGCTCATAAAGAATGATGAGGGGGATGGACTTATGTGCATAACATAAGATAGGCTTATGTAGACGGGACTTGCATGAAGGTAATCTTGTGTGGTATAGTTCTTGAGAAACTTAGGGGATGTCAAACATTAAGTTGATCTAAGGTTGGTTGAGGATTTATGAATCCTTCTCCTTAGTCAAAAAACAATTATATGTAAACTTTTCTTTTATTTGTGTGTTTTCTTGTTTTATGATTTTGGGGTATTATATTTGGTATTAGAGATCTAGGTTCGATGCTATAGAGCTTCTTATGTGCTATAAAATAGACTCGTGGATATCCAATAGAGGCTAGCTTGGGGATAAGTTGAAAGTTGGAGTAACCTAGAGTCTCTGCTTATTAGGTTCTAATGGAATTGATTTCGAGGAAGGATGAGCATTAAATATACCTTAGTATGGGCTTTGGTATTGATGATATCCTCACCTTGGAACCTCATCCTGGTTAGACCTCTAATAATTAGTGAAATAAGAACTCTGTATTGTGGTCAAGTTAGTGATTCATTTAAGGGATAATTGTAATCTAACTCTTTTTTGATGGAAAACAGATCAAGATGCCACCCAAGACCAGAATGGAAAGGCCTCCACCTAGACAAACTCGACAAAGTAATATCAAATAGGAGATCCAAAATAAGGATCTAGAGGTTCCCAATGTGGGAATAGAGGAGCTTACTACAATAGTTGTAGAGTTACAAGATAATTTAAGGCAAGTTATAGAAATTATGGCAAATTAAAATTTGCAGGCTAGAGATTTAGATGTCAACCAAGTTGATGGTTTGATGGACGAACAAAAGCAAGAAAGAACCCTCTTAGAAAAAGAGATGGTAAGAGACCTAAATAATGTCTGTATATCCAATTTTGGTGGAGAATTGGAGGGAGATGCAGTTGAAGCTTGGCTAAGAGAGTTGGAAGTCTTCTTCACAGTAAAGGGATATTCATCGGGTACCCAAATGGTTTGGGCTACCATTTACCTTGAAGGAGCCACCCTAGATTGGTGGAAGACTTACTATGAAGAAACCAATATTGAACCGGTATACATTCCATGGAAGGAGTTTATAGTCATATTCAAGAAGAGATTCCTCATGAAGCACTTCTATGCATTGAAGTTTGAATAGTTTGCCAGCCTAAGACAAGGGAGTAACTTAGTGGAGGTATACTATAGGAAGCTGGTAAAGTTGTTGAAGTATGTACCTACCTATAATGAGAAGATGCAGATTCATAAGTTTACCCATGGATTGTAATCTAGGATAAAGCATGATGTAGAGATGCAAGAGCCTAAGTCCTTGCAAAAGGCTTATGATTTAGCAAAGCAGTCACATTTCCACTATAAGTATGAAAACCTGACTAAATAGGAACGTTAGGAAATAAAGAAAAGGAATAGCAATGGGGTTATAAAATGGGAGGTAACGCAAGAAAAAATGCTAAGAACCCCCAGAATCCAGAGAATAACTTCTTTGAGAAGGACAACAAGCCCAATAATGTTGAACCTCCCCCACAGAAACCATTAGCTCCAGTACCAACAATTAAGGATGAGGAGTAGAAAAGGAAAAAGAGACAAGGGCCCAAGAATGGATGTTACCATTGAAAAGAGATGCATTATGCTAATCAATGCTCATATCATCCAGGGACAAGCATGCCTAACAACAAAGAAAAGGAACCAATGCATAAGATATACACTACAACTGGGAATCAAAAGCTAGAGGGGTAAGCCACCTCGTTAATCATCAAAGGTAAGTTTTTCGATAAGCAAGTAGATATCTTAGTAGATAGTGGAGCCACTAATAGTTTTATTTCTTGAAGATTAGCCAAATATATATAAAAAAGGCTAGGGTATTTAGCTCATGGATGGAAGGTTGAGTATGGATCTGGATAGATCTACTTTGGAAACCAATGTTTTCCAATGATGGAAATTACTCTAGATATTGGAACAACGAAAGGTTGCTTATACGTGACCCTACTTCGTGCCTTTAATGCGGTCCTAGGAATGGATTGGCTACAAGACCATCAAGCGGTAATCAATTTTTGAGATATATGGATTGAATATTCTAAGGGAAATAAAGAGAGGTTACAAATTTATAGCAAGAAAGGGATGTTCAAACCCCAGATGTTGTCAGCTATGCAATTGAAGAAAGCCCTCAATAAATGAGGAATTTTTTATGTTGGAAATATGAGTGAAGTTGAAATAGATCAGAAGGAATAGGTGATTGAAACACACCCAATTCTACAAGAATTTTAGGATGTATTTCCAAAGGAACTACCAGGGCTCCCTCTTGTGTGAGAATTTTCTTTCACTATTGATATTATACCAGAAGAAAAACCCAGCCACCGATCTCCGTATAGGATGTCACCTATTGAGATGCATGAGTTGAAGGTACAACTACAAGGGTTACTGGAAAAGTGATTGATAAAACCAAGAGTGTCACCATGGGGTGCACTCATATTATTTGTGAAAAATAAGTATGGATATCTAAGATTGTGTATTGACTATAGGATGTTGAATAAAGCTACAATCAAGAACTGGTACCCCCTACCTAGGATTGAGGATTTATTTGACTAGCTAAGACATGCCACGGTATTTATCAAGATAGACATAGGGTTAGGGTATCACTGGATGAGGATTTGGGGAGGAATACACTCACAAAACAACATTTAAGACAAGGTATGGGAATTACGAGTTCACTATCCTACCTTTCGAGCTGACGAATGCTCCCGTTGCCTTCATGAATTCAATGAATAATGTGTTTAGAAGGCATCTAGACTATTTTATCCTTGTATTTCTTGATGACATCCTTATATACTCATGAAACAAGGAAGGACATGATAAATATATCAAGATTGTGTTGGAATTGCTAAGGGAAAATCAACTCTATAAAAATATAGCCAAGAGTGATTTCTATGTTTCTAAGGTGCGCTATTTTGGGCATATCATATCGGATGAGGGTATCGCAATGGATCCAAAGAAAATTGATGCCATGATAAATTGGCTGCCCCCTAAATGTTACTAAATTAAGAAACTTCATGGGGTTTATGAGCTATTACTAGCATCACATAAAGGATCTCTCAAAAATTACCTTGACGATAACTAATATCTAGAATAAGGGGAAATAATTCAAATGAACGAAGAAGTGTGAGGTCTATTTCGCCATGTTGAAGCAAAAAATTACTACTGCACCAATACTAAAAAATCCAAATACTCAAGGAGACTTCACAGTATGCATTGATGCATCATTGGAAGGGCTAGGGAGAGTGCTCATGCAAGGAGAGTCAATACTGGCTTATACTTAAAGGAAGCTTAAAAAGCATGAGGTTAACTATGCTACTCATGATTTAGAGTTAGTTGTTGTAGTTCATGCTTTGAAGGTTTGGTGCCATTATCTAGTAGGAATACCCTTAGAGTTAAAATCAGACCATTAGAGTCTGAAGTACATATTTACTCAACCAAATACTATGAAGTCTCCTTGAGGATTTGTTATTTTGTAACTTAAGGGTATGGGACCTTAGGTTATGGAATAAAATGAAAGATTGTTATTTTGTAATTTAAGGGTATGGGACCTTAGGTTATGGAATAAAATGAAATATTGTTATTTTGTAATTTAAGGGTATGGGACCTTAGGTTATGAAATAAAATGCAATGATTGTTATTTTGAAATTTAAGGGTATGGGACCTTAGGTTATGAAATAAAATGAATGATTGTTATTTTGTGATTTAAGGGTATGTGACCTTATGTTATGAAATAAAATGGAATGATGGTTATTTTGTGATTTAAGGGTATGGGACCTTATATTATGACATAAAATGGAATGATTGTTATTTTGTGATTTAAGGGTATGGGACCTTAGGTTATGGCATAAAATGAATGATTGTTATTTTGTGATTTAAGGGTTCGAGAACTTATGTTATGAAATAAAATGGAATGATGGTTTCTTTTTGTTTTAAGGGTATGGTACCTTATGTTATGAAATAAAATGGAATGGTGGTTATTTTGTGGTTTAAGGGTATGGGACCTTATGTTATGAAATAAAATGGAATGATGGTTATTTTTTAATTTAAGGGTATGGGACCTTATGTTATGAAATAAAATGAAATGAAAAATAAAAGGGTTTATTGGGAAATATAGTAGTTGCTTTAAGTGATCAAATGTGTGAACCCAATTTACTTAGCAATTGAGGGTATGGGACTTTAATTTCTGAGTAGGGTAGTTTATTTATTGTAAATAGAGCACATGAGCTAATGCATGGTTTATTGATTCTCTCAAGTTGGATGAGAGGGAAAATGGAAAGGGTAGTTTTTATGATAAGTACTATGCATTAGTAAGTTGAATTGCTTGGGTTATTTGTACAGTTGATATTTGAAAATGAAATAAGTACATTTAGAAGCATGTCTATCCAGATCCATGAGTGTCCTAATCCCCTACTATCCTCACTTGATCGATGGAAGAGCGGGAAGGCTAAAATTATGATATGGACCAAATCACAAGTTTTCTCTCTACCTTACATCTTATTATTTATACAATAGATTAGATTGTGGGAAGATTTCCCCGATGAGATGGATGTAAAGTATTATGGAATGTATGGGGTGTACCATACTTACTTATGTATTTAAATTAACATTGCAACTACTATATTCAATATCTCTTTATTTAGTTTCTTGCATTTAATTATTTTAATGTATGTTTAAATGTTGACTATTCTTGCGCTTGATTATTCTTGCTTGTTGATAGTTCATTTCTGTTAGATTTATCTTGATTTTTATATGTTTGTGATTTTAAAAAACATAGGAACATTAGTAAGTTCTAGGTGAACTTAGAGGCCACCTAAGGGCTTGAGACCCCATTAGGGAGATTGGTAGCTAAGTTTGGAAGATTGTACCAAAGTTAAGATAGCTTGTTTGTGGACAAGATTGATAGCTTAACTCATAGTACATGTAGCATACCCACACATAACGACTTGTGTGGATTTAAAGATGCATGTATACCTTCTAAAGATAGGAGGTGGTAATTATAGCTCATAAATAATGATGAGAGGTATGGAATTATATGCATAACATAATATAGGATTATGTAGATAGTACTTGCGTGAAGGAAATCTTGTATGGTATACTTCTTGAGAAACTTAGGGGATGCCAAACATTAAGTTGGTCTAAGGTTGGTTGAGGATTTATGATTCCTTCTTCTCATTCAAGAAATATATATATGTAAAATTTTCTTTTGTTTGTGTGTTTTCTTGTTTCATGATTTTGCGGTGTTACAAGACCTAAATTATTGGTAGCTAATTAAGGCCTAAAATGAATGATAACTAGTTAAGGCCTAAATGATCAATGACCATTTAAGGCCTAAAATGAATGACAACCAATTAAGACCTAGATGTAAAATATAGTAGAGGGACAACTAAATGTCTAAAATATGGGAGCAACCAAAATGGGATAATGTTGCTGGAAAAAATGATCAATGGAATACCACTGCTATTTCCAATTATGTTAAGGTGGGTCATAAAAGGTATGATTGTGGAAGAAAATATAGCATCTAAGGATGGAGATATAATGACTAGATATGGAAGTAGGGTATCATGTTGAAAGGTCCCACTCCTATGTATTAGGTAGGTATGCAAGAGTTTGTATGTATATCTAGAAAGGGTGTAGTGGGTACCAACCATCATGAAGTCGTAGGAACCAATATAGAGGATGAAATAGGGTGACAAAGGACATTGTACACCTATCGAGTAGTTTGAAGTAATGATTCATGAATGATAAAGTTTGATGTTATGAATGAATGTTGGTAGGTAATGAATGGTGGGTTAAAGATAGGGGGATGAACTACATTTGTATAATATTGGGGAATAAAGGATGATAATGATGGATGATATTGTCATAATTGGAATGAATTGCATGTGAGGAAAACACCTTATTATGTATTAGTAGGAAGAAATGCATGTGAAAGCATACCTATCAGGTATTGTCAAAGAATAGTTTTCTCCTCATGCAAATATGTAATATGGCACAAAAATATAATGTGATATGTCTTAAAGGGGTGGATTGAGAGGATGAAAATCCCATAACATATGGCATCACATAGGAGGAACTTCCCTTTCTATGTCGGATAGGTATGTGAGACATCGTATACCTATGGGAGAGAAATTCCAACCCACATGATATCACAAGATATGAATCAAAGCTAAACAAGTGAGCAGACAAGAAAACATGAAGTAAGACAATATTCTAGTTTTGAAAGGTAATGTGAGCAAAAGTAAATAGAAAATAAGAAATTTTTGGTTAGTTAGAGGGTCATCGAGATGAAAATATATAAGATGATATAATACTTGATAGGCATGTGGAGTCATGTGTGTTATGGACTTGATGCATCTTATCCACTTTATCTCATTGTTTTGGAAACTAGTAGAGAGAGATGATAGATTCATAAGCATGAATCGAATAGGCTATGTGAAAAGTAGAATTATAATAAATAATGACATTATGGAGATGGTGACCATAATGGATAAGGCCTCACATAGGAAGAACTTGCCCATATTCTTGGTAGATATGCAATATGTCGTATACCTATCTAGAATGGGAGAGAAATTTCAACCTGAGTGAGGTCCTATGATAGGGATCAAAACTTAAATGCCCTCCTTTTTGTTTGAATAGGGGACAATATAAAAAAAAAATGAAAATCAAGGGATATTTGTTACCTAACATATCAACAACATATAAGGACTAGATGGTCTAATATCTAAAGGTATATGCACTCATACATTTTACAAACACAACATATCTAATCCATATAATCTTGATGTTCTGAGAGATAATGAAGAGAAAAGGTTTTCTATATTAGTATTAATGAGAGCTAGGATATGGTGGATGAAGAAAG
The DNA here is from genome assembly GCA_028583015.1 of Wollemia nobilis. Taxonomy (NCBI): domain Eukaryota; kingdom Viridiplantae; phylum Streptophyta; class Pinopsida; order Araucariales; family Araucariaceae; genus Wollemia; species Wollemia nobilis. The sequence goes on from JAQPPZ010001028.1 coordinate 8,071,532, forward strand.
GGGTAAAAGTTTTTAGGTTATTGTAGGGGCCAACGAGATATGCTAACATGATAGCTCAATGCCTAGAAAATACATGATGGTGCATGTGCAAGGGTCTATACATATCTTGTCCTCATTATCTCAGTGTCCTAAAGACTAAGGAAAAACAATCCCATATAGCTAAAAAGTTATCAAGATATGGTTGTAGAATAGCTAGTGGCCTATCAAATAACAATTATGACATCATTTAGGTATCTAGCCGATTCTATCCTCATCATCTTAATAGCTTAAAAACTAATGAGGAAGGTTATGAAAGTATTAGGGAAGGGGTAATAATTCACCTAGGTATCTTTATAATCCATTGTAAAGTGTATGATTTATTAATACATTGTCTTAGTGATGGCTAAGCACTAGGTGAAATAAAGCATTATGAAAAGTAATGCCTTATAAATAGGGAAGGGGAACTAATAAGGGATGACAAGTTGGGAAGACAAAAGGTGTATTGATGAGGGATGCTAAAGATAATTGAGGTACAACATAGGTGGGTGAGGTAAGTATAACCTATTTTTTGATGAATAATAATGATAAACTTGCTTGAATATAGATAATACTTGTTGCACCCTTTAAGGAATTCCTTAAATGTGGTTTGAGTACTGGGTCAATATATATTTGGAAAACTTGTAAGTTGATGAAATGAGAGTAGTTTTATAAATATGGATCATATGTGCATGAAAGGTAAGAGACATCCTCTTACTTGATGGTCTTATAAAGTGTATCAAAGTATTAGAGGAGGGATATTAGATTGGCTAAGGTGCAAACATTAAGAGATCTAGCTTTGAGAAACATAATATGGTGAGTTTTCTAAGGAAACCTAAAGGATACTCGATGGGCTATCACATAACCTAATAAATTTCCATAAGTATGATGTATTTCTTGAGTAATCAATGATACTAGACATTTTGAAGCATTGGGGGGTTGAGAAGATAATAGATGAAATAGGTATTGGATTATCTCGCCATTGAATTGGAATGACAATCCTCCCTTGTACTAGATGAATAGACATTATTGCTCTTGTATATATCTATAAAGTAAAAGAGAGAATCATCGACTTAGCTCAATATGGAATATGAGATATATGAGGTAGGCTAAGTTAACAAAGTAGGATTGACCAAGGATCAAATGATTGATCAACCTTATGTGGTATATAGGCTAGGTAGTTATCAATGCTCATTGCATGATTGATATTGAGGAAGATAAATTTGAGGTATATATCCCATCCAACCCATAGACCCATGAGGAGTGGTGGTATAACTAATTGACTACTCAACATGATCATAAGATCTTGTGGGTATGCAAAGTGTTGATCATTCATACTCCACCCTCTCATGGGTTTATGAGTGGGTAAGGTAGAATTGACTGATTGATTTTTATTTTATTAGCCTGATAGCAAGTTCCTAGAAAAGTTTGAGAATTAGATCATGAATGAGAGTAAGTGATTTTCCTGCTCATTCAAAAAATATATACAATTGGAGTGTGTATATATGCAAGATAAAAGAGAAAAATTTTGGCTCCCACCATGAGCTAATTGAGATAAACAAAAGAACCTAACAAGGAATGTCTACATAGTTGACATAATTAATAAAATCAATCATTTATATGTGCAGTGTAAAATAACTTAGGAATTCTTTGATAGTTGATGCAACAAATATGACAAGGATATAACTTGATGGTTGTAGTGGTTATCCCATTTTGAGGGTCACAAGTATAGAAGCTGCTAAGTTGGAGAGGTGAGAACCATAGATCTACTAGCCATTGGTTACCTATCACTAAGTGGAATGAAAAATGCATATTCTAATGAGAATCATCATTTAGAATCATCACAGATCATGTGATTTAGGGTGGCCAAGGAGAAGGTGAGGGAAAGGGGGAACCTAGGATCCATTTACCCAAGTTTCATCATAGATAAGAGGGAATTGAAGTGAACTACCAACCCATTCTAGGAGATGCAAAGATGCGCCAATATAGATGGGAAATTAACCCATTATCCCATGTCTCTAAGGATGCTAGGGTAGGCTAGAAAGGGTGAAGAAGGGGTGGTCAACACCTTCTAAAACCTTCAAAAATGCAAAAAAGGATGGCTAGTTGTATGTTATTTCTATTGTAGATGTCCTTAATAAGTAAATGGAGGTTGAGCCATATCATGTCATATTGCAAGGTAACCAAGAGGTGTTGGGTGAGTCTTGTCTAAAGGGGCAAAGAGCATGGTGTTATGGCTATAAATAATAATTGGAAGTGGAGGATGTCAATGAGAATTAAAAATATAGTGCAACTATACATATGAAGAGAAGAGACATAACCTACGCCTTCAGTATTATTTAACAACCGCAACATCAATACCCAAGGATTGAAAATGGATGCAAATGGTCCTAAAGATGCAAGGGTAGATGAAGAGAAATTATAATAAATAAAGGAAAGGGGTCATCTAGATAGAAGGTGCTTGCACCTATAGGGTCTTAGAGGAAGGAAATTTTAAAAAATTATTCATTTTTAATGAATTTAAAATGATCCTCACTATGTTTGTTATCATTAAATTCATTAATCAATGAACAATTTTGTCAATGCCTTCCTCAAAGATGGGTAGACTAGACAAGTTTTGGTAAGTGGTCAAGGTAGGATTGGGCAAGGTTATGGGAAGGAAGAATGCAATCAATTAATGTAGTAATTAATTAATGCAAAAGCAAAAGAAACAAATTTTTCTAGCATCAAATTACCCATGTGTATAATGATATCATGAGATCATCACATCCTAGCAATTAAAGTAGTCATGTATGAGTTAAGATAATATCTTAAGGGAAGGGATACATTAACATAAACGACCTAGTGCAAGTGAATGCAAGTATAAAATTGAATATGCAATCCTAACTAGTGTCATCATTGGATCCTTTCAAAGTTTCCTAATTTTACATGCAATTCATATACTTGTGATAAGCAATTATGTAAAGGTAATGACAAGCAATCATGTAGAGTATGAAAAATAATCATGCATATATGCAAGCAATCATGCAGTATGATTAGTCAAGTGATGCAAAGTTATGCATAATATATTTTTATATGCATAATATTTATTAGCTCTTTAAATTCCTTTCAATTAAGGGTGAACAGTTGTTAAATCTAGAACTAAATTTGATAGTTACTATGAATGGCCCTGACCAATTAGGCTCAAAGTTTCCTTTAAGCTTAACTCAATCATTGGTATTATTTTGGTTTTATTTAAGGACAAGGTCTTCTACTTTGAAGGAGATATTATGCACCTTCTTAGTATAGACATGTTTGAGCTTATTTTTACAAGAACAAAGGTGCTCTAAGCCATTGATAAAAATTTCATCAATCAACTCCAATTGACTAAGGCAAGCTAGGCAATATTCATCACCAATAGAGGAGTCTTGCAACAATATTTGAGGAAGGGATTTTTGGTTCAAACAAAAAACCTCTCTAGTCCCATAAACTAGGGCATATGGAGTAGCACCAGTTGGTGTGCGGACGCTAGTGCAGTATGCCCATAAATTAGGATAGAGATGAAGATGTCAGTCATAGCCAATCTTGCAGACTAGCTTCTTTAAAATTTTGATCAAAGTTTTGTTGGATGCTTTAGCTTGACCATTGCCTTGATGGTAAGGTGTTGATTGTTTATAGTAAATTTTGTGCTTAGCATAAATTTTTTTAAACATCATTATTTTTAAAAGGTGTTCCTATAGGGAATTTTTCCCTACAATATCGCTTCACTCAAAGAAGACTCAATAAAAATAAGGACAAGCCAAATAATATAGTCAAAAGGTGTTTCCCACCTTTAGTTAGAAGGATAGAGTTCTAAACAAAAGAAACAAAAACCTCATAAGTTGCACTGATCGTTAGATCTTCCATCTATGTCCAATGTTCCTCTTTTACCTTAAATAAATCATATCAAAGATGCTAAGGCCCATAGTCCATTGATTTCTAATTCAATGGTTTGTGTGGCCCTTTTGATAGAGGAGAGTGTAAAAAATAAGATAAGGCTTTGAAAAGTCCTAGAGCTAGACACATGGTGATCAATCAATAACCCAATAAGGAAAGCACCAACACTTAAACTATGGAGACCCACCATTGGCTAAAGGAGGTTCCACTTCATCTAAAAACATATGGCAACTGCATGCTCAAGGAGAAAAGTATATGATGGAGCATTTGAAAGGAATATTTTCCAATTGCCACAAAGCTTGAATTTCATGTCCAATCTTGACAAAGGTAACTACATGCTAGACATAAAAATCACCCACCATACATGTGAGCCTTTCCTACTGATCTACACTAGTCAAGGAGACCATCCCCATTGTGTAATAAAGTTGATTAATTCCAAGGAAAATATTATATAGAATTAATTGTATAGAAACCCCAATGTAGTAGCAAAGAGATGAGCCAATGATAATTTATCATACAAAGACCTAAAACCTATCAACAGTTATGGCCCAAATCCAAATATCTCAAAATTGTTATTTCTAGTTGTAGAAGGATTTTTGTTACATGAAAAAAGAGAATTTGTAGGCCTTCTATGTAGAACTTCGCAGGGAAGGAACCCTCCTTATAACTTATAAATAGGCCAAAATTGTATTGTAAATGCATTAGGAGTTGTTTTCTCATGCCTAGTACCTAACCTTACAGGCTCTTCCTTTCACCCCATTTTATTTTTTATTATAATAAAGGGGAGCATGAAATTTGTCTCACTACCTAAGGAACATCGAAACCTGAGGACCTCATTGTGATGAAATCATTTTTGGCATGTTAATGGAAATTGTGACTAGTTTTGCTCTATCCTCCTTTCTTTAACTTTTTTTGAATTCCTAGCAATGTGTTTATTTGGTTGTATTCACCTAGCTATAGATGATGTGCTTCATGTTAATTATTATCACTTGCTCCAGTCATAATTAGGAATTTAATTCTTTATCATGTCACCCCCATAGCTTAGGTTTAAATTTTATGTAAATATTTACTTTTCCTATTTTTTACTTTCATTGCAATTCCTTTCCTTGTAGAACCTTTTAGTATCAACTCATGGAGGTATTTGTGCATCAAGGATTAATTTAAATGAGGATTTAGCCTTGATTAAAAATCCCATAGATTGCTCCATAGGCGGTCCTTCATTCATGGTGCTTCTTGATTTCACTCTATGTGATGTGTGGGTGCATATGTCTCATCAGGCACTCTAGCCCAAATTGGCAAGGTGTATTTAGAGATGACAACAATTTTTTTGGCACACTCAATAGGATGAGATTCCATGTTTACCTAAAAAATATTGAAGAAGTATGACTATGATTATGAATAATATTATAGTCCACCTGCTTGAAGTGAAGCACACAAAAATTCACCTTGCAACTCCACTTGATGATAACATGAAAAGAAAAAACTTTGAAGAAGTCATTTGATAAAAGATAGACCAAGATTCTAGTGGGGGTCTCCATATCATGAGATTATTCAAGAAAAATATCTCCACCTTATGACTCTATTCTCAAAGGAAGGGATGTGAATTATATGAGTGGAAGGCCCATAACCAAAGCCTTCACCTAAGCCAATCAATAAGAGCTAATACCACCATTGAACCAAAAATAAAGGAGGAACCGATAACACAATATGGTAGTTGTAGTACATCATCCTCCCAATAATTTTTTTTGCATGGAATGATAGAGGTCCCCTGATTCCACCTATTCCACCTAACGTATGGGACCCGATTCCCACCTCAACACTCAAATCCTTACCTTATTTCTTGGGAGAAGATGTTGTCACTTTAAAAACACTTACAACACTTGGTGAGCTTGTGCACTATGCATTTAATTGAAAATATATATAAAAAATTGAGGATATTGATGATTTATTTCCAAGGGGGATCTTGTGGATGGTACATTAGCCTAAGCCCATGGACAGTTGAAATTTGGGACCTATTGGTAGAGATTCTAATGAATAGATTTGGAGAGAAGACAAATGGAGCATCTCTCTTGGAATAACTCATAACCATAAAGAGAGTACCTATGGAGACAATGGATGATTTGAATGTCCAATACCATAAGACTTGGTAAAGTATACCCAATGAGATTTGACCACCTTTGGGTATGACATTTATTAACTATCTAAAATATTTCAATTCTAAGATTGCCATGATGGTCAATTCTAAGGGTGGAATTCCCTATAGGAGGCCTATTAGATAGCATTTAAGCTAAAAAGTACTTAATCCAAATAGTAAGGCTAGCCCTTAGACCACCTCTACCATTTTTTCCTTCCAGTCAGACCTCTTATCATTCCTCTTTGACTATACATTCTACCACTAGTTCAACTCATCTTATCATGTACTTGGAGCAAAATCAAACTCCCTCTCCTCTAGATACCAAAATGGATGAATTATTAAAAACTATAAGGAATATCTATAATGATATCATAACCTTGATGAGGCATTATAATGTCCATTCCATAGTTATTTGAATCCTTCTTTCCAACAAGGAAACCCAAGTATCCGACTGCATCTAGCTGAACATCATAAGCCTTCATTTCAGGCCAACAAGAATCCTAGTCATTATTATAATAGATAGTACCTATATTGGTCCCAACCCAACAAATGACTACAAGATTATCTAGGGACTTGGTCACCACCTATAAAAACTACATTAAAGACCTTAGTGGTTGGTATTATCCTACTCCCAACTATCCTTCTTCTGACTATTATGTTGGAATGAAATCTGAATTTGTTGGGACATCCACTTATGACCATATTATTGCACATTATTCTTAGTCAAAATCCCTAATACTAAATTTAGAACCTACCACTTAGTCTTTGACGACACCATAAACTACCAATCCCCTAACTCTAGAGCATAACTTTATTATCTAGGATGAAGCAAAACTATACACTATGAAAAATGAAGCAGACCCCTCAAGCAGGAGGCTGCAAGTCTACTTAGAGTATAATACTTAGGCCAAGAAGAGGGATATTTAAGAGAAATGGATACCTAGCCCAATAGAGGTGATACCTTAGAGGAGATAAGTAAAAAATCAAAGGACCCCTCCAATGCAAGTTGCACTAGAAAATTTGGTCTAAGAAATCCTGATAGTGATAAGATCAGACCTTAAGCCTTGAAGGTATCCTATTGCAAATCTCCTAAGACCACCTCTAATGATAAAAGGGACTAGGCTTCCAACAATGTCAATCATTCCAAGAGCTATTTTTTTCAGATCCTCCAATGTGGTGGAGCACCTAAGGAAGTCAACTTTAGCCATGCCTTTTTAGGATGTCTTCTCTATTCTAGAATAAATGAAGATCTTAGAAGAGGCCTTGATGAAGTAGAAAGAGCTGAGAAGACAAGGGACACCTATCATACAATAAAATTTAGGTATATAGCCTAGTATACCCAAGCCTATGCCATTCTACCTAACCCTGATCTATGAAGATCAACTGATACATAATTGCATAATTTACTCAGGGTCCAACACATTAGTTATGTCAAAAATATTATAGTGGTTCTCGACCTATCATTAGAGCATGCCAATAGTATGATGGTGCAGTTAGACATCACTATAGTGTTAGTATTTAAGCTAATTAATGACCTTCCCCTCTCACTCAAAGCATACCTTGACTTAACAATTCATCAAGGCATAGTGATGATTGATCTCCTACTCATATTTTAAATATACATCTTGAGAGACTTCATCACTAAGATCAAACAATACATGTCATTGGACTAGACTCACATGCTACTTTGATCCAAGTATGTGACTAAGTTCACTATCTTATCAAAAACCCTCCACATGCACCACATAGAACAAATCCCAACTAAGGAGAGTGGAGAGGGGAAATCCTACATAGCAGAAGAGGAGTTGTCATACTCTAACTACTTCATGGACAAAGTACACCCAAACATCCCAGATGACTATCTAGAGCTATGGGTCTATAATACATGGAGGTTGGATCTTGACAAGGTTTTTTAGCTAGCTGGCATGGGGTGATCTATCACTAGGTATTCCCGTGTACATAGTGTATATATTGTATATTGTTAACATTGTATGAAGATTCTCTTCTAGAAGTAAGAGGCCATATGCTACCAAGTTGCATATCTTGTGAAGTGTATATTTAAAGTCTAGATCTAGTATGGGGGAGGTCTTCACAGTTTTCAAATTAGGGGCTTCTCTCTTCAATAGCTTAATAAAATCATTTTGGCACCATTCAACCATTTTGAATTTTTGAATCGGTCCATGTGGGTGGTAAACATTTGGTGACTATTTTTTTTTTTTTTGTATCTTTGGTGGTAGGAAGTACATTTCCTAGTGGGAACTCATAACCCCTTTTAGTAATGCTTAAAATTTTTAAGGTATTATCTCCCTTTTTGTTTTTTGTGAGGGTATTCAAGGTATGCCCCATTAATTATAACATGGGTACAATATGTATTTTTAAATTTCTCAACCTTTACTCTAGGCAGAAACTTGGGTAGGAACTATTGGATTATTTTGGAAATTTCCCATTCCATACCTATTCTCTTGTCAATGGAACCACATAGTTATTTTGGAGGAAAATGTACCTATTGCAGATATTATTATTGAAGACTAAGATGTGTTATATTTGTTCTCTACTTTCTCTCTATTCTTGTATTTCTTTGCTCAGTCCTTTTGTTTTTTAGTTTTAGATTGTGCATGTTTTCTAGTCCCCTTGGGTGGGACAGTTCCATGTCTATTTCTCTCTATATTTTCTATGGAATATTTAGCTTCTAGGTTGTAAAATTTTTGGGGACCCTTTCAAAACCACTTCTATTACCTAAACAAATAATAATAATAATATATGTATATATATTTAGAAAAGATATAATTTTGGATTGAAAAAGTGTTTCAAAGTATAAGCAATTCACTTGATCTCTGAAGTAGAAGATTAAAACACACATCTATTATCCATTTGATCAAGAATATTTTCATTGGAAAGTACTTCTAAACAAAGTATCTATTGCACCTAAAAGAGGTAGAAAATTTGAATCTATCTCAAGACTAAATGCAAATTACACTAAGGACCAAGTAGTGCCTACCATTGGATCCCATGTCATCAATAGTTGAACTGCCTAATTTTATATAAAATCCTAATGGCACATGATTCAAGTCTAGATTATTAGAAGATATTGATGCTTAAACACTATTTATGAAAGCATATCCTGATAATTTATTGTATGGCAATCGCTTAAGAGGCTATGATGAATGACACTTGGAAGACACGATTTGGATCTTAGAAGGTACAAAGTCCCTCTAGAAGCTTAGAAATCATCATACATCACCTAAAAGTCCTATCAAGCTGACGACAAGATAACTATCACACCAAAATATGAGAGGGAACAATGAAAATTTAAGCCTTTGGTTATTCAATGTTGTAGTCTAGAAAAGGACACTCTCTTCCTTAACCTTGTGTGTTCCAAATTGAAGCTATTTTTCAAGGAGATTCCCTCGCTTCAAATAATGGGTTTTGAGAAAAAGGCTACACATAGGATGAGCAAAAATAAAAGACCTAAAACTTTCACAATTCATCTGGTACCAAAGATGCTAATGAGAAAGAACCTTTAAAGGAGGTTGCTAATAAAATTAAAACTCTCTATACCACAAGGAAAAGATAACCACCTAGACTTGATGAAAAAAAGAAATATAACCTTTCCAATAGTATCCAAGCCATCCATCATAAAAATGAGGACTTCAATGTATCTAAAGGGGCTCTACCATCATCTAGGATACAAAGAGTTGAACAACCTTTAATCCATCCTCCAACACAAAGAGTAGGAAATAGGAACAAAACACACCTTTTTTGGGGACACAATTTCAATGACACATGTATCCCATGGTAGTTGCTAAGGAGCCTAAGCAATGTGCCTTAAAAAAAAATCCATAAACTAAGAAGGGAAACAAGAAGATCTTAGAACATAATATTGAGTTTGGTAAGCTTGTCAAAGCTTGCTAAACCATAAAAAAGATCTCTTCTAAGATCATGGAAAAAGGCTAAGGGGAGAAAACGTAATAAAGTGGCAGCCCCAAGATATTATACATTGAACAAGGAGCAAGGTCAAAGAAAAAATATAAACTTTTGAGACCTTCTCATTCAAAAGGTAGTTCCCACTCAGGGATATCAAGTCTAAGATGGTAAATCCTCCTTGCTCCCTTCTCACCCTCCTTTTTTGTATAATATTTTGTATTTCATTAATCTCTAGCTTCCAAATTTTGATTTTGTGGCCAAGTACAATGAAATAGTTTTGGGTTCATTCCATTTTTAGCAGGATGAAAGGCCTTGGGAGTCACTAAGGTTATAGCAAAGTTTTCTCTATAGCCCCACTTCAATTAAATAATACTTAATAAAAATTGGGATGAGCCAAAGAATACAATTGAATTGTTCTTCCCACATTCAGTCAAAAGGATAGAGATACAAATAAAAGTCATACAAGCTCATAAGTTTCATTGACCATTACATATTCCATCTATGGTTATTGCTTATCTTCCATTGTAAATCAACTGCATCAAACGTGCTAAGTCTTGTGGGTTGTTGATTTCCAATCTAATGGTCTGCATGGTCCTTTTTATGGACGAGAGTGTGGAAAAGAAGATAAGTCTCTGACAAATCCTAGAGCTAGATATATTATGACTAGTTAGGAGCCCAATAAGTAGAGTGATAGTGCTCAAATGATGAAGGTCTTTTATTGGCTGAAAGATGTTCCACCTCACCTTAAAACACATGGTAACTACATACTCAAGTAGAGAAGTAGGCAAAGAAGCATTTAATAGGAGCACCTTCCATTAACCACAAAGTTTGACTTTTGTTTCCAAATATATCATATCCAATCACATGATAGCCATGACAACTTCCCACCATATGGATGAGCCTACCCTTCTAATATACACTAGTAAGGGTCGACATGCCCACCACTTCAGCAAGATGGTGCATTCTAGGAAAGGGAAAATTAATGGCACATCCACCCAAATATAGTAGTTGTATCGCTCCAAATTTTTCGCATCCCTACCTTCAGGCTATAGGATCCGTGCCCGGAAGGAGGATGGGAAAAGGATGGCGTGGTACCTCGAACTGAGAGGCCTTGCGAAGGTCCCGCCTCTCGGGGGAGGTGTATTATGGTGATTTTTCGATGGATGGTGGGTTCACCAGGAAACGTTTGAATGGCAGTTTCCACGCCTAGGTTGGGAATGTGTTTGATGTGTTCAGTTTTATCTTTAATCATCCAAGTCCTAGGTTTGGCCAAAATGAATCTAAGTTATTCTATTATGAAAGTGCAGATCTAAATGAATACGAGAGAACAAAATTAGACAGAAAATAGAGAGAAAAGGCTAAATTAAAGAGCCATACCTGATCCGGATGTCTGATGGAGATTCTGATTTTTGAAGCAGTCAAGATCGTCTGGAATTTGACAGGATCGTCTCCTATCTGACAAGATCGTCTGAGATCTGACGAATTCGTCAGACGAATTCGTTAGAGACCTGCAAACAGAGAAACAGATGCAAAATACAGAGAATGCAACTATGATAATAGAGGGTAATGATGTAAAATGGCAATAAGAACATTAAAATGATAATATCAAACTAAGACACGAATGCATTATAACGATCTAATGACAATTTATGCTTTTATTATGCATTAAAGCTACATGGGTGAACTCCAAGATGCAGGATAATAAAGAATAACCATAGAATTAACTAAATGCAGAATAATGCAATGGAAAAGAGTGGAGAAAATGCAAACTCTGGGCATTGATTGCCCCCAATGTGGACTGCAGTCGAAATCATCTCGAATTGGGTCGAGATCGTCCGAGATTGTACGAGATCGTCTGAGACGAATTGAGCTTGCTCCGGCTGAAAAACAATGAAGTTCCTGCAAACAAACTTGGAAAAATACAAATGCAAACAGTGATTTAAGATGGTCTAGTGCATGTAGAATTCGAGTTACAGGGAATTTCAGCCAGGGGGATGCTAAGGGGAGGGCCTAGGATTAAATAGGCTTAGGATAGAGGTTGGGAGGTTGGAGATCATCCCAATTTGGGAGATCTCCAACGGGGAGGTCTCTAATGGCGCAGACACGCTTCGCCGGATTAGAGACGCCGTTGGAACAGAGTCCAACTATGCAAAAATTGGTTTGGGACGAGATCGTCTGGACGTCCTACGCCAGACGAAATCGTCCGATCTGAGGCGATATCGTCTTATCGAAGACGATATCGTCAAACGGACAAAACAAACTCTAAAAATGGCACGGGAAAGGAGGAAACGGGTTAAACGACGGTTTGGGAGCGGTTTTGGAGGTTGAAATTTGAATTTGAATATTTACTAGAGTAATTGTAATTATTAAGGTTTCATTGCGCCAATTTTAGGGTGCTACATTTTGCCCCCTCTTTAGCGAATTTTTCGAAGAAAATGCGTTAAAGATGAGTTCTTCTCGATCTACGAGAAAGCAAAAATTATTCCCATTTTTAGGCGACGATTCTTGGTCGAATCGTACGACGACTTACTATGGTGCCCCCTCCGTGTTTTTACCCAAATCGAACGTTTGAGGTAAAAACGCGGAAAAGCAAAAATTTTAAAATGTTTTTAATTGTGTTTTGAATAAAATTAAGAAAAATAGGGTAAAACCCTAATTCATTGTTATTGTTCATTTTTCTGGTTTTTAGAGCTCTGCAAGAAAAATGGTCGAGACAGCGCACAGATCGACAGAGGTCCGGCGTGGGCTACGGGTAAGAGTCTAAACTTAGTTTAGAATGCTTTAAGTTGAATTTACATGCTTTTTAGGTGAATTTTGAGCAATTTTTGAGCATCGCGGCCATTTTTGGGCCGTCGACGTCGTCGGGACGAAATCGTCCCGATTTCGACGAAATCGTCTCAAGTTCGCCGATTTCGTCTAAGGGCGAAATCGGCGAAAGGGGGACGATTTCGTCAAATTAGGGACGATTTCGGCTTGCGAAATCGGAGACGATTTTGCTCAAATTTGGGACGATATCGTCCAATAGTGGACGATATCATCATTTGTATAAAATTGAACTAATTTTACTTGCATTATTAATCACTTGAGTTTTTATTAATGATTTTTATTGTGTTGTTGTTTTTATGTTGCAGAGAGGATTACTAAAGAGCAGAGAATGGAAATACGATGGGTTGAGAGATGACTTGGCCACTCTATCTCAGGCAGAGCGAGATCAGCTGGCATAGGTCGGCTTGCAGCATGTGGCGGAGATGCCACAAGTTTCTACAGACATGGGGCTACTGACAACCCTAGCAGAGAGGTGGTATCCGGGTTCTTCCTATTTTTGGTTACCGATAGGGGAGATGACTCCCACACTGGAGGATGTATGGAGGATTTTGAGGATCCCCATACAAGGACGATTGATCACTCCCGTGGCCAATCAGGGCCACGCGATGATGCGACTGTGTGGCGATCCGAGCTTCGCCCTGGAGAAGGGCGGAGTGAACATCGAGTCACTGCGTCAGATGCCTGGGGCATCGAGACTCACACGGGTTTTGGCTGGGGTGGTAGGTGGACTTCTGCTGTGCCACCAGAGCGGATGCAGGGTACCATGGGTACTGGCAGATGTGGTCTGTGACATGAGAGACCATGGCTATAGGTTTGCTTGGGGGAGCTTTGTTCTATGTCGATTGTACAGGATCCTGCATGGGGTCGTGTACAAGGGCGGCCGATGTCTGGTTATGACATCGCTACTACAGGTTTGGTGCTAGGAGCACATTGCGGTGCAGAGGCCGATAGGGCTTCCTTTGATAGGGGTTGATGGGGAGAGGCCCCGAGCTTTCTACTGGTGGCTCCGGAGAGGGTCACAGCGGCGGATAGATCTGCCGATGTCCCGGAGACTACTTGATGACCTTGTCTCCGACCAGATCACCTGGAGGCCTTGGAGAGATCATCCAGGGTGGGCCGAGGATGGACAGGAGCTGGCTCGCATCAGGCGAGTCTGCTGGCTGAGGATGGAGAGGGGAGAGGTGGAGCTCCATCGCTATGACCGAGTTTTGAGGTAGTTCGGTCTATAGCAGGGGATCCCATCTCTCAGGGATTACGAGTTTTCTCGGACTATCCGGGATAACACTACGGTTAGCGGGGCTCCAGATATGCAGTGCTTCTGGAGTCAGGACGCAGATGATGCCCCCATTCAGCCAGTGGATGGGGACGACGCTGGGGTAGCCGATGGCTATGATGCCTGGTACACAGGCATCCGCCCTCCTCGGATGACGAGGGCTCAGGGTCCGATTCATGTGGTTGTGCGTCGGATGGGGAGGCGGTGCCAGGCGGCCATTGAGGCGGCCCAGGGTCACGGTGGGAGAGAGCAGAGGAGACCACAGGCGTAGCGAGAGGCCACGACAGTGGGAGAGGAGGGAGGAGAGACCCCCTTCTCCATAGAGAGAGAGGCCACCATCGCCCGATAAGGGCAAGGGTGTTGACACTGGGGAGAGCAGCGAGACAGCGACTCTCCGAGCGGAGACAGTCCGTCTCCAGGCACAGGTGCAGACATTGCAGGATGAGGCTGCACGCCATCGAGCTGAGGTGACACAGCTCAGAGATGAGATTGCACGCCTCAGAGCATGGGGTGGAGGAGCGAGCACTCAGGAGCTGGCACGGTCGATTGCTTAGATCACGTTCTACCAAGGTATCTACTTCCAGATGGTGCCAGAGGGTCAGAGGGTATAGCTGCCGACCGACATTGTGGACCCGATCAAGATTGGGTCATCGAGGACTTCATCTCGATCGACGACTAGGACTCGTAGTACCACACATACTACGATGGGGCCACCTCGTCCACCTCAGGGCGGGGGAGGAGATGAGGCTGAGAGCTCGAGGGGTTCTCGAGGCTAGCTACTACAGATTGCACTGCACAGATTGATATATAGTATTTATTATTTTTGATAGAGGATTGAGTATGCCGAGGTACAGATTGTGGCATACCGATTCAATTTTGATATGATGTATATATATGGTTGATATATATATAGATGAGATATTTTTTGATCATATGACTTGTGTCTTATGTATTTTTATGATGCTTTTAATGTTTTGATTGATTGATTTGATGATTCATGTAATTACGTCGTTGGAAATATTATGGTTGAAATGTCATGCTTGAAAAATTTAAATGAAATAATTTGATAGAACAAATTGGTTGTTTGTGATGTGATGATTTGATAAAAAAATAAAAGGGACTTTTAACAATAATTTCAAAGGACATTGTCGCTATTATAGACCATTTCATGGAGTCGCCGCTCACTCGGTCGTCAAGCTAATCCCAGTATAGAAATATTGTTAAAAAGTAAAAGAGTGCTTAAGAGACTGTCTTAAGACTTTGGTGCAATGGTGCAAATGATGATGATGATGGTTTGTTTTCAGAGTTTCATAAAAATAGTATGCATGAAATAATGTTAAAATGATTTTTGCTAGGCATAAATTCCTAAGTGTGATAAATTTTTTGGATAATTCCCTAGGAATTATACCATCATTGCAAAATTGAAGGTTGACATAATGACATGAAATAGTGATAATGTGCATGCTTTTTGTTAAAAAACATAATTGTATAACATAATGATTTAAGTCATATGGTTTTCATGATTTTCAAATAAATGGGGAATAAAAATTGGTACAATGGTTTGCGCTAGGCATAGAATATGTAGGTATAGACTTATACCATCATCGCGAAATCAAAAAAAAAAGATAGTTTTATTGCATGGTTGATTTTTAATAAATAGAAAATATGAAGATGAGGACTTGCGCTAGGCATAAAATTCCAATTTTGGTTTTAGAACTATACCATCGTCATGAAAGTCGACAATATATATATATATATATATATATATATATATATTGTGTGTTGTGTGTGTTTTTTTTTGTATGTTTTGATTGTATGGTTTTGAAAGAAATTTTGATTTTTTCTATTATGTATGTAGTTGTCTTTATACTAAACAACTGTACTTTAAAGAAGAAAATGAATTTATTCCAAACAATTTGCAAAAAAATATTTCAAAGTATCTTAAAGACAAAAGTTAGATTTATAAGGAATCCCATGTGCATATGTGAATTCATTTCCAATCTTGATTTATCATAATGATACACAAAATCTCTCAAATACAAAATGTGTGTGCAATTGCTATGTTCATTTACCGGTTTTGAGCAAGATAATATGATACAAGTGATTTGAATGAACCAAATAAGTGTTCATTAACCATGATGTAGATGCATATAACCATACTAGACTACTATGTAAGTCGGATTATCAAGAGCTAGCTAATCCATAAGCAGACATAGGTCTGTACAAAAGAAGGTCGCTAATGTGACGGACATATCGCCACGCTAGGAGTTACCCAAGGCCAAGCAGGTTGGGCACAAACCACCTGTTATGGGGCTTACCTCATAGTTTTCGAATAATTGAGAATTCCAGGGATTCAAGCTCATCAACCCTTCTTTTCTTTTCAAAGGGTAGGGAAAGGGATTTTATTGCTTTTGCTTTTGCTTTCATTTCTTTTCTTTTTGTATTTTTGCTTGATAATGCTTGGAACATTGCTATAATGATATAAAATAACATTTTTCTTTTTCTCTTTTTCTTGAACTTTGCTTTTTCTTTTTGTTCTATGCTAGGGATACTTGCTCGGATTAGCTGTAGAGCAAGGGATTTTTATTCTGGGTAGGGGTGAGCTTGTCCTTTTGCCAATTCTCAAAGATTCTAGACCATGTGCATGATAGGATAGCAGGGGAAACTTTTCGCTCAAGAAACCACTTCTACTATGTAGCATAGCATGGACATTACAAATATAATCATTTTATTGTGAAAGGATGTGCTTGGTTTAAGTAAATAACAAGATCAATTCTCTGTGCTCAAACTTTATTTAATTGAATTTTGTGGACTTTGATATAAGAGAGATTAGTAATCATGCCAGATAAAAATCAAGATATTTATTTTTGTGTTTGTGAAAGTGAGGGATTCCAAATAAATGCTAATTTATCCAAAATAATTTGAAACATATAACTGCAACATTTGTAAGAAGATATATATAAATACTTTTTGAGAAGTTTTGAGAATGTTGACTCTCTCTTTCTTCTTTATGTTGTTTTGGTTTCGAAAGAGTCAAGAATATTGTTGTTTTTTTATTTTTATTATTATTTTTTTGTTTTTGAAAGAATTAACAAGTGCCATAAATAAATACAACAAGTAGTTTTGAATATTTTGATGATTATGAATGTTTTTGGTGTTTTTGAATTTATAAATTGAAAGAAATACAAGATAGTGATTTTGAAATATTTTAAACAAATATATACAAGGATGAAATGACCAAATTTATACATAGTAACGTTTAAGATGCAAAATGTTCATGGGTTCTTTAAGTTCTTTACCATCTAAGGTAGATAATTTGTATGCTCCCGATTCAAATTTAGCAGTGATAATGTATGGTCCAAGCCAGTTGGGCTCAAATTTACCTTTAAGGTCCTTAGTTGCATTAGTATTTTTTTTATTTTCTTTTAAAACAAGGTCGCCGATCTCAAAGGATCGATGACGAACTTTCTTAGCATATGATCTTTTAAGCTTGTTTTGGTAGGCACGGAGATGCTCCAAAGCATTGATGCATTTTTCATCTAGGAGTTCCAGCTGACTCGAGTCTACCGACTCGATATTCATCTCCTACTTCGGTATCTTGAAGTAGTAGAGCCAAAGAAGGAACTTCTAATTCAAAGGGAAAAATGGCTTCAAGCACCATAAACCAAAACAAAAGGTGAAGTTCCAGTGGGAGTTCGAACACTAGTTCGATAGGCCCACAAGGTGGATATAATCAATGTGCCGACCCTTATTGACCCAATTTTGAGAATTTTGATTAAGGTTTTGTTAGATCCATTCCAGAAGCCAAAAAAATTATCCCAACAAACCGAATCTAAGCTAAAATATAGGGAGAAATGGGCGATCGGGTTAGGGGTGAAAAGTGGGTTAAGGAGGTATTGTTTGGAAGTTCAAAAGTTCTTTACATTCGTCGTCCCAATTAAAAGGGACATCCTTCTTAAGAAGTTTAAGAAAGGGACCGGTTTTGTCCGCCGACTTATCGATGAAGCGACGGATGGCTTGAAGCTTACCTTGTAAACTTCGTAACTCAGATATATTAGTAGGTGTGGGCATATCAGTGATAGCCGCAATCTTGAGAGGTCGATTTTGATACCACGTAAAGAAACTAAAACCCTAATAGTTTACCGGACTTAACTCCGAATATGCATTTGGCTGGATTTAATCGAATAAGATATTCTCGTAATCGATTAAAAACTTTTCTCAAATCATCTAAATGATTATCTTCATTAATAGAGCGAGCTATAATATCATCTACATAATCATGTAGGATATCATGCATCATATCATGAAAAATATAAGTCATAGCTCGTTGATAGGTTGCACCTGCATTCTTTAAGCCAAATGGCATCACTTTCCAACAAAAGGTACCCTAGGGGGTAATAAAGGCTATTTTAGCCTGATCTTCAGGAGCTATCCTGATCTGATTATAACTAGAGAATCCATCCATTAAGGACATCATCCCACTCCCGACAGTAAAGTCAATGATTTGATCCATGTTTGGAAGAGGAAAATCATCTTTAGGGCATGCAGCATTAATATCTCTAAAATCTGTGCAAACCCTAACTTTGGTGGCTTCTTTCTTGGTAACTGGAACTACATTTGAGATCCATTCAGCATAATCAATAGCTTGTATAAAAACAACATTCAGGAGTTTTTCTAACTCCCCTTTGACTAGCAAAGCCACTTTGGGATGCATTTTTCTAAGTTTTTGTTTAACAGGTTTAGCATCCGGATGGACCACTAGGTGATGCATGACTACAGAAGGGTCTAGACCTGGCATATCTTCATATGTCCAAGCGAAGACATCTTCATATTCTTTAAGGAATGCAATGTATTGCTCTTGTTTTTCTTGACTTAATTCTGATCCAATATTGATTATGTGAGGACTATCCTTAGTTCCAATATTAATTTTAATGACGTTTTCTACCTCCATGTGTAGATCTCTTTCAAAATTAGGTGGGGCGGGTGAAACGCCCAATTCTTGTAATTCTTGTAAGGTTAAGTTGGATAATTCATCTTGAGGATTAGTGGTCTCAAGTTGGGCTATAGTTGGTATAGAACCATCAAAATAAAATCCATTGTGTAACATCTCTTCAACGGAGACATCGTGGAAGATATCTCCTTCCAACTCCTCATCGGAGTCAGCAATCATTTTAGGGTAAGCTATGGATAGCATGTTACATGTAAATGGCTGATTTTTTAGAGGCAAATCATCATGCCTATCCAAATAATCTTGATAACATATGAGTTGATCATCATCTTCAAAAGGAAAGGGTTGACCCTTACTAGGAAATAGGCCCACACCACGGCGGGCAGGCCACGGTTCTACCTCGAAAGGTTCTTTCATGCCATTTTGGAAAGGTCCCAAGCCTTTCCCTTTATATCCCATTTTAAGCATTATGGGTTTAGCTTTAATATATTCATTGGTAAAATAACATCGAGCATATCCCTCATGATGAGTTTTGATATTTCGAGGGATTCTTCCCTAGTCATATCCTTTATAAATGAAGGCACAACTCCCGACTTGGTAAGTACTTCCCATAGGTTGTGGGAGGCCCAAAGTACGAGGAGATGGCGGCAAGTTATTTAAAAGAATTGAATCTTGCATGAAAGCATTTGTTTTTTCTGATATTAAGATTGTGGATAAATCTGGTAAAAGTTCATCAGAAAGAGCATAAGATGTAGAAGGATCATTCCCTATATCTTTAGATGTGGAAGGTATGATAGATGTTGATAATGTGGAAGTGTTAATAGATGGGTCTATAGGTTTTGAAATTATAGGGATAGAACATGAAGGATTGGTTGTAGATTGAAGATCTTTTTGAGGTTCTAGAGTGGTTTGTTTAGAAGATTGTTGATCTATATATGAGGATGAAATGAATGGAGGGGAAATAGGTGAAGCTATGGGTGTGTGTTTCACAGTTTTAGATGAAAAATAAGAATTAGGATGTGTGGATGACAGAGCAGGGCAAAATTGCACTCCAACGAGGTTACGCCAAAGCACACATATCAAAGGGTCTAGGATCACCGTGGATAGTGACCAACTGATTTTTAAATTTGAATTTAACACATTGGTGTAAAGTTGATGGGACAGACCCGCATTGCATTGATCCAAGGACGACCCAAGAGTATATTGTACGATGCGGGGCAATGTACAATAAACATGGTGGTATCTAGAGTTCGAGGACCAACTTGCAATGGGATGGTAATAACTCCACACGTTTCTTGTGTTTCGTCATTGAAAGCTTTGATAATCATGTCGGTTTTCTTCATTTCATCACTTCTAAAGCCAAATCGTTGGTAGAAGTCAAAAGTGCAAATGTTTAGAGATGAACCATTATCAATCGGGACTCGTTTAACAACTACATCTCCAATTAGAGCAGTAATATATAAGGGATTATCCTTATGTAAACTGTGTTGTGGGATATCTTTATCTCGAAAGTCAATACAATCAACTTCTCGAGTGATGATAGTATTGGCCATGGCTTCAAGTTGAATATTTTGAGGTACCATCATTTGGCTTAATGTAAGCATCAACTCATCCCTATGGGTAGGAGAAGATCTTAATAAATCCAAAAGGGAAATTCTGGCTGTAGTATTGGATAATTGCTCATTAATATTGTAAGGGGGTTTAAGTTGAACATTGGAAGCATGATTCCCTTTATTGGGATTTTTCAAAACAAATGGAGCTGATCCATCATTCTGGTTTGGTTCTTGTTGAGAATTTTGAGCCTGTTGTCGGGTAACGACTCCAATGGTACCTACAATGTTATATTGAAGACGTTGAACTGGTCTCGGTTGAGCGTTTATGGCTTGTTCATTTGGGAGGAATTGATTAGAAGAGGGTCGAGTAGTAACTCTTCTAGGAAATGGTTCTTCTGGAACCATAGCATCTGTGATGGGTTGAATAGGATCTGATTCATTTTTAGAACTATTCGATTGGTTTGAAGTGATGTCTATTTCACTTTCAGTATCTGATTCTATATCACTAGGATCTGGAGTTTGAATATTATGTAGGGGCCTGGTTGTGACCATGGATAAAGTTGTGTCAAATTTTTGTGGATCATGATTAGGTAAATGTCCGCTAATAGTTCCTACATATCGGGTAGGAGGAGGAACATTATGATGTTCGATTTGATTGGCCACCTCTTTACCATGTCTTGGTAAAGGGTGTTGAAATATGTCTAATGATTGATTAGCATTTTGATTTTGATTTTGGGGAATGTTCTTTTGAGGATTATTAGGAGCATTTTGTTTAGGTTGGAAGGCTTGCACCTCCATTTCATTATTATCAATCAGATCCTGTATTTTATGTTTCAACCTTTTACAAGCATTGGTAGAGTGTCCAGGCCCTCTATGGAAATCACAGTGTAAGTCGACTCTGTATCCGGGTATAGTTGGATCGGGTTCCCGGATAGCTGGTAATTGGATCAAACCTCTTTCGAGTAATTGAGGTAAAATAGTTGATAATGGTTTATTCAATCTAGTAAATTCTCGAGGAGGCTTATCGAGGCGGTTTCAATATAAATTTTTTTGTTGTTTTCGTTGCATTGATATTAGCAACATTTCTCATTATCAATGACTCCGTCACCTACAACTTGTTTGTTTTTATACTGATTTCTGGATGTTTTCTCATCATCCTTCTTCCTAAGTTGGCCTCTCCTAATGAGGGCATCTTCTACTCTTCGAGCTAAATCTATAGCCTGATCGAAGGTAGTTAAAGTAGCAGTTGATAGCTCATAAGATATTTGTTCTTGTAAATTATTAATAAAAATGTCCAACATTTCCCTATAAGGTAGCACAAAGTGCAGTTTTCCTATCAACTGCCTCCATCTAGCTAAGAAATCGGCAAAACATTCATCCTTGTCTTGTTTTAAGTTGTATAAATCTTTAATGGTTACATGCCTCTCGATGTAGGCACTAAATTGATGGACAAAAGATTCAGTTGTTTCTTCAAAGTTTCTCAAAGAATGAGTGGGCAATTGATAGTACCACTCTAATGCCATTCCACCTAAACTTTTTGGGAACATTTTTAGTAATAGCAAGTCATCATGTGATATATCATGACATGCTATCCTAAACATGCGAAGATGCTCTATGGGATCTTCGGTTCCTTTATATATAGGCAGGATGGGCATGGGAAAATGCTTAGGGTACGGTTGTGCTACAACTATGGGATCCAAAGGTTGACTACATATCTCTCGATAATTGTACGAGGGACGGTAAGGATCTATCTGGTCCATACGCGAAGCTAACTGTTTCACCATGGCTTCCAGATTACTAGTTTGCCCACCATATTGGTTCGGTAGGGCATTGATATGGGATTTGTGAGCATATGATGGAGGGACATGAAGATTAGATGCTATGTTGCTATTGTGTAAATTGTTGGTAGGAAAGGTGTTATGAAGGAATTTTGAAGTTGTATTATGTTGTATTCCAGATTGTTGAAAATTGGTGTTTGGCTTCATTTTAGGTTTTTGTTTACTTGAAGCATATTGATCAATAGTTTGGCGAAGTAAAGCAGTGAAGGAAGTTTTCTTTTGTGTGGGAATGATTTTAGGCTCAATAACGGGTTCCTTAGGAGGTTGGGTAACTTGTTGTTTTGGCATGTTCTGAATCATAGTGACCATATCTCTATTGGATGGTCCAGCCTTATCACTTTCTTGATCAATGAAAGACAAGGGATTAGTGTGCACATCAAACATATGTTCCATGGCTGCTTGAGTGTCACTAATTTGCCCTTTATCAATACGAACTGCCATATTAAGAGCGCCAATGTTATTATTGAAAAATTTCCAGAAATGATCTAAGTTGTCAAAAGCAATAGTTCCATCCGGAGCTACTCTAGGGGATGAGGATCCATCCTCTTTAACATTTTCTTCTTGTTCATTGTCTTCACCTAGGTCATCTTCTGGTTGATCTAGAGTTTCTCCTTCCGGAATTGGATCTTCAGGAAGGACATTTGGGTTTCTAGTTTTATCTTCTAACCAATCTTCTTCTTCTCCTTCGAGTTTGTTTACCATTCCTAAGTTTAGGCATTGTGCTTAATTTAGATTTCAGCAAATATATATATAAATATATATATATATATATATATATAATATATATATATATATATATATATATATGCAACAAGCTTAAGAGGTATATATTAATTATATACCTACTACAATATTTAAAATGAAAGGTTTTGGTTTTTGTTATGTTTTTTTTTTAGTTTTTCTTGTTTTTGTAATAATATTGTAAAGATAACAAACAACACAATAAATGCAAGAACTAATACTGAAAGTAATGATCTAGTTTTCTATAAACAATTTATAAATATCATTAATGGGCTCGAGTTCTTCGGGAGTCATGAAGTGTTCTTCTTCAAATTGAAAATTTTCTTTCAAAAATTTAATGAAAAGAGCTATAGTGATATTATCCGTCTCAGATTCTGGTTGATAGAAGTAAAGCTCGTGGCAATACTCTCGATATAACACAGCTCGAGGAACTCTATTCCATATTTCCCTATCCGTAAGAACAACCTCTTGGTCTTCTACACGACCTAGGAACTGGTGTATAATGGCTGCGTTCTCGAGGTATTCCTCGAAGGTGAACAATTATGAAGACACAAGAGCTCTCCTATAAGCTAACCATCTATGGCGAGGCTCTGAAGTTCATGATAAAAGACGAGTTGATGAGGATCCAGGATTCTATCTAGGACAAGCCTCTTGATTTGTTTAAGTTTTGTTGACCTAGATGAAATGACACTTAGTCTTCTATCAAGTTCGTCCCACAAAAGTTGATTTCTATCTATTTCAGGCACACTAAGCACAAAATTGATTTCTATGGCTGCCAATTGGTTTTCAACATTTATAGTAACTGCTAATATTTTCTTAGGAGCTACCATCTAAACATGATATGCAACTTATTAGTTTTAAATGATTTGAAATGCATCTATGTTTTTTTTGTTTTGGTTGTTTTATTTTTTGTTTTGTTTTCAAAAGGTTTTAAATGCATTCACGTCGGGTTCACCAAAATGTATCGCTCCAAATTTTTCGCATCCCTACCTTCAGGCTATAGGATCCATGCCCGGAAGGAGGATGGGAAAAGGATGGCACGGTACCTCGGACTGAGAGGCCTTGCGAAGGTCCCGCCTCTCGGGGGAGGTGTATTATGGTGATTTTTCGACGGATGGTGGGTTCACCAGGAAACGTTTGAATGGCAGTTTCCACGCCTAGGTTGGGAATGTGTTTGATGTGTTCAGTTTTATCTTTAATCATCCAAGTCCTAGGTTTGGCCAAAATGAATCTAAGTTGTTCTATTATGAAAGTGCAGATTTAAATGAATACAGAGAACAAAATTAGACAAAAAATAGAGAGAAAAGGCTAAATTATAGAGCCATACCTGATCCGGATGTCTGATGGAGATTCTGATTTTTGAAGTAGTCAAGATCGTCTAGAATTTGACAGGATCGTCTCCTATCTGACAGGATCGTCTGAGATCTGACGAATTCATCAGACGAATTCGTCAGAGACCTGCAAACAGAGAAATAGATGCAAAATACAGAGAATGCAACTATGATAACAGAGGGTAATGATGTAAAATGGTAGTAAGAACATTAAAATGATAATATCAAACTAAGACACGAATGCATTATAATGATCTAATGACAATTTATGCTTTTATTATGCATTAAAGCTACATGGGTGAACTCCAAGATGCAGGATAATAAAGAATAACCATAGAATTAACTAAATGCAGAATAATGCAGTGGAAAAGAGTGGAGAAAATGCAAACTCTGGGCATTGATTGCCCCCAATGTGGACTGCAGTCGAAATCATCTCGAATTGGGTCGAGATCGTCCGAGATTGTACGAGATCGTCTGAGACGAATTGAGCTTGCTCCGACTGAAAAACAATGAAGTTCCTGCAAACAAACTTGGAAAAATACAAATGCAAACATTGATTTAAGATGGTCTAGTGCGTGTAGAATTCGAGTTACAGGGAATTTCAGCCAGGGGGATGCTAAGGGGAGGGCCTAGGATTAAATAGGCTTAGGATAGAGGTTGGGAGGTTGGAGATCATCCCAATTTGGGAGATCTCCAACGGGGGAGGGTCTCTAACGGCGCAGACACGCTTCTGCCCGGATTAGAGATGTCGTTGGAACAGAGTCCAATTATGCACAAATCAGTTTGGGACGAGATCGTCTGGACGTCCTACGCCAGACGAAATCGTTCGATCTGAGGCGATATCGTCTTATCGGAGACGATATCGTCAAACGGACAAAACAAACTCTAAAAATGGCGCGGGAAAGGAGGAAACGGGTTAAACGGCGGTTTGGGAGCGGTTTTGGAGGTTGAAATTTGAATTTGAATATTTACTAGAGTAATTGTAATTATTAAGGTTTTACTGTGCCAATTTTAGGGTGCTACAGTAGCAAAGAGATGATTCAATAACAAATTATCATCTAAATGCCTAGAAGCTATCCACATTTATGGCTTTGGATCTAGAGACCTCAAATTTGTTGTTTTCAATTGTAGGAAAAAAGATAATTTATAGGTCTTCTATGTAGAAATTTAGAGGGAAGGAACCCTCATTTTGGCTTATAATAGACCTAAATTTTATTGTAAAGGTATTGGGAGTTGTCTACTCATGCTTAGTACCTAGCCTTGTGGGATCATCCTTTCATCCTCCTTTCTTATCGATTGTAACAAGGGGAGATTAAACCTTGGATTTCTACCTAAGGAGCATCAAACCCTCCAAGCCTCATTTTCTTGTAATCATTTTTTGCATATTAATGGAATCCATGACTAATTTTGTTCTATCCTCATTTCCTTAACTTGTTTGTAATTCCTAGCAATGTGTTTGTTTAGTTGTGTTTACTTAGTCGTAGGATTACATATTTCATGTTCATTATTACCTCTTGTTGTAATCATAGGTAGGGGTTTAATTCTTTGGCACATCACCCCCATAGCTTAGGTTTAAATTTTCTACAAGTATTAAATTTTCCTATTTTTACTTTCATTGCAATTTATTTTCTTTTAAAACCCCTTGGTCTCAACTCATGGAGGTATCTATGCACCAAGGATTTAACAATCTGACCTTGATTAAAAACCCTAAAGGTTTCCCCACAAGCAATATTTTGTCTATGGTACTTCCTATTTTTTTCTCTACACGAGGCGTAGGTGCATCGAGCTCGTCAGGCCCTCCATCCTAGATTGGCAAGTGCATTCAAATATGACAACAATTTCATTGTTAAAGATGATAATAAAAGGGATTTCATAATTACAAAGAATTTGGTTTAGGATGAATTAAAATATTTGAGAACTAGTGACAATGGATTAAGGTATGACCTCTACCTATTTGGTAAAATATTATGTGGTAGTGATATTAAATTTATAACCATCACAGGATGTAGAATTAATCTTGCCAATCATGTCAAGACCCCACATGGAGAAGGGCCAAGAGAAAGTGATTGTTTGAATACCTTGTGAAGGAGAATGGATAAGGTTATTATGGCATTGGCATTTGTCACAATGCCTAACATAGTCATATGAATATTTCTCCATAGAAGACCAATAGTATCCTAAATGAAGAAGCTCCTTGGAATGACATTGCTACTAAAATAACCACCACATGATCCTTCATGAGCTTCTTCAATGATTGTTCTTGTTTCATTAGTGGTTAGGCATCACAAGTATATACCATCAAAAGAGCACCGGTACAAAATACCTCTGATGATCACAAATTGTTAAGCATTTATTCACAAATATTCCAAGCAATATTCCATCCTTGCGAAAGTAAAAAATATCCTTGTACCAAGGATTGGAAGGGCCAAATGAGGCTTCAATAGCAAATACATCTAGAGATGTTTGGCTAGAGTTGAAGGTTGTCAATTCTTAGATTTTATGAGTGATGATCATAGCTTGATCATCCTCTAAATCCAAAATTATAAGGGATGTTGTGGTAGCCATAGTTTTAGCATGGTAATTACTAGATCATAAGATGGATTCCATGGTTATTTTATCAAAAGCTATCATAATATTTGTAACAATGTCCTTATAAGGTTTTAACTTTTTATACTTAGTGTGGTAAACACCATTAACCTTGTTAACCAAAAGTTTAGAATCTCCAAATGCAAAGAGTGTCTTATATTTAGAGCCAGAGTTGTGTGACATTCCAAAATGAGGGCATCATATTCTATAGTATTATTTATGCAAGAGAATTTTAATTTGAAGTAAAGAGGGATTAATTTTTTTTGAGGGGCAACTAAAACAATTCTTGCTCTTGTGCCCTTTTCATAATGAGTGTCATCAAAATATAGGTTCTAAGAGTCTTAAGACTTAATTTCAATGGTTAAGACACATTCATTTGGAATGTCCACAAAAATAGGATGGGTTGCTTCTAATGGTGCTTTAGCCAATTGATCCGCAAGAAATTGATTTTTGATTTCTTTTTGACTAATGAATTCTAGATATAATTCACTAAGATTGATAACCCATTCATTAGTTTACCCTAAAATATGATCTTTGGACATAAGATAGCATAGACTATCAATCCTTGTAATAACAAAAGTCTTATGGTTGAGCATGTAATGTCGTATTTTTTGGGATGCAAAAACCATAGCAATGCAAAGTTTTTTTCTAAAGGTATATAATGAGTTTCATAGCTAGTGAGAGTTCTACTAATGTAATAGATTTCCCTTTATTTTTGTTGATCATCATATGGGATAGCATGGAACCTAGATAATGGGTTGTTGCAACAATGTATAGTAACAAAGTCTTGGAAGGATTAGGAGGGGACATGAGATATACCTTTAAGGCATCAAAATTTGCTTGACACTCATCATCCCATCAAAATTCTACATCCTTATGAAAAATATTAGAAAAAATATTTCCATTTGTCTGCAAGTGATATAAACCTTCTAATGGCTTGGATTTTTTCTTCTAAGGTGGTCTTTCATTCTTTGTGCTTTCTAATTTTACTCTATGGGAGGTGTGGGTATATCTAGCTCATCAGGCACTCTAGCTCAAATTAGCAGGTGAATTTAGAGATGACAATAGTTTGTTTGGTAAACTCAATGGGATGAGCTTCTATGTTTACCCCAAAATTTTTGAATAAGTATGACTATGATTATGATGAAGGTTATATTCCACCTGCTTGAAGTGAAGCACTCAAAAATTCACCTTGCAACTCCACTTGATGACTCAAACTAAGAAGAAAAACTTTGAAGAAGTCATTCAAAAAATATAGACCAAGATTCTAGTGGGGATCTCCATCTCATGAGCTTGTTGAAGAAAAATATCTCCACTTGGAAACTCTATTCTTAAAATAAGGGATGAGAATTATATGAGCGGAAT
Organism: Wollemia nobilis; assembly: GCA_028583015.1. Taxonomy (NCBI): domain Eukaryota; kingdom Viridiplantae; phylum Streptophyta; class Pinopsida; order Araucariales; family Araucariaceae; genus Wollemia; species Wollemia nobilis. Next base: position 8,099,981 of record JAQPPZ010001028.1, read on the forward strand.
TCCATAACCAAAGCCTTCACCTAATCATATCAACAAGAGCTGGTACCACCATTGAACCAAAGATAAAGGAGGAACTAGTGATGCAACATGGTAGCTGTAGTACATCATCCTCCAAAAAAATATTTTTGCATGGAAGAATAAATGCCCACTAATTCAACATATTCCATGTAATGTATGGGACTTGATTCCCACTTCAACACTCAAATCCTTATCTTATTTCTTGGGATAATATTTTTTCACTCTTAAAAATACTTACAACACCTAGTGATATTATGCACTATGCATTTCATTAAGAAGAAAGATGTAGCCTTGAGGTTATTTATGATTTATTTCCAAGGGAGATCTCGTGGATGGTGCCTTATCCTTATCCCATGGACAGTTGAAAGTTGGGAACTATTTGCAGAGCTTCTAATGAATATATTTGGAGATAATTCAGATGGAGCATCTCTCCTAAAATAAATCATAACCATCAAGAGACTACCTATGGAGATAATGGATGATTTCAATGTTCAATTCCACAAGACTTGGAAAAGTATCCCCAATGATATTTGACCACCTTTGGGTATGGTATTTATTAACTATCTAAAATATTTCAATTCTAAGATTGCCATGATGGTCAAGTCTAAAGGTAGGAATTCCCTACTGGAGGCCTACGAGATAGAATTCAAGCTAAAAAATATCTAATCCAAATAGGAAGGTTAGCCCTTAGACCACCTCTATCAATATTTCCTTCCATTCAGCCCTCTTATCATTCCTCTTTGACTATACATCCTACCACTTGTTCAACTCTTCTTATTGCATACTTGGAGAAAAATAAAACTCTCTCTCCTCTAGATACCAAAATGGATAAATTATTCAAAACTATGAAGGCCTTCTGATGGGGGACCAGGAAAATCACACGCTCACACTCACGCAATTCCCAAATTTTTCTTCTATTAAATCTGGAAAATACATACAAACAACCCATAGGATTTACAATGACCAACGCTCGGCTTGGTCTTCTCACTTCCACACTTTGCATGCAATCTCCGATCCACCACCCGATCTCATACATTAAACTAGGTTTTTATAGAGGCCCCGACCCTCTGAAACAACTTTCGCATTAATTGGGACACCCACTCGATTTATTACAAAGACTGGGTTTTTTTATAGAGGCCCCGACCCTCTGGAACATCAACACAAAAATCGAGACACCAACCCGATTTAAGACCCCACTCTGCACGGTCCCTGTCACCGCCGCTTCCTATCAGGATACTCTGTGCGCCCATCCTCTTCGTCTCCCACGCTCCTGGGTAATCACCCACTTTAACTGCACCTTGTGCCACGTGTCGTCCTTGACAACCTTTGAAAATACCGCCTGTCATGGTTTCCCACCATCTCTTTCTTCTTCGTCTTCTTCTCTCTCCGCCACAATATCACGACATTTCAGCCCCCCTGCGCTCCTTTGCATTTTTGGTCACGATATCGTGACATGTCGTGATATCGCGACCAACTCCCGCCTTGCCTTGGTTTTTCTTATGACATCGTGATATCGCGATGAAACTTCCTCGCCTTAGTTTTCAATTGATGTCGTGATATCGCGACCACCCTCTGCCTTTCCCTGCTTCCTTCTTTGACATCATGATCTCGTGACATCACAAAATCACGACGTCATGATTTTGCTACTGCTTTTGACTCCTACCTCTGCCTTGCCTTGACATCATGATTTTGTGACATCGTGAAATCGTGACGTCATGATTTCACTACTGCTTTAGACTCTTGCCTCTGCCTCGCCTTGACGTTACGATTTCGTGACATCATGAAATCATGACGTCGTGATTTTGCTACTTCTGACTTCTTCTACCTTGGCCTCCCTTCGATGTCATGATTTTGCGACGTCGCAAAATCGCGACGTCGTGATTTCGCTACAACTTTCAACTTTTGCCTTAGAAAAATTTTCTTTGCCTTCTTCTTCTTGAGCCGACTCTTCAGAAGTGGCCCTCCCGCCACTGGATGCCTCTGCATCTGGTGCCATTGGATGCTCCTGCATCAGACACTCGGGGTAAGTGGAGAAGTGATCTTCACTTCTGCATGGTCTGGTTGTTGCCTCCTGCAACACCCCCAAACATTCCTCTGCCTCTATAGTCTACTCCAACCCAGTCTCCTGGCTAGAATAACTTTTGTCTTCTACCGGACAGATTCTGCCACTGCTGCACACTTCCTCCTCTGTAGCCTTCTTACACTCCTTCTCTTGCCCAGAAAAATCTTTGTCTTCTTCCAGGCAAGTCCCAGCACTGCTGCACACCTCTTTGTCTACAGAATTTCATGGCTTCAACTTCTAAAGCACTCCATATTTTCTTCTACCAGTTCCTTCTCCCTGGCCTCTTCTTTTTAGTTTATCCTCATGCAGCTCCTTTTGTAGGGCCTTCACTTGCCTCTACAAATCTCTTATGAGTAGTTCCTCCTGCAGGGCTTGCACTTGCCTCTGCAATGCCTTGAACTCTCTCATGGTCATTATTTTTCCCACTGATCCTGGTGTAACTGCCTCATGTTCGATGATCTATTACACACTCAGGGATCCTAAACTCTCTCTCCTCTCTCAGAACCCTACCATAGATCCTGGCGCAAACTACCTCACGATCGGTGATCTGTTTATGCACTCAGAATCACTAGCTCTGATACCACTGATGGAGGACCGAGAAAATCACATGCTCACACTCATGCAATTCCCAAATTTTTCTTCTATTAAATCTAGAAAATACATACAAATAGCCCGTAGGCTTTACAATGACCAGCGCTCGGCTTGGTCTTCTCACTTCCACACTCTGCGTGCAATCTCCGATCCACCACCCGATCTCATACATTAAACTGGGTTTTTATAGAGGCCCCGACCCTCTGAAACAACTTACACATTAATCGGGACACCAACCCGATTTATTACAAAGACTAGGTTTTTTTATAGAGGCCTCGACCCTCTGGAACATCAACACAAAAATCAAGACACCAACCCGATTTAAGACCCCACTCTGCATGGTCCTTATCATCGTCGCTTAATGTCAGGATACTCTATGCGCCCATCCTCTTTGTCTCCTGCACTCCTGGGTAATCACCCGCTTTAACTACACCTTGTGCCATGTGTCTTCCTTGACAACCTTTGAAAATACCACCTGTCGTGGTTTCCCGCCATCTCTTTCTTCTTCTTCGTCTTCTTCTCTCTCTGCCACGATATCATGACATGTCGCGATATCATGATGTTTCAACCCCCCTATGCTCCTTTGCATTTTTTGTCACGATATCACGACCAACTCCCACCTTGCCTTGGTTTTTCTTGCGACGTTGCGATATCGTGACGAAACTTCCTCCTTGCCTTAGTTTTCAATTGATATCGCGACGTCGCGATATCGCGACCACCCTCTGCCTTGCCCCGCTTCCTTCTTTGATGTCACGATCTCATGACGTCGCAAAATTGTGACGTCACAATTTCACTACTACTTCCAACTCCTGCCTCCGCCTCGCCTTGACGTCACAATTTCATGACGTCACGAAATTGCGACGTTGCGATTTCACGACATTGCAAAATTACGACGTTGTGATTTCGCTACTACTTCTGACTCCTGCCTCCACCTCACCTTGACGTCATGATTTTGTGACGTCACGAAATCGTGACGTCGCGATTTCGCTACTCCTGACTTCTTCTACCCTGGCCTCCCTTCGACGTCGCGATTTTGCTACAACTTTCAACTTTTGCCTTAGAAAAATTTTCTTTGCCTTCTTCTTCTTCCTGAGCCGACTCTTCAGAAGTGGCCCTCCTGCCATTGGATGCCTCTGCATCAGGTGCCATTGGATGCTCCTGCATCACCTTCTATAACAATATCATAGCCCTAATTAGGTATTATAATGTCCAAAGGTTTCCCTACCATAGTTATTTGAATCCTTCTTTCCAACAAGGAAACCCAATTATTCGATCGCATTTAATTGGACTTCATAAGCCTTCATTTTTGGCCAACAAGAATCCTAGTCATTCTTACAATAGACAGTACCTGTATTGGTCCCAAACCAACAAATGACTACAAGATTAGCTAAGGACTTGTTTGCCACATACAACAACTACATTAAATACCTTAGTGGTTTGTACTATCCTACTCCCAACTATCCTTCTTCTGACTATTATGTTGGAACAAAATTTGAATTTGTTGGGACATCCGCTTATGACCATATTATTGCACATTCCTCTTGGTCAAAATCCCTAGTGTTGAGTTTGGAACTTATCTCTTAGTATCTGACAACACCATTAGATACCAATACCCTAACTCTAGAGCATACCTTTATTACCTAGGATGAAACATAAGTATATACTATGTCAAATGAAGTAGACCCCTCAAGTAGGAGACTGCAAGTTTGATTAGAGTATAACACTTATGTCAAGAGGAGGGATATTTAAGAGAAAGGGATACGTAGCCCAATAGAGGCTATATCTTAGAGTAAAGAAGCATATAATTGAAGGACCCCTCCAATTTAAGTTACATTATAATATTGGGTCTAAGAAATCCTAACAGTGATAATATCGACCCTTAAGCCTCCAAGGTATCCTCTTGAAAATCTACCAAGACCACCTCTAATGACAAAAAGGACTAGGATTCCAATAATTTCAATCATTCCAAGAGCTATTTTTTTCAAATCCTTCAATGTGGTGGAGCACCTAAGGAAGTCAACTTTAGCTATGCCTCTTTGATATGTCCTCTCTGTTCTAGAATAGATGAAGATCTTAGAAGAGGCCTTAAGGAAGCAAAAATAGCTTACTAGATAAGGGACACTTATGATGCTATAAAATTTAGGAATAGAGCCTAGCAGAACCAAGACTATGACATTCTACCTAACCTTGATCTATGAAGATCAACTGATACATTATTGCATAGTTGACTTAGGTCCAACATATTGGTTATGTCAAAATGTTAGTAGAGACACTCGACCTATCATTAGAGCATGCCAATAATAGGGTGGTGTAGTTATACATAACTTTAGTTCTAATTTTCACGTTAATTCATGACCTTTCTCTATCACTCCAAACATATATTGACTTAATAGTTCATCACGATATAGAAATGATTGATCTCCTACCCATATTTGAAATATACCTATTGAGAGACTTCATCACTAAGATCGAAGGATACTTGTCATTGGACTAGACTCACATGTTGCTTTGAACCAAGTATGGGAATAAGTTCACTATCTTGTTAGAACCCCTCAACATGCACCACATAGAGCAAATCCCAACTAAGGAGAGTGGAGAGGGGAAAATATACATAGAAAAAGAGGAGTTTTTGGACTCTGACTACTTCATGGACAAAGTACACCCAAACATACCTAATGACTATCTAGAGCAATTGGCCTCTAAGACATGGGGGTTGGATCTTGACAAATTTTACAAGCTAGCTGGCATAGGGTGATCTATCACCAGGTATTCCCATGTACATAATGTATATATTGTATATGGTTAATATTGTATGAAAATTCTCTTCTAGAAGTAAGATGCCAGATGGTCCCAAGTTGTATATCTTATGAAGTTTCTATTTAAAGTCTACAGCCAATATGAGAGAGGTCTTCATAGTTTCAAATTTAGTGACTTCTCTTTTCAATAGCTTGATGAAATCCTTTTGGCACCATCTGATCATTTTCAATTTTTGAATCAATCCATGTGGGTGGTAAAAATTTGGTGACTAGGTTTTTTTAATCTTCGACGGTAGCAAGTACATTTCCTAGTGAGTCTCACTATCCCCTTTAGTAATACTTAATTTTTAATGGATTCTCTCCTTTTTTGTATTTTTTGGGGGTATTTAGGGTATGCCCCATTAATTATAATGTGGGTACAATATGCATTTTCAAATATTTCAACCCGTACTCTAGGCAACAACTTGGGAGAGAATTGTTGGATTGTTTTGTAAGTTTCCCATTCCGTACCCACTCTCTTGTTAGTGGGACCACATAGTTCCTATGGAGGAAAATATGCCTATTGTGGATGTTGTTAGTAAAAACCAAGATGTGTTCTCTTAGTTCTTTACTTTCTTTTTGTTCTTGTATTTCTCTACTCAGCCCTTTTGTTTTTTAGTTTTAAATTGTGCATGTTTTCTACTCTTCTTGGGTGGGTTAGATCCATGTTCGTTTATCTCTGGATTTTTTATGGAATATTTAGCTTCTAGGTTATAAAATGTTTGGGAACCCTTTCAAAACCACTTCTATTACCTAATAAAAATATATTAATATATGTATATATATTTAGAAAAGGGATATTTTTGTATTGAAAAAGTGTTTCAAAGTACAAGTAGGTCACTCAATCTCTAAAGTAGAAGCTTAAAATATAAATATACTATCCATCTAATCAAGAAGATTTTTTTTGGGAAGTACTTCTAAACAAAGTATGCTTGCACCCAAAAAAGGCAAAAAAATTACATCAGTCTCAAGACTAAATGCAAATTACACTAAAGACCAAGTAGTACCTACCATTGCATCCCATATCATCAGTAGTTGAAATTCCTAATTTTATATAAAATCCTAATGGCACACGATTCAAGTCTAGATTGTTAGAAGACATTGATGCTTAAACACTACTTACGAAAGTGTAACCTGATAATTTACCACATAATAATAGCTCAAGAGGTCATAATTAATGACACTTGAAACACACCAGTTGGATATCAAAAGGTACAAAGTCCCTCTGGAAGCTTAAAAATCATCATATATCACTTAGAAGGTCTATCGAGCGAACAACAAGACAACTGCCACACCAAAATATGAGAGGGAACAATGAAAAATTAAGCCTTTGGTTATTCAATGTTGTAGTCTATAAAAGGAGGACACTCTCTACCTTAACATTGTGTGCTGCAAACTAAAGCTATTTTCCAAGGAGGGGATCCCCTCACTTCAAAGAATGTATTTTGAGGAAAAGGCTACACATAGGATGCGTAAAGAGAAAAAACCTAAAACTTCCACAATTCATCTGGTACCAAAGATGTTGATGAGAAAGAACCTTTGAAGGAGGTTGTCGATAAAATTAAAACTCCCTATACCACAAGGAAAAAATAACCACCTAGACTTGATGAAAAAATAAATGTAACCTTTCCAATGGTATCTAAGCCATCCCTCATAGAAATTAGGACCCCGAAACCTTTCCAATGATATCTAAATGGGCTCTATAATTGGCTAGGATACAAAAAACTCAACAACCTTGAATCCACCCTCCAACTTGAAGAGTAGGAAATAGGAAAAAACAAACCTTTTTTGGGGACATAATTTCAATGACACATGTATCCCATGGTACTTTCTATAGAGCCTAAGCAATACGCCTTGCAAAAAAAATCCATAAAATGAGAAGGTAAACAAGAATATCTTAGAACATAAGATTGAGATCGATAAGCTTGTCAAAGCTTGCTAAACCATATAAATGGTATCTTCTAAGATCGTGGTAAAAGGCTAAGGAAAGAAAACCTAATAAAGTGGTAGCCCTAAGGTATTATACATTTAACAAGGAGAAATATCAAAGATAAAAGTTAAATTTTTAAATCTTCTCACTCAAAGGGTAGTTCCCACTTAGGAATCTCAAATTTGAGATGGTAAATCATCCTTGCTCCCTTCTCACCCTCCCATTTGGTATAATATTTTTTATTTTTTTAATCTCTAGCTTCCAAATTTTGACTTTGTGGCCAAGTCCAAGGAAATAATTTTTGGGTTCATTCCATTTTTAGTAGGATGAAAGGCCTTTGGAGCCACTAATGATATAGGGAAGTTTTCCCTATAACCCCACTCCACTTAAAGAATACTTAATCAAAATTGGGATGAACCAAAGAATATAGTCGAAAGGTGCTTCCTATATTAATTCAAAAGGATAGATATATTAATGAAATTTAAACAAGCTCATAAGTTGCATTGACCATTAGATATTCTATCTATGGTTGTTGCTCCTCTTCCACTCTAAATTAGTTGCGTCAAAGGTGCTAAGGCTTGTGGGTTGTTGATTTCTAATCTAATGGTCTGCATGGTCCTTTTGATGGATGAGAGTGTGGAAAATAAGAGAAGGCTCTAACAAATCCTAGATCTAGATATATTGTGACTATTCGGGAGCCCAAGAAGGAGAGTGATAGTGGTTAAATGATGAAGGCCTTCTATTAGCCAAAGGATGTTCCATATCACCTAAAAACACATGGAAACTATATGTTCAAGGAGAGAAGTAGGTAAAGGAGAATTTAAAAGGAACACCTTCCATTAGCCACAATGCTTGAATTTTATTTCCAATCCTATCATATCCAATCACATGCTAGCCATAACAACCACCCACAATACGCATGAGCCTACCCTAACAATCTATGCTAGTTAGGGTGGCCATACCCATCGCATCAGCAAGATGATGCATTCCAAGAAAAACATGGTGGATAATTAATGACACATCCACCCCAACATAGCAGAAAAGAAATGAGTCAACAATAAATTATCATCTAAAGACCTAGAACCTATTGATATTTATGGCCTCAAATCTAGATATCTCAAAGTTTTTATTTCTAGTTGTATAAGTATTTTGGTTGTAGGATAAAAGATAAACTATAGGTCTTCTATGTAGAACTTTAGAGGGAAGGAACCCTCCTTTTGGCTTATAAATAGACCCAAATTTTATTGTAAAGGTATTGAGAGTTGTCTACTCATGCCTAGTACTTGGCCTTGTAGGATCATCCTTTCACCTCCATTTCTTCTTGATTGTAACAAGGAAAACCTGAACCTTGGCTTTCTACCTAAGGAGCATCAAACCCTCCAAGCCTCATTGTATTGTAATCATTTTTGGCATATTAATGGAAGTTGTGACTAATTTTGTTATATCCTCCTTTTCTTAACTTGTTTTTAATTCCTAGCAATGTGTTTGTTTGGTTGTGTTCACTTAGTCATAGGATTACATGTTTCATGTTTATTATTGCCTCTTGTTGTAGTCATAAGTAAGTATTTAATTCTTTGGCACATCGCCTCCATAGCTCAGGTTTAAATTTTCTACAAGTATTAAATTTTCCTATTTTTAACTTTCATTGCAATTCCTTTTCTTATAAAATCCCTTGGCATCAACTCATGGAGGTATCTATGCATCAAGGATTAATTTTAATGAGTTGACCTCGACTAAAAACCCTAAATTTTGCCCCACAAGTGATCTCATGTCTATGGTGCTTACTGTTGTTTTTCTCTACATGAGGTATAGGTGCATCTGGCTTGTTAGGCCCTTCATCTTGGATTGATGAGTGCATTCAAAGATGACAATAATTTTATTATTAGAAATGATAATAGAAGGTATTACATAATGATAAAGAATTTGGTTTAGGATGAATTTAGACATTTGAGAATTAGTGACAGTGGATAAAGGTATAGCCTCTACCCATTTGGAAAAATATTATGTAGGAGTGATATTAAATTTATGACCATTAAAGGATGTAGGATTAATCTTGCCAATAATTTCAAGACCCCACATGGAGAAGGGCCAAGATAAAGTGATTGGTTGAAGACCTTGTGAATTAGCATGGATAATTTTATCATGGCATTGGAATAAGAATATTTCTCCATAGAAGACCAATAATATCCTAAATGAAGGAGCTTCTTGACAATTCCATTGTCATTAAAATAACCACCACATGATCCTTCATGAGCTTCTTAAATGATTTTTTTTGTTTCATCCATGGTTAGGCACCACAAAAATATGTCATAAAAAGTGTCAATACAAAATATCTTTGATGATCACAAATTTTCAAGCATTTCTTCGCAAATATTTTCATCCATTATGATATAAGCCTTCCAACAAAGTTCCATCCTTGAGGAAGACACAAATATCCTTGAACCAAGGATTGGAGGGGATAAATGATTCTTTGATAGCAAATACATCTAGAGATGATTGCCTAGAGTTGAAGGTTGTCAGTTCTTTGAATTGATGAGTAATGATCATAGCTTGATCATCATCTAGATCCAAAAGGATAAGGGATGTTGTCTTAGACATAGTGTTACCATGGCAATTACTATATCATGGGATGGATTCCATGGTTATTTATCAAACATTATCATAATATTTGTAACAATATCCTTATAAGGTTTTAAATTTTCATCCTTAGTGTAGTAAACACCATTAACTTTGCTAACCACAAGTTGAGAATCCCCAAAGTCAGATATTTAGATCTAGATTTGTGTGATATTCAAAAATGAGGGATTCATATTTTGTAGTATTATTTATCCAAGATAATCATTCTTTTGAGGGGTAACTAAAACAAGTCTTGCTCTTGCACCCTTTACTCAATGAGTTTCATCAAAATATAAGATCCAAGAGTCTTGAGACTTAGTTTCAATGGTGAAGACACATTCATTTGTAAGATCCACAACAATAGGATGGGTTGCTTCTAGTGGTGTTGTGACCAATTGATCTACAATAACTTGGCCTTTGATTGATTTTTAACTAATAAATTATAGATCAAGTTGACTAAGGTTGATAACTCGTTTGATAGTTTACCCTAACATATGAGGTTTGGACATAATATAGCATAGAGGATTGATCCTTGTGATAAAAAAGGTCTTATAGGTGAGCATGTGATGTCGTATTTTTTAGGATGTGAAAACCATAGTAAGGCAAAGTCTTTCTAAAAGTGTATAACAAGTTTCATAACTAATGAGAGTTCTACTAATATAATAGATTACACTTTCTTTTTGTTGATCATCGTATGGGATAGCATTGTTAGCTTTTTGAGTTGTATGCTAAAAGGAAATGGAGCCACAAGTAATGAAATAAGAGTGCAACAATATAGCTATGATAATGGAAGCTAAATAAGCATGAAACTAAGACATGATACTTCAGAAATAGCTCACATAACAACCATTAATGAAGACTCACAAAAATGGAGGAATACATACAACATGAAGCTCTCACACTCTACTAGTGGATATTGTAGAGGATACTTACTTCCTTACAATGAGCCCTATATATAAGAATATAAGTTACTTGGGCCTCACTCTTCCTAAGTGCATGAGGGACACATGTCCTTTTACATCATTGTACATATACAACATGCATATGGACACTTGTCTATTTATTACTTTCCACATTCTAACACTTGTGCATAGGTTACTTCTTCCTCAAGTAAAACCTATTATAATAATCTACCTAAGGTGGTACATAGACATGTACCTAAATAATTTAATAGACTCTAACTCTAACAAGTATGGAACCTAGATAATAGGTTGTTGCAACAATGTATAGTAAAAAAGGCTTGGAAGGATTAGGAGGGGACATGAGATATGCCTTTAAGGCATAAAAATCTACTTGAAACTCATCATCCCATAAAAATTCTACATCCTTATGCAAAATATTAGAAAAAGGATTTTTATTTATCTGCAAGTGATATAAACCTTCTAATGGCTTGGTGTTTGCCTTGAAGGCTATGTAGTTTAGTTGAATTATGTGTTAGAGGCACATCAGTAATGGTTGATATCTTATTAATATATACTTCAATGTCATACCAAGACAAAATTAATCCTAATAGTTTACCTAATGTCACCCAAAAATACACTTAGAGGGTTTGAGGTGCACTTTATATTCTCTTAATTTTTCAAAGATATGCCTTAATTCTAGGACATAATCTTCATGATTGATTGATCATTCAAGAATATATTAAACATTATCTTCCATCATTTCATGCATCATATTATCAAAGATGTAGGTCATGGCTCTTTTATAGGTAGCACATGCATTATTTAATACAAATGACATTACTTGATAGCAAAGGTACCCCATGGGGTTATGAATGAAGTATTGGTTTGATTCTTAGGGGTAATTTTAATTTTATTATACCTTGAGAAGCCATAAGTTAAGGATAACATACCATAGCTAGAAGTAAAATTGACAATGATATTGATATTTGGTAGATGAAAGTCATCTTTAGGGTATTGCCTTATTAATATTCCAAAAATTGATACACACTCTAATGGTTTCCTCTTTCTTGGAAACAAGAACAATATTGGAAATACAATTATTATAGTCAATGGCTTTGATGAATCCAACATCAAGGAGCTTTTAAATTATTTAACAAGCAAGGTAACTTTAGGATGCAATTTGTTAAGCTTTTGCTTAACAAGTTTAGCACCAGGTCAAACTACAAGGTGATGGACAACTATAAAGGGATCCAACCAAGGCATGTTAGTCTTGAAACTCAATTAAAATCTTGGTAAATTTTTCTCACTCATAAAGGGTTAAAGCCTTACCCAAACTAAGGATTTTAGGTAAGTCAAGAGTTCTGATGTTGATATCAATATTTTATTCAATAAAAATATGGGATTCATCTTTGAATTGAGGATGAGCTAGTAATATTCCTAACTATTTGAGATATTTGAGAGCAAGGGATGGTTGATCACCATCCTCAAGTTTAGAATATTCAATATTAGTTACATAGGAAAAATACCCATCAAAGAAGAAGTCATCTTGAAAAAATTTCTTGTGGGGGTATCACATAAAATATCTCCCTGCATAGTCTTCCAAAGTAGTGATTAATTTAGGATAATTTTTTTTTATAATACTTATGGTAGTGAAAGGTGTTGATGGTAAGAGAGAAGGTTCATCATCATTATCATCCTATTATAATCCACTACTAGAGGTGAATTCCTCATAGGTAATGGCATCATCATCATTAATATCGAATGGCAAAGGTTGATATTTTTTAAGGATATATCTTATCCCATAATGACTGGGCCATAATTCTACTTCTAAGGACTCCTTTATTCCTTTCTTGTGAGACCCAAGGGATTTTCTTTGATATACCATATTGGTGAGCATTTTCTTGGGAAAAGAGTATAAATTTAAAAAGTAACATGTCACAATTTACTTCTCAATAGGATAAGGGTTACTACCATGGATTTTCTCTTCATGGGAGGTTCCCACATAGGTGAATGTACATAATTCTATGTGCATTGTTTCACCTTTCTTGTAAGGCAAACCTAAGGTTCTAAGATAATGTGGTAGCTTAGAAAGATCTACAATGGGTTCACTAAGATGAATTAAGTTACTCGTTTCAGGTTGATTACTTATGTTTATCTATTTATCAATTTTAGTTTTAGATTTGATCATTAATAGTTATAGATTCAAATTCATTAGTAATTTAAGAAGAATATGAAGAAGTATTGTTCAATAGGATAGGGGTAAGAGAGGTACAAAGGTTAGTTTTAGCAAGGCTCACCTCAACCATTGTAAATAGGTAAAAGGTCGAGGGTCAATTGGAATATGGATGAGTTTGTTATTATATTCATAGTTGATATATTTATGGAGAGTTGAAGAGACAACCCTAATTGCATGAATCCAAAGGCATCCTAGAAGAAGATTATAAGTGAGTTCACAGTGTATGACATAGAAGAGAGTATTGAGGATGTAGGGTCTAAATTTAGGGGGTAAGGTTTTAGCCCTACTACATTCTTGGGTTCTATTATTAAAGGCTCTTATGACAAGGTCATATTTTTCAAGGTGTTGTTCCCCCATACCAAATATTTAATCAAATTAAAGGCTATAAACATTCAAGGTAAATCCGTTATTAATAAGAATTAATTTAATAAACAAATCACCTATGTAGCTTGTAAAATAGAGAAGTTTCCCATGCATGGAAGGCGAGGTGAGGTCATCTTCATAAAAATATATAGTAGCATGATTTATTCCAAGGGACCAAACTACATTGGCAAGTTTATTAGGTTGCATGTCTTACGATACAATTTGTTCACTTAAGATTTTTAATAGGGCCTCTCCATGGGTATAAAATGTTTGAAGAAGCTCCAAGAGAAATATTTTAGTAGGAGTATTACCTAATTGTTTTTAAGGTCAAAGGTTCCTTTAAATTGATTTTGAGGTTTTATAACAAGACGTCGTCCTTAAAAAGAGGGAATTTTGTTAGCTCGAAGGACCAAATGCAGTTGAGAGGGTTGTTTAGAATGTTAATATTTTTGTTGTTGTCTATTGGTGACATAAATGAAGGAAGGAATCATACTTATAATATTTTGAAGAGGAGGTGGGACATTATGGTAGGAAATATTATTAGTTTTTTTTATTATGATTAGGTTGTGGGTTTTGGAAGATACCCATACTTTATTAGATGAGGTCTAAGGTGTAGCACCACTAGGGATAAAGTGACTACTATCTAGTAGGTCTTAGACAAGATATTTAAGGCACTTACATCTATTGGTGGTATGGCCATCTAATCAATGAAAATCATAATGTTCATTTGCATTATACCAGTATGCGGTCCTACCTAAAATTTTTATGGATGGAATTTCAAACATCTTAGCATCTAATAGTTTCTTAAGGATAGAGGAAATAAGTGAAGAACACAATCTTATACTGAGAGGAGGGCGTGAATAGTATAAGATCACTTTTTACTTTTTTCTCTCAAACCAATATATGCAATATAAATATAGCAATATCAACAGCAGTAATCAAAGTAATGTACACAACACCACACACAATAGAGACACCACAATTTACGTGGTTCATCCAATGCGGGCTACTCCACAGAGAATATATTTTACTAAAAAAATTTCAATTAATCTTTTGGGAATACTTTCCCAATTACAATTTTTATGGACCTCTATCCAAAGGAGATGTTGATGCCCTAAATTTGGTTTGTGGATATCTATGCACAAGAGAACTCCTTCTCCTCTACTCTGGTTGGTGATCCTCTAGAAGACACTGCCTCCACTACATTTACTGGTGGATATCTCTCCACTTGAATACTCTTGTCCTCACTGAGAAGACCTGTCCTCAATGTCCTGGTTGATGGATCTCTATCCACTAGAGACTTTGTCCTCTTTAATCTATCACCTCCAAAGCTCTACCTCAAACTGAACTAAACTCGGTACAATTGGTCTAACACAATTCTTATCAATATCTACACTAAACACAATCCAGTTGGTCTAGCATAATTATTTTTAATATCTGCACTAAACATAGTATAATTGATCTAGCACAAATATTCTCAATCAAGCTCACTCAAATTTGCACTAAACCCAGTCCAGTTGGTCTAGCACAAATCTGCTCAACTCTGCACTAAACACAGTCTAATTGGTCTAGCACACATCTACTCAACAAGCTCACTCAAATCTGTACTAAACATAGTCCAGTCGATCTAGCACAAATCTACTCAATCTCTATCTCAGGTGTGGTACAAACCTGTCCTTAAATATGATCAACAAGTCCACATAGAACTTGCTCAACTCTGCTCAACAAGTCCACATAGAACTTGCTCAACTCTGCTCAACAAGTCCACATAGAACTTGCTTAATCTGCTCAATAAGTCCATACATAACTTATTCAAATATTCTCAAAAAACTCACTCAGATGCTTAAATATGCTCAAAAAGTCCACACAAAACTTGTCCAATATGCTCAATAAGTCCACACAGAACTTATTCAAATCTACTCAACAAGCTCACTCAAAACTTGCTCAAATCTGCTCAACAAGTCCACACAGAACTTGTCCAATATGCTCAATAAGTCCACACAAAAATTATTCAAATCTACTCAACAAGCTCACTCAGAACTTGTCCAATCTCATAGAAACATAAAGAGAATTTTTAGAGACTCAATATTCTCTATACTCATCACTATGCTCAATCACTTTCAATCACTCTCTTAGAAACATAAGGAGAATTGTTACAGACTCAATATATTTCGACTCAATGCTCAAAAACTTTCTCTACTCAAATAAAAATATAGAATAGTTTGTTTTATGGAACTTGAACAATCACTTAATACACCCACTTGACTAGGCTCAACCAACTTTACTCAACCAATCACTCAAGAAACAACCCTTGCTTACAAACCCTAGTCCAAGTATGTAAACATCAACTCAAAATGTTTCCAACAATGCTTAACAACAAATCTCACATAATAATGATACTCATGTTCTTTTCAAATCCTAGTTCAAGTTCTTTGCACACCAACTTACTTCAACAACAATGCTCATAAATCAATCTTCACATAACAATGATACTCATGTTCTTTTCTAACTCAAGTTCAAGTTATATGCACAATCCAATGGATTCAATGACAATGCTTATAAAACAAGGTTTTAATCACAACTCTTAATTTCAAAAAACCTTGAAGCATTAACTCAAAAAGTTTTGAAAAGGAGACCCTAATCAAATCCTTTTCACTCCAAACTTTATTTTCTAGTGAGCCATTCAATCAACTCAACCAAAGAAGAATTTTCCCATACCTTTTGCTTGACAAGTAGTTGATCTGACAAATCTGCCACACTCGCAATTACTTCTTTGCCAATCTCAATAAGGGTTAGAAAAATTTAATAATAACACTATGCAAAATGATGATCCATAATACGCCTTATTACTCCAACTCAAAAATAACATTCATCATAGTCTTCTTTAAAAGAAAAACCCTTTAAAAGAAATTAATGCTCAATAGACTTAATATATCACTATATAAATTAAGCCTCCACACAATCTCCTTATTCCTCCTTATCATTTATTTCATTTAATTGCCTTTTAAAACCTTTAAAAACCCTTATTACTCCTAACATGCATTAATAACAAACCTTAGGCAATTAATTAAAAAAAAAAAAACCTTTGCACTTGGTGGGTTTCAAACCCCTCACCAACACCTCTACGAATGCCTTAGCCGTGGGCTCCATGACCATGTGTGCCCCATGCACATTTGAAACAAAGAAAGGGCTTCATGCCCTATCAACCTTCGAATGGCACCTTTCAAAAAATGAACAACCAAAACTTTTCACCCTTCGCACGCCTCAACGGGATTCGAACGCGAGTCCTCTTCCCCACAAGCACCTTAAAACCACGTGCACTGCCAATGGACCACCGAGTCCACCTTGCTTGGAACCTCCAAGCCCCTTGAATTTTTGCTTATGCCTTCAGATGAAAAAGGGTGTTTCGTCTTCTTCCACGTAGACCCTCCAAAATTCACAATGTTCTCAAGAGTGCAAATTAAAATCGATTAAGGCATATATTTTTCAAAGGTCTTTGTGGCCTCCTTTTATACATGAAGTCATATTTGACTTCGAACATCGACGCTTCTATTTATTCGACGTTGAAACTAATTAAAACCTTTATGAGTGGGGCTTTGATGTGATGATGTCAGTCCATCATTTATTATTTATAAAGTTAAATCTAAAGATTTAACCTTTATATTTATAAATATAAACTTTGGCTTATTAAAGCCATCCATGGGTTTTAATATTGCATTCAATTTTATGCCTTTCTACCAACATGGGTCCTTTAAATTCTTGGAGGACTTAATGAAACTGATTTGATCTTCCATGATGGGTTTACCACTGACCCTCATAAGATGATATTTTGCCCACATATTTCACAACCTTCTGCATTGTTTCTAGTGCCAACAAAGATGTGTTCCATGCAATTAATGACTCCTTCCTTTGTTCACTTGGGAAACAATGACACTATTTCACCTTGAAGTCAATGACAACTAGAATAGCTCAAAACGTCCAACAAGAGGTTGATCCATATTATTAACATTCCTCTTAGAATTTTGTTATTTATCTAGAAGTAGCTTTTTGGCACGTCCTACAATATTCACATTATTATTTTGGTGATTATTTATAACACCATCACACACCACATATTTTTCGTATATTGAGACTGAGTATTTCTCTTCTTCCTTCTTAAGTATTAATTATCCTCTTCTTATAAGGAAATCTTCACTTCTAGATAAATCTGTAACTTGTTTAAACGACATTATAGTGGTAATTTCTAGCTCATAAGATATTTGGTCTTGTAGGTTTCTAATGAAGATATCCAAAAGATCTTTAGGAGGGGGAGTAAATTGAAGTTATCCTACTATTTTTTTACACTTTGTTAAGAAATCATAACTTTCATCCTTGGCTTTCTTCAATTGATTTATATCTCCAAGGCTAACCTTTTGCTCAACATAGCCAAAAAAATGATGGGCAAACATCTTGGCTATTTCTTAAAAGCTCTTAATAGAATGACATAATAGTTGATAATACCATTCTAGGGCAATATTGCGAAGGCTCTCAGAAAACATTTTTAATAATATGTCATTATAAGCAATGTCATGGCAAGTGGTTTGACATGCCCTAACTTGCTCAATATGATCTTCCATACCCTTATACATGGGAAGTTATGGTGCTTGAAAGTTAGAAGGGTATGGATGACTTGCTACTATAGGATCCATAGGTTGATTACACAGGTCTTTATAATATTATGCATAACTAGGGGATTGAATGGTATCCATACATTGAACAAGTTGTTTTACCATGGTGGCCAAATTCTAAACCTCGGGGTCATGATTAGTAGGTTGTAAGGCCAAAGGTGTTTGATTATAGTAAGATTGATATATAGACACATTTGTCTAAGATTATTTAGGATAAGTGGAGGTTGATTATAAGTATTTGATGTAGGGATTTGAACAAATTTTTGGTTTGGTGTGAAGGTATGAGAAGAAGGATTATTATAAGGATTAAAGTATGGTTCAAAATGAGGAGGATAATTGGATTGGTTTTTTTGGGCATAGAATAAATATTATTAATTCTTGAAGTCTCTTCAAAAGGTGGTATAGAGGAAGGATTGCCTATAGTATGTGGAGGTTGAGGTATCCCACCACCTATAGTTGTAGTAACAATTATACATTAACATAATTTGCATATGATGTATTAGTATTAAGGGTATATTAATTAGGATTTAGGCTTGTTGGGGGTTGGTTTTATAAGGGGTTGATGTTTATATTTGATTGGTGAAGAGACATAGAACTAGAATTAGGGGCTTGAGGTGGGTTTAAGAGTCCTCCTTCATTGAAAATAATTTCTCTTTCTAAGGATTTTTCCATGATTTATTTGTTGTTCCTTAGAAAAGCTATTATATGATTCATATAATTAAATTTTAATCTACCATGATCATCTTCCTTAGGATTAATGGAACCTATGGTTAAATTCTCATCATATTCTTCTTCAAAATTAGGGTTTTTCCTAGAAACTTGGTTTTCATTGTCATCCCATATGGGAGGTTGATTGATATCTATAATTCATTTTCTACTATGGAGATTATATTCTCTAAGGGGCATAGGGTTTTAAGATTGAAATTAATTAAATAGAGTTGTAATTAAGAGAAAAGGAATCCCGATATACCTACTAGGCTAATATACCTATTAGTATGTGGAAGAATCTTGGTCCCCTTGATATATATGAGTTTACATGAGGGAAAACCTTGAGGTAAGTGGATAAGGAATGGTATGAGTATCAACCACACCCAAATACATAGCCAATGATAATATGAGAGATAAAATGTTCTTTTTAATCTTGATTAAATGAGCTAATCTACACAAAAAAAAACTAAGTGGTTTTATTTAGGTTTAAATATACTTTAATCTTAAATTAAGTGAAAGTTTCAAGGCAAAGGAGGTGTTCATGTCTGATTCACCAAGATATATACATGTAAAATTAGGGATTTGTGAGCTAACCTTGTGGGGAGCCTACTCTCAATGTTCGGTTTGTTGTTTGAGAGTGTTGAGTATCTAAGATTTGTGTGTACTTTTGAAAACACCTAAGTTTAGTTTTGAAACAAAAGACTATGCTAATGGTAAAGAAATTTTAAACTAAATGAATCAAATAAAATTCATGAAAATAGATGTCTATCCTATATGATTTTTTATTCTTGTTAAAATACAAGAAACTAAAATTTTCCTTTCTCTTTGAGCAATTGTCCAAAAGAATACACAAACAAAGGCTATCCTAATGAAGACTACATTAGATTCAAGTTTGAATGCTTAGATAAATAGAGGAAATAAGTAAATAAAAGAAGCTAAGCTAAAGGTTCTTTAACTTTTTATTTTTTTGAATGTCTTAAAAAAAACAAAAATTAAAGACTTAGCCTAAGTATTCCTTGATTTCTTTCCTTTAAGGTGTTTAAGAGGTAAACTGAAAACAAGTAGAAATAAATAGAAAGAAAACAATAAAATTTGCAAATAAAGTTACCTTTACCGATGTTTGAAGTAGAAACATTTCTTGGGTTTGTTAAGCCATGATTTTATGCTATCATGCCTTTCGAGATCAAATTACAATCTCACAATACCTACAAAATAAAAAAGGAACATGACAAAGTGATTAGTTTTTTGAGGGTATGCTATGGGCAAGAGGATAGAAAATCTATTTGGTTGAATAGTCAAACCCTTGAGGTCCTTTAGATGACCTAAAATTAAAGCAAAAAAACAACTATGAAAGCATAAAAAGTGGAATCATGCCTTGTGAAATGTATGGTGTGATTCTATGCAAATAATACCATGCAAGAAACTAGAGTGAAAGTTCTAGGTTTTGCAAGGTTCTTAGTTGATATGTTAGGTGAAAGTATGTCTTACATGAGAGATGTCATGTTTTTTCATATGAGCAAAGTATAAAGGGACATATTGCAAGTTATAAAATCTTTAGTCTGGATGAGAAATAAATATGTAAAACTTAGACTAGGGTTGTGATGATGTTACGAGAAGGGTTATTTATAGTAATGGTTCAGATTTGTATGACAAGTAGAATCATACCTTATATTAGGTAAGTTAGGTTTCTACTTTTATGGGTAACATAGAAGGAATAAAGAAAGAATGACTAAGTTCTATAAGAAGAGGGATGGGTAAGGAGCAGAGAAATAGGGCTAAAAGGGAAGAGGTTGAGGCTGATGAGGCAAGGAAGCCAAAAATATTTCCCCTAAGTCCCAAGTAGGAAAAATCATACCTTGCACCAATTTAGGAATATTTTTACCCTATGAGCCTGCACAAGGGAGTGATGTGCTCAAAGGTTGAGGGTAGGCTAGAAAATCATCCAAGAATTTTTGGTAGGTAAGAAATTCAAGGATAAAATCTTGCTACAACTGCAAAATGATCAAAAATCCACTAGAACTTCAATTTAAATGGATTATTGCTTAAATAAGAAACACTAAGGGATTTAGATAGCAAAGGTGAAATGATCATAAGAAAATTAGAAATGTTAGAATGTAAAACAAGGTAAAAAAATCAAAGAAAGGCAAGGTGAGGAGAGATAACAACCAAACAATGTGGTGAAATTTCTCTCTTACCCCTAAGAGAATCTTCAAAAGATAATATGAGCATAATGAGCACAAGGAGAGCTTGAGAAGAGAATTTGCCAAAAATTTTGTAGCTTGAGAGTGCTTATTGAGAGGGCATTCCATTGTATCAATTTATAGACCTTGTGGTATTATAAAGGGAAGCTAGGTGCATTCATGAAGGATGGAAAATATGGAAAGATTTCAAAATCCAATCCTTGAAATAGATGGAAGCAAATCCAAAAATGGAATTTAAGGAGGATGAAAGTAGATGGCAGAGATTTGATGTAGAGTGATGCCACTATTGGCTTATCATTTGAGAGGGGTAGATAATCTAATAGTTTCATTCATTGGCCTCAGGTCATGGAATTGCACCTTCGCTTTTGATGTTGTGATTTTATGGATTTGAAAATTACATATCAACAAGGTGGGAGGAGGATTGTGCCTTGAAAACTATGTGGGAATATTGCAAGCATGGATTCACACCTTTGATTTTAAACCCATGATTTTACTAAAATAGGTAGAATGCTTAGAAATTAAGGTCAAAAAGGCTAAATTATGTTATTTACATGCTTAACGGATAGCTTGATAAATTGGATGATCCAGTTTTGGGTATCTATAGTTACATTTAATGCCTTCTCTCCATTGCCCTCTTAGCTTAGATTATAGGGGGTGCTACAGTTATTGTAATCTAATATTGTTTAGGCCAAGGTCAAATGTGTAATGAGGTGCTTATGAGAACCGTTTAGGTAGCCTATGGATATTTTATTATGTAATCCTATGGGCATTCCTTAATTATGTAAGCCTACAAAACCCTCTCATATTTCACCCTTAGTGGTATTGGTTAATCCACATTTATGGATAACCTCCCTTAAAGGGTAATCTATTATTTTTTTGTAAGGTTAATCTCAAGTTTAAGTTTATGTTTAACTAAGGTTAACCTCTCAACGAAGATTTGGTATCACTATAAATACCCCTCAATGAGTATCCATTTGTATGATGAATGTGAAGAAATATGATATATTCGGGTGTCTATGTGCACCCACCCTATCCTTCTTATGGTCTCTATTTGTTTTCTTCATGGCATTTAGTATTGCTATCTCTTAATTGTATTCTTCTTCTTTTAAATATATTATTATGGTGAATGAGTGATTTTTGAATATTTTTAAAAAATATTGTAAATTTTGTTATCAAATGAGCCCTATTATCATAGGTTAATAGTTTCCAAGATCTAATAATGTCTCAAAAACTCATAAAACCATAAAAATAATAATATTGCACAATAACAAAATGAAATATTTATTGAAAATACCTCTACTAAAATCATGCATAATTGCTATGCTTCTTCGATACATGATACAAAGCTTTGTCTTCAATATAAATTTACATGAGAATCTTCATATGCACTTGAATCTTGACGTTTTCTCTCCTTAAAATCACAAGAGAACCAACTCTTCATATTTACCTCTTTACATAATAAATATCACATATTACATAATGGTAAAGTCTCTCATGATTGCACATAACTCCTTACTTCTAAACTTAACACATCACTCTCATAACTCACTCTTACTAACAAGACACTTCATATATATAACTTCTCACTTAGTTACATTATAAATATTCACACTTAACAACTTGACACATACTATAGACTCAAAGAATAAACATACACCCTAATCTAAATATTTACAAAGGGATAAAAATAGTATAGTACCCCCAAAACGCCCCCTATTACATTATTTGGTATGAAGTCCTTTTGCCTTTGATCTCTTTTTCTTCTTCATGCTTGCTTCAGGTTTTGATACTATATCTATCTCTTTAAAATTTTAATTGCATTATTGAAGAAGTCATCAAAGAATATGTTGTTATGTTCTTTCACCATAAAAGTCTTATGTTCAATATATCATTTCTTCTTAAGTTGCTCTTGTGGCAATTTTTTTTTTTAATAGGTTGAAAAGTTGGAAACACATCAGGAGCCACCCTCCCCATGAATTTATCTTGGATCTTCGCTAGGAGATCCGAATTCATTTTTCCATTGTGATGTCCCTATCGAGACTACAAAAAACATAAAGTTTTTTTAATAGGGTAAAAAGAGGTTTTTAAGATCCCCAAACCTGTACATCAAGTTGTGTAAGATAGTACAATATGTTGCAACAACCTTACAAAATACTATCATCCACTTACTACTACAACTAAACCTTAGAATACCGCATATTGACAAAACAAATTCCAAAATATGATAGATTAGTAGACCACTTTCAAAATAGAAACTTAAAAAAAAATTGTAGCTACCACTCAATTATAACAAAAACAACAGTCCATAACCGTTGGGGTTATTACGAAGTTTGTAGCTGATGGGTCTTTTGAGTGTTGTTCTTCTATACCATAGGTTCTTCCTCCTTTAGAGTGGAAATATCTAAGAATATATTTTTGCACTTCAAGCTCCTAAGGTAATATCTAGTTGTAACACATTTTGTATGATCTTCATTTTTAGAAAACTAATTGTCATCGATTATTTCATAATTAGCTTCAAGAATACTATTTGAGGTGCTAATATTTTCCATGGAACTAACTGGATGGTCTTTAGTATCCATTTGGATTTTATCAATAATCCAATTTGAATTCTCCTTTCAAGGTTGAGTCTTATGTTGCTCACTTGATTTCTTATTGGACAATTGGCACAATTGCAGGATGAGCTTATTCCTTATGAACTGGGACATTTGAAGGTTGAAGATCATTTATGTGTAGGACCTTCTCCTCTACCAAGGAGAAATCAAATTATTATCAGATGACCATACATCTCTTATTTAGATGGCCATATTGCTAACAACCATAAAATCTCAGGGTTAAGTTTTCATATTCAATATTTTGGATCCATTCCCATTTGCTTAAGGAGATAGTAATAAATTGAGATCAAGGAACTGAAACATCCATCCAAACAACCAGTATTTCTTTACTCATATTAATTTTACCGGATACATATTTCTCTATTTAGGCATCTATATACTAGAATGCACTAATGGCGTTACCAATTTTGGCGAATATCTTCTCTCCCCAAAACTCTATAGGGAGAGCATATAGATTCATCCAGACTAGGAAGCCATCAACTTCTTCTATGAGGGGGTTGAAATCAGGATTATGAGGTCTTATATAGATATCCTTTTTTTCAAAAAACCAATTGTTTCTATAATAGATTATCCTATTTCTATCTGCTAAATAAGAAAATGAAACATAAAATAAATTTTTAGGTAGAAGAGTTACTTGAAATTTATTGGACCACCAAAGTTTAATGTATCCTTTGAACTCCTCCAAGCCTGGTCTTTTCCCCTGATTTTGAAAATAACTATTTGGGATTCATGATCAATTAGATCCAATCCAAATTCATCCTTAAAAATCCTAATAGAGGGCAAAGGTTCATTAGAAATATCTACCTACAAACCCAAAGATCCTTGAGAGATATTTATTTTGACTGAAGAGGCTTTCTCACAGATTTAAGAGTGACTAATATCCTCCTGAGTATAGTGAGTGGGTTGTGAACAACCATATTTTTGCAATTCTTGACTACATATAGGGTTTGTACCCCTTTCACTCCTTTCCATCCTCATTTCCTCCTAAGTATAACAAGCAGGTTGCAAATAACCCTCTTCCTGCAACACTTGAATGCACCTAGGGTTTTCACCCTTTTCGTTTCATTTCATCCTCTTGTTCTCTTGAGTACAGTGAGCGGACTATGAACAACCCTCTTCTTGCAACTCTTGACTACACCTAAGGTTTAAAGTTAAAATATTTTTATATATTATGTTATCATGGCAAAAGTTGATCTAAATTTTTTTATGATATTTCTATCACATCTAAGGCAAATATACCATTTTGTAGGATCCCATGGCTTCAATATTATTTCATCTCTTAATGAGACATTTCTTTTTTTCGTTAAAGTTTTTTAACTCTACCATTTCCCCTTTATTTACAAATTGTGATATTGAAATAAGATTATTTGCTATGCTAGGAACATAAAGTACATTTAATGTACATTTAGAATACAATAAAGGGTGACATTTATTGATTCTTGAACATGATAAATTTTATCTTATGCTATCTTAATAGATATATTTCTTTTTACTTGAATTGAATCAAACCAATAAATATTGTCTATCATATGGTGGCTTGCTCTTGAATCAATGTACCATGAATTATCTTCATATTCCATTTTTGGTTTTGATTGAATTTCTTGTGGCTTAGTACGTATATGGAAATATTTATGCTTTTGAAAATTTTTCTTCATGAAGCTTGGTCCTTTAAACCTATATGTTCTTTTTGATGTACTCATTTTATTTTAGTCAATACAAATTCCTTTTATTTCCTTCGATGTGGAACTCCTTATTACTCCCATATATTTTATTCAATTTGATATTCAATTATCAAATTTCTTCAATATTTTCTTCTTTTTGTCGTTCTTTCTATTTTTCTTCTTCTTGAAATCATCAATTTTCAATTTCACTATTTCATTCAATTTTATTTTCTTCATATTTTATATTTTTTCTTCATATTCAATCATTAATTTTAGATTTCATTTTTTTCATCAATCAATTTCAAATTCCTTAATCTTATTATATCTCATTGATTTTGAATTTCAATCACCTCCTCCAAATTTTGATTTATTTATCCTCCTTCCTTGAACTTTATTATTTATCTCTTCCTTCAATTTAATAAATCATCTTCTTATGTCTCCCAAAAATAAATTGATATAATTTTAAAAAAGTGCACCCAATTTTCAATTAACATGAAAGTCAAGATATACCTTTTAATGGAACTTTAACCTCTGCTTTATTTTATATCATTCACACCCGCAAGGGTCACCTTTTTTTCTTCCAAAATTAATGTTATTATGAGCATTATTGAATGCTTCAGTTGCAAACGAAATTCATGCTTCAAATTCTAATTATGTTGCTTTCCTCTCAGAGTGTTACTCCTTCACCTCTATAACACACTCATCTTAGTACCAATGTTCACATCCAACTCCACCAGAGTATCCCTTAGCTACAGTATCAAATTACTATTGTTTTTAGGCACTATATTTCAATGCTCCACTTTATGGATGCTTTGATGTCTTATACACTTAGGTGCTCTCCAATGATTCTATTCATAATTCATTGGATATTTTTCTACTCTCAGGTGCTCAAATACTTTGACATTATTTTTCTCTCCAATGCGTGTCTTCACAAACACTCTCATTTCTTAGTTTCTCTAATCTTTGGACATATCTTCCACTCTAATCTTTTTCCTCTCTTCTAGATGTAACTTTCACTATAAATCTTTGGCTCTTGGGTGTAGTCTTCTCTTTATTGTAGAATATTGGCTTGGCAGTCCAAACAAGTATTTCTTAAACTAGTTGTCATTTTTTCAAATTTTCTCTCTAATAAATACCTTCTCTCCAATATTATCATTCTAAACATACATCTAATTGACTACCACCCTTGATAGTAATAGTCTCCTTTCAATGCTCCTATAATATTCTTCTCTCCAATAGTCCATATTCAATATCCAATCATGGAGTAGTTGTCTCTTCACCATTTTTCTTCCCTAATTCCTATCAACCTCTCTCTCTCTCTTCATACTATATGGTTAAAAAATGTGACTCTGATACCACTATTAGCAAATTATTTCTATCAACATAGGTTAATAATTTCTAGGATATAATAATCTCTCACAAACTCATACAACCATAACAACAATAATATTGCACAATAACAAAATGAAATCTTTACTGAAAAAACATCTAGTAAAAGCATGCATAAATGAAATGCTTCTTCAATACATGATATAGAGCCTCATATTCAATATAAACTTACATGAAACTCTTCATATGCACCTGAATCTTAACCTTTTCTCTCCTCAAACTCATGGGAGAACCAACTCTTCATATTTTCCTCTTTACATAATAAATATCACATATTACATAATGATAAAGTCTCTCATGATTGCACATAGTTGTCTACTTCTAAACTTGACACATCACTCTCATAACTCACTCTTACTAACAAGATTCCTTACATATATAACTCCTCACTTAATTACATGATAAATATTCACACTTAACAACTTGACACATACTATAGACTCAAATAATAAATATACATCCTAATCTAAATATTTATAAAGGGACAAAATAATTTAATACTTCTAACAGATTTGAACATTATACACTTAAATTTTATTTTTAGATCCATAGTGCTTTATTCCTAGGTTCTAGCAACTACCCATGTAAAGTAGAATTATTTATCAAAAACCTAAGTATATTTAGGTATGAAGTTAGAGGCATAATAGAATTTGGGATCAAGATTGATTCCAATATGAATCCCTAGAAATATAAATAGGCATAGGTCTAGATGACATGATAATATGGGTCCCAAGTGTAGACAAATTAGGCTTTTATACCATAGACATTGTGCCTCTTAATACTACACAATCTATCATACAAATATATATATATATATATATATACACCTAAGAGGTTAAATTGAAATACAATTCTTTCATACAAAAATAATAAAACATTTTATCATATAATTTTTATACAATAGTGAACCACTTAACACGCAACCCATGTTACTTTAAACACATTGACACACATGAGATGGACAATTATTTCCAAACTATTAATTAGAATTTAACCTACGTCTTCTATATGTCTTATTCATATGGATACTTAGTCAACCTCATTATCAATATTTTATTTTAAACAAATAAGGGTGTTTTGAGACCTTAATCTTACCTTTTAGGGTAGCATAAACATATATCATGAATACAAAATGGATATGTTATTAATATTAATAACACTATAATGCTCAAGAAGGTCACCTCCTACATCCATGCATTACCATAAATTCCTTCAAAATATGCTAAATACCTATGGTGTCAATTTGATAAATATATCCTCAAGAAAGATCTTGTCCTAACATGCACTATCAAGTGGACATTTATCCAAGAAGGGAGTGGCCATGAAAACCCCTTAATCCTATTGGATGAAACTAGGATGTAGATCACACAAGATCAAATGTACCCATTAATTATTTGTGGAACATGTTATTTATCCATACTAATTCAATTGCTATAATTATAGATTAGGTATTAGTATGTAGTTATTTTATCTTAGGCCAGTCTATAATCACACATCAATAAGAATAAACACTTATATATTCATCATTAATTCATTTAGAATTTCTATCATGTCAAGAAATGCATGGACACAATATTATCCATAAAATAGAGGTCAAATTTTCTATATTAAAAGCAATAGCCCTTCCCAATTTAGATTGGTGGACTCCAAAATACTATGAATAACAATCAACTTCATACTTTCTCCAAATAAATATGCATATGAAGGTTTAATTATGTATTTGTAAAAAGATCACTAACTACTAACTTTGTAGATGGTGGAGAGTCTTGTCATCCTATATATGGGATAGGCTTGGTTAGGATGATAGTGAGCCATGTTGGTCAATGGTTTTGGTTTTCTTTCTTCATGTGGTTGTTGATTTTCAAGTACCTTTCTTGGTCATTTTTACTTGTTAAATTTCTCAAAACCCTAAAATAAAGATAGAGTCATGATTGAGGGATGCATTTACACATGTCCTCATAACATTCATCCTAAAAATTTATGGTGCAAAGATCACCACTTTATATGGTAATCATAGTAGTCAATTTAATTTTAGGATTTTTGATGTACAAGCATGATTTTAGCATGTTTTTACACATAGGGTTTGAACAACTAATTGATTTGGACTGTCAGTTACAATTTTATGGCTTCCAAAAAAGTGAAATTTAGTCTTTGGATCTAAAGGGAAAGTTTTTATTATAAACACCCATTACACCTCATTTTCTCACCATACATTCACCAATTGATGGTAATGAATTCTAACATTGCTCTTAATATTTTTGCCTTTTTTGCTTCTATGACATGTGACTTCTCTCTCTCTCTCTCTCTCTCTCTCTCTCTCTCTCTCTCTCTCTCTCTCTCTCTCTCTCTCTCAACCAAAGTCATAAATCATTGTTTGTTGTCTTCCATGGAGGATAATATGCTCTACTAGGATTTGTAAGTAAAGGTCAAGAAGTACCAGTTGAGGACTGATTTCTAGGGTATGTCAAACCCTCTATATATAGTCTGTGTGATATATTCTTACTGTTGTGACATTAATAGCAATATGGGGTAGAAATGAGTAATTTCTTATGATTATTTAATGAATGATATGGTTAATTGTGTCCTGGGTTTCAATTAATTATTTTTTATTACATATCCTTAGATCCTGCTTTTATGGATAATATTAATGTAGTATACTCTTGAATACTCTATTTCAATTTTGACTTGAATGAAAATAGTTTTACATATGACTGTTAAATTACTATTTTGCAATCTTGATTTAAGAATTTTGGTTTATCATGTATTAATTCGTGTAATTATATAATGTATCCCCTATTTCCCACAAAATATTTAGTGAACCCTATATGAAATCCACCATTTGAGAATTTTGTTTCCATTTTTTAGCCCCAAGGGTTTAGTAGTTCTATTGTCATAGGTTTTTTTTTAATGGTTGTTGTTAGCTTAAAGTTAAATAATCATGTTGTAATTTTTATATTTATCTTAGGGTTGCCTTGAAAATCTAATTTTATTTGTTGTAAGGGTTTTTTATAGTTGGCTTTCTTAAGGATATATATTTTGGTAAAACTCTAGTTACTCTTGAGAATTTTTTTTGCTTATCCTTATTAATTCCCCTACTTATTCCATGGTCTTTGGAATGATTGCTCAATATAAGAAGAAGTAAATCCAAAAACCCTTATAAATTTAAGAGGATCTCACCTAATCCATTGCTCATAAAAATTATACTATTCATCCTCTAGCACTTAATCGTGATAATGAACTCCAAATTAGAGACTGGATGAATAGATATTCTAATTTTGAGGAAGAAAAATATCTTAATATTGGATTTGATAAATATTATAGGTATACCATAGGGTGCCAAAAATATTTAGAGATATCAACATTTGGGAGTGATGATGAGTGATATGCTAAACTAGGACCGCCCATTAATGAGGTGATCATGAAAATATCAAGATCACCACTTAGCATGGTGATCATGGTAAAATAGTCATGTACATGAATGACACATGTAGGATGCTCTTCCTCAAATTCCAATACCCATTTTAAGCCTCACATTAAAAAAATAGTTATGTAATGACCCTTAGGAATATTTATTTAATAGCTATATATTCATAGGTGTGATACTGAGAAGCAAATGGAGGCTTCTAAGATATAAATGGAGGCCTATAGGAGAGAAATAGCCAAACAATTGTTGGATATGATGATCAACATTACTCAACTTTTAAGTGCTAATAGAAACCATGTAGTGTAAGATGTTCTCTTCTTCAATCTTGAACTCCAATGCTCCTCCTACTCCACCTCTCTAGCTAACCATTGTGAGGCTTCACCTTCATTAACAAATCCTACTTTGAGGAATTGTAAAATACAATCTCTAGCCCCTAATGTGGAAGCTATAGATTTTTCTAGGAATGTGCCAAAATTATTTTCTAGTGGGATAAATAATTCTAAAATATTCATTGATAAGTTTACAACATATTATAAGGATTGGTTACACAATGAAAAATAATTGCAAAAGCTAACTAGAGCTTTGGTATAAAATGCTCTTGATTGGTTTTCATCCTTACCTAAACCCTCCATTGACTCCCTAGATACTTTTGTCAAAACATTGAAACAAGAATATGATGATGACATGACTATGATAGAAGAAATGGATATCTTTATGAAGATTAAACAGGGCCCTAATAAATTTGTTACATATTTTCACAAGAGGTGGGAAAGACTTAAATATTGTTGGATATTTTGAGTGATAAGTTGTCATTTATGTCAAGAGTGAGTTGTCATTGATGTCGAACTTTCAGCACCGATCGATGGCGATTTCAGTTAGCGACATCCATTTCGATTCTCAGTTTCAAGATCCGGTTCAAGGAAATTAGATGAGATCCAAAGTGCAAGAAAAAGCCCAAATAAATAATATTATAATATTATTTTATAATATTATGCAAAGGAAGTTTAAAATTAATTATAAATTAATTTTAAATTAATTTATTAGTTAATTTACTTAACTTATAAAGTTATTTAAATTAATTATTAATTAATTTAATTATTAATTATAAATTAATTTAAGCTAAGGTTAAATAACCCTAAGGTGGGTTATCAAATTTAATATTCGAAATTTGATTTTAATAAAGTGCCACCGACGTGAGGAGAAATTAAAAATGTGTATATAAGGGGGGAACTCCCACCCTACCAAACCTTACCATGCCTTCGATAATTATTGCGAGCTTTAAAATTGTGAGCCTTACAAATTGCACTGCATCCAAAGCAAGGAAAGGGTGTGCAATTTTCATGAGAAATAGACAGCGAGTGGAGGCATAAGAGGAAGGGGTTCTACCTTCCTTCACATGGGTATTTGTAGCCCACACGGTGGGCTCCCAAGCGCTAAGGCACTTAGGATAGAGGAGACGACGGATCGAATCTCGCCAAATCCCCTTTTGGGGGAGAAAGAGGTATGCTTGTAAATTGATCGCCGAAAATTTTGAGAATATAGTTTGGGCATTTAAAATTTAATTTTTGCATAATTAAATTGATTCTAAGGTTGCTAAAGGAGTTATAAGGGTTTTTGCAAAATTAAATTTTTAATTTTTTTTGCTCAAATGTTTTGAAAATATTGTAAGGTGTTTGGTTGATATTTTTATGGTGATGGATATTATTTTAAGTTGGAGTTTATAAGGTGTATCAAGGAAATTATCTTTATGTATGTTATGATGAGTGCTAATTTTAAAAGGGAGCAATAAGGCATAAATTGAGTTGTGATTGTTTTATGTCCAAGGAATATTTTTGGAAAGTGTTGAAGTGATATTGTTGTGTTTAACCATTGGAATTGGAAAGAAGAAATTGTGATTAAGACAGGTTTTTAAAGGCACTTCTACATCCAACAAAAGGTATGAGCATATTCTTCCTAGTGAGTGATTGTTGAAAATTGTGAATGGAAAGTTGGAGTGAAAAGGATTGTTTGGTTTGCATTGTTGAGAGTGTTTTGAATTAATGCTTCAAGTTTTTCTGGAATTAAAAGTTGTTGAGTGAAGAACTTGAACTAGGGTCTCGAAAAAACATAAGTATCATTGTTATGTGATATTGGTTGAGTAGAGTTGGTTGAGCCTAGTCAAGTGAATGTGTGAAGTGATTGTTCAAGTTTTATGAAATAAATTATTCTATATTCTGAATTGAGTTGAGAAAGTGATTGAGTATTGAGGTGAATGTGAAGCATATTAAGACTTTAACAATTCTCTGTATGTTTTTAAGAGAGTGATTGAAAGTAATTGAGCATTATGATGAATGTAGAGCATATTGAGTCTCTAACAATTCTCTTTATGTTTCTATGAGATTGGACAAGTTCTAGTGTGATATTGTTGGATAGATTTGAGGTAAGTCTTAGAGAAGACTTGTGGACAGATTTATGTGAGCTTTTGTGGAAGCTTACAATACAGATTAGAGGATAAAGTTTGGTACATATTTGAGGATAATTTTATGCTAGATCAAAGACAGAGATTGAGGAAAAATTAGAGGATAGATTTTGGTACAGATTTGAGGACATGTTTGTGCCAGATCAGAGACAGAGATTGAGGATAAATTTTTGCTAGACCGAAGAACTATGTTTAGTGCATATTTGAAACAGAGCTTTGGAGGTGATAAAGTATAGAGGAAGACAGTCTCTAGTAGATATTAATCCATTATCTAGGGTAGTGATGATAGGTGTCTTCAGTGGATAGAGATCCATCAGCTAGAGCAATGGGGGCAATAGATCTTCTAGAATATCACCAATCAGAGCTTAGGGGAGAGGAGTTCTCCTATGGATAGAGATCCATGAACTTGATTAGGGGATTGGTGTCTTCTTTGGACAGAGGTCCATAAACATTGTAGGGAAAGGATTCCCAAGAGAATTTATTTGAGGATAATTTATAAGAAATATTTTCTCCGTGGAGTAGCCCACATTGGGTGAACCATGTAAAATCATGTCTCTCATGTGTGTGATGCTTTGTGTGATGTTTACTACTTTAATATTGCTGATTTTATCATTTGGATTAAAATGTAAATTTTTTTATCTTATACTGTTCACCCCCCTCTCAGTATAAGCACATGTTCTTCAAATATTATGCTAATATAAATATAACTATAGAGGTCATAATAGTAATGTTCATAAGTAAACTTAGGCCATCCTTTTAGGCTAATATCTAGGAATAAAACCCTTGTTGTTTGTCAACCCTTAAAAAGGTTATACACTTTATTAAGATCCTTGAATATTGGGAAAATTAATAAGTCCAAAAATCCTTGAAACCTAAAAATACTAACAAGAATGTTGCAACAAATGGGGTTTCCAATGATGTTTTCCAAGATACCTATCATGATTTAGAGATAGCTAGAGCTTCTATGCATATGTTAACCAAATCTTGGGGTATCTAAAAACCTAAGAATATGATATTTCAATGGACCCATAAGATATTCTCAATATATGTTTACCACCTAAGCTTAAAAACTACCATCTCCCAACCATGATAAGAAAGATCCCAATCAACAATAAGGAGTGAATCAAAATCAAGGTCAAGGTTTAATTAGGGTAGACATCAAAATTATCATAATCAAGGATACAATTGAATCAAGGCAACTAAGGAGGGGGGTCAAAATAATCAAAACCAAAATTGTAACTATCCCCAAGATCAAAATATTGGATCTAGTACTTCATGTAATGCCTCTCAAGTTAATCTTATATTTTTCTAACCTAACCCAAATGGAGAACATATTTATAGTCAACCAAATATGTCTCATATGTCAACATTTTAGAGGTGCGAAGAGAGATTATTACATCCGTAGAACTACAAATTGCTGCTATTACTAGGAGTGCACCTTAATAAAAAAAGTAACCTTTTAAAGAGGAAAATAAAAATAAGGATAAAGTAAAAGAACATATCCAAGAAATAGTTAATCCTACAATAGTTGATAAAATTCTAAACCCTCCTTTGGTCATATAAGAACCTGCTACAAGCATACAAACATCAAAAAACACTATACCAAAAAAGGGCTTTAATGACAGTTTTTAACTTCCCTTAAAGACCTTTAAGGGAAGTTATTCAACCACCATCTATGAGGATGTCATTAAAATTTTGTGCCCATACAACGGTGGCTAAAAACCACCTCAAAAATCCGCTCTCTTAGGGTCTGAGAGGGCAGTTTAAAACCACCCTCTTAGGGCTACAAGGGTGGTTTAAAACCACCCTCTTAGGTCACCCACGAGGGCACCCTAAGAGGGTGGTTTAAAACCACCCTATTAGCCCTAAGAGGGCAGTTTAAAATTACCCTCTTAGGTCACCCTACAAGGGCGGTTTAAAACTGCCCTCTTAGTGATAAAATGCAAAAGCAATAAAAAATTTATTAATAAGGTAGGGCATATAAATACAATTGCTATAGGCTAAAGATAGCCAAAGATAGCGATAGAATAATATCACTAACAAATAAATCCCCTAAGCTATGCTAACAACTAACTAAATATCTAACGCTATGGATATTTGTTGACAATACGAATATCACATAGGTGATAAATAATGTACCTAGATAAATAAACTAATCTACCCAGGAGATATTACCAAATAAGGTAATACTACTCTAACATCCCCCTTATTACATTATTTGGGTAATGGATATATCTCCCCCGATACAACAATATTTGGGTAAAGTATATAACTACCCCAATACAATGAATAAGAAGAGAAATGAAAGAATGTTGGTTCTTGCTTTATCTTTGGCTCTAGCTCTGGCTCATGGCTCTAGCTCTAGCTCTAAGTGTACCTCTAGATTTGTACCTCTGGGTATATCTCTAGATTTACCTGTTAATCTACCTCTAGATCATTGCCTTTGGATCTGCCTATAGATTTACCTTTGGAACTTTATCTCTGGATCTATCTTTAGGTCTGTCTCTAGGTCAATACCTCTGGGACTGCCACTCTATCTATCACTGGATTTACCTCGAGGTCTACCATAGGTTTTACCTTTTCGATAGAAGCCATACAACATTTCTTTCATCGTGGTCCATTGTGTGAGATTTGTCCATCCACAATCAATATGAACCTTGTTGGCCATTTTTAGTTTGTACCAACAACTTGAAGAAGAGTGATTTGTACATCCACATGAATCACAAGGATGTAATTTCCAACACCTAGTTGCAACATGTCCTATTTTTCCACAATTATTGCAACAATGTTTTTTAGGAGTTGGAGGAGATTTAGGGTTTACAAACATGGTTTTACTGGTACTTGCTTGTCCAGAATAGCCAAGGCCTTCATTCTTTGCCCTGACATTTAGCATTATTGGAGTTTTAATGTCTTGTTCTTGTTTACCTAATCTCTCACCATTGAATCCCATTTTATTCATCAATTTGGATCCAAATCCTTTGGTGTGTTTTCAAAACACCCAATTTCATCATCTTCATCAATGCTTTTAACAATATGGCATTTATCACTATTGATGAGATTATGGAGCTCATTTTTAGGAGGTTTAGTTTTTAAGTCACTAGTGTCACAAGCAAAATATGCTATTGTGATGAGATCACCTATGCTACAACTGATATCTACCATTGAAGGTATGAGGTTGCCTATATCACAACAAGCATTTTACCACAATGGGCTAAATGTCACTCATGTCACAACAAGCATTTACCACAATGGGCTAAAGATCACTTGTGTCACAATAAGCGTCGACCATTAGGACCTATTTTTCCTCACTTATGTCCAATTTCACTTTACATTGGGCAAGGTCAAGTGCAACCAATGACATGTATATGCCCCTTATAATGCCAATAGTGAATCGAGCACCATTTATTTGAAGGTCTTTACAAGACTCAAAATCTTCGAGTAAGACTACTAAACCATTGTTTAGTGTGAGAAATGTACCCTCTTCATAAAAATCTGGTCCATCCATCTCAGGTGGAAAATAAGGACCTTTAATTGATGTTTTAACATCATTAGTTTGTTTTGGCGCTTGCTTTTTCTTTGATCTGCCCATGTTTAAGGTGTCGATCACTACCGAAAATGCACCTTTTACAATAAAATTTTGAAAAATAATTTGACTAAGGTGTCAATCACTGCCAAAAATGCACCCTTATAAGTCTTCCTCCATTTTTTTTGTAAAATTATAATGTATCCCTCCTTAGTGCAAACAATGCAACTATGAAAACCTCTAAGGTGTTTACAAAATGCGGGGTAGGAAAGAAATGGGTTATGCCCCTCGTTTGTTGCAAAATGATGGTGGAGAAAAAAAATTGTTTGATCCCCCCTAAAAAAATTGCAACAATAAAGTTGCAAAGGCTTTTTACAAAGCGGGCCACTTAGGCAAAGTTGGAAGGTTGCCCCCCTTAGTGCATAAAATAATGCAACTATAAAGCTTATAAGGCTTTGATAATTTTACCTCCTTCACTCAAAAATATGAGTGGTTGCAATGTGGATTTGGCAAAATATGGTCAGTAAAAATAATTGTCAGCCAATTTCAAAATAATTGAGCAGTAATTGTCAAAAATACCAATTTAAAAAAAATGACTAGCAATTTTAGGCCAAAAAAATATTGGAAGGGCCACGAAGGAAATTGAACTCACGACCTTCGAGCTCTTAACACCGTAGCACCCAATGATCTACCAACTCAGAGGTAGAAGCAGATGGAACTAAGGATCGTCACCATCTATTTGAAGGTTGTTTTACGATGGCATGAGTCCACTGAGCGGCGCTGCTATGGCCTAGTGGCGACACTGCCTCCAGGAAACGCTTTGACCTTTCGGCAATGCTTCCTGCATTGTCACCTCCTTTGCTTGTTTCTCCCTTTTTGCCCTCGTTGATTGCAAATACGACATCACGTTCAGGAAAAATGGAGGCTTTTCCTCCACTTCTAGCTCTCCACCATCTATGATAATTGTAAAATAGTTCTCTATTATGGCCTTCTGGTGGCTCAGATCGCCTATGTTTTCATGATTCTTGCAAACAAAATTGCAATACTTTTATCTTGCAAAAAAAGGAATGCTTTCAAAAAAGAGGAGGTTTTAAACACAAATAAATTTGAGCACCTCATATTTGATGATCGATGAATCGAGGAGTTAGATATTGCAATACTCCACGGTTTGATCTACACTGCGAACGTCTTTTGTAGTAGCATTGGAAAATAAGATCATCGTCTCAAGCACCCAAAAAAATTGCAACTCAAACTGGAATCTATTTCACCTCATCTCATACAATACAATTGTTGGCTTCAACTAGTGTGAATATCACCTTGCGGCTACATACACGGTTCACACGATGCTGCAAATGAGATCTGCATCCAAAAGTTTAGATAAATTCATCTGTCAATTTTCACATCGACTACGATTATCGACAAATGGATCCAAATGCAAAATACCATGCCTACTACTACTATGTGCAATCTCTTATTAACAATTGAACGTAATTCATTGTGGTGTTGTAGAGTAATCAAACAATCTTTAGTGATTTTCCTTCACCTCCTATCGTAAAACCTGTAATTATGGTTGCAAGTGAGCGATCTAGATCCTCAGGAATCTCCTATGCCTTTTATTCTTTGTCATAGAAAAAAAAAAACAGATTCAAACACCATCGAATCGAAGTGAGTATTGTCAAGCTGAGCGGATTACTGACATCGAACCATTCAAACGTCTTTCTTCGCAGCTTGTGTCGTTTTGGTCAAATTCAATTGCTAGAGGCTGATGGAAGAATTATCCCACATTGAGGATAGAGGGGAAAATAAAGATATATAAATAGAAAAATATCTAATACCTTAATGACCACCACATAGTGGTCAACATTTCATTATGCCATGTTTTGCCTCGCTGCCATGCAAGCAATTGCTTAGTTCACATGTGTGTCCTCTTGTGCCACGTTAGATCTTCACCCTAAGCCCTAAGATCGTCCACATGTGTAGGTATCACATTAGGCCCTCTACATCAGGTAGGTAGTTTAGGTGTCACGTGTCCAAAATAGCCTACGTGTGTTTCACTACTCCACGTCACGGATAGCTTATCGTCCATCAATGTGGATTCACCCGTCAGTCCATTGGATCACGTCAGTCTGCTACTTAGGGGTTAGATCGTTGATCGCCTATGTCTGTGGGCTTCATGATCTACCATGTATAATAGTTTTAGGTCCATCACATAGGTGTCTAGGTCCTTATCAATTTTGGTAGAATCACCCTGTCTAGGTTACATCCATGTGATCCTCGTAGTAAGGTTTGACGTCACGATCAACGAATCAGGTCTACGACTGCTATGAGGTTGTGGATTTAGATCCATCCTTCATCATGTAGGATGTAGGGTCCTCCATATCTACCTCTAATCATGAATCCCTATCCATAATTTGTCAAAGATATGCCAAATTACATCTTCGTAGTCAAGTAAACCTATCGTAGTCCAAGTGATAGTAAGCACGTCAGGTTCCTTTAGGTGTAGCCGATTCCCATCAATTCGGTGTGCATGAGTCTGAATGCATCAAACAGGTCATCCACGTGTCCAACATTAAGAGCCAGTTAGGTCAATCAGATCACGCCTCCCATTGGGTGCCCTTAACCTCACAGCACCAAAGATGTGGCTGATAGATTCGATCTGTTGTGGGGTTCAGTGAACCCATCAGATCGTGGTTATCCGTGCCACCACCCGTGCACTAGCAGGGAAGCTAATAACCACTGCTCCATTTATGGGAGCGGATCTCCCACTCTAATACCATGATAAAATGCAAAAGCAATAATAAATTTATTAATAAGGTAGGGCATATAAATACAATTGCTATAGGCTAAAGATAGTGATAAAATAATATCACTAACAAATAAATCCCCTAAGCTATGCTAACAACTAACTAAATATCTAATGCTATGGATATTCGTCGACAATGCGAATATCACATAGGTGATAAATAATGTACCTAGATAAATAAACTAATCTACCCAGGAGATATTACCAAATAAAGTAATAGTACTCTAACACTTAGGATAACAAAAAATATATATAAAAAATTTCAAGGAGGGCGGTTTAAAACCACCCTCTTAATGTGACTTTTTAAAAATATATATAAAAACCGTGTTTATATGAAGTAATATAATTATTACATTTAAATAAATAAATAAATAAATAATTACAATGATCCTCTATGAGATGGATAACCAATCATCAATGACACAATCACATACCAACTTTTTTTGTCCTTTGTCGCCATTTACAATACTGTTAATATACTTTAATAGATTTCTTAACCCACCAAAAAGACCTCTGATTGTTTCAACATCATTATTATGTTTAGGAAGTGCCTACTCCAATTCATCTTCCACCATCATGTTACCTTGTTCATCCGTGCAAATACTTGTGGTGTCCAGACACATCTCAACGATGGACTAGACCAACTCTTCCACTTCCCTACAAATGCTTTGCATAGAGAAAATCCAAATAGGGATCTTGTTCTGTCATCTAGCGCGATCCAAGTAACTGAGCCCTCTGGTAAATGCCTCAGGGATTGAGCCATTAATTCTTCACTTCTCCCCGTTGATTCTCTCATCTCCACATAAATAATTTTGAAGATTTGGGATGCAAGCTCATCACTTTTCTTCTTCACTATTTCTAAATTTGAGCTCTTTGAAGAGAAATATAGATCACACATACTCAACAAAAAACCCACTTTCACTAGAAAGCAATATGGAGACCAATTCCATTCATCCAATTGAACATTCACATCAATGCCCATAAATCTACTGCCATCATAAAATAATGCACTGTAAATCACTTCTATGCATACCCCTTCACAGTCGAAGGAATTGTCCTGCCATACAATGGTCAGCAGACAAGATAGGATTAAGATACCAATATGCCTCAAAAGCCAATTTTAAGAGTTAAAAAGTAAGGTGACAAGCAAACTTTGTTAAAGATATTAAATATTACAAACTCCTCTTTGGAAGAAACTAGGAAATTAGGGTGGTCTTCCATGACTTCTCTCCAACCCTCTATCAACATGGGGATTGATATTTTAAAAACAACAAGGTCTTCATCTGGACCGACATGTCTATTTTCTCTCCCTCCAACTAAGAGCAACAATATGTTGTAAATGCCACCAGTGAAGTCAAACATCCAAAATCACCCGAAAGTCTCTCAACCCTAAAGCACTTGTGTATATAGAGGTTTTCAAAAGACTTGAACTGCTATGCAAATTCATTAGGTAGACCACACAACATCTCACAATTCCCCATATTCAATGCTTTCAAATAACTTAGCCCATATTCAACTCTTTCAAATAACTCAGCTTACCAAAATGTTTTTGGGAGGCTCACTAGGTTGGAACACTTATTTAACAAAATTTTCTGGAAAGTAGACAAATAGCCAAAACTTTGTGGCAAACTAGAAAGCCCTATACAATACCTTAAATTCAAAGTTCTTGATGATGTTATTTGGCCAAATTTTTTTGTAAGGCTCAACAATTTACTGCAGCAATATATCTATAGATATTATAAAAATTGAAGTTCAACTACACAGCTAATTTTAATCCTTTTAGAGCAGAGAAAGACTGCCAAAGCTCTGGGGCAATGTAGCCATTTTGCATTCATTGAATTCTAAAAGTTGCAGAGACTTAAGATGGCTGAAATTTGGTAGAAGCAATACCTCATTATTTACATGCAGCTCTTGCAATGAAGATAACTTGCCAAGGCTTTCATCCAAAGCAATATGGGAGTTTGAAGGTGTCAACACAAGAAGAGATAGAGACTCCGGTAATTGCACAGGCCGTTATTCTCCCCTATTATTCCTTGTAATATTTTATTTACTTCTACAATTAGAAAGGGGAAAGCTTGGTGTAGAACAATTTTGCAAGGGAAAATTCATGTTGGACAACCAATACATACAATATAGTAGAGTAAGAGTAGAGAACATACCTCATCAACATTGTTGATGATGTTACCCCTTAAGATGGCCAAACTTTTGAGTTTGGTCAAATCCAAAGGTAAAGTAGTTTTGACTAAATACAGGCATCTTAGATTTTCCAAATCCTTTTGACATCTTCCATTGATTTCAATATTCCATCAAGTCCAGATACTATGCTTCAAGTTGGAACAATTCATCAAGTCCAGATACTCTGCTTCAAGTTGGAATTTAGAAGCATTATTGTGGGAGGGAATACAAATCTCTTTTATTTTCTGGAGCCTTTGAGTGTTTGCAATATGTAAGTTACAATCACACACATAAACTAACAAAATCTCAAAAGACCTAAGCTAGCAACATTAAAATTTCTTTGTTGGCAATTAAGGCTATTTTTTCCAATATGTAAAGCTAAAATGTGAAAGCAAAGATTACAAAATTTTATACTAACGAGTAATTTACTTAAAACTACGAAAAAGAAATTGACAACTGAACTTGTAAACATTAGATTTGTACAAATTTTGATTACATATGGTATTTGTGATTGTAAAATAGATACAACCATATGATAAATAGATCATGGAACAATTGAAACACAAGCATGTCAAACATGTTTATATACCTTTATTTACTGCATCAAGCAAGCTATTTTGACTTGAAGGTTTAATAGTATAGTGATCCTGTCACAACAAAATCCAGACTTGAATTAGAAGGGAATCCTTGAGTTGATTGCATAAAATTTTGTCAATGATAAATCATAACTCTTACCTTACCTGCAAACCTGTGAAAGCATTTAATTCCTCTTGACATTAAAATGACAAAATCATTCCTCATGATAATTGTCATAACATCTGATAAAAATATAAAAGAAAGTGATGTCAATGCCAGAATAAGGTTAATGTATTCTTCACATTAACTAAATTAAAAATAAGTTTTTCTAAGTTGACCCTATGAATATTAACATGTGGCTTATAGCGTGTATTTTTTCAAAACAAAAATGCTTGGGAATATAGATTGATTAATAAAGACTTCAGGACATGTTCAATATGTGCCATGATTCAAAAAACTAAAATGGACATATCAATGGTTTTTTTTTTTAAATTTAAAAGTTTAAAGGTGAATTAGTGTTTTTTTGGGGGAAAATTTAAAGAAATTTTAAAAGCTTAAAGGTGAATTAATGCTGGAAGACAATTATAAACAATGTACAGATTGAGCCCTTTACCCAAGAAACAAATATGTTGAATCCAAAAACAGATAATGCAAGTACTACTACATGCCTAACAACAAAGCCCACATGACGAATCTTAAACAAGGTCATTGGTATAATGAAGAATGATGTTTTATGAAACCAGATGTTTTTCATCAATTTCATTTTAAACTTTTCTTCATGACTTGAAATATGAATAAAATAGCCCACCTTTAGAGAAATTGTAGACCAATCACTCAAAATTTTTGAATTGCAATATATCCTCTTCAGTCCAAAACCAACATAAAAAACAGTGTAAAATTCAAAACTCAATATTTACAAATTGCCATCTCTGTTATTGAAGCTTCAAATTATGATTTCCAACTGAATTCCACAAGCAAAACACTGCAATCCTAGTAATAAAATACGAGGCCTGCAAGCCTGTGAAAGCATTTAACTCCTCTCAACCTTAAAATGACATAAAATTATTCCTCATGATAATTGCCATAGCTATAATTTTGCAGACATCTGATAAAAACAAAGAAGAAAGTAAGTGAAGGAGGAGGGATTAGTAGAAAGGGGAGGGGAGGGGAAGAGGGATGCGTGGAAGGGATATTCAAAATTTTAAAAGCCTTTCGTCCAACATATTGTTTTGTGAGGGTTTGTTCAAAATCTTCTAACTTGACCTAGATATTTGAATGTAGGTATTTCAATATATCCTTAGCCAAGTCAATGGTAGTAGTGTCAGGTGTATCTATTCTATCTTGTAGTTGAACACGATAGATAAAATTACTTATGTTTTAAAGAATTCAGCTGACTGTCCAGGGCCATCAATAGCATTGCTATATCTTAAGCTTGAGTATTGTAGATATACAAGCATACCTTCATGCCAAAAATTATAAGTCTTCAAAACATACAAAAGAGCCAAAGATAAACAATAATTCTAACTCATTCTACCATCAATAATATGAA
Source organism: Wollemia nobilis (assembly GCA_028583015.1). Classification (NCBI taxonomy): domain Eukaryota; kingdom Viridiplantae; phylum Streptophyta; class Pinopsida; order Araucariales; family Araucariaceae; genus Wollemia; species Wollemia nobilis. The sequence goes on from JAQPPZ010001028.1 coordinate 8,143,240, forward strand.
ATACAACTTTCCTCAAATTTAACACATTTCACATTATTTCCATCCCATTCAAATATTAACTATGTTATCAATTCAAATATAATCTATTATTATCAATCTTAACAATATATTTAAAAAACTGTACAACAAAGCATAAGAGGTTTGTTAACCTAAAACTAACGTGATTTAAAAATATGGTCAAAGATTTTATTTTAAATAAAAGTTTCTTTAATGAAGATTTTATTGATTTCCTAAGAGGGAATCGAAATACTACTGCGGAGAAAAATATGATTTATGGATTAAAAAAGAAAAACCAAAATTAATAGGCGCTTATACAAAGGAAAGCACAAACACACACTTTAGAAAAATGTCATGCTATTTTTATTTTGTATGTAAATTGGAACTCAAAGGTCTTCCTTGGAGTACAAAGGCAGTTCAGAATGCTGGATTTTGGGAATCCATGGACTCAAATTTTTTTGGTATATTCCTTCAATTTTCAAACTCAGATCCAACAAACTTGTAAACCCCGCTCCAGCAGCGATAAAAATTGCATTACCAGTAAAAGGGTTCATAAATCTAACCGAATTTACACCGTTCATTTCTTCCATGCACGAAGGATTCTTCTTCTTGATTCTTACAGGTACACCTGAAACGCAGACTAATTCCTCACTGGCGCTAGAAACTCTTGTCTAGTGAATGAATTATTCCAAAATCTTAAGCTTGGCCTTATGTTCTTACAAATCTATTGCAAAACTTTATTATCATTAACATAAATCATTCACCAATATGCAGAAATATCAAATCATTCATCCACAAGTAATTATCCACAATAACAATTCATAATAATACCCTTAAGGTAGAGAAACACCAATAATAATCCTTAAAAAAAGGATAACTCCACAAGATCTCCCAAGATGAGAGCCTCTTAAGGAGGGCAAAGTTCCATAAGCCACTTCATGGGTGTGGGCAAAGACGATTACATATGATTCTTCTCCAATAATGAGTACAATGACAAATATCTCTTCTTTATATATCCGTCTTCTTATTATACTTTGGAGAGCCTACTACTAATATAATATTATATTATAATATAATATAATATTATAATATAATCAACCTTGGGTTATGTGTGGCCCATGCCAACTCTTATACAATATAATAATATATCTCCAAATATCTATTCTTAGCGACCCTAACAAAATCCATGGACTTGGTGTTGTGGAGCTGAAATGCCAAAAAATGCTTGCTCTTCTTTCGGTCCACTCCGACAGGGATGTTGTGCATGGTACCCATGATAGTCCAGTATTGTTTGTAGTAGAATGTAAAATATGACATTCCAAATGCAGGGCAGAAAAGACGACATTCGAAATGTAGGGTAAAAAATATGACATTCCAAATATGCACGGGAAAAATCTCGTGTGTCCTTTATTTTTTTTAAGTGGACCCCCTCTTAGGCTTTCCTAAACTACCCTCTTAGGGTGGTTTAGGCAACCTAAGAGGGTAGTTTATAACTGCCCTTTTAGGGTCAACCCACCCTCTTAAGGCTAAGAGGGAAGTTTAAAACCACTTTCTTAGGAAACCCTAAGAGGGTGGTTTTAAACCACCCTCTTAGGGCTAAGAGGGTGGTTTAAAACTCGCCCTCTTAGGGTGACCCTAAGAGGGTGATTATCCTAAGAGGGTGGTTTTAAACTACCCTCTTAGGATCTATTAGGGTATTTTTTTACTATTGTAAAAAACTACCTTATTTTAATGGTTGTTAAAGCCCCTTTTTGGTGTAGTGAAATGTAGAAAATATTCTTGAGAAGGCCTCAACCTAGTCCATAGAGCCTGCCACATCCAATAATGTTGAAATATTATGATTGCCACTTAAAATGGTGATCATGACATCTATGAAAAAAGTGTCAGGATATTATCCAATCCAAGGAATCACTACTAAAGCAATCATGATAAAAACTAGGGCATTGGATATATTTGAAGAGTTGTGTATGACCCCATGTAATATCCCTTACTTTGAATTACTTAGGTCATCTCCCTATCAACAAAAATGGTTAAGCGACTTACTAAATGAGATGGAGATGCTTGGACCTAAGGTTACCAACATTATGCCTACCATTCTAGGGTCTTATGAAGTGCAATATATTCAATTCCATAAAGATAATATTTGCATTGATGCACATACTAGACATAATTTGGTTATAAAATTTCCCTTGAAAAACATCATTGTTGTTGATTATTTGACAAGGGCTAATGATTCACCATTGATGATAACAATTGCTTCTAATAATATGGCTATCAATAGGGCTTTTGTTGATGAAGGGAGTGGTACATGTATTATATCATTGTCCTTGATAGACAAACTAAATATCCTAAAATAAAATATCCTCTCTACTAGAAGTCATTGTTATGCTTATAATGGTAAACACAAGATCTTGTGGGTTGTATTCGATTGTCAATTTTAGCTAGTTCTAAAGTAGTAAGAGTGAATTTTATGGGGTTTATTTTTTAAACCAAATATAACATGTTATTATGTAGATCTTGGATGAGTAATATGAAAGCCATATCTACCTTTGCTTTTCAAGTGGTTAAGTATACCTATGATAAAGTCTTTACCATAGAAGGAGAGTTTAGATCCTTGGAGGACTAACCCTCTAAACCATTAAAGTTGTTTTATTCATTCTATGGATAAATAAGAAAAGGTTCCAAAATATGAACATGACCTTAGTGAATATACAAGATACATTCCAAATTTTGCTTGAAATAACCCTAAGATAGGTATGAATTTAAAGATGATCAACTTGATATGGATGTTAGTATTTTCCTTCCTAAAGAGGTATTTGATAAATTGCCACCATTATTCAAACTTAAGCAAAGATAATATCCTCTTTTCTTTTATCAAAGGTTGGCCAAATTACATAAAACCCATGAGGATGTTGCCAAATTGAAACTAGTAATAATTTGTGTGGATAATGACAACATGGGGGAGAAAACTGATAGTGATGCACTTAGTGATTTTAATCAAGCCTTTAACATTGAAACTAAGAATGATCCTTCTTAGGTAGGTGTGGGGCATTACCAAGTAGGCTCAATAGAAGTTCCTATTTTAGATGATGATGATGATAGTCATTTTGATATAAATTTTCATGACATTGATAACAATATTTGTTTTCCTATTGAATGCTTAAAATGTTGAATGTAATCAATACAAATATAAATTAGATAGGCATAGGACAACTATTATTTTTATTATCTCTAGATCAAAACCTTTGAATATTCTGCATGAAACATGAATTATTTCATTGTTTAGGCATTTAACAAAGGATGGAATCTATCAAAGTCAAAATTGCTATGAAGATAGACCAGTTCATTGTTTCGTCTCTAAAAAAATTCCTCCATTGTTTTGTACTGAATTAGAACCCATGGTTGGATTTCCCTCTATTGAAGTTTCTTCAATAGATTCATAATTACCTCTTAAAGTGGCAATCACAGGCAAGCCTATTTTTTCAACTGTGTCTAGATATGTTCCTATGATTCCTGATGTGCATAGATTATTTGATATTTTTGATAAAATTTCTCTACAACCATTATTCTTGTTAATGTGGTGATATTAGTTCTTGATATTTTTAAGAAAATAATGAATGCATAGGTGTTTACTACTGCCCCTATTATCTTGTTTCCAAACCTGGAAAAATTTTCCTACTCAAATAGGCCATCTAACAAGTGGCTTGATAATTTTATTGATTATACACCCTCTTGTTTGGAAAGGTACTTGATTGAAACTAAGTTTTCCATTGAATTAAAATCTAGGGTTATCATTAATGATATGATGAAAGTGTTTAAGCAATTAGAGCCATACACTAACCCTCACATACCTATATTTCTTAATTCTTAGTCACATGCTCACATCCTCTCTAGGATTAGGGGAAATAGGCATGTAGAGGAAGAACCATCAAATTACATTCCTAATGATATCCTCTTTCTCCCATCATTACCCAATGACAAATCCATATTAAAGTTCTTATATTCTAGAGAGGAAAGGATCATCCATAAATATTATAATCCATCAATATCATAAGTGGTATAATTATGTTTGCTAGGTTGACATTAGTTCTAAATTAGAAGATCTTCCCTTTACTCCTTACCATTTTGAAGAAGGCAATACTATGAATATCGAGTTGACTATCGATATTAACATAGGTACCCCTAAGCAACCACTCATAGTCAAAATTGGATAAGCCTATGTAATGAAGAACAATCCAATTTTACTATCTTACTTAAGGAGTATAAGGATGTTTTTCCTAGGATTATTCTAACATGCTTTGAATGGATGAGGACCTGGTCATCCATAACATTGTTACTTATAAGGATGTCATTTCCATGTGACAGAACTAGAGAAGGTTCTCTTATCTCAATATTTTTCCAATTGGTTATATAGGATAGAAATGTGCCCCACCTATATTATATCATCATCACATAGTGGTATTAAAACAAAGCTTGGATATTATCCATATATCACTTGGAAAAAAATTAACCTTGGTCTCCTCCTTAAATGTTGAGGAATCTAATTGGTTGAGCTAATTCCACTTGATTGGTTTTCTTATCTCGTTCAATACTAGTGCAAAATTAAAATCTAAAATCTATTAGAGGTCAATTTTATAAGACCTATTGAGTACTAGGAATGGGTATCTAACATTGTGCCTATAAAAAAGAAAGAAACTAATGTTATAGGATTCGTTGTGATTTATGAAAAATTAACCTAGGTTATCTTCAGGATAACCTTACTTTACCCTCTATTGGTGCTATTGTCAATTCTACCATAGGATATACAATATTATTCCTTATGGATGGATATTCAAGTTATAACCAAATTTGGATTGTCCCTAACTAAAACAACTTTTATTATATCCTAGGGCACTTTCTATTATATTGTCATACCCTTTGGATTTAAAAATGATGGCATTACTTATCAATGGGCTATGACTATCATATTTCATGATTTGATTGGAAATATAGTGGTATCTTATGTGGATGACCTTTTGATTAAGTCTTAGAAGTACATTGATAAAAAACTAACCTTTGTGTCATATTTGAGCGATTGCATAACTATAAAGTTAGAATTTATCTCAAGAAAAGTATTTGGTGTTAATAGTGGCAAGCTACTAGGCATTATGGTGTCTCATAGAGGCATAGATGTTGATCATGACAACATTAAATCCATTAATGTTATGCATCCCCATCAAACTATTAAAGATATCAAATCCTTCTTGGGGAAGCTTGGAGCTATTAGGTGGTTTATCCCTAAGTTAGATTTCAAAGCTCATCCATTAAATCATCTACTAACAAATATCTTGAGTTAAAATATGATGAAAGTTGTAAAAAGGTATTTTTTGAATTTAAGAAATTTATTTTATGGCCCCTAATTCTTTTCCCACCCAACCCAAATAAGTTTTTTATTTTGTACACCTTGACTACTCAGGTTTCCTTCGGAATGGTTCTTACTCGACAAGATGATAACAATAAGGAGTGCATCATGTACTATATTAATTGAGAAATGATTTTGGTAGAAACTTGATACACTCCTATGGAGAAATACTGCTTTATCATCTACTTTTCTTGTGAGAAATAAGGTATTATATGTTATATCAGATAGAAGCTCAGGTCAGGAGTCATAAAATTAAAGCTTCATATTTTCTTCTTCCATTGCTTCTATATTTATTTAGGAGTAGGTTCCTTAGAATATTATGAGTATGAAAATTCCATACTAGAGTTTCATAAGGCTATTGATAAACAACATGAAGCTGAAACTAATGCCAAATATGATACACCCTCTACTTACCAAGAGTGTAACAAATTCCTCCACCTTGACACTTGGATCCTTCACTTTCATGGAGCAAGGAATGACTTTGGGGTAGGAGTTGGTATCTTTCTCAAGTCTCCAACTGACCTAGCATTTCCCATGGCCTTTCACTTAATTTTTTTTGTCATTACTAATGATGTTTTTGGATATGAAGCTTAAATTTTATGACTCCTGGACAACCAATGCATGAATGTCAAACACATCAATGTGTTAGGAAACTCTCAAATTATAGTAAATTAGATATTTTGTGAGTATGCTATCAATGCTTATCATTTGATCACTTAATACCAAGTGGATACCAATTTAATCAATTATTTTGAGTCCTTTTCCATTAGGAATTCCCCAAGAGGGAAAAATGATGTGGTTGACTCCTTAGCTAGTTCAACTAGTAAATTCATACCACATGTAAATATTATTGAAATAAATTTTATGGTAAACGTTCATGATGAACATATAATATTTTCCATTTATGCCTTGGTAAGTGTGTACATAATCAAGATCAATGCTATTATTTTCCAAATCCCTCATGATGATCCTTGGCATGGAAACATTTGATACTTTGTCAATCCTCAATAATCAAACCTAACCACCTATGAATACTACTAAGTAATGAGCTCACCTCTATAAGAGATCATTTCAATATGTTGTTCTCGATAGGATATTATATCATTGTAATCATGATGGTGTTATTTTTTAATGCCTCGTAGAAGCCAAGGTGTAACAATCTCTCTTTGATGTTTATAGTGGTGACTATGAAGGAACCTTTACTGGTAATTCCATAGCTCATAGATTGTTAATAACATGTTACTTTTGGCTAACAATGGAATTTGATGCTAATAATTATGTCAAGTTATGTAACAAATATCAATTCCATAAAGATAGAATTCATGCCTCCACGTAGGTTCTTCATCCAATTAAAGTCTCCATGGAATTTTACACTTGGGGCCTTAACTTTGTTAGACCTATGTGTCCTTATATGGGTACAATTTTATTATCACAACCAATAATATTTTACTAGATTGATGGAAGTTATGCCACTGATAAATCAAACAACCATCACTATATCCAAATTTATCTTTAATCAAATTGTATGTTGCTTTGGAATCTCATATACTCTCATCTTGAATAAATGTACTCCTTTAAAAAATAAGGAAACACAAGAGCTAAATTATTAGTTAAGGATTCAACACCATTTTTCCATGCCTTATTATCCACAAGCAAATGTTAAATTTGAATATATCAATAATATTTTGGTAAATATTAAAAAATAAGGTAGTTAAAAAAACAAAGAAATATTGATACTTAAATTCATATCTCACATTGTTGACATACCATTCTAGTATTTGTATGTCTATAAGGGCAACCCCTTTTTCTCTGGTTTATGGCACTGAAGTTTTTTTGTTGCTTGAATTAAATTTTCTTTTTTGCATACTTCTTTGAAGCATTTTTTGAGTCATGATGGGTACCATCAAGAGTATTGAGAATATCATCTTGCTTAACTTACTACTCTTGATAAGAGGCATCTATGTACTCTTAATCATAATACATCCTATAAGAGTTGTATTTCCAAGCAATATAATAAGAAAGTCTATCATCATAATTTCAAAACCAGGGATTTTGTCCTTAAGCTCAATAATCTATATAAGAAGTACAAGTTTATATAAAAATATCTTAGCAATATCAAAGATTTGTTTGCGTCTAGGGCAATAAAATTGAAAATAATGGATGGAGTTGAGTTAGAGGAACCCACCAGTTCCATGCATGTTAAATGCTTCTATGGATAGTCCATTTGAGACCTAGTTGTATAGTTCTTGCATTTTCTTGGTTTGTGTATTGAATTGAGTGCCTTGTTTTTCTCTTTGACCACTTTAACTATCTACTTGTGAGTGTTATTTTTATACTTTCTTCAATTTGACATGTCTTGGTGTGTTTTGTGTTGTTTTCTCTCTCTTGACTATGATCACCACTTAAAGCATTAATACTAGTCAACTTGAATTTTCAACTCCCTTATTCCTAGTTTTGGTCCATTTTAGCCTTTGATTGCTCTTTTTGTGCAATTTGCATCCCAATTTTTTTGTTGCTTGGAATTTTTCATTCATTTTTATTAGCCTTTATTTTTTCAATGAGTTTACACAAGTTTTATTAGGGGTCCCAGTCCCCTCAAATTGAGTGGGGTTTCAACCTTGGACCTCTCAAAGAGAGGTCAAAGCCCTTACCACTATAGTAATATTGCATCATTTTTTATTAGAATTTATTACTATTCACTTTGGTTGTACTTTATTTTTCTTCCTTCATCATGGTGTCACTCTTGCTAGTAAGGGGCACTGTGATATCTTCAAACTCTTTCTTGGTTCATGTTAGTACCTACTTTAGGTGCTATAAAGCAACTTCCTTAGTTAAACCCATGCCATCTCCTATATAGTATGTGGTTAGAACACCAAGGTAACATTCCTTTAAAATTTTATGCAATAAATAAAATTTCAATCTATCCAATCAATCTATCATTTTTGGTGTCCTACTATAGTGGGAAGCATGCCTTGTTGAACAATGTGCTCGACTGAATACTATAGTGAGCCACTAATATTGTAGTATGGGTATGATGACTTTCTCTTCTACTATATCTTCCTCTCTTGGGGTGCACTATAACATGTATCTAGCCCATTTCTATTCACATTCTATTATCTTTATTCTCTATAGTGGTAAGTGTGCCTTATTGAACTATGCACTTGGATGGATACTACAACAAATTAATCATTGCAATAGGGACATGGTGACTTTCCCTTCCACAAGATCTCCCTCCCATAGGGTATTGTAGCATGTATCTAGCCTACTTTTCTTTACCTTGTATTTCTTCTTCCCCTTTCAAGGTGGGTATGTTTTACTGACCAAGCATCCATGATCATTGATAAAGCATAAGTTGTCCTAGGGGACATATATTTATGTCCATTTGTGGCATAGGTTGACATCCCTTAGGTCATCACAGTAGTGAGTGAACATGATTGACTACCATATTATTCATCTATGTCTATCTAATGGTTTCTTTTAGGATTGAGGGACATGTGCTTATATTTGTATATGTTGGGATTATCTTAGTCTACCCTATTATAGTGATGGGTGTGTTTGTTGGTACTTGGTACTTGTTGACTATTGCATGCAGCTTGCCTACTACAACAACATGTATGGTTGTCATATCACGTCATGCATGGCCACCACTAGAGGAAGATAGTGTATGATGAGCACATCACTAAATGCTACCCAAATATTTCATGCTCTAGAAAGTAAGAATCTAAATCATGATGCATGATATTGAATGCTACTCAAATCATACATGCAGTTAGCAAAGTAAAAATGACATGTCCTTGAATTATATGCAATCATAAGTGTATATCATAAATAAATAATGCTACATAAATTATATATTACCAAATAATTTGATATATATCTAAAAATATAGTACATGGGACACTAAGTGCCATCATCCCATATTTTCAAATATTTTACTACAAAAATTATTGTTTGCATAATATTTTGCAAAGTTCTGAAGGGATATCACAAGGATAGTGCTTCTAGGGGTTTTGGATCACTCCGAACACAATTGTGCACTCTAGTTTTTCTCATTTTACATCCAACTAGTATTTTTTAATGCTTTGGGAATTTCTACAAGTAAATTCTTCTCCAAATGCATGGGTCAAGTAAAAATAAATTTCTTCTAGTCAAAATATTTTGGGGTACATATAAGTAAGTATCAAGTATATTTTCCTCTACTTTTGTATTTTTGGCTATCAGTTTTTACCTTTTTTGATGTTCATTTCAAAAAATGTATTTTGCATTTATAGTAGAATAAAAAATAACAAAAATATTTATTTTTTCTCTATAGCATAAAATACTATTTTAGTTACTTTGGATATCGCATATTGCTCATTTTTTTCAAGGACTCGCAAGTTGCTATCCCTTGTGTTGTTTCCCATTATTCTTATAGAGGGAAATATGTATTTATAAATAGAGCACTAACAACTATGTTTGTAAGTTTTGGAGGATCTTATCCTCCCATATATGGGATAGGGGTGGACTAACTTTGTTAGTCCTTGGATTGGATAACAATTAGTCATTTTGGCCAATGGCTTTGGTTTTATTTATTGACCTAGTTGTTGCATTTATTCCATCTTTATTGGTAATTTTTGCTTGTTAACATTTTTAAAAATCTAAAATAAGGATAGATTCATGATTAATGAACACATTTATATGTGTTCCTAAAAGAATGTATCCTAAAAATTGATAGTGCCAAGACCACCACTTTAAGTGGAAATCATATTTGCTAGTCGAATTTTAGGTTTTTTGATGTATGACCATGAGTCTAGTGTGTTTTTACAACTAGGGTTCAAATAGAACGTTGTTTTAACCAATGACTGCAATTTTATGGCTAAAAAAAAAGTGAAAATTAGTTGTCAGCTCCAAAGGGAAGTTATTCATTTCTTCCATGATAAATACCCATTTCACCTTATTTTCTCACCACACATTCACCAATTGATGATTATTACTATTAGCATTTTTATCAATCAATGGGTAGAAAAAGCACATTAATTTAGTTAATGTTTACCATCTCAAATATTAAAAATATTAAATTTTACATACTATTGTCATAAGCCATGTATTTATAAATTAGCAAATATTCATGTAACTAAGTTGATAATCAACTAGAGAAATTGGAAGGCCGACCTTTGATAGTTCTTTAAATATTATGTTGTTTGAAGTGGAACGAAAAGTACCTTCCTAGGTTCTTTCCTTTCTCACAACCTTTTCCATAAACTAGAATGAATGTAAAATCCTTTATTCTAACTTGTGTATGGTTTTTCCATAACTAGAAAGAATATCTTGAAATATTGGGTGACATGTGTTCCCTTTGAGATTCTTCTTCTAAAATAGAAAAAAAACACCACATTCACTTAGTTTATTAAGATTAATGTAATATTATCAAATAATCTACTAACTAAACTCTAAAAGGTTAAATATATCTAAATAAAAGGATAGTAAAACATATAATATGCATGAACCATTATGTAATGCTTAGAATATAATATCATTATTTTTTTTTTGTTATATTATGAGAACATCTAAATTAAACCATAATTATCTGGTATCTTATACATGTATGAAGAACAATATTAAGTTACCTAAACTATAAAAAGTGGATATACAAATATTTTTTCTTTTATTATTAAAAAAGGAGTTTTAAAATGGTCCCCATCATTTTACACGAAAAGTGAGCTAGAAACCCAAGGGGCCTCAGGGCAACAAAAACCACTAAAGGTCAGAAAAGCTAGAGTCATATTGAACTTGTGCTTGGCCTATGCGTCTATGCTTGATAGTTCAACTTTGAGTTTTTTGCGTGGAGCTAGAAGAGTTGAGGAGATCTAGATAGGTATCCCTAGTAAATGCATGTTGTTGCTAGGGCAATAAGATAATTTCCTTATTGGGGTTGGTCTGAACAAATAACCAAGTAGACCCTCTATGGGAGAGAGTTTGGAAAAACATCACCAATATACTTGCAATATAAAATTCATTGGGAGTCCTTGGATTTGGAAGCTTAGATTTTGGGACTCGCTGGTTGCTATTGAGGACTCATATGGGGGATTTATGTTCCTTTAATGTCCAAAACTAATTTGTAATCCTGGCTACAAGAAGAGAATCTATTGTTGGTTTTGGCTCAAAATTGATCTCCACTGTTGATTTGTGTTTATATTTTTGAGCATAACTAGTTTAAACATACTACCTTGAAGCTAGTTGAAAATAACCTTAGAGCTCATTGATTTTCCTTTCAAGATCCTACTATTTCTCTCCTTCTAGATACACCAAAGGAAGAATAGGATTGTTAGGCTCCATATCACTATAACAACTTGACCAGAATTCAATCCTAGAGTGAGCTTTTTTTTTAAAGGTAAAAGATGGTACTGAATTCAGTAAGGACCCAATCAATATAAGGCATAGATAAACACTTTTTAGTTCCTAGTCACTACAGGCGATCCTCAAGTGGACAGGAGTGGCAAGTCTCTCATAAAAGTCTTTTGGAGACATGTTAAAAAAGATGCTTTAGTGGTCCCCCACCTTTCCCATACATTGCCCTCCATGAGACAATTTAACCATGTCATAGGGGTTATCTTCAAAGGCCCATAACACTTAGAGGAGGATTCCTTTCCCCAATATAATCATGTCATCATTAATTAAAATCTTGAGTATTACCTATACTCATTTGTTGCCAAGATAACATGTAATATTTTATGGCATAATGCCTTGGTGCTTAGTTATTTTCATATCCTATGGAATCAACTAAGGCCATTACCACTCCCTAGCAATGATCATGGTATCACATGCCAAAATTTATGAATAATGCAATGAGTTGTCCCATACCAACCCATTGTGTAATCTTCATATACCTCCCACTAGGATCTTATTCATAATTTCATACAAGCAGCCACCAATCATAGTGCTTTGTGAATGATCTGGTGGAACATCCTATACCTTTCCACATAACCTCTCATCTTAGCCTTTACTTGTTAGGAGTTGTCATTCATACATGTCCCTAGTTGAATTTCTAACCATATTTCAACTAGGGTTGCATACTCTTGAGTAGGGTATCTTATTTAGATTTGGTTTTTATCTTCTTTTCTTTCCCTAGTTACATTTCGACTATTTAAGGTGTAAGATGAGCTTAGAAGTATCATTGATCTTTTAGCAAGGTAACAATAATTATATTAGTAGGTCCGAGGTGTAGACCAATTGGTTCATCCAAACCCCATAAGGGGGGTAGAGGTCCAAGGTTCAAATATCGGGCCTCGTCGGACTAAACGCTGATAGGACTAAAAAATAAGGCACACTTTGTTTACAAGTTATCTTACAATATATAAGCATCAAGCTTAGGAGGGAGATATGACAAGTGTCATAAGCTCCACTCCAAGTGTCTTTCATAAGACACCACTCCAACTCAAACTGAAGACAGGGACAAGTGGCAGAAGACAAATGTCAACCAGTTAATTATAGGCATAGTGCACATTATAACAATAATAATATTCTAACATTTCCCCTTAATGTGCACTATCCTAAAAATATAATTCAACATTAGATAACATTCCCCCTTAATGTTGACTTCTTTTACATAGATATAACAAATTGCTAAACTGAGAAAACTTGTCTTTCCCAAGTGACTTGGTGAAGATGTCTGCAACTTGATATTGAGTTGGTACATTATCCATGTGTATAATGTCTTCTTGGACCATTTCTCTAATGAAGTGATGATGGATTTCAATGTGCTTTGTTCTAGCATGGAAAACTAGATTCTTGGTCATCTTGATGGTACTTTGATTGTCACAATATATATATGTTGGACCATGTATGAATAGCCCAATATCCTGAATTAATTGCCTTAACCATATTGCCTCCTTAGTTGCCTCAATTGCTGCTCTATATTCTGCTTCTGTTGAAGATAGTGAAACTATGTTTTTCTTCTTTTTGCTCCATGAAATAGAGCCTTGGCCTAATTGAAAGCAATAACCTGATGTAGATCTTCTAGTTTCAGGACAACTGGCCCAATCTGAATCCGTGTATCCAATCAAAGAAAAATTATCACTTGATTTATACATAAGGCTATGATGAGGTGTGGCCTTTAGGAATCTCACAATCCTCTTAGCTACTATCCAATGGCTCTTCTTAGGATCCTGCATGAATCTGGAAATAAGGCCAACTGGAATAGCAAATATCTGGTCTAGTCGAAGTTAAGTAGATCAAACTTCCAACTAGTTGTCTGTAAAGTGTACCATCAACCCTTTCTTCTTCATCATTATTTACCAATTTCAATCTAGTTTCCATGGGAGTTAGAGAGGGCTTACACTCCTCCATGCGAAACCTCTCCAAAATAGATTGAATGTACTTAGCCTGTGAGATAAAAATCTTACCAGGTTGTTGCCATACCTCTATTCCTAAGCAATAGTGGAGGAGGCCTAAATATGTCATCTCAAAGTTCTTGCATAAGTCCTCCTTGAGCAACCTTATTCCTTCAATGTCATCACCTGTAATGAGAAGATCATTCACATACAATGTAACCAAAATGATGCTTTTCCTCTAATGTTTCACATAGAGAGTAGATTCTACTACAAATCTAGTGAAACCAAGGTTGAAAAAATAGGATTCAATCTTTGCATACCAAGCTCGAGGTGCTTGCTTCAACCCATATAGAGATTTATTTAATCTGAGGACTTTGTTGTTTTGGCCTTCAACTGTGTACCCTGGTGGTTGTTTCACATACACTTCCTCCTTCAAATGACCATTGAGAAATGCACTTTTGACATCCATTTGATATATTGGCCAATTTTTTTGAGCTGCCATAGCAATAATCGTCCTGATTGTAGTCATCTTAGCCACAGGAGAAAATGTCTCCTCATAATCAATTCCCTCTTGTTGCTTATAGCCTTGAGCTACTAGGCGAGCCTTGTAGCGATCTAGTGAGCCATTTGCTTTATATTTTACTTTGTATACCCATTTTGTGCCAATGGTATATTTTCCTTTAGGTAAATCAACTAACTCCCAAGTGTGATTTTTTTCAATGGAATCTAATTCTTGATCCATGGCATGAACCCATTTAGGATCACCAAGTGCTTCTTTGAAATTAGAAGGTTCAATTTGGCTAAGGACTTTGGCCATTAGGGCATAATTCACTTGGTGTCTTATGGCTGAAGGCCTTTTACCTGTATAGGTGGGCAAATGATTTTGGGCTTCATCTATTGTGGCTTGAACCCACTTGGGTAAAGGATTGGATGATGTTACTTGATCATTAGGAGGAGGATATGAAAGACATGGATTATTTGTAGGAAGTTCTTCTTGTGGATTAATTTCTTGATTTATGAGTGAAGGAGAAGGACTAGATGATATTGTATGCATGAATGAAGCAACTATTTCATTAGTTATTTCTAAAGTGGGGGCCTTAAGAGGATTATATGGGGGATACTCATGAAAGGTAACATCCCTAGATAAAATGATTTTCTTGGAAATAGGTTCATATAATTTATATGCATTGGCACTATCACTATAGCCAACAAAGATGCATTTTTGGCTCTTATCATCAAACTTCTTCCTTTTCTTATGAGGAATATGAGCATAGGCATCACATCCAAATATTCTCAAATTGCCCACATAGGGCGTCCCTCCACTCCATGCTTCTTCAGGTGTTCTTTCATGTAAGGCCTTTGTGTATGACCTATTAGTCAAGTATGCAGCAGTAAGAACAACTTCTCCCCAAAATGAGTTAGGTAATATAGCAACATGTAACATTGATTTTGCCCTATTTGTGATTTTTTGATTCATCCTCTCAGCAATTCCATTTTGTTGCAGGGTATAAGGGGTTGTGAATTGTCTCATTATCCCATGATACTTACAAAAATTAAAGAATTCATTGGAGACATATTCTCCACCATTATCTGATCTTAATGTGGAGATTTGATAGCCACTTTTTCTTTTAACAAGTGCGATGAATTCTTTGAAATTATCAAGGTCTTGCCACTTATATTGAATTAGGTACATCCATACCTTTCTGATGTAATCATCAATGAAAGTGATGTAGTATTTAGCCCCAGTATAATATTGAACAGATATTGACCCACAAATATTTGAATGAACCAATTACAAAGGTCTATTGGCTCTCCACGCCTTTCTTATTTCAAATGGTTTCCTATGGTGTTTGGCTATTACACATGGCTCACAAAAATATTTTGACTCCTTAAGATGTGGAAGTCCTTTAACTAATCCTTTTGTAGCCATCATTTGAAGATTATTAAAATTTAAATGTCCCAATATTTCATGCCATATGTACTCCAAAGAGAAAGTAGTTGTTGTATGCAAAAATTTTTGTGTTACAGATTTTGTAAGGAGGTAGTAAACACCATCCTTTTTCACTCCCATGGCCTTGACATTGTCATTGGGTTCCTTAATGTAGCATTTGTCTTTTTCAAAATAGACATTATAGCCCTTATCTGTAAGTTGTCCAATAGAAAGAAGACTCCTTTTAAGACCAGGCACATACAAAACATTTGTTACAGGAACATTATTACCATCATGCAAAGTAATTGGTGCATCCCCAACACCTTCAATGGGTAGAACACTTTCATCACCAAAAGTAATGAATTGATTTGATGTAGGTTGAACCTTGGTCAACCAATCTTGCCTTCCTAGCATGTGCTTTGCTGCTCCAGAATCAATATACCAACATTCTTTATCTTCAACATTAACTTGGTTGGTTGCATACAATGTGTTTAGATTATTATTTTGTGGTTCTCCCTGTTCTCTTTGCCTTTTATAGAAATTAGCAACATTATGATTCCATTTTCCACAATATTCACACCCTTGTTGATTGTTGTTTTGACCCCCTTGAGGTCTTGTTTGCCATATTGGCTACTATTGGTACTGTTGTTGATGTGGCTGCTGATGGTACTACTGATTTGGTTGTTGCTGGTACTATTGCTGATGTGGTTGCTGCTGGTAGTGTTGATTTGGCTACTACTGGTACTATGTGTATCTCTGATGTTGTCTACCCCTTTGATTCTGATTATGCTAATTTTAACCCTTGTTTTGTTTAGGTTGTAAAGTTGCCTTGGTGGCAAAAGTTGTTGATGTGGCTTCAATTTCTTCATCTTTGATTAGGGCTTGCTCATGTTTCTTAAGTAGGATCTCAATATCCTTAATTGTGGAATTCATTGTTTTACCACTCAAGTCTAACATGGTAGCATAGGAGTGAAACTTTGAAGGAAGACCCTGCAACATTATTGGAATTAACTCATTATCATCTAGGGTTTTACCAGCAGCTAAGAAATCATTCTTAATAGACTTCACTTCCATAATATAATAGGTAAGTGAGCCTTTCATACATAGATTGTGCAATTTTTTTTTGAGATACAAAATATTATCTTGACTTGGCCTATCAAACAATCTATTGAGAGCATCCCATGCTTGTTTAGGTATTTTTATAGCCCTTACAGTTTCTCTGTATTGAATTCTTGTAGCTAGCTTGATTAGACTTAAAGCTATATTGGAATTCTTCTCAAATTGTGTTTTTTATTTAGGGTCTGTAGGTGCAATGAGTGTGTCGTCATTAGCATGCCTATATTTCACAAAGTCCCACATGTCATTCATCATTAATATTGATTCCATCTCATACTTCCAATTTGCAAAAGTTTGTGCTCCTTCAAGTTTCTTTGTAAGTCCACTTAATAGATTTGTAGTAGCCATGATTTAGAAAAGGATCAAAAGAAAAGGGAGCTCGAAAAAGGATGAAGTAAGAATGACAAATGCCAAATTAGAGCCCTCAAAAAATCTAGGGTACACCGTTGAAGATCCAGAGGAGGGTTCACCTAGTTTTTCCACTCTGAATCTTCAAGTGATTCCAAAAATGGGAGGGTTAAGTTGAACACAAGTGTCTTTTTCTATCCAAAGAGAGTAAGAATTATAATTTTGCTAGACCTTTATACCAAACTTCTCAATATACCCACCCTTACATGAGGGAGACTATAAGCATTTGAGCAGTTGATACGTGGAACATAGGCGATTCTGAAAGGGAATAACTTGTCAGACCTTTATACCAAACTACTCAATATACCCGCCCTTACGTGAGGGAGACTATAAGTATTTGATCAATTGATACGTGGAACATAGGCTGTTATAAAAATGTGATGCTTGCTTTTTGTAGAATTGTTACAATAGATGTGCCAATGTATTATTGCTTTATAAGAATTTGCCTATATGTGTTTGCTTGCTTGTATATGGCTTAGTGTCAAGTGTGTATGAAATGGAACTACACTTGATTACAATTATAAAACCCAAAGTCATGCAAGGGTAATAGCAAGCATAAAATGTAGAAAAATCCCAAATAGAAGATGCAAGCAACAAACACCTAGTGGCCAAGAGAGTGCCACAAAAGGTCTCCACAAGCAAGAGGCAAGGGGCCCTAAATCACCCCTTGAGTTGATTATTGTATTAGGAAATATGGCTCAAGAATAGTCCCAAATATACCTTGAAGTGTGATACAATTTCAATGCCACCAATGATGATAATGCCTCCAATTTTGCCAAATATAATGAATAACTTGGCTTAATGTCCCCCCAATGACTTAAAATTGAGATTCCCACAAGTTTGCCAAATATTTTGTCAAGGAGTGTCGGATACTACCGAAAATACACTCCAAATTACAATTTCAACTTCAAACTTCTATTTAGCATATTAAATGATTTTAAAACTGAAAATAAACTGCACCAATAGATTTCTCTCGAAAAATCCTTTCCAACGACTATATATAAGGCTATAGTCAGTTACAATTTGACCCTTGATTTTAAGAAAATGCAACAAGACTTCTTAGAGGTAAAAAACAGGACAGCTTGCCCTCTACAAATTTGAAATTTGAAATTTTGGCTTGAAACTGTTTCGACGGGAAAATTTTAAAATGACCGAGCGGGAAATTTTGGAGGGAATGACTGAAAAATTTGTAATCTAGCTTATTTTTACCTACTACAGCTGTAGATGTTTCTCAATCCAACAATTGGCAACTAATGTGCCTTAACAAAAAAAAAAAAAATTCGCAGTCCCAAAAAACTGCTGCAAACAGCCAACTTTGAGCAGTTGTAACTTGCTCAATACATTACCGAATTAAGCAAGTGAGTACTTGATGTTGTAGTACTTCTCATAATCTATATGATGGTGCAAAAACATCAAGAAAAGTATGGCTAAAAAAATTAATAAAAAAATTTATGTTTCGGAAAAAATCACGCAAGAAAAAAACAACTGCAACAGTCTGTCTTCAAACAACCATATCTTGCTCATTTCTTGTCGGATTTTTGCGTGCAAGTACTCAATTTTGTAGTACTCCTCCTGATCTATGTGCTGGTGTACTCAGATTCTGAAGATGACTTGTCTAAAAAAAAATCACCACTGCAAAATGTGACGTTTTTTTTTTTTAAATGTGCCTTCACCTTGCCAAAAAAAAAAACAGCCCCACATTGCCAGAATCGCCAAAAATCTTAAAAAATTCTCTCCATTTCTCATTCACAGGATCAACTTAGCAAGTGAAGAGGATACTTCGGAGAAAAAATTCAATCTTAAAAAAAAACTCTCAAACCCTAAGGGTCCCCATAGGCGGATTTCACCGCTCTGATACTAGATGATAGGACTGAAAAATAAGGCACACTTTATTTACAAGTTATCTTACAATATATAAGCATAAATATTAGGAGGGAGATATGACAAGTGTCATAATCTCCACTCCAAGTGTCTTTCAGAAGACACCACTCCAACTCAAACTGAAGATAGGGACAAGTGCCGGAAGATAAATTTCAACCTGTCAATTATAGGCATAGTGCACATTATAACAATAATAATATTCTAACAAACGTTTGTCCCTTTCCTAGTGCTTTCAGCGACGTAAAAGGTTTAAAATGATTGTGGCATGGTGGTTATAGGGACTGACTGCGCGAATATCTGTGTGGCGGCTTCTGGGGCAGACATCGCAGAATATTGTGGCGACCATAAAAGCTGGACAGCTTGCCCGGATTCGTGGCGGCTACCGATTCCACCATGTAAATTCAAAAAAAAAAAAACAATAATTCTATTAGAAAAATAATTTTATCAAATATTTATTTTTCTATAATTAAACTTCAAGTAATATTTCCTCTTAATACTCTCAATTTGGAACTTTCTTTATGATTTAAAAACTAACATCAAGAACAATAAGCTATGCCATGGTTTTCTACCAATCTCTTTAAAATTTCTAAAGTCATCAATTCTTTAATTTAGGAGATAGGATCTAACAAAATAATCTTTAGAGGTTTGACTTTCCTTAGGTGACAACTCATACTTAGGATGATAAGGAGTAATTCAATTTATTACATTTTAAATAGTAAACCAAACTAGAGACATTATTAATTTGGGGAGGAGAGAGTCTAAAATATAAAAAGTCATATTTTATAAAGCTTACTTTCTTTGCCCTCCAGCTCTGTAATTATCTAAGTAAAAAATAGATTTTGATTATCATAGATATAGAAAAATCGATAATTCCTCATTTTCAATTTGAGTTTACAATTAAAATATTACTCTACCAAAAATCAATGTAAATGAAAACTCCAAATATACATAAGGCGGTAACTTAACATATTAATACACCTTCAACATTAACCATACATATTTTAATAAAGCAAGACTCTTGTAGAGTAATGAAAACTCCAAATATACGCAAGGTGGCAACTTAACTCATTAATACTCTTCTAGCATTAACCACACATATTTCTCTAAATTTTAAAAGTTTATTCAATAGAAAAATACTGTAATAATACGTCACCTAGACAACACAATGATAGTGTAACCAATCTATATAGCTACAAGTTGAATCAACATGGTTTTTTGATGTTACAGTACTCTATTAAAAATAATACTCCAACTGTGTCTCTTTATACCACCACCGATAAGCCCTTCCATGTTGAAGGATGGTGGAAATATAGGCCCTTCCATGTTGAAGGATGGTGGAAAAATATTTTCGAGGATTAAACATCTCAATAAATACATTATGACTATGAATCAATTACACAACTTCTAAAAAATATTCAAGTAGTTTTTAATCTTTCAAATAGTCTTTTAAAAGCATATCGACCATTATCCATATAAAACACTCTACGAAACCTTAATGAATAAAAATCTAAATAGAGTTTTCACTGCATTGAAATAAATGACCATATAAAGCACCCAAAATTTTGTACTTAGAAAACATTTAATTTAGAGGGGAATAAATGGCCATATAAAGCACCCAAATATTTCTACTCATTGAAATATACAAATTGAAGATGTAAAGATATTTCATAAATATTTAATTTCCATTTGTTACTGGGCAATATTGGATATTAGATAAATTATTAATTGAACCCCATTGTCGTTTAGCTAATCTCCAGGATATTTAGTTATGTTTACATTCTTACTAAATATTTTAAATAAAGAAGAAAACACATCTAACGCACATGAGAAGACATCAAAAGTGTCTTATGTGTCTCTCCACTAGAGGACGTATAACAGAAACTGTTTCTAAAACGTCACCAAAGAGCTTACTATCTAAGCCAGACGCACTCAGTTGGAGGATTAGACAAAGGCAGAATGTATTATTGTTATTATTCAGGCAATAAGACGATATTAAGGTGGTAACTTCTCTATGGCAGCCAAAATTGATTCCTCTTCAATTTACTAGTATAGAAAGATATGAACTAAATCGAATGAAAGAGGTACAACAATAATAGAACACTATATTTTCTTACTACAAGATAATTTCAAATGAAATAAGTACAACAATAATAACAAAAATCTGTGTTTTTATACTACAATATAAATTCATAACTATGTGGTTATGGAAGAAGCCAACCTAAGTTCTCTATTGGTGTATAGTGCCTTGCTAAATTGAAGCATACCCTTTCAATTTTTTCCTTTGAATTTTCCCAATATCGCCCAAATTTGGTGATTCATTTGTTTAATAAAGATGTTGAAGAAAAGTTTCTAAGCAAGTGGAGTGACAGACATGCATTTAGCCAACTCACCCACTTGCCTCCGCCATGTTGTGGGTTTTATTTTGAATATTTCAAAAAAATTGCCCATAATTTAAAAATTAATTTATAAATAGAGAAAATGCATATGTTTAATTATTGTGCTTATTTTAATTAATTCGTTTATTTAAATTATATATATATATATATATATAGTGGACAAGCATGTAATTCAATAATGTATACCTTCAATCTTTTTTCTTACATAGAAAATTTTATGATAACACAAATTTATTATTTGCGTGTTAAGAATAGTAACCATGCATTATGGCAATTTCCTTGCCATTGGAGGATTTAATTTCAAACATTAGTAACATATATTTGTAATGCCACTATATGAATGCATTTATGTGAAAGGCTTGTTTACCCCTGAGCCATTGGTGAGAGATTTCACCATCATAATTTCCTCCTTTTTTTAGTATTTATATCCTTCATCAATCAACATAAGATAACATGTTCCTACAACCACAAGTTCATTAGTAGTACCTTATTCCAAAATACCATGAGTCAATATTTCAAATAAGCAACTTTAAATAAAATAGAGTCATTCATTCAAAACATCAATTTCTTAGCAATGAAAAAAATCCTATTAAGGAGGATCATTACAATGAGTTTCTTCTCCTTGTAGGGAGGTACCCATTGACACCACCAATCATGAATTTCCTTGGGCATGACCTAGCATACCTATGTAGTCTTCATCCATTGGTTCCACACAACTTGAGCAAATGGACATTTCATGAATAGGTGATTTGTTGTCTCTTCATTTCTTTTGCAGAGGTGACATCTACTAGGGCCTAGAAAACATCTTTTGATCAGGTTATCCCAAGTTAGTATTTTATTTTGAAGAACCAACCATATAAAGACTTTCATCTTTGGAATACATTTATTTTCCCATAAGTTCCTCCAAGGTGATTTTTGCGGAGGTAGATCTAGGCTTTCATTGTATCCATTTTTAACTGTATAATTTCTTGTTTTCAATTTGTTCCACTCTAACTGGTTAGGTTCCTCTGAGTCTGGGTTAAGAGAGTCTCCTAGTTATATGTGGGGGGCCTCCATATCTTGCCTTATAACTATGTTCCTAATATATATTCTCCAAGTGTTTGTATCATCTCCCCATTTAAAAATGTAAGATCTGAAATAGGTGCCCTATTCCTGTTTGAGGTTCTTTTTTAACTCTGCTAGGTTTAGATCTCGATATAAAGGTCCAGAGTATCACCACTTATATTTACAAAAATCCACATTTGTTCCTTAACCAATATTCCATTGAGACCCATTGTCGATGATGCTTATTCCTTCATAAATATGGTTCCAAATATTGAATCTCCCATTATTTGGTTGTTTTTGAGTAATGTTGCTGACTCATTATCCTGGATATATTTTGTCCTCATTATGTTGATCCATGGGCTGCTATCTTCTTTTATTAGTCTCTAAACTAGTTTTGTTGCTAATGCTCTATTAAGAGTTTTCTTGTTTCTTAGACCTGTTGGTGCAAAATTTGCCTTTGGTTACGTTTTCACCCAAGACTTTGCCAACATTGAAATACCATGTTTAAAACAGAGTTTAACCGGTTCAATATCCAGAGGAGGCTACTTCTTTGCTTTTTAGGGAAAATGAAGAGAAAGTGAAATGCATAAAGAGAGGGAAATATAGCTATTGCTAGGAGCATTTAAGAGGTACAAATTAGATAACAGCAAAGCAACTTTAACAACATTTTACAGAAAAGCATTTATTTGAACCATCAAAATAGAATAACTAATCCTCTGGCATAGATTTAATCAAACATAAGCCTATTGGAACTGTTAATTTTAGAGTTAGCAGAACTTCAATGCAAAAATTTAGAATAAGAATTAAAGCAGTTTCTATCCAACCTAACTTTACATAGCAATTAACAATCCATATATACTTGATAATAACACCAGTGATCTAGAAACTAAAATGGACAATCTTTATTTGCTTTTAGAATTCTATGTACATTGCCTTGTAAACATCCAAGATCCAACCATTTTTTTGGGTCGCTCATCCTATATATATATTTACATAACAGAACAACTGAAATTTGTTACAATAATATGCCTATAGTCTCATTCTAGTAGAGTGGAAGTTAAGAGAGCATGGGATATTTAACTAGAAATGGTTAGGATCTTCTTGTTACTGCAATCCACATTTATCTTCTTTGAGGCATCGTGGTCCAACTGTCTTTCACTAAAAATTTCACGCCATCATGACTTTTTCTTTTCACTTATCCTTGGGGCTCAAAATTATTGTGCCATCGTGACCCTTTTCTCTTCGTTCGACCTCTGGGCTCAAAAATATCGCATCATCGTGGAATTTTCTCTTCACTTAGCCTCTTGGCTCAAAAATGTCACATTGTCATGACATTTTCTCTTCATTCGGCCTCTGGTTCAAAATTGTCGTGTCGTCGTGATATTTTCTCTTGACTTAGCCTTTTGGTTCAAAATTGTTCCATCATCGTAACCTTTTCTCTTCACTTAGCCTCTTGGCTCAAAAATGTCATGCCATCATGACCTTTTCTCTTGACTTAGCCTCTTGGCTCAAAAATATCGTGCCATCATGACCTTTTCTCTTCACTTAGCCTCTTGGCTCAAAAATATCATACCATCGCGACCTTTTCTCTTGAATTAACCTCTTGGATAAAAAATATCGCACCGTCATGACCTTTTCTCTTCACTTAGCCTCTTGGCTCAAAAATATCGCTTTGTCATGACCTTTTCTTTTGACTTAGCCTCTTGACTCAAAATTGTCACACCGTCGCGACCTTTTCTCTTCACTTAGCCTCTTTGCTCAAAAATACCACATCGTCGTGACCTTTTCTCTTCATCGACCTCTAGGTTCAAAATTATAGCACCGTTGTGATTTTTTCTCTTGACTTAGCCTCTTGGCTCAAAAATGTCACATTGTCATGACATTTTCTCTTCACTTAGCCTCTTGGCTCAAAAATATTGCGTCGTCGCAACCTTTTCTCTTGACTTGGCCTCTTGGCTCAAAAATATCGCACCATCGTGACCTTTTCTCTACACTTAGTGAAATTTTGATAAGACTAATCCCTAATCCCCTTGATGTGGTCATTTTGACCAACATCATTGGTGCCTCTTGGGGAAATTTTGTTAGTGGAATGTTAGAATCTATAGCTTTTATACATTGGGGAACGAAGTAAAAAGGACAACTAAAAAAAGAAAGGAAGAAAGGGGAATGATACCAAGAAAAAAATATGTTTCTTGCTTTGTGTGGTCATTCATTGGGAGTGTCTTCTTCTGTGGATTTCTCTATGTCATATTTATCAGGTGTTGTTGTTCTACTTGCTAAAGCTTTCTTAGATTTCTTGTGCTTCTTCTTTTCTTGTACAACTTCATTGTAAGTGGCACAGGTCTTTTTCCAAGTCTCCTTGTCAGTATCTAAAGTCTCCTTGAAAGTTAGGTAAAAATATTCTAATTCTTCTACCTTGTCATACAATAGAAATTTTAACTTCATATACAACTCATGTAAGCAGGAGTTGATTTGGGTTATATCCTAAGCCATATTGAAAATTTGCTCTTCCTAGACCGGCTCTTCCCAGCTATCTATCTTCGATTCATCTTCTATAAAAGTTTTCCAGGAAGCCTTCAACTCATCTTCTTCTAAGAAGTTTGAATCCTTATCCCAGAAGCCAGGAATGCCACAGTTTTTTGCTATGCTTACATGTTTTAATATCTCCTTTGCCTCTGTCTTGAGTTCTTGCATTATTGTGGTGCTTTCTATTACCAGCTTGTGTCTCTTGAAGAAGTTCTTAGTAGCTAGTTTGGCTTGGGACCATTTCTCATCCCAAGTTCTGTATCTGAATATTGCTTGTGTGCTTTCTACCAGGACTTAGATTTTTGTTGTTTATTGATGCTTCAAATTCATCCTCTACCCAACCTAACATATCCTTTATTTTGACCAAGTATGACAATGTAGGCCTTGATTTTATGCTCATACTTTGGGTGTCTCCAATCATTTCTCTTTTGGTTGCCTTGGCTTTTTCCTTGGATATCCCACTGATCTTACTAGTGTCATCTGATATCTACTTCTAAAAGTATTGTACCTACTTGTTCAATAGTTGGATTTGTTCCTCAACCTTCTTTGCTTATTCTTTATAAGGGGCCGCTTCATTGAACATTTGTTCCCACTTCTTTGCTTCATTTTTCAACGCTTTTTCAATTGTATTTTGTTGATTCAATGCTTCTTCCAAAAGCTTCCTTGCTTGTTCAACCCCAAGGTATTTTTCTTTGTAATACTCGGCATTCAAGTATATTGTCCCCATGTGAGCTTGGGATTTACCCTACTCGTCTTCCATCGATAGCTAAGTGATATCTTCGATGGTTATCTCAGTTTGGTAATCTTTCAAGGTCATTTTCCCTTTAGGATTTTTGACCAGTGGCATCATATTCAAGGTAGAGTGCTACATGTTGATATGATCTAGGGCTATCCCTTCCCTGGTGTGAGCTATATCTATGGAAATTTGAGTATTATGTGATTTGAACCAAGCAAAAATATTTAGGGATGCCTTTTTCAATTTTTTCAATTTGGTAACTATGGGATTACTCTCAGAAGAAGAGGTAGGAATGGATTGGAAGTTTTGAAAGTTAGTAGTATAGGGGAAGGGAATGGTGGCTATGGAGGCATCCACAACCATTTGTTCATCGAGGGCATCTGTGGGTGGAGCTGAAGATGCTTTCGAGTCAATTTGGGTTGATGGTGGAGATGGTGGAGATGGTGGAGGCTACTGAATGGAGGGGGAAGAAACATTGCCCTGATATGTAGAATGGGGAGGGGAATTCCTTTGGGGATGAGAAGAAGAAGTAGTAAGATCAATAGGATATATACTTGATTCCTTTTACAGGTTGGTGTCTCCAGTATCTGGTGCATTCTTAGGAGGAGCATGGTCTTCAGTATAATTTTCTGCTATCTTCTGTAGGCTAGTATCTCCATTATCCATTGCATATTTGGTTGGGACTTTCTCTTCGTCAAGGGCCTCTCTTGTGGGGATAAATTTTTCAACCACTTCTTATTTGTTCATATCTTAGTGCCCAGAGAGTTGTTCAACGCTTTACCCTATGTTTTCTTCTTGGTCCTCTATTTCCTCTTGGTCCTTTGTTTCCTTTGTTTCTTTGGAGTGTGTCTCTTCTTGCCTAATTTTATTTTTTTCCCTTTCCTTTATTGATTTTGTTGTTCTTTGTGCCAGTTTGATAGAGTAACTTTAAAGCTGGTATTTCTATGTATTGGAATAATTGCTTCTTTACCATAGACTAAAGAGTAAGGAGAGGTATTGATAGAATTTTTTATAGTTATTCTATCAGCCCACAATGGTTGGTTTATCAGAGAGTGCCAACTCCTCTTATTGTCTTTCAAGGTCTGCTTCAAGATTCGGAGCAAGTTTTTATTCGTTGATTCGGCTAGTCTATTTACATGTGGGTAATGATTCGAGGATGTTTTTAAGTATATCCCATATTTACATGTAAATCAATCATTTTGGAACCTATAAAATACGTGTTGTTGTCTATGACCAATGCATCTGGGATACCAAATCTTGTGATCAAAATCTCCACGAATTCCATCACAACTTCTTGGTCTACTTTCTTAGTGGGTATTGCTTCGACCCACTTAGTGAAATAATCTATAGCGGCTAGGATGTATTTATGTCCAATGGATTATTTGGGCTCTATTACTCAAATGAAATCTAATCTCTATTGTTGAAAAGGTTCTTCAACCTGAATGGATTTTAAAGGCATCAAAGTGTTTCTATTTCTCCCAATGTATATTTGGCATTTCTCACAGTTTCTTGTTACCCTGAAGGCATATGAGAAAATGGTTGGCCAATAACACCCAGTCCTAATTATATTTAAAGTAATGGTTATTCCCTAGTAGTGTCCTCCTGATGGGCCCCCGTGGAATTCATCCAAAATCATATATTTTTTATCGTCTTTTATACACCAAAGCAATACTCCATCCAATTTTTTTTGTACAACCCTTCAGGTAATAGGGTGTATTTCAAATCCTGGATCTTGTATCTTCTTCTTTGTGAAGCATTCAAACTTGTTGGACACTTTCCAGTCTGGAATTACCTAATCAATTCATCGGCCCAGTCAAGCTCATCTAAGGGTTGATCATCCTCTGAGGCTACTTCTTGAGTTTGGCAAGCTATGTATTTTGATGAGGCTTTCTTGGCGAGTTCTTGACATAGTGCTATGCCTCTTACTAGCTTGGTTGGATGGATCTCAATATCATATTCTTGTATTTTTGACACCCAACCAACTCTTTTATCACCAAGCTCCCCCTGAATGATGAAATTCCTAACATCAAGGTGGACCACATAAATTATGGTCCTACTCTCTAAAAGAAAATACCTAAAATTTTTTAAAGACTTCATTATTGCATAAACTTGTTTTTCTATGAAGTTGTACTTCTCTTCATGTTCCTGCATAGTCTAGCTTAGGAATGCTATAGGCCTGTCTTCGTTGTTAGGCCCTTTCTGAGTGAGTACTGCAGTGTAGCTCTCTTGTTCACCTACATCATACAATATGAAACCTCTGGAATAGTTTGGGTTTACTAAGATGGGAGCTTGGGCTATCTATTCCTTTATTTTTTGGAAAGCCTATTTCCTTAAGTCTATCCACTTGAATTCAACATCTTTTTTTAATAATTCGATCATGGGTTTGATGATTTACGCTAAATATGCTATGAATTTGCATACAAAGTTGATTTGGTTTAAGAAGGATTGCAAGTCTTTTTTGTTCGAGGGTAGAGGGAGTTCTAATAGTGCTTTGACCATGTTAGGGTCTATAGCTATTCTAGCCTTAGAAATGACATGACCTAGTAATATCCCTTCTTCCATAGCAAAAATGGATTTCTTCGGGTTTAAAGAGATTTTGAACTCCTTGCATTTCTCAAACACACTTCTAATATGGTTGATGTGGTCTTCCTTTTGATGAGAGAACACTATCATATCATCTAGATATATTACTATAATCTTGTTGACAAGTTCCCCGAAGGCCACATCCATTGCTCTTTGAAAGGTTACCCCGAAATTGGATAATCCAAAAGGTATCCTTTGATAAGCGAATATCCCCCACTTAGTGGTGAATGCAGTCTTGAATTGATCTTCAACCTTGACCCATACTTGATTGTACCTAGAGAACCCATCTAGGAGTGAAAATATTTTTGCTTTTGCTACTATATTCAGAGTTTGGTTGATCTATGAAAGAGGATAATGATCTTTTAACAAATCCTTGTTCTGGTTACGAAAGTCAATGCACAACCTAATATCTCCATTCTTCTTTCTAACTAGGACTAAGTTAGCTACCCAAGTAGAATGCTTGATCAGGTAGAAAATCTTGGCCTCGAGCAACTTTAGTAGTTCCTGCTTCATTAGAGCTTCGATCTTAGGATTCATCGGTCTTTGCTTTTGTCGAAAGGGTTTTGCACCTTCTTCGAGCTTGATTGTATGTTGGATGGTCTCTTTAGAGTAGACTTTAAGGTCACCATAAGTCCAAGCTATGATGTCGGGGAATTCCTTGCATAATACATAGATTTGGTCCAGCTCTTCCTCTATAGTGTTTACTCCCACTTTAATGGATTTATCAGGTCCCATTTGAGCTTCTCTAAATCTATGCTTGTCAAATTTCATTTTATGGCCCCTTGACATGTCATTGTTATCAAATAGGCTTCAAAGGGTGATCAATCTTTTTGGGATGTGGTTGTTTTCCAACTGGATCATACCCGTATCTTCTTCATATTTAAACACTCTGTCGTTTGAGCAATTCATTTTATGGGTGAGAAATTCTACCATTTGTTCATCATTTTTATTTACCTACTAGAAGGTATCTCTATCTGGCATGGAAGTCTTGTAAATCAGTCTAACTTTCTTAGACTTCTGAATGGCATTGTTGATAGGGCAAAAATTGGTGCCTACTAAAGCTAATAAATTGACATGAGTGTTCTTTTCCCTAGGAATTACTTTGAGGTTTAAATATTTAAAGGACTCTAGCAAGTCCCAAACCTTATTATTGTAGGCCTTCAGGTAGTTTTGTTTGCTTACACATTTCTCAATGACCTGGTTTACTATTAATTTAAAGTCTCCAAATATTTGAAGTTGTTTGATACCCATATTTTCAACTTTCTTAAGGCCTAAGAAGAGTGCTTCATATTCTTCTACATTGTTAGTGCAACTCCAGGTTAATTGATAAGAAAAAACTTTATCCTTGCCTATTGGATAGATTAGAACAATACCTACTCCGGCTCTATTTTTTCATCTAGCACCATCAAAGAAAAGTTTCCATAGTTGATTAGTAGATTGGTCTACCTGAGGGAGAGGAGTGGGGTTACTTTTCTCGATTTTTACAATTGTGTAGCTCCCCATATTTTTTTCGATCATGGCATTGAAGTCTTGGAGAGAGAACTGGTCTTCTTCCTACAACACATTTAGATCTTCCTCCATCAAGTTCAAGTTTTCTAGTTCCTCTATCATCATCATATTCACCGTGGTGGCATGTTTACCTTCCTCTTCGAGTTTTTCAATGTGAAAAGTTAAAGGTTTCTCATTAAATATTTTCACTCTTTTGCCTTTGAATGGGATTTCCAAATGTGAGAAATCTAATGATAAATATCCTCCTATTTTGGTGGTGAATTCCCTAGAGAGACACATACCAAAATAATGTTCTAGGTCCACTACCACCACCTCTTGTATAACTGTGAGTTGAGGTAGTCTGTGAAGAACAATTGGGATATCTTTGATTACCCCTATGGTTTTGATAGGGGTTTCATCCAATTGCAATATACTTGGACTTCTCCTTGTGCATTCCATTCCCATTATGTCACACATAGCTTTAGGTATCACTATGGTTGCATCTCCATAGTCTATCATACAATTATGTACTACCCATCCTTCCATTTGAAGAGACATATAGAAGGGAGGAGGTCTATTTTTCCCTATGGTGGATGTCAAACTAGATTGCGTAGAATCTAACTAATATGGGGTTCTATTCTTTTTTCATAGACCTCAAGGATTCTTGCAACAAATCAATCTGCCCTAGAAACTGCAAAGCTTCATACATAGTTGCTTTGAAGGGAGTTTTCTTCATTTCCTCGACTATGTTGAATGGGAGGGGTTCAACACTTTTCTCTTTTACAATTGTGTCATACTTATTCCTGTACCCCTGAGTAGCATCTATCATTTGATTCTTAGTTAGTGAGGGGTATCTCAATTTATCTCTAGCTTGTTCTTGCATCTCAACTTCTTTCTATGGAAGTATTTCTTTACATGCTTTTGCTCTTTTTTGGCTTGAACTTTGGGGAGCTTTCTCATAAGAGGTTTTTTTCTAAACTGGTTTCCTACGGGTGAAGGTACTTTCAAGGGGTTAAGTTCTTGGGGATCAACTTGGAAAGGTTTATTTCCCGATCTAGTTATAACAACCACTTGTTCGAAATAACTATAAGGCATCATGAAATTCAGATTTTCTTCTCAGATCATATTAACCTGACCCTTGAGGGTTTTCTTGGCCTTCTCAATAGCTATCTTCTGGATATAATGTTGATGGACCATACACAAGTTTTTTCGATGTGGATCGTTACATGTTGAACAATATAATTTCAACTCTATTGAAGCGTTAGCTGATTCACTATCTTCATTAGCATAAACCATGTTAGATTTATCATGGTTTCTACCACTTGTGGAGGCTTGATCTCTTGTTACCTATGGGAATCTTCTTGGTTGGAAATTTATTTCTGCTTCCCTTCTTTCCATTGATGTCATATTATTCATCAAAGTTTTTAAATATGCTTGCATATCATGTAGAGCTACAAGTTGAGGATCTGGAGTCGATGAAATTATCACTATAGGAAGTGCAAGAATGGCGGGAAGCATTGGAGGAGCGAGAGGTTCTTGTATTATTGGATTATTAGGCTTCTTAGTCCATTTAGGGAGACTTGTATTAGAAGTGGGAGCAGGAGTTGGGAAAGCATTATTTGATGCTTGTGGTAGATCCGAGAAGATAGGCATTATCATCTTTGCAAGGAATCTTCCAATAGAAATTAGATCTTTTTTCACTTTTTGAGATTCTTGGAAAATCTCTGGGAAGGTAAATACTTGGGATTACTTGATAGCCATACTTATGTCTGATTTGAAAGCCCTTAGATAATAATACATTGATTGTTCATCAGTCAAACTCAAACAGTCAGGTACTCTTTTCCAAGTTTGACTAAATTTGATGTTAAAATTGACTATCTCTTCTTGAGGGTGCTTCTGGATGATGGTAAACTGATTTAGTAGGGAGAATGGATCAGCATGTTCATTGAACTCTTCCACTAGTTTACCGGCAAGTTGGGTCCAAGTAGATATAGTTTGGTTTCCAAGGGATCTATACCGATAGAGCATTTTTCCTTTCAAGGGAATGACTAGCAATATTATCATAACATCTTCTTCAGTGATGTTATGTATTGGGGTGAGCATTGCTACATCTTGGTAGTGTTTGTAGGCCATATTTTCAATACCATCATACTAGGGTAATGCTTTTAAGGCTACTATTGGAATTGGGTGCTAAGCTGCCAAATTCAGGGGGCCTGTATGGTTCCATAAAGGGTAAGGTATATTTGGCTAATTTATGACCATTATAGCTATGGTTCTACCATATATTATGGGTATATGGGTAGCTAGAGTTAACGTTCCGCTAGCAGCAGTACTAGGGAAGGTTGTAGGGGAAATATTTGCGTATCCTATATTGATAGTAGATGAAGAAGTTGTTCTAGCAACTAAAACATGATTAGCTCTGAGGCTACCAAGGTGCAATTCGAAGAACTCGATGGGCTCTTCAAAAATTTTAGCTTTAGATTTGGTTATCATATAATACGGTATTCAACCAGAAAGTAGATAAAGGCTTTCTTAGGGTTCCTTTCTTGGGTGGAGTCACTAGGTGATTCATAAAAAATTAAAACAGGGCAAAGGTAATCACCAAAAATTTGATCTGCATATATCGTGGGATTGGGTCCCACCGGGAATGCCAAAAATTGTTGGTGCAAAATTTACCTTTGGTTATGTTTACACCCAATACTTTTCCAACATTGAAATATCGAGTTTAAAACATAGTTTACCCAGTTCAATCTCTAGAGGAGGTTGGTTCCTTGCTTTTTAGGGAAAAGGGAGAGAGAGTGAAATGCATAAAGAGAGGGAAATATAGCTATTTCTAGGAGCGTTTAAATGGTACAGATTAGATAACAGCAAAGCAACTTCAAAAACCTTTTACATAAAAGCATTTATTCAAACCATCAAAATAGAGTAACTAATCCTCTGGTGTAGATTTAATCAAACACAAGCCTATTGGAACTATTAATTTTAGAGTTAGTAAAACTTCAATGCAGAAATTTAGGATAAGAATTAAAGCAATTTCTATCCAACCTAACTTTACATAGCAATTAACAATCCATACATACTTGATAATAACACCAGTGAGCTAGAAACCAGAATGGATAATCTTTATTTGCTTTCAGAAGTCTATGTACATTGCCTTGTAAACATCCAAGAGCCGACCATTTGTTTGGGTTGCTCATCCTATATATATAGTTTTACATAACAAAAAAATTGAAAGTTGTTACAATAATATACCCGTAGGCTCATTTGGATAGAGTGGTAGTTAAGAGAGCATGGGATATTTAACTAGAAATGGTTAGGATCTTCTTTTTATTGCAATTCATCTTTATCTTCTTTGAGGTGTCATGGTCCACTGAAAAATGTCGCACCATCATGACTTTTTATTTTCACTTAGCCTTGGGGCTCAAAATTTCCGTGCCATCATGATCCTTTTCTCTTCATTTGACCTCTGGGCTCAAAAATGTCATGTCGTTGTGACCTTTTCTCTTCACTTAGCCTCTTGGCTCAAAAATATTGTGTAATCGCGACCTTTTCTCTTCATTCAGCCTCTGGGTTCAAAATTATCATGTTGTCATGACCTTTTCTCTTGACTTAGCCTTTTGGTTCAAAATTTTTGTGTCGTCATGACCTTTTCTCTTCACTTAGCCTCTTGGCTCAAAAATATCATGTCGTGGTAACCTTTTCTCTTGACTTAGACTCTTGGCTCAAAAATGTCATGCCATCACAACCTTTTCTCTTCACTTAGCCTCTTGGCTCAAAAATATCACGTCGTCGTGACCTTTTCTCTTGACTTAGCCTCTTGGCTCAAAAATGTCATGCCATTGCGACCTTTTCTCTTCACTTAGCCTATTTGATCAAAAATATCGCATCGTCACAACCTTTTCTCTTGATTTAGCCTCTTGACTCAAAATTATCGCACCATCATAATATTTTCTCTTCACTTAACCTCTTGGCTCAAAAATGTTGCACCGTCATGACCTTTTCTCTTCATTCAACCTCTAGGTTTAAAATTGTCACACTGTAGCGACCTTCTCTCTTGACTTAGCCTTTTGGCTCAAAATTATCGCACCATCATGACCTTTTCTCTTGACTTAACCGCTTGGCTCAAAAATATCGCATCGTTGCGACCTTTTCTCTTGACTTAGCCTCTTGGCTCAAAAATATCACGTCATCATGACATTTTATCTTGACTTAGTATCTTGGCTAAAAAATATTGTGTCGTCACGACATTTTCTCTTTACTTAGTCTCTTGGACCAAAAATATTGCATTGTCATTACCTTTTCTCTTGACTTAGCCTCTTGGCTCAAAAATGTTGCGTCATCGCAACCTTTTCTCTAGACTTAGTGAAATTTTGAGAAGACTACTCCCTACTCCCCTTCATGTGGTCATTTTTACCAATAAGATCCAAAATACCCAAGCCTCCATAGGCTTTTAGGAAGCATACCTTCTCCCACTTCACTAGATGGTATCTATTTCTTTTGTTTGTACATTTCCATAGGAAACTCCTACTGATGGCTTCAACTGATTTTGTAGTTTTTACAGGTATTTTGAACATTAACAACATCTATATTGGTAGGCTTTGGAGGGTGGATTGGATCAACTGGATATACTAATATTCACATAATACTAAAATATTTTTAATAAATTACATCCACATGAAACTAATGTCAGTAATTGAACTATAATATAACCTTTTATAGTAAAGGGCTAGTGTTAGATTCATGACCTTATAAGGGTATCTAAATAAAATAAAATTGCATAACAACATAACATACATTGAGACAAATATCAAATATCATGTTTTGTAGTGGTAAATAATATTGATTTTTAAGGCAAGGAGCAAGTTTCAAATATTGTCAAGTGATATAAGTTCCAAAGTATCATTGTAGTGTTACAACTATGTGGTTGGTTGAATTAGAGTGGTGAGACTATCATGATGTAATATGGGTGGGCCTCGTTTCAATCCCATAAAAAAAATTAAAAAAGTATACACTGAGCCAAATATTGTTCTACCTTCACTATATTTCCATTTGTATTAAAAATTCACAATAATGATTAACCTTAACCACATGGTTTGTTAAAAATCTAATTGCATGGAATTGACTACAATACTACTTGTGTAAGTCTCAACTAAAATACACATTCCTTCTCATAATAAATGTGTTTAATATATTACATATAAAGGAGCAATAACATCACATATCATAAATCATCCATCTAAATCCAAAGGACTCTCTATTATTTTTTCCATAATTTCAAAAAAGAAAATAACAACCAGAATTATAAAAATAATTTTAGAAATAAAAATATTAATCACCTTATGTAGACTCATTAATATGGGTGATTTATTTATTTATTCTATAAAACTATAGTGAAAAGTTGTCTCATATTAGACTTAAATCATATAGATTAATATATTAGCAACATTAATCTATACGAGATCATTTTACATATTAATCAGTGAATCGTCATCAAATCTAAGTATTTAAATATTTCTCACATATTTATTCATGACCAATTTTATTCAACCTCATAAATTAAGGATTTTTGACAAGGAATTATTATTCTATAAATCAAAGCATATAGTTATAACTCTTTAGTGACCCATAGATCTCACTCATGTTCTAATCCATAGCTAAATAGAATTGCATATAATATTATCATAAAAAGTATCATATTTATTAATCCATTTTTGAAATAATTTCTTATTTTAAACAAGTAGGTCTCTAAGTCAATCCTCAAAATATGATCAGATAATTGATCCAAGAAAAAGGCAAGACAAGGCATGATAAAAAAACCAATAATCTTGAATAATTTTTCTAGAAAGCAATTATTTCTAATTGGATAAATAATTATTACAAGAATAATTAATGATGAGAAAATCAAAGTTTATGGTTACAAAAATCAAGGAACAATACAATTCATTTTTTTTATATAAATTCATAACACAAGAATATATCAAAAAATAACAATATGATTTTATTGTTGAGAAAATAGAGGACAATGCAATAAATCTCTAAGAAACCATGTGAGGTTACATCATTGCATCTATTACTGAAGCTTTTTTTATTTTTTAATCTATATAGAAATGTTGCGGTTCACCTTCCACAAGTTACAAAGTGCATATTAAATGAAAACTATATATACATGACTTATCCTTCGTTTCATGTCTCCTAGTGATCTAACAACATGGCTACTTATGCATTTTTCTTATAAATATCTAAAAATAGAAACTCACTATTTCTAGTAACTATATTATTTAAAAGTTTGAGAGCCTTCAAAGCATTTTTCATGTAGTTGATCTATGAAATTTTTTTTCTTCCTTTAAAATTTCTAATACATTTTGAACAGGTCAAAATAGAGACTCGGGCATAAAATTATACCTCCAATATGATAATTAGGTCATATGTTTGTACCATTTGTCCTCCTTTTAAAATGAATGGTCCCCATTATATCTATGTTGAAATTAGGTGTAGAAATTATTCTTTTATCTATTTTTTAGGAGCTATCTACCTTAATGACCAATTATCCCACCTTAAATTACTCTATACATCTGAATGGGCTATTTTTTTGTGGTCTTAGTCCATATATTAATAACTTGATCCTTTGCCACTAATGCTAAACTATCTCGATTAAGTTTTTTAATGTTCAACTATTATCCTACAATGGAAATATCCAATAGAGGTGAATGATAAGGCTTGAGATATTCAACAGTCAAGATTAGATGCTAACCAAGATAATATGGAAGACTTAACTCAAGAGCATTATTTCCCATAGTTTTTGATAATGATGTGTAGTGGATGAATATGTCTACTCTTCTTAATGGATCCTACAAATTTCTCCTAAAAATGTATCCATATTTTATTTCCTACCTTGAATTGATGTGGGAACCAATATTAGTCATGGCATTGTTTGTATTTTTTATTTATATTCTTCAATAGGTCATGGACATACTTTTGGATATACCAAATTTATTCCATGAACTACGTTGCATTTTTATTTCTTTTTGTCCATGAGGTAAGTATACCATGGGCTTCATAAGGAGAGTTACATCAATGGATTCCAAGGGTTGGAGCTTGAAACAAATATGACATGGGTTGTGGTTGTTAGAGTTGTGTAGAATTTGATTACAGATTTAATGAATATAGGGGAGGATATCATCCCACATGCATGGATGCTTAGAACTATATATTCAAAGAAGATGTAAAATCAATAAGTTCCTAATTTTTATCCTACCATCCATTTATAAATGGAAGGCTATGGACATGATAAAATTGGTTTCAAGCATTCTCCATAGGGTGGAACAAAAAATACTCAAATTTTTTCTATACATGTCTAAAAAACAGGTTTTATAAAACTGGAGTTTAGCCATATATGATTGAAAAATATTTTAGCAATATCCTCAATTGAGATGGATTTCTTATAATAAATCATGATAGTCATTTTTGAAAAATGATCATCTACTATGAAAACACAATTAACCATCTTTAGATGTGGGAAAACCTAAGAATAAATACACATATATGGATTTCCAAGGCTTGGTTAGAACTAGAAATGATGTATATATTTTGTGTTTCTTGTTGGCTAGTTTGCCAACAACATACAAGGTGCATGACTCGATGTACCTCTCAAAATCATTTCTCATATTGGGCCAATAAAAGTTCTTTTTGAGTACTATCAAAGTTTTCTCCACCTCAAAATTAATTGCTAATTTGTTGAAGTGTTCTTCACAAAGCATATCTAAGAATTCAAATAGATGAAAAATATTGATGTCTAATACGAGGAGAATATCTTACAAATAAAATTTAAAAATATGCTTACCCATACGAAGAGCTCTATGTATATAAAAAATTAGAATCAACTTCATATAAGATGGACCAATTGGAAGTATCATGTCTATATTAATCAAGAATGATGGTGAATACCCAAAATCCATTAGTACTGATAGCCATAACTTATTTATTATAGATCTTATAATTTAAATTTTTACAAACCATTATTAAATATACAATCTAGATAAAAACAATGTACAAAATGGGTATGAGTTGCAAAAAAATATCATGGTGTGTAGACGCATGATGGTGACGATTCATAGCGACCTTATTGATTCATACATATACCTCATTATAGTTCTTATCTTTATTATTAGTATCCATGGCAATATCATAGGTGGCCACATAATGAGACTTTACAATTAAAGACTTCCTAAATTTAGGATATTCAAAGTTATCATAGTTGTCTTTCTTACATTAGCAACACAATTTGTTGTTTTTTCTTATCATAAAAATGAGAATGAGAGGAAGAATATAATAAAAAAACAAGAGGGATAGTTCCTTATTTTTTTATGACAAACTAGTTTTGCAATTAAAGGCATAAAATGACTTGTTGATGAAAACGTGATGAAGCCTTGCTTTGTGCTAAAAACTTCTCATTAGCAAATTGTGGCTAATTACATGCAACATCGAGTGAAATTATCCATGTACTTCAATTCAGGATAAAAATATTCTTGTAACCCACTTTTGAATTGAAGGATCCATTTTTTTGTATTATCTTTGGTGGTGAGATGAATCCATGAGTGATTAAACTAATGAATGTAATCGTGCACTAACATATAGAAGCTTCAAGCAGAATAATTCATTTGATAGCTATATTTTTCTTGTAGCTTGAAAGATAGAAGGTATTTCCAAGTGCATCAACAAAATTGGTTAGGTGTTAATGGGGTTTTAAGATTCCCCTATGTCCATCACAAAAAAATGGGTAATTCAATAAGATCCAACTTAGAGAACAAAAATCTATCATCCTTTTGAATCTAATTGTAATCAAACTAGATTTCCATGCCAATAAGCCAATTGACAATAACTTTTGGATTGCAAGATCTATTATAAATAAAACCTTGCATTTGGCTTGCTAAGTGGGAGACTCAATGACCAAAATATCATTAATATTATTGGTTGATATAGCCATAATATTTATAATCTCAACCACTTGTTTAGCAAGCAATTCTTATTTCATGGACTAAGAGATTGTTAAAAGCAATAAAGCTTCACAACAAATGGATCACTAAGAATGAAACAATAACAATAACATGGACCTAGACTCATGTAATGCATAAAATGAAAAATATGCTATGTTGAGGTAAAGCAATGTGCTTGTTTCTTTGGATATACCAATCAAGATAAAATTACAACGGCATAATGTCTTCATCAAAACCAAAAACTAATGAGATCAACATGCATATGAGCAAAAAGTAACAAATATTGTTATAAATAGTGTCTAAGTTATGATATAAATGAAGAAGCCATATATCCAAAAAAAGGCAGTGATTATGATACTATTTGCAATTGTTTACCTTAAAAATATAGGAAAAAACAAATCAACCACATAGAAGTAGATCAAAACACCTAATTGTCCCCAAACTCTAGGACTCTAAATGATACTATTGATAGTCATTACTCTTGATGGACAAACCAAAAGGAAGTTAAGGACACATAAAACTAATACACAAACCCAAGGTTCAATTAGATTCTTTGATATGACAAAAGAGGAAATAATTCATACTATTTTTATTGACATAAGACACCTTTAAATAGTATTTACATTTACTCAAAAGAAAACTACTGCTAAAAATAAAATAGATGACATGGCTGATATTTTGGATGGCAATTTCATGTGATGCTCTTTCAAATCATGCCATGTAGTCTCATAACAACCCATGGTACATGATATAATATATTTGTGTCATAATAAACCATGCCATGTGATTTTATAATACACCTAGAAACTATGTTCTATGTTATCCTCATCACTCATTTCACCAACTCTTATTTCAAGGAGGTGGGTATGGGAATAAAATATCCTTAATGTGTCCTAAAATTCTAAAACTTTCATGGGGTCATACCCAAGACATACTAAGATCTCTTAAGATGTATTCACAACATATTTGGGATGCCCAGGCATCTTTAAGATCCCAAAATGTCCCTATTACATAGACATATGTATTAATTATTTTTGGGTTATCCAAGGGATGCCAAGAAGGACCCACACTGTCCATAAGACAACTATGTGTCTTGATTGTCCTTCAATCCCTACAAGGCCAAAAAAAAAAAAAAAATTATTGTAAGCTTCTTTGTTTCTAGGAGGATTTGTTCAATCAATAGCTTCATCCACTTTATCAAGGTAAATATGCTTACCTCTAGGAAAGTTAAAAAGTTATTCAATCTCTACAAGGCCAAAAAAAAACAAAAAAATATTGTAAGCTTCTCTATTGCTAGGAGGATTTGGTCAATCAATAGCTTCATAGTTCATCCACTTTATCAAGGTGAATATGCTTACCTATAGGAAAGTTAAAAATTATAGTATATGCTCTCTTACATCTCTAAGATTGATAGACGCATGAGTGTCATGAGAGCCCTATATCATGATAGGATATTGACCCTAAAAATGTGAGACATATTGGTGACAAGGAGGAGGAGCAATGACAATTGCTTATGGTCTCACTACAAAAGTAAATTTATTTAAATATCACTAACAATAATGATGATTGTATCCTCTGCATTAAAAATAATAAACATGAAGATAAATACTTCCATTTTTTAACATTTATATATATATATATATATATATATATATATATATATATATATATATATATATATTTTTTTTTTTTTTTTTTTCTATAATATTTTAACTCTAGTTTTATATTTCTATTTTATCTTTACATGTTATTTATATAAGTAAAACTTGACTCTAACTATAATTTTAAAATTATTATAATTTAAACTTTCAATTTTTAATAAATTAAAAAAAATTAAATTTATATTATTCTACTAATGGTTAAGTAGATGTTTACTCTCGAGTGATTAATTTAATTATTTAATTTATTTATTAAAAAAAAACAATTTAAGCCCTTTCCTCCCAAGGTGGATCTTATGCCAAGATAATCTCTGCTAAGTTTCCCTCAACAAACCACATTTATATATGTATCAAACACAGATTGAAACCCTGATATCTTCAATTCATTTCAAAACGTTGTCTCTCTGAAATTTGGAAAAGGAAACGTTTATACATAAACCTTAAAATAACTAAATCATTAACAAGGTAATTGAAATGCTTTAAATGTATTACAAGAGCACATAGACACGTACTTTATATCCATTCCCTCAAGTCTAAGTTCATGAATCCCCAAACCTTGCGGTAAGCTATCAGTGGAAATTCAATTTGCTAGAGCTAAAGCATAGAAAGGTATTGTAAGCTTGCTTCTTCAGATTCGCTCAGGAAATCTGAAGATCTGTCGCGCAATACAAAAGCAATATGAAAGAGCCGAGTGAGAATACCACCAGTCCGCCTATTGTGGTGGAGGACTCTCCTCAGCCGAAGCATAAAATAGAAATAATAGTGGGAAACTCTGCTGCAGATGGCAGTGAAGTGCCTGCATGGTGGAAACCTCAGCAATAACAACAATGGAATCCTCGCAACAACGGGATGCATGACGGCCTCAACAAAGAGGCAGCCAATTTCCAGGGCAGGGTTGGATTGAAAAGTTGAGAATGGGAAGCCAATATTCAGGCAGGGTTGGATTGAAAAGTTGAGAAGGTATAAGATATAAAGGCTGGAACCGTGGTCCATCTCATAGGATGAGAAAATCTAATTTTCCGAGATTAACGGTTGTAAAGAGTTCGTACCACATAAAGACATTTTCCGAAATTTCGAGGCAATTTCCATTATAAAGGTTTCAATGCAATACGTATCGTTGCAGTTATTAGTCATTGTAAGGATTTATTCTTATTTTTCTTCTTTTTAGAGGAATCGATATTTATAGTTCTTTTTGTTTTATTGTTGATTGGAAGTAGTTTAAGACACTCAAAAAGATTCAGATGAAACTAGTGTCTTTATTAAATGGCACTCCTAAAGTTTAAACCTAAGTCTTTTTTTAATAAATAATAATAACTAAGATTTATTCTATCCGAACCCACCCAACCTTTGGGAACTGGATTTATTCTATCCTTACCGTGCTTCAAATCTAATGTATTATTTTTAACACTAAGACATCCATTATGTCCTTTGAATGTAGATTTTATTGATGAAAATTCAAATACTTATTAATTCATTTTTTTTATCTTTAATTTATTTTTAAATATGTAAGTACAAATAGTATCATTCATTTATGATTTTTGGTGTTAATTAAATAAAATAATAATGGATAATATTAAATTTTAAATTAATTTTTAGTTTTGAATATTATTTTTGATGTTTAATATATAAACATAAAATAGTAGTTTTTATGGGTAACATGATATTTTTTTATGAATGGTTTAATTTATTTTTTAAAAATTAGTTTAATCTCTTATCCAATTAATTTAAGATAATGGTTAAGAAGTGATAGATTCATATTATAGGTTATTTTTTAATTTTTTGTGAGTAAATTTTAATATTGGGAGTGAGTTTAAGCATGGAGTCAGCATCGTCTTTGCAATTTTTGCTCCAAATTTTTAGAGAAGTTCAAAGAACGAAGTAAACGGTTTCATAAGAAAAATATTAGATAGCAACGAAGAAAATTTATCTAGGAATAAATTTGGAAACAAATATACCCTAGTTTTAGAAAGTAATTTTTTTGCTAATCAAGAACAAAATGAAGAATGAATCTATGATAGTCTTTATTTATGTGATAGATTCATCAAAAGTGGTTGTTAAGGATGAGATGATCAAACATGATATAATGATTTTTATAAGTAGAGGTTCAATATGTAAGTTCAATGGATATGACCAATTTTCTTAAACATTTGAAAATGGAGAGAAAGAAAGTAGAAACTATAAATAACCATGCTACCATGGACATTTCAAAACCTTTGTCAAAAAAAAATTATGATTAAATTTGAATTAAAATAATGGTTTAAAAAAGTAAACTAA
Organism: Wollemia nobilis; assembly: GCA_028583015.1. Taxonomy (NCBI): domain Eukaryota; kingdom Viridiplantae; phylum Streptophyta; class Pinopsida; order Araucariales; family Araucariaceae; genus Wollemia; species Wollemia nobilis. The sequence goes on from JAQPPZ010001028.1 coordinate 8,185,980, forward strand.
AAAAAGATTACATTCTAATACCAAAGGCCATGAGACCAAAAAACATGATAAAATTGAAGAAAGAAAATATATATATATTTCACCATAATACAAACTCAAGTTATAAATCCTGTCTTAATTAAAAAAACTCAAATCAATAATTTTTTAAGTTTAAAAAATAAAAAAATCCCTTCTTATTTAATGACAAATATCATCATACTTTATTCACAAATATTGAGAGAAACTTTTTAAAAAAAAAATACATGAAATAAGTGAAGCTTCTTATTTTCTGATTTAAGACTTGGATATTATCTTCCATCTACATGAAGTTTAATGCTACTCCATTCATTGTAGGGTGGAAACATTTCTTCTTAGACTCAATACGAGGAAGCTTTGAATATTATTAATATTTTAAAATCACCGTATAGTGTATAGTGGAGATCATGCATGAAGAGATGACCGATACAAAGTGTGGTCCACCTATCCTTGTCATGACGTATTAGTATTTAGATAGTTTATGTTGTATACGAGACATTGGATATGGTACAACTACTGGACGGTCGTACCAATGTCTGTGAGTAAAAATTGAATAAATATATATATATATATATATATATATATATATATATCATTTTAGATTTGCACCAAATAGGGTTATCATTTCCTTCGGATAAGGTCTAAAAAAATAAATTTTTAAAAGGGAATTTTAACCTAAAGAAGCAAGTTTATGCTAAAGCCCTTCAAGATGAGGTTGATGGACGATTTTGGTTTCAATTTTTTTTTAAGATTAAATATTTTAAAGTTTTAGTGGTTGTTATAAAGTTATAGTTTAAGAAGCATTAAGGATTTTAAGTGGTAAGAAGTATTGTAGAACGTTTAATTAGAATAATAAAATAGGGTAATTTTAAAACTAAACATAGTTTAATGAGTTTGATGATAATTAGAGATAAATAGGGAATGAGTTTTATGTTGTGGATGAACCTTAATATAAGTTTAGCTTGAAAATTTGGACTTTTGAGGTGTATCCTTAAGTTTTCAAATCGTGTTATATATATATATATATATATATATATATATATATATATATATATATATATATATATATATATATATATATATATAAGCTACACTTTGTTGCTATGGCTATGTAGCACTAAACCTTTGGTGCCTATTTAATTGGCACCCATATAAAAATGACAAACGTATCGTTTCAATGCTATAGAACATCATTTGATGATTGTTGAAGCTATAACATGAATTTTGCATACCCATTTAGCCTAACATGAATTTTGCATACCCATTTAGCCACTTGCTCATTTTAAAAACTGGTGCTCAGCTTGTGGAAGCAAAGGAAGTTGATTCTTGGCTATTTCTAAAAATTATTTTGAGAGATTGAAGTTAGAATGTCTCACCTTTCATCTCTGGTATATTGTTATACATTCTATAAATATAGCTTAGGACTTCTCTCTAAAACCCAAGGCTCAAAGAATTTTTCACCACTTTCTTTTATTCTCTTGCTCTTTCCTTCCTTCTACTAGTTATTCTTTCCCTTTCTATAGAACAAAGCACCCTACATCTCATAGTGTTAGTGTTATACCAAGCATTTATGATGTTACTTTATGTGCTTTTATGATCATGAGTAATTATCATATTGGAGTTGCAAACATAGGGTCAAGTTGAAAAAAATTCCAAGGTTACCAAATGCTAGCATGAGGTAATGAGTGTTGTCTCCTCTATGTCATAATTATAGAAGAAGAGTGGGGAAAGCCTCATATAAGCAAATGCTAGAGGAATTCGGTCTCCATTAAGTTTACATAAGAAGGATGATACTAAAGCATACTATTTAAAGATGGTTCTATTCCACATGTCAACCTCATCTAGTGAGGGTGTTAAGATTTCAAATACAAATAATAAAATATCTGCATGTATCCCTATTATACTTTGTGTATTTTTATGAGTTGGTAAATCTATAATCCCTATGAATATCTCTGTGTAGTGAATTGATTATATGATCTACCATTATATGATGTATGGTATCCTTTGCAATTATTATAATGGTGAGTTGGTAACTAGAAGCTTTATGCTAAGTAGTTTTGGAATTATTGTGGATCTTGAAGGAAGGTAAATTGGTAAACCTTTTTTCTCAATTATGGTTTTCTAAGCCAAATAAAGATATTGGAGAGTTATATAACCTCATAGATAGAAAACCAAGAATACCTTTGTTAAGAGGAGATTAAAAGAGTTATGTTTGTCTAGTTCATGGATGACAAGTTAAACTATAAAAATCTGACACAAATTATTGTTATTTTTGTGGATGTACAGTATTATGATTTAAAAATATTGCATGTGATAGTGTTGAAATTGTATAAAGTGTCATCCAAAAGTTCCATTGAGAAACACAAAATTTTAAGTTTATGTTTATTTCCATATCTTCTAAATGGTTTTTCACATGATCCACTTACAAAATCAAAAAATTGGTGTTAGGTAAGTCAACCAACAAACAAGGTAAGGCATATAAACTTCTACTACACAGGGCATGAAACGAGTCTTCCCTACAAGCATAACTCCAAACCACAGTGCTACAAAACAAGTAGGCATAAAGGTAAAGCTATTGCTAGAGATGATCCAAAGAATAACAACAACCATACTCAGATGTTTGGAAGCTTACACCTTACCTAGGAGTGTTTCCAAAAACTTGCTTTGCTACAACTTTGAAGATCTACTCCTTTATTTTTCCACTACCAAACAAAGTTTCTTTATCGATCGTCACCCTCCTCCAAGGCCTTTCGCTGCTATAAAAAGCCCCCTTTGCCCATCGATACACTTTTTTGCAATCGATCAACATTCTACCAATAGATATTTTTCTACAATTGATAAGTATATATCAATAAATAGTCATTCAACCAATCAACAAATTTGTTGATAGACAGTCCTCTATAATTGATCATTTGTTCTTTTGACAAATAATCCTCTAACACTTCTTTGCAACCTATTGGTTATTCCGTTGATAGACACTTCTCTACAATCGATCAATAAATATGACGATAGACAGTCCTCTATAATCGATCAGCTTTTTTATCTATAGATAATCCTCTACAATGATCTTCTTTGGTATATTTTGGCTATAATAGATAGTCTTATGCAATCGATCAAAAAATATCGATAGACAATCCTCTGCAACTGATCGATTGTTCTTTTCATAGATAATCCTTTGACACTTCTCTGTAACCTATCGGCTATTCTATCGATAGACACTTCTCTATAATCAATCAAGAAATTTGTCAATAGAAAATCCTCTACAACTAATTAGCTTTTTTATCGATAGACAATCCTCTTTAATCGATCATTCCTTTAGGTTATTTTTGGAGGAGTTTCAATATTTTAGATGTATGAGTATAGTTATCATATTAGGTATATATATTGGTGGTATAAGAGGTAAATTTGGTGGTATAATTAAATTTTTTTATAATTTCAAGGTGAAAAAGGTCCATGATTTAGGTGGGAGTGTTTGCGATTTAAAATAAAAATAATGAAATTATTATCAACGTGGGGTGAGCCGATCCAAAAAAATTGGACCCAAAATTTTTTTGCGAATGGGCCCCCATCAAGGGTCCCTATATTCTCCAATTTCCATTTTCAAAAATCCTAATATTTGTGAATTAATGTTGATTCATTGCTATGCATAACCCTGCTTTGAAGGATGTATCAAAATATCCCTTAATCATGAATATCCTTATTTTGGGATTTTAGAAAAATTAAGAGGTAAAAATGTTAAGGTGGTAAAAAAGTGATAATTAGGCAAAGAAACGGGGAAAAACCACTGGCCAACATGTCTCACTATCATCCTACCTAAGGACTAACAAATTTAGTCCATCCCTACCCCACATATGGGAGGATGGGGTACTCTATCACCTTCAAATTTAGTTGTTAGTGCTCTTTTTATAAATACATACATTTAAGAGAAAATAATCCTAGGGCTTATAAGAAGAATCAGAGGGTCCAAACAATATTTATGCATGACCAAGTGAGGAAAATACATACCCACTTTGATATTATGTTGGAATTCACAAAAATGAATAAAAATAATGCATCCACTCAAATATTATACAAAAAGTGAAAATAATGACAAAAAAGAGAGATGGTGGGCACCCATAGGAACCATAAATAATAATTATATCCATAGATAAAATTACACATCACTCCAATAATTGAATGAGAAGTGGGAGAGGGTATTTATACCAATACCAAAACCCCAATTACATAATAAAGTTTAACCTAAACTAATATAATAAGAGGGATTAAGGTTTATTACAAGTTATAAAGTGGGTTTAACCATAACAATATCAACCATGGCCCGTAGGGCTTATATAATAAAATATTATAATAAATTAATACATTGTAAAATCAAATGCTCTTAGGCCTATCCAATACATCATACAATGTTTACTTTGGCCATGAATCGGGTTACAATTTCAACAATACAAGTATTGATTTATTTCTTAAGTGTTAATTAGTTTAGAAGTGATACATTGGTAACGTGAATAGATTATATTTCAAGGATGGGGTGCTAAGAGTTTCTTGTAAATCATTAGCAATGCATATTGGTTTTCCTACTCCCTATATCAAATCACTTATAGGCCTATAGGTCTAAAAGTACAAGTACAATTCTTAAGGAGAATCTTTGAAAATCAATTTTATGACATGCAGTGGTTCCATAACTCATCTTAGAAGCCTTCTAAACATTTTACAGGAATATTAAAGGCATGTAACATTTGGAGGTGCATCATTTTATTAGAGATACCTCCAAATTTTTACTTTTACTAAGAGTAATAGTTTCTCAACCAAGGTAATTCAAGGGTAAACACTTACTATAAATAGGAGCCATGGACTCCATTGTAAACATAATTTTGCCATAAGAATTTAGAAATACACTTTATGAATCCCACATTGTGCTCTTGCAACTCATGAAATTGGAAGAAAGTTTATTTCTTTTGCACTCCATAAATGGTACTTCCCTCCTAGATTACACAATGCATGGGGATTGGAGCATAGCCCTTTTGCTCATTTTGTCATTTTTCTTACAATTGAATACTAATCAAATGGATATAGTGAAGAACACAAGCTTATACTGAGAGGGGGGTGACTAGTATAAGATCAACTTTTTACTTTTCTTTCCAAAAAATATTATCCAATATAATCTATGGTAATATCAGCAACAGTAATCAAAGAAATTCACAAATCATCACACACAATAGAGACACCAATTTAACATGGTTCATCCAATGCAGGCTACTCCACAAAGAAAATCTTTCACTAAAATTTTCTCAAAAAATCTCTTGGGAATACTTCCCTATTATAATTTTTATGGAATTTTATCCAAAGGAGACACCAATCCCCTAATCACGTTTGTGGATACCTATCCACAAGATAACTCTTTTCCCTTTGCTCGTTCATGTATCTCTATCCATAGGAGAACTCCTTCTATTCTGCTCTGGTTGGTGATCCTCTAGAAGACTACTGCCTCCACTACACTGGCTTGTGGATCTTTCTCCACTGAAGACTTTTGTCCTCACTCAAAATAACTTTGTCCTCACTACCCTAGCTAATGGATCTCTATCCACTGGAGACTATTATCCTATGCTTTATCACCTCCAAAGCTTACTCTCAGCTTTGCTCAATATTTGTCTCAAATCTGCACTAAACACTATCCTTCGATCTAGCACAAATCTTCTCATAATTATCTCTGGTCTAGTACAAATCTACCCACAAATTTGCACCAAAAAATTTCCTCAACTTTGTCCTCAAATCTATCCTCAAGCCTTAACACAAAGCTTGATCAAATCATAAAACAACTCAGCTTAGATCTACCCCAATCCTTAACACAAAGCTTCAAATAAATCAACCAATCAACTCTACTCTCAAGTCCTCTCAAAGACTTATCTCAAGTCTGTACACAAGTCCTCCCAAGAACTTGCTCAATCTGCTCTCAAGTCTTCACCAAGACTTACCTTAAATCTGGTCAAAAAGTCCTCTCTAGAACTTGTCTAATCTGCTCAACAAGTCTTCACTAAGACTTACCTCAAATCTTCTCAACAATTCCAAAACTTATCTCAAATATAATCAACAAGTCCTCTCTAGATCTTTTCCAATATTCTCAACAAGTCTTCACTAAGACTTACCTCAAATCTGCTCGTAAACTTCCATAAAAGCTTACACAAATCTTTCCTTAAGCTTTCAAAAAAGCTTACTCAACTCTGTCCTTAAGTCCCCTCTAGGACTTACTCAAATCTTCATACAAGCTTTCACAAAAGCTTGTTAAATTATATCCTTAAGTTCACTCTAGGACTTACTCAAATCTTCCCATAAGCTTTCAAAAAAGCTTGATAAAATCTATCCTTAAGTCCACTTTAGGACTTACTCAAATTTGCTCACAAGCTTTCACAAAAGCTTATTTAAATCAATTGCAAAACTTGCATACAAAAATCAACTTAATCTCTTTCAAAAAACCTCTTCAATACCACAAACAAGTTTCACTTAGAATATTGTTTAACCACAAAAACATATAGATAATTATTAGAGACTCAATATGTTTCACACTCACAAATCACTCAATCACTTTCAAACTCACTTTCAAATCAATTCAGAATAAAGAACAATTTGTTTCACAAAACTTGAAATATCACTCCAATACTTTCAATCAATAATGCTCAACCAACTTCACTCAACCATTCACAATGAAACACAACTTGCTTACAAACCCTAAATAAGTGTTTTACTATACTTCCAACTACTCACACTATGAATCTCAAACCTTGACTCAAGATGATTCCAAGTTCACATAACAATGATACCCATGATATTTCACAAACCCTAGTTCAAGATAGTTCTCAACTTCACATAACAATGATACTCATGATATTTCATAAACCCTAGTTCAATATAGTTCTCAACTTCACATAACAATGATACTCATGATCTTTCACAAACCCTATCTCAAGAAAGTTGTCAATCTCACACTCAAATGTTCTCACAAACATTCACAAATCATGCACATGAAAACTCACTCAAACATTTCCAACAATGCTTATCAAAAAAACCTTTTCACTCCAATTTTGTATTTCACAACATTCAATCCAACAATATTCACTCATAAGGAATATGTGCCCATACCTTTTATTTTGATGGAGATATATCTTCAAAACCTGTCTCAATCACAATCAAATCTTCTTTGCCAATATCAAGGTTAGATAGCAATAATCTATCTCAAAATATCCAAAAATATTCTCCTCAAGAATTTATTCACTATACAAAAATTATCAAGTCTCAAGTACACCTTATAATCTCTAGACTTCTCAAACATATATTCCAATTACTCAATTTCACTATAACCTCCTTCAGAAATTTAATGCAAATATTAATCCAAATTTCTTACTTATGTCTCCCTACTCAAAAATTGCATTTCAAAAATAATTAACCATCACAAATAAAAAATAATGCAATTCACCTTTTAAATCAAAAATAAAACATCTACCACCTTTAACTAAGGTAAAAAATAAATTTACCTTAACCTCCTTATATCTCCCTAGGCTCTCACAATGCAACCTTAGACCTTTGACCATGCACTCAACATAAATAATAACAAAAAAATTAAAATACCTTTGTGTGCCACTCGATGGGATTCGATCCCAGGTCACACTGCCACTAGTGCCCTAGTCGTTTCCTAACTGTCGCGTGAGCTAGGTGCTCACTTGAGATGGAAAAGTACCTCATGCACTTAGTACCTTCGATCCGATGCCAAAATAAAAAATAAAACTTTACCCTTTCGCAACCGTCGAGACTCGAACGTAGAACCTCCGCTCTCCCCTGCACCTTACACACTAACCACTTGCCACTAGCCCAACCAGTCGATTGGTGACAAGGCTCTATGTCTTGACCAACTTATTTGTCACGTTTTTTATTGCCTTTTAAAAAAGAATAATATCCTCTTCTTATGCTCATGATTTTTTGCATTAACCAACTTTACCTTTTTCACACATGCATGAAATCGGAGACTTACTTTTTTTTGGTAAGTCTTATGGTACTTATACCATATGTCAAGCACCTTCGAACATCGGTGGGGAGGAAGAATTATTTAAAACGAATTTGTGCCCACCCTAAATTTAGGGTTTAAACAACATTATTTTATAAATTAATTTATAATATAAATATTATAAATAATTTATAAATGACCTTAGGTTTTATTTTTATCATTTAATATTATAATTTATTTCCTTTGGGCCTATGTATTTTTCTCTTTCACCCTTAGACCTTATCTGACCTCCTTTAATATTATAATATTATTTCCTTTAGGCCTAGGTATCTCTTTCTTTCAGGGTATTTTACCATCCTTTTGACCAATCATGTGAAGTTGTTAAATCAAATTTCTGGGGCTTAAAATACAAATATTTTAACCCTCCTTTTGCCAAATCCTACACTGATCACTGACACTGACTCTTGACATCAATGAAAACACAACTACTCAAAATTTCCAACATATAGTATTGTTATTTGGATTCTCATATGTTGATCAATCACACACTTCACTTGATATAGTTATGACCATATTTTTATGTAATCCCTCATACCTTAAATTCACAAATTTACTTTTCATATATTTTAATTTCATGAAGTTATATTAGTTTAGATTAAAAATTAGTAAGGATAGTAGGGATTCATACTAAATATGGAGGTTGGAAAAGGTCATAAACCCTTCAATCTAAACTTGTTAAAAACTATAATTAGGATATATTAAAATTCATATTAGAATTCAAACAAATTTATGATTCAACATAGTTTTTGAGCATGCCTAGTGGGACACTAATCCTTTAGATCATGATTTGGATAAATTTATTAATTTTGGTAACAAATTTGCATTACTAGGATTTGGATCAATTGGCCTAATATTGAAGGGATTTTGCAAGGTTATAGCACAAGTAGAAATTATCTCTATATATGGAGCAATTAACTCAACTTCATTTGATCACTTGATAACCATCCTAAGCCCATTACTAGGAGCAATTTGCTCCACAATGCTAGTGATTCATTATAAATATGTTAAATTATCACAACCTGAATCTAGAGCAATTTGGAAGAGACGTGGAATTAATTTATCAAGACCAATCCCAATTGAACTTAAATTCCACACCCTTTTCAATATTTGTATCTAATTTTTTAGGTGCTTTATGAATGATAACTCTATAATGAACATCATAATTTTAAAAAATTTGCAAAGAAAACAATCAAGATAGTTATCAAAACTATAAGATACATCAAATTTAACTCTAATTTTACATATAGCATAGGAAGATAGCATTTAGATTAAATTTTGTGAAAAAAAATTAAATATCAAGTCAACTAGCAATTTGCTCTATCCAACTATGATTTAATCCATAATATAAAATTTCTTCATATTGAATTTGAAGAGTGATTCATTTAGATAGAAATATTTCTTCTTAACTCCTACAAGGAGTGTGATTCATAATGAAATTAAAATGATTTACTATGAGCAATTTACTTAGATCTCTCTATCAAATTTTCAATTTCAAGTCCTGCTAGTGATTTGCCTAAGTCTGCTTGTGATTTGCTCCAATTTGCTAGCAAATTGCTCTATAGATAAAATTTTCATATTTTGACCCAAAAACTCTATTTGTGCAAATGCATATGCATTTAAGGTTAATATTATTAATACATGTTTAAAAATATAAATATTAGATAAAATCATTAATCATTAGAGCTAATTACATAACAACAAAAAACATAGAAGGAAAAAGAAAGGAAAAATTGTCACCTAGGTAAATGAAGATAATGAGATTAAAAATATTCCTATGTCAAATTTTGCACTCTCAAAAGGCAAGAGTCTAGTGGCCAATCTAGCCAATGAAAATCCTACATCTTAAAAAATTGGTTTTCTTGTCTATCAACTCAGTTATTCATCTGCCCTCACAAATTAAAATTAGCCAAGTATTGGCCCTACTTTGAACCATACAAACTCCATTTATAAAATTTCCTTCGATGTAAGTAAACACACAGATAATTCATCCTTTGTGGCCTTTCATAATATGATTAATGAAAACCAATTGCTAGCATTTAATTCTCAAATCACTCCTCCAAATAATATGACTTCATTTAAAAGTCCACCTAGATCTAGTGTGTCTAACACTTTGGATCTTCCTACTAGATAATATATACCTTCAAATATAGGTTTCTTAAGGTAAAATTTTATTCCTAACCAATTCCATGGCTTTGCTCAATCCTTGTAAGTATAAGTTGGTCAATTAGGGATGTGAAGTATCCAAGGAAACCCCTAGGGATAAATGTCACCTCCAACCAGTTAGATACGATAAAATATGTAGTAAGGTCCTCCTACTTTAAACCAATAGAATTTTCCACAAGGCTTGTAATATCATCATTCATTCCTAAATACTCAATCTCTTTAAAATCAATAGTGGGCTTATCCAAACCCACCCCATTGTCCTTTCCAATTGTTAAATGTTCCTTGTCTGCTGTATTTTTGTGTCCCATATCAATATCTCCAAATGCCTCTATAGTCACCTTAGGGTTATGTACGGTATACCTTTATCTAATGCAACAATAATAGTATGGTCAACCTCCAGAAAAAATTTATCACCTTAACCTTCTAGGTCTCAAAACCAACTTAATGATTGGGCCTATCAAGGGCCATTGAATTTAAGATTCTATTATCCTATCTTGCCTACCACTATGAAAGCTTTATCAACCTTTCATAAGAGTGAGAATAAGATGAAATTGTATCATCTCAACAATTTTTCTACACTTGAATATGTTTATAATACGTTTACTAATCTATTCCTTTCATGACAAAGTTGCATTATGGTATAGAGGTTTACCCAATATCTTTGTTATTGGTTAGGCATCAATTATAGAACCATTCATGCTAGACTTCATAGAATGGGTAATGGGTGCTCTATATTGTTTCAATTAGATATAATTTAAAGACATCCTCAATAAAATATCCATGATCATAATACTAGCTTCTTGAGGACTTTAAATTTAATTCCACAAAATTTTAGACTAAATGAAGGATAAGCATTACCATATTATATCAAATATTTACAATCTAACATGGATTTCGTAATTCATAACATTAACTACAATGCTCTAGCTATAGCCTTTAAATAAGTAGCTTGTGCAAAGGATGCTTTTATCAGGGAAGGAAAACTATTATCTACCCCACCTATGGCCTATGCTACCCATGTTACTCAAAACCTATAAATCCTCAAAATTATACCTTCCATTTTATATATTATGAATTCCCAATCAACTACAAACCCAACACCCTCTCCATACATCTTAATATACCCTAGTAAAAATTCATCATCAATTGTTACCTCTTAGCCATAATTGATAGTCATACCTACTCTGTCATAGTCCAATGATGACACATTTATCAAACTTAAGATGAGGGAACTAATGGAAATGATTAGGACCATGATAAATTAGAATAATACTAAAAAGAGATAATGCTAACAATAGAAAATTTGACAACCACACAAGATGACCTATCTCACTAAGTTCCAAGAGCCTCAATAAAATGTTGGTCAAGGTGTAAATCAATTTTAGAACAACATGGTAAATGTCAATTTAATAATCAATAAATTATGGTATTTTTCATGTAATGTAGGGCATGATCCTATATATTATGTAGTGGCCATTAGATACTCCTAGACAAATCAATTTGACTAGTAGTATCAGGTTCAATAAGTTATTTTCTTGGATCAAATGGCACCTGTTGTAAGCCAACTTACTTATCAATAATCCCAAATACAATAGTCAAATTTGCCATTCCAAATCCTAATACTGTAATCTTTTCCAATTTTAAAACTACAAATTGAATGAAGATTCTATATTTGAGAATGATGTTATATATGTAAATCAATAGGGGTAAAACAAAAGCATCCAAGGGATAAGTCTCAACACAAAATAGGTTGAAGCAAAAAAAGGCACAACAATGGTTAGGAGAGGAAGATCACCATTACATGTGAAATATAAAGGGATAATAGTAGTTATACAATAATAAAAATAAAAGAAAAATATTGGGAAGAGTACTATAGATACAACTCAAGCAAACACACAAGCTCAAAAAAAGAAGTAGATGAATAAAAAGAAATAACCAGAAACTAAAAAGAGAAATCTATAAGAATCTAATAATTCCATAAAAATGAGGAGTGATAAGGAGAAGGAATAACTTCAAAAGAAGGTAAAACAATGTCCTAAATACCCTTCTCTCACTAGTTAAGAATGTGTAATGGCTACTTGTTGGCAATTTTGGGTACATTGGGTACATTGCCTTTGCTCAAGTGTTGATGTTGTCATTGATGTCAAGAAGCGGAAGGGTTTTTGTGAAAACCAAGGTAGACAAAATAAAAGGTTTTATTTAAAACCATGGACAACAAATTTGAAATGGGTTTTTATAAAACCCAAGTTGGCTTTTCGTTTCGTTGAAAAAGGTGCCCCGGTGATGAAGATATTTAATTTCAAATATTTAGTTTAAATTTTATTTATTTAAAATTTAAATTAAAATATTAAATTAAATTAAAAGTGTCGACGTGTTAATCAATGCATCTTAGTGCATATAAAATGTGGCAATGGAATTCATTAAAGAGAGTATGTATCGATATCAATTTTCGTGCATCGTCTGCGCCTGCGAAGGAGAGCATGTTTAGTTGAGGGCCCACGCATTCAAAAACCACAAGGAGTTCGATATTTACTCTCTGTGTTTTTCGATTTCGGCATTAAGCTCCAACGCCAGTGAAGGGATGGTGTGTGTAACGATTAAAAGGGGTATGTATATTATATAATGTGCAAAATATTTGGAGACCCTGCAAGATGTAATGTGGAGAGAGAAAAAGACATGCTTCGAGATTAATTAATGATTTGAGCTTGTGATACATATGCCCTGCAATGCGGGAAATGAAACTCATATAAAACGAGGGCTTGTTTGAATAATTTCATGGTGGCTGCATGCTTATCGAAAACAAGTCTAAAAGGGATTTCGAAGCATGTGCCATAAGATATGAATATGTGGTAAGCCCCTACTGATTTTATCCTTCGAGGTAGATGAGTTGGTTGTGCGTTCGAGAGAAGGTAGTTTGAACATAAAGGTTTCAAGATCGAAACCTAGCGGCAGCAGAGATATAAACCTTTTTTTCTATTGATCGCCCATAAGAGAATAACGATGTCGATCGTATTCTTTTTCTGTCATGGTTACTAGCGTATGTTGTTAATTCACCTATGCTAAAGTCGTAGGCTAGCTTGAGGTACACGATCGAATCACAACGTTGATAGCACAGTGAACAATATTTTGAAAGGCTCTAAGATTATAAGGTATGTTATTTTAATATTTTAGGAGATATAAGGGTTTGAGTATGTGATATCTTAAAAGATTATTTTAAGAATGCTATAAGTATTTTAGTGGAGTTATAAGGTTATGCAATGTGGTGATTTATTCTACTTTTATGGTATAAGTGGTTTTGGGAGTTATAAGGTTATGCAATGTTGTGATTTATTTTATTTTATGGTACAAGTGGTTTTAGGAGAGACAAGGAAGTTGTGCAATTAAAGACCTTGGTGATGATTATTGAAAAGTGGAATAATATTGATTATGTTGTGATCTACTAACCCTTGTAAAGATTGGCAAAATAATTTTGTGATGGTGGTAGATTTCCAAAGGGGTTCCTTCACTTCAATAAGGTATGGGCACATTCTTCTTATGAGTATGATTGGTGTATGTTTTCCTAAAATAAGATTGGAGTGAAAAGGTATTCAACAAGGTTTCCTTTGGTTGGGTATAAGTCCTAGTTTCTGGTTTGTTGAAGACTACTTATGCATTGTTATCATTGATAAGAGTTTTGATGAATGCATAATTCTGGTTTGAGGTAGTGGAAGCATTGTGCACTAGGGTTTATGGTTGTGAGTCTTGATACTTGCTTTGAGTTGGTAAAACCCTTGGATGGCTGTTTTGAGGTTGATGGTTGAGTTGCTTCCATAGAGGTTGGTTGATCAAGTTATTGCATTTACTTGATAAATGATATTGGGCTTACTCCATTGAGTTGATTTGAACAAGTTATTCTTTGCATTTGGTGATATTGTGTTGGTGGCTATTTTGTTCAAATATCTTTGGAGGGAAAAGGATTTCTACTTGTTTCCTTTTCTTGTGATGATTGGTAGAATGCTTCAAGGTTAGTGTTGAGATTGAGATTGAGTTGAGATTGAGATTGGGAGTTAAGTATAGAACATATTGAGTCTCTAACAATTCTCTTTATGCTTATATGAGGTTGATGAATAACATTGGGTCTCTAACAATTCTCTTTGTGGGTTCATGCAAAGCAAGTTTTTCTTTATGAAATTGTGAGCAGGTGACAGGTTTCGTTGGGGACTTGTAAGAATATTTGGACAGGTTCTGGTGAGGACTTGTGAGCAAATTTGGACAGGTCCTAGTAGAGGACTTGTGAAGCTAAGTTTGATAGTTCTATCAGAGAACTTGAGGACAGAGGTGCATTGGTTCTATGAGAAGAACCTAAGGACAGATTTATGCCTGATCGAAGGACTGTGTTTGGTGCAGATCAAAGACAGAGGAAGAGTACATTTGTGCTAGACCAAAGGATTGTGTTTAGTGCAAATTCTAGGACCAACTTTGAGGTGATAGAGTTGAGGACAGAGGTCTCCGACCGGAGCGGGGAAGACAGGTGTCTTTTGTGGATAGAGTTCCATTTGCTAAGGGCAGCAGAGGCAGAGGTCTTCTAGAGGATCACCAGCCAGATCAAAGGTAGGGGAAGATATCTCCTTTGAGCAGAGGCTCATAAATTCAGATTGGGGGAAGGTTTCTCCTTTGATCCGAGGCTCATAAACATTGTAATTGGGAAGGTTTCCCAAAGAACTTTGAGATAACTTTTAGATAAAAGTTTTGTGGACGTAAATTGTTGTGTCACTTTGTGGATGGTTTTGTGCATTGCTTTGATATTGCTTTGGGTATATTTCTTTACTATTTTGAAGTATAAAGGAAAAAGTAAAAAGCGGACTTATACTGTTCACCCCCCCCTCTCAGTATAAGCTTGTGTTCTTCAATTGGTATCAGAGCAAGGTTCCTTTGGAAAGGTTTAACAGCTTGAAGTAAAAGCTAGTAAAGAACACAATGGATCATTCAAGTGGCAATGCAGCACCTATTCTTGATGGGTCATATTTTGGTCTTTGGAGTGCAAGGATGAAGGTTCATCTAATGGCACTTGGGAATGAGGTTTGGGAAGTAATTGAAGATGAGTAAAATATTCCTGAACATGGTCTTAATACTAAAGAAGAGAGGCTCCTACATCACAGCAATTCAAAAGCAATGAATACAATCTTGAAAGGCTTACAGAAAGCGAATCTCACCAAAGTGATTCACTGCAAGACAGCTAGTGAAATGTGGAATCAGTTGAAGGTTGTTCATACAGGTGATACAAATGTCAGAAAGGCCAAGTTGAGACACTTCAAAGGTATTTTTGAACAACTCAAGATGAATGATGATGAAAAGATTAGTGACTACATGCTTCGTATGGATGAAGTTGTTAACTCCATGAAAGACTTAGGTCTTGAGCTTGCTGAAAATGATGTTTGTGATAAGATTTTAAGATCTCTTCCTAATAGATTTAGTGAAAATATTTCTACTATTGAGGAAGCTAAAGATTTGGATAAGTTGAAAAAATATGAGCTCCATAGTATCTTGCAGCATTTGAGTTAAGAACTCAAGTGAAGGTTGATGTTAAGAAGGAGGCAGCTTTCAAGGCTACCAAGAATTCCAAAGGTAAACAGCTTCAAGAGAGTGATGAGTCTTCTAGTGATGAAGAGGCATATTACAGACAGAAAGGCAAGTTCTCTAGAAAGCACAAAAATATGAAAAACGTAAGATGTTTCAATTGTGGAAAGTTTGGTCATTATGCTACTAACCGTCATTGTTGCCAAGGATGAAAGTGATAAAGATAAACAGGATTTGTAAGAGCAAGGATTCTGAAAAGCACAAGCATCATAGGAAAAACAAATATGAGCACAGCAATCAAAGAAAGAGGTATTCTGACAAACACAAGAAGAGCTTCTACCTAGACAAAGCAAGTAAGTGTTCTAGTAGTGATAGTGAAAGTTCTTCAAGTGATAATGAAAATGAGATGTTCATATCAAAAAAATAGGAAGAACCAAAACATAGATTCATTATCATGAAATGTCTTAGATGTGGAAATTTTGGTCACCTTGAGGATGATTGCACAAATAATGAATTGGTTGTTAGTATGTATGAGGATGCTTCAGAAAATGATAAGGAAGATGCATGTATGGTTTTTGAAAAGGGTAGCACCTCTAGTGATAAGAAATCTGAAAAAGGCCTTGATAATTCAAAGTGCAATCAAATAGAGGATCTTGAAAGTGATCTTACTAATGCTCTTAGTGGTTTGAAAAAGGAAATAAAGAAGAATGCTAGACTCAAGGATAAGTTAGATGAATGTTGTATGGAGAGAGATGAACTTATAGAAAGTCTTGATGTCTCTATGGATAAAGCACAAGAACTCAAGAATGAGTTAGAATCTAAGGTGCGTGAGTATAGTGAATTAGAACAGAAAATGGCTTCGTTGAAAGAGGAAAATAAAGAGTACAAGGATAAGCTATACAGGTTTCAAGAAAGCTCCAAAAAGGTTAAATCTCTTATCAAAGGTCAAAGAAAGACAACAGATAAAACAAGTCTTGGTTTTGTTAAGCCATACAAGAAACAAGTTGGAGAGTCTAGTAAGAGACTCCAAAAGGAAGAGAGTTCTAATGAGGAAAGTATTTCAGATCATGAGTCCTTGAATGATAGATGCATAGAAACAGAAAACAGAATTTAGAATGAGAAGAAGGAGAAGTTTTCAGGACCTAAGAAGTCAAATAAAGGAAAGTTTCAAGGCAGATGTTTTGCTTATCACAAGTTTTGTCACATGGTTGTACATTGCATGGCTCAAGTGAAGAAGGTAAATGATAGTTTCAGAAGTGGTAATTTCTTTCATGGGTATTGCTACTCTTGCAATCAGTTTGGGCATAAAGCAATTTTTTGCAAGGCAAATATCAGAAACAGGTTTGGTCAGAACAGGTGGATTCAAAGAACAGGTATGCCTCAAAGAAATAACATTGTTACTTGTTATAAGTGCAACAATGAAGGTCACGTAGTCAGACAGTGTAGAGCTGAAATTTCAAAATACAGGAACAGGAACAGTGGCATGATCAGGTCCAAGGATCAAAAAAATGACAGGAACAGGAATATGGAAAAAGAGTTCAAGAGAAGGCCCGGCAAGGAAGTTATAGATGCTGATGATGATCAGTGCCTAATGGGAGTTTTACTCCCACTCCAGAATTAATCACCTCATCAGGAGGTGGGGGAGGGACTAAGCTAAGAGGCTCATTCTTAGTTTCGAGCCCCAAAGGTGGCCCTTTGCCATTGATGACAAAGGGGGAGAGATATGAGTAAGAAGGAGAGCTTCAAGTGAAGAGGAAAGCTTCAAGTTAGGGGGAGCAAAACTTCAAAGAGAGTGATTTTAGTTTTGGCTCTTGAAGATGTGTTTTTAGTAAAGTTTTGCCATCAATGACAAAGGGGGAGATTGTTGGCAATTTTGGGTACATTGGGTACATTGCCTTTTCTCAAGTGTTGATGTTGTCATTGATGTCAAGAAGCGGAAGGGTTTTTGTGAAAACCAAGGCAAACAAAATAAAAGGTTTTATTTAAAACCATGGACAACAGATTTGAAATGGGTTTTTCTTAAAACCCAAGTTGGCTTTTCGTTTCGTTGAAAAATGTGCCCCGGTGATGAAGATATTTAATTTCAAATATTTAGTTTAAATTTTATTTATTTAAAATTTAAATTAAAATATTAAATTAAATTAAAAGTGCCGACGTGTTAATCAATGCATCTTAGTGCATATAAAATGTGGCAATGGAATTCATTAAAGAGAGTATGTATCGATATCAATTTTCGTGCATCGTCTGTGCCTGCGAAGGAGAGCATGTTTAGTTGAGGGCCCACGCATTCGAAAACCACAAGGAGTTCGATATTTACTCTCTGTGTTTTTTGATTTCGGCATTAAGCTCCTATGCCAGTGAAGGGATGGTGTGTGTAACGATTAAAAGGGGTATGTATATTATATAATGTGCAAAATATTCGGAGACCCTGCGAGATGTAACGTGGAGAGAGAAAAAGACATGCTTCGATATTAATTAATGATTTGAGCTTGTGATACATATGCCCTGCAATGCGGGAAATGAAACTCATATAAAACGAGAGCTTGTTTGAATAATTTTGTGGTGGCTGCATGCTTATCGAAAACAAGTCTAAAAGGGATTTCAAAGCACGTGCCATAAGATATGAATATGTGGTAAGCCCCTATTGATTTTATCCTTCGAGGTAGATGAGTTGGTTGTGCGTTTGAGAGAAGTCAGTTTGAACAGAAAGGTTTTAGGATCGAAACCTAACGGCAGCAGAGATATAAACCTTTTTTTTTATTGATCGCCCATAAGAGAATAACGATGTCGATCGTATTCTTTTTCTATCATGGTCGTTAGCGTATGTTGTTAATTCACCTATGCTAAAGTCGTAGGCTAGCTTGAGGTACACGATCGAATCACAGCGTTGATAGCACGGTGAACAATATTTTGAAAGGCTCCAAGATTATAAGGTATGTTATTTTAATATTTTAGGAGATATAAGGGTTTGAGTATGTGATATCTTAAAAGATTATTTTAAGAATGCTATAAGTATTTTAGTGGAGTTATAAGGTTATGCAATGTGGTGATTTATTCTACTTTTATGGTATAAGTGGTTTTGGGAGTTATAAGGTTATGCAATGTTGTGATTTATTTTATTTTATGGTACAAGTGGTTTTAGGAGAGACAAGGAAGTTGTGCAATTAAAGACCTTGGTGATGATTATTGAAAAGTGGAATAATATTGATTATGTTGTGATCTACTAACCCTTGTAAATATTGGCAAAAGAATTTTGTGATGGTGGCAGATTTCCAAAGGGGTTCCTTCACTTCAATAAGGTATGGGCACATTCTTCTTATGAGTATGATTGGTGTATGTTTTCCTGAAATAAGATTGGAGTGAAAAGGTATTCAACAAGGTTTCCTTTGGTTGGGTATAAGTCCTAGTTTCTGGTTTGTTGAAGACTACTTATGCATTGTTATCATTGATGAGAGTTTTGATGAATGCATAATTCTGGTTTGAGGTAGTGGAAGCATTGTGCACTAGGGTTTATGGTTGTGAGTCTTGATACTTGCTTTGATTTGGTAAAACCCTTGGATGGTTGTTTTGAGGTTGATGGTTGAGTTGCTTCCATAGAGGTTGGTTGATCAAGTTATTGCATTTACTTGATACATGATATTGGGCTTACTCCATTGAGTTGATTTGAACAAGTTATTCTTTGCATTTGGTGATATTGTGTTGGTGGCTATTTTGTTCAAATATCTTTGGAGGGAAAAGGATTTCTACTTGTTTCCTTTTCTTGTGATGATTGGTAGAATGCTTCAAGGTTAGTGTTGAGATTGAGATTGAGTTGAGATTGAGATTGGGAGTTAAGTATAGAACATATTGAGTCTCTAACAATTCTCTTTATGCTTATATGAGTTTGATGAATAACATTGGGTCTCTAACAATTCTCTTTGTGGGTTCATGCAAAGCAAGTTTTTCTTTATGAACTTGTGAGCAGGTGACAGGTTTCGTTGGGGACTTGTAAGAAGATTTGGACAGGTTTCGATGAGGACTTGTGAGCAAATTTGGATAGGTCCTAGCAGAGGACTTGTGAAGCTGAGTTTGATAGTTCTATCAGAGAACTTGAGGACAGACGTGCATTGGTTCTATGAGAAGAACCTAAGGACAGATTTGTGCCTGACCGAAGGACTGTGTTTGGTGCAGATCAAAGATAGAGGAAGAGGACATTTATGCTAGACCGAAGGATTGTGTTTAGTGCAAATTCGAGGACCAGCTTTGAGGTGATAGAGTTGAGGACAGAGGTCTCCGACCAGAGCAGGGAAGACAGGTGTCTTCTATGGATAGAGTTCCATTTGCTAAGGGCAACAGAGGCAGAGGTCTTCTAGAGGATCACCAGCCAGAGCAGAGGTAGGGGAAGATATATCCTTTGAGCAGAGGCTCATAAATTCATATTGGGGGAAGGTTTCTCCTTTGAGCCGAGGCTCATAAACATTGTAATTGGGAAGGTTTCCCAAAGAACTTTTTGATAACTTTTAGAGAAAATTTTTGTGGACATAAATTATTGTGTCACTTTGTGGATGGTTTTGTGCATTGCTTTGATATTGCTTTGGGTATATTGCTTTACTGTTTTGAAGTATAAAGGAAAAATTAAAAAGCGGTCTTATACTGTTCACCCCCCCTCTCAGTATAAGCTTGTGTTCTTCACTACTAAGCAATATAGGGAAGTGCATTGCATGTAGTTAGAGTTTCTTAGCCAAATTTAAATTTAATATCATTGAATAAATGAACAAAATGCCTACCAAGATGAGCATGTTGGAATCACTAACTCTTCGTGGTCAACAAGATCTACTATAGGAATATATAGGGGAACAAGAAAGAAGTTACATTGAGAATGGAAATCCAAAGCTTGTTTAATATAGTATAACTTAGCATAGAACTTGAAGCCATTATCATTCTATATGAATTTAAAAATAAAATATTATATTGTGAGAGTTTTAAAATATCTAATCATGACCATGGAAAGGATCCAAGGTTGGTAGTAGTACATGAATTGATAGTAGTCAATATTTCTCTTTATTTTGGTGTGTTTTTATCTAGAGAATGGATGCCTAAACTATTTAGGGATGGATATTTAAAAATAGACTACACTCACATGAAGGGGCATATAGACAAGTAAATGATACAAATTGAGAATGAGCTTCTATACAACTATCTATTGCACAAACTAAATAAGGATGGTGCAGTGAATTGGAATGAGATCTTAGAATTTATGGATAATGAGGTACCAAAGGATGACCAAATTTCTAAAATAGATATGATAATTGATGTGATTCAATATGACAAAGAACCAAATGTCAATTTTATTCAAAATTGGCTTGGAAATTACCTCATATTAGAAGAACCATCTAACATCCCAACTCTAATAAGCCAATTACATAGGCATCTGGAAAAACCTAGGTAATGTATTTTAATGACATAAGAACTAGAAATAAAGCAAGCATAAGTATCCAATTAACAGACCCACAAGGTGCACAAATCAATTCTATATGTCGAATTTTGTTCAATTGTACAAAAAATGTGCCAAATATGAGGTGTTATGTGATGTCTTGAGGGAATCCAAGAAGACGGGTATTAAGAACCTAAAGGTATTTTGTGACTCTTGACTAGTTATAAACCAAGTTAATTCTCAATGCACAACTAAGAATAAACATTTAAAGTAACATAAGCATAGGGATTGGTATCTATTGGAAATATTCAATACTTATAAAATCAAGGTGGTCCACAAGAAGCTAAATGCCAAGGATGTTGCAAGTGTGAACATGACCACGTTCTAAGTGGCTTAGAAAAACCTTGCAAGTATGAACGCCTTGTAAAATGTCGGCAAAAATATTTTGTCGGCAAGATTTTCTTTTGTTTCTCAAATTTTTTCTTTCCCCTTCTTTCCGCTTCTTCCACCACTTATTCCTCCACCCTCCATTTTTTCCTTATCCCTCCTATCCCTTCTCCCCTTATTCCTCCAACGTCCCGTCCTCATCTCTCCACCATTCCACCGCCTCATCCCCTATATATATATATATATGTGTGTGTGTGTGTGTGTGTGTATTATGAATTGGATTAATATATATATATATAATTGGAATACGCCCACAATCTGGTATCAGAGCCGAAGGGCCAGGGGTGCGAAAATTGGGGCACGGATCCCGAGGTGAGAAGGGAGTAGTCAGCAGGAAGCTGTCCGAGGTGGCAGTTACTGGCGTAGCACGCATCCCGAGGCGGATGTGATAGCAGACAGAGAGTGTGGCATGCGAACCGAGAATGGACGTGGCACAGCTGGAAGCAGACAGCTGAGGCAAATGGGCCTGGCGAAGCACACGTAGTTCGAGGAACTAACGTGGCAGGTACGTGATTCGAGGCAGACGTAGAAGGACACATGGTAGTGGCATGCGGATCAAGGTGGTGACATAGCTGGCAGCAAGGAGGGCGGTCATTGGTTAAAGCAGTGGCAAAAAGAGGCGACGTCGATTGCCCGAAGGCAATCAATTTTTCATAGTCGCGTTGGGGTTTTTAAACCCCAAATTTCCCCACACACGGTGAATGTGGGATATTAAGTTCAATTTTTTTTTTTAAAAAATCACCGCCGCTTGATATTATAGAGGCTCTCGTGCCTCTATTGTCTCAACCGACAGTCGTGGGCTAGCGGTTAAAACCTTTCGCCAGCAAAGGAGAAGACCCGGGGTCGAATCCCATCGGGTTAGGAAAATCAAAGTTTTTTTTTGTGGTTATCGCCACGAAGGAGCCTTAAGAGGGAGAGCGGGCGAGTTTGTTTTCAGAGGAGCCGCACGGTGTAGTGGCAAAGGTGCTCGTTAGCTTGCATGAGGTCACGAGTTCAAAACCCGTCGGAGTGCATTTCATAAAAGGTTTTAAAAAAAAGTTTTATTAATTTTTTTTATTAAAGTTGCTTTTAAATTGAATTTAATTTTCAAATAAATGCTTTTAATTATTTTATTAATATAGTTATTTTTAATTTATTAAAAGCATTATTGATTATTAAATTTAAAAAAAAGGGCTTTATAAAAAATTTGAAAACTTTTTTTTGAGAAAAAATTGTGAAAAGTGGAAAGTGAAAATTTGCATATTGTGAACCTGGAAAAGTGTCGGGAAGTCTTTCGAAACGCCCGTTTAGCACCTCCAAAAATTTTTGGACTCCCCTGCCCCTTGGAACCCCGTTCAAGGTTAAATATTTGTTTTGTAATAGCCTCGACGGTTGTAAAAGGGTGAAAATTTTAACCTTAGAGGCTCTAATGAAGTTGTTTTTTGCATTGATGAGTAGATGATCAGATCAATCGGATGCTATCATGCCCTTTGTTCTCTTTTACAAAGAGAGAACGCCGAATGGTTTGACGAAAAAGTTTGGAGATATGGTTTGCATACAATTTTCAATCAATTAGAAAACGCGGTCATAGCCCATCAAAGACATCCGGATTCTGGTTACGAAGCTGACTCAGAAGACAACATATTCGGACAACGAGTGGAGGAGTCCGATTCAGTTGAAGTCGTACCTGAGGAACAATCCAACGATAGTTATACACCTGTAGTGCCCGAAATAGAATCGAGTGAGAGCTATACACCACGCTCTCCTGATCCAGAACTAGAAGAAGAAGAAGAAGAGGAAGAAGAACCAGAAGAAGAAGAAGATCCAGTAGAATTGGAACCTAAAACTGAAGAACCAACCAACCCTCAGATCAGTGACAGTGCTTCTCTTCAAATATTGGAACCACCTGAGCCAACTGCCCCTGAAATCATCCTCATCAATGATAACGAGGATTCCATTGCCGATAATTTTGGGCAGCCAGTACTGGGAGATCCACAACAAGAAGAACAAGAAATCAGTGAGAAAATTAAAAAAGCTAAATTTGATTTGAACTTGTAATTACTCTGCTTTGTTATTACTTATATTAGTCAAATCAAAGTTTAGTTTCAAGTAGTAAAATGGCCTCAAATACAAGTCTCCCAATTCCTGAGTTTAATGGTAGTGATTATGAATACTGGTCGATTAAGATGAAAACTTTGTTAATAGGCAAAGGTTTATGGGATATTGTAACAGAAGGGTATATAGAACCCACAACTGTTGAATGGGCAGCTTTGAGTGCTATAGATAAAAAAACTAGAAAAGAAGCCCAGAAAAATAATTCCTCTACCCTGTACTATTTACAAGCAGCCCTAGATAAAAGTATCTTTCCTAGAATAGCATCCTGTGTCACAGCTCAAGATGCTTGGAAAGTTTTGAAAGAAAGCTTTCAAGGTAGTGATCAAGTAAAACAGGTTAGACTTCAAACACTGAAGAGAGATTTTGAAAATCTCAGAATGCAAGAAAATGAGAAAGTAGGAGACTACTGCGTGCGAGTTAAAGTCGTAGTAGATAAAATGGTCACTCTAGGTGAAGATATTAAGCCTGAGGTTATGGTGAAGAAAGTGTTGCGAACACTTCTTCCGAAGTGGAATCATGTAGCAATCATTATTGAAGAGTCAAAAGATTTGACCACTCTTTCTTTTGAAGCACTAATTGGTTCTCTTCTTTCACATGAAGAAATATTGCAGGACACTCCTTCCACCAGCCATGGAGGAGATGATAAAGCCTTCGCTTCACAAGAAGGAAGAGGTAGAGGTCATGGCAGAGGTCAGCACAGAGGAAGAGGCAAGAATAGTCCACGAGGTGGAACCCCAAGCGAGAGGAGGATCTTCAAACAGAGGTGGAGGTCAGAATAGAGGTGGACAACAGAATAGAGGAAAGCATCCAGGCCGAGGAAAAGGAAATGACAAGTCAAAGCAAGTTTGCTACAATTGTGGCAAACCTGGCCATTATGCTCATGATTGTTGGTCAAAGCAACCTTCACAAGGGAGCAGCCAGAGCAATCAGTATGGCAATTTTGGAGAAGAGGAAGGGACCACAAATCTCTTTCTCTCATATGGCCAGTCAGATCAGAACCTAAATGACACCTAGATTTTGGACACTGGGTGTTCAAATCATATGAGTGGCAAAGAAGAACTCTTTGCTACCCTGGATTCTTCCTACAAATCCAGCATCAAGTTGGGGGACAACAAGTCATTGACAGTTGAAGGCATTGGAGCCATGGCGGTTCCAACTAAAGAAGGTGTTAAGCAAGTAAGTGATATCTATTACACACCTCATCTCCAACACAATATTTTAAGTGTTGGTCAAATGTTAGAAAAGAACTACAAGTTACTTTTTTATGAGGGTAAATGCACCATTTTTGATAAAAATAATAGTAATAGAATCATTACACAAGTGCCAATGACAAAGAACAGGTTATTCCCTTTAAATTTTGGTCAGTCAGGGGGAGATCAATTAGCAAATGTTGCTATTTCAAATCTAAGTGTGTTGTGGCACTTGAGATACGGTCATCTGAATTCAGCTAGTTTGAAGATGTTAACCTCTCAAGCAATGGTGATCGGACTTCCTAAAGTTCAGGACAATAAGGAAGTCTGCGAAGGTTGTGCTTTGGGCAAGCATGCCAGGGCCAAATTTCCATGAGGGCAAGCATGGCGGGCCAGTTATCCACTCCAACTAGTGCATTCAGACATCTGTGGTCCAATGCAGACCAAGAGCATTGGTAACAACTCTTACTTTCTTCTATTCATTGATGATTTTTCAAGAATGTGTTGGATATATTTTCTAAAGCATAAAGATGAAGCATTTGATTGCTTTGTAGATTTTAAAACAAGAGTTGAAAATGAGAGTGGATATTTTGTTAAGTGTTTGAGATCAGATAAAGGAGGAGAATACTCCTCTAATGAATTTTTGAATTTTTGTAAAGAACATGGAATAAAAAGGCAGTTCACTGCTGCCTACACTCCATAGCAGAATGGTGTGGCTGAGAGAAAGAACCGCACCATTGTAGAGATGGCAAGATCTATGCTTCAGATGAAGCATTTGAGTAATATGTATTGGGAAGATGCAGCCAGGACCGGTGTGTATATTTTGAATAGGAGCCCTACTTCAAGTTTGAAAGGGAAAACTCCTTACCAAGCATGGTATGGTAAGAAACCAAATGTCAAGCATTTTCGAGTGTTTGGTTCACTGGCATATTCTCATATTCTTGATGAGCTGAGAAAAAAACTTGATCCAAAGAGTCAGGCATGCATATTTGTAGGGTATTGTGAGAACACAAAAGCTTACAGACTCTACAATCCCAGGACTCGAAAGATTGTGCTTTCCAGGGATGTGATTTTTGATGAAGGGGGAGAATGGGGTAAGCCCCAAATATTTAGTGATGATGAATCCAATGATGCAGTTTCTAAACAGGTGCAACAACAGTCACCGTAGAAAGGTAAGAAGTCTCCTCCAACAAGCCCAAGTTCATCTTCGAGTTCAACTTCTTCACCAAGTCCTTCTCCTCAAAGGTCGGTCAGTTCCTCACCAATGGATATTGATTCTCCATCCAGAGGTAAGAGAACACTCCAGCATCATCCATCTTATCAGATGTTGGATAAAAACTTTCAAAGAAGATATACTAGAAGTCAAGCTAGTGAAATGAGTTCAGTCTTGCAAAGACTTGAAAATATGCATTTGTATGGTGATGATGACTCCCAAGAACCTCGGGGAGATATAGTTAACTATGCCTTGTTAACTAGTGCACAGCTTGAACCTTCTAGTTATGAGAAGGCATGTACTCAGAAAATTTGGCAAGATGCCATGAAAGAGGAGATAACCTCTATAAAAAATGACACTTGGGATCTGGTAAAGCTTCCTAAAGGAAAGAAATGTGTTGGATGCAAATGGGTCTTCAAGACCAAGTTCAATGTTGATGGAAGTATTGAAAGGCACAAAGCAAGATTGGTTGCAAAAGGATTTACACAGAAATATGGAATTGATTATGAAGAGACTTTTGCTCCTGTAGCCAGACAGGAGACTATCAGAACAGTTCTTGCCTTAGCTGCACATAAGGGATGGAAAGTCCAACACATGGATGTAAAGAGTGCATTTCTCAATGGTTACTTGACAGAAGAAGTGTATGTTGAGCAACCATAGGGATTTGAAGAGAAATACAAGGAACATCTTGTTTACAAACTGAAGAAGGCACTTTATGGCCTCAAGCAGGCACCGAGAGCTTGGTACTCATGCATTGATGGGTACTTTAAATATTATGGGTTCATCAGAAGCAAAAATGAACCCACGCTCTACTACCTGAATCAAGGTAATGACATCCTCATAGTTTTCTTGTATGTGGATGATCTCATATTCATGGGTAGTAATGAAAAAGTGAATATGGAGTTCAAACACTCCATGATGAAGCAGTTTGAGATGAAGGATCTTGGCTTAATGCACTACTTCCTTGGAATAGAGGTTCATCAGTCAGATACAGGGATCTTCATCTGTCAACATAAGTATGCTTGGGACATGATCAAGAAGTTTGCTATGGAGCATTGCAAACCAGTTGCAACTCCAGTTGGACATGGGATCCAATTAAGCAAAGATGATGGAGCACCAAAAGTTGACGTGACCACTTTCAGAAGCATGGTTGGGAGTTTGATGTTTCTCGCCAACACTAGACCCGATATTCAGTATGTTGTTTCTCTTGTCTCTCGATTTATGGCTAGCCCTTCTGAGCTGCATTTGCAGGCAGCTAAGAGAATTCTCAGATATGTGAAGGGTACATTGGATTTTGGAATCCAATACCATAAATGTACCACTATCAAGCTTGTAGGCTTCAGTGATAGTGATTGGGGTAGCAACATTGATGACAGGAAATCAACTTCAAGGAACTATTTTAGTCTGGGATTAGGACTAATAACATGGAGTTCCAAAAAGCAAACTGTGGTAGCTTTGTCTTCTACAGAAGCTGAGTATGTAGCAGTCACCTATGCTAGTACTCAAGCCTTGTGGTTAAGAAAAGTGTTGGAAGAGATAGGAGAGCAGCAAAGTGGTCCGACCAGAATCTACTACGACAACATTAGTGCCATTCAGTTGGCATACAATCCAATCCACCATAGCAGAATGAAACATTTTGATATGAAGTATCACTTCATCCGAGACATGGTGGATCAAGAAATTGTTGAGCTTAAATTTTGTCGCACTTTGGAGAATGTTGTAGACATCTTCACCAAAGGGATGGCTAAAGCTCAATTTATAAAGCTGAGAGACTGTATAGTCAGTCCTCTCAACTTTAAGGGGGAGAGTGTTGCAAGTGTGAACATGACCACGTTCTAAGTGGCTTAGAAAAACCTTGCAAGTATGAACGCCTTGTAAAATGTCGGCAAAAATATTTTGTCGGCAAGATTTTCTTTTGTTTCTCAAATTTTTTCTTTCCCCTTCTTTCCGCTTCTTCCACCACTTATTCCTCCACCCTCCATTTTTTCCTTATCCCTCCTATCCCTTCTCCCCTTATTCCTCCAACGTCCCGTCCTCATCTCTCCACCATTCCACCGCCTCATCCCCTATATATATATATATATATGTGTGTGTGTGTGTGTGTGTGTGTGTGTGTGTGTGTGTGTGTGTGTGTGTGTGTGTGTGTGTGTGTGTGTGTATTATGAATTGGATTAATATATATATATATATAATTGGAATACGCCCACAAAGGAGGATAAGCTAATAGTAGTGGCTACCAAATTTGACCTTACTGTTGACATTTGGAATAAACCAAGGGATCTAGAAGTGGTATTTAGACTAGTGGCCCTTGATAATTCCCATCACTAGTAAGTCTTCTATAATTATGAGCATACATTTAGTTTCTCATTAAGAAATATCAATATGCCAAAGACAAAAATTAATATATGAAAAATATTAAAGACAGGGTAATTCAAATGGTGACACATGTAGTTGGATCGAAATTTTTTATCTTCTATTACAAATTAGCACTAAATAAGTCATGGAACCACAAATAGACTTGTTACTAGCATTCTAGAGAAGAAGATCCTAGATAGATTCCATTGCCTATAAGTTATAATAGCTTTTGTGTCATGCTCCTTGAGACTATTAAGCAACCTCTAATCTGCTTAAATTAGTCATCCCCTTGGAATGAAATGGTCCCCATTATATTAGCCTTCTATTATTGAAAATATTGCTTGAGTTAATCAAGCATGTACCACTTTGTCTATGAAGGAAATGGACCTTGCTTTACAATTCTAAATATATTGTATATTTCTTGATATGTACTTTTGTTGAACATTTTCAATACCTAGTCTATTATAACATATTACAACTAAGTTGGATCTATATTTATAGGATGTTACACTGCCATAGGCTATAACAATGAATATGTATATGGATTGAAGAGTTCTACATGGAAAACTAGATGCATCCCCAAGTATGGTGGCAAATAAAAAACAAGGGTATTCTCACCTACCTGGCATTGAATGATGTATGACACATAGTGAAATGGTTTGATCTTTTAAGGATTCAAACCTTATCTCCAACCTCAAAAGAGTGAAATTATATATACTAATCATGGAGATATTGCTACTTATATTGTTGAGTTTGAAGGAATTGTTGGACTTGAGTCTATATATTCTACACTTATTGTAGAAAAGTTTGAGCCTTATCTTCCTTCTTTGTTTGAGCTAGTATTGTGGTACCGATTTGTATATGGAAGGAGATCTCTACTATGATGCTAGGATGGACACCTAAGCATAGCTAGAATGGGCTATAACCTATGGAAGTATGAATGGTCCTATTGTAGGAATGATATATATAGGGTAGACTCTCATCCCATATGTAAGGGTCGTTATGAGTTAGGTAGACCAAAGTGAACCCAAACCTATTGGAATAATAGACAAATAGACTCCTAAGTGTTTATGATTTTGTTACATAGATCCATAATAGTCATATTTTAACCTATCCAAACCCATAGATATGAAGTTTTATTGGTTTTTACTAGTTAGCAACCCTAAGATAAAATCCATGCTAATAAACTCTCAAAACCAAGAAGGAACTTGTAATAGAGTGTATAATCCAAGCTTACTATCTATTGATTTAGAAATATTGCAAGGTGTGTAGAAGCAAATATACATATCTATTTCTTGGTGCATGTGTGGCTAGTGGAATAATTTTTGTAGTGATATAAGATTCTTGTTGATGCCAAAGTATCCATCTACCTCAGAGTAATGTACCTTCTAAAAGATAAGTCAACATCATGCACTATATGGCACATTATTTTTAATATGGTAAAACAACCCATCTTGAATATTGTGGTTTGACACCAATGTCTCTTTAGTAAACTAATTTTATATGGTGGTAAATTTTATGTTAATAGGATATATTGTTTGTTAGTTATTGGCACCATGTTCTCTAGTGTTGAGAACAAACAATAGAGTTGTACTTATGGATGAGTTAGAAAATATATTATTGAATTCTTCCTTTTCTTATGATGTTTGATCACAAGGTAAAAATAGTGTAAGTCATACATTTCATGCTCATGATATTCTCTAATTTGCTTTATGAATGAAATAATTGCAGAGGACTATGATATGTATGAATAATACTTTTCTTGCCTATAATTTAGTACTCCCATATTTTTTTAGCTTGAAAAATGATAATTCTTGCACCAACTTATGCAGAATTTGAATAGCTTTAAAATGAGTGGTCATATGCAAAAATGTGAGCAATATTGAGGGAGATACAACCCTGTGAAGTCAACCATTCGGAACAAGGGTAGTGACAATTTTTCAAGCGAAAACTAAAATTGCAAATATTTTCTAGCTAAGGTTCAAATGATGGGAAGGGCAATGAAGGGCTAGGACTTCAGCGAGACAAGATATTCTATCTAGACAGAATTTTCAGCTAAGTTTTTTTCCTTTCTTTATCTTAGAAATTATGCATGAAAAATTTATAAAGTTTTTATCAAACATTATATTTACTATAGGACATTCAAAAAAAATTTAATAGATTTTGAGTTTTAGTTTCTTTTCCATGGACCAATTTATAGTTAAATCCTTAGAATCATCTCTCATGGTAAAGGTTAGTGAGCACACCTCAGAGAGATCCTTGTTGCTCCAAGATAGGGTAGTTTTTGGTAAATTTAATGGGTATTGGCCAAGGGCTTTAGCCTTGAGAAAATTGATAGAAGTTGGAAGTCTCTAGGAGTGATTCTATCATTTCATCCCAAAGGTTTCTTTCTAGCCATTTTTTTCTATGGAAGAAAGAGAAATAATCCTAAAATGGGGTCCTTGGTTTATGGGAAGAGTAGGACTCTTCCTTACCCACTGGTATGAAGGCTTTTCACCTAAAAATGTAAATCTATCTCTAGTACCATTTTGGGTTAGGATGTTTGGGTTACCCATTGAATTTTAGAAAATAGATACCTTCAATGCAATAGGCAATAGGATAATTCCTTGAGATTTTAGATACGACAAAAGATGGATTTTTGGCTATTTATGCTCGAATATTGGTCATGATTGATATAAGTAAAGCTTCACCAGAATCAATCATTTTTAAGTATGGGGATAATATGTGGACCTAAAATATAGATTATGAAAACATATCTTTTAGATGTATAAGATGTCATGAGATGGGGAATATTGAGATATCATGCCCTAAGAAGAGCCCAACAGAATCATTTGTAGAAAACCGCAAGAGAAACTTACGAATGGTTATGGATGAAGATGGTTTTCAACTTCCAAAAAATATATCTAGAAAAATAAAATAAAATAAATAGTAGAGACCAATAAGGAATGAATTTGAATAAATACCAACTCTTTTGAGGATTTATCCTATGAAGAAAAAGTAGATCAAAACTTAGAGGACACGGTAAAATAATTTCAACATATTAACAAGGAACCATCTATTCAGTATGATCCTAATTTAAGGAAGAAAATTCTCGATGAACCTAAGAAATGTGTCTCATCATATTTTGAAGACTCTCTTGAAGTACCATACACCATTCAGGAGAAAATAATTGGTAAATAAAATACAGTTTTAGAAGTTAATACCTTTGCCATTAATAAGGAAATACTAGAAAATGAGTAGGACAAGTCAAAAACTTCTATAATAGATCCAAGAAAGGATAAATATGATGAAAAATAAAATTGTGAAAAAATATTAAGGAATAGAATAATAAGACCTACTCCTGATATAGGCAAGGAAAAAAGAGGAAACCCTCAAATTATCAAGAAATATACAGGGAAGCAAGAGCAAGAATAGAAAAAGGAACACAAACTAATTTGGTTGAACTTATATTTACCAAAAAACAAAATGATATTGGTAATATGCAGGAGTGGCCAATAGCCCCTAATGAGACATGATTATCATATCATGGAATATAAGGGGTGCTAATGCCCCCTCAAAGCATATGTGTATTAGGAAACTATGTTTAAGTAATAAACTTGATATTCTCTATATCCAAGAAACTAAAATGGCAAAAGAAGAAATTTCAAAAACTATGAAAGCAGTATGGGCAAGATGTGAATGGAATGCTATGGATTCTAAAGGAGCAACAAGGGGAATTGTAACTTATTGGAATCCTTCTAGAACCTCTTGTGTAACCATTCATAAAACTAGGTATTGGATAGCCTCTTTAGTCACTTGCTACTTTGCATATATTTGTTTCATCCTTATCAATGTCTATGGACCTACAACTCAATCAGGTAGATTAGAAATTTGGAGTGGGATTGAAGCCTTTATGAGAAGTAAAGACCAAGAAATATGATTCATGATCATTGGATATTTTAATTCCATAACCAAGCTAGATGAAAAATTTGGGGAAATTAGGCAATTGACCCAAAGTATGAAAGATTTCTCAGCTTTTATTCAAAATAATAATCTATGGGAAGTTGAGTTTGAATAAGATAACTATACTTGGACAAAAAATAGGAGAGGCCAAAACCTAATAGTAGAAAAATTAGATAGATGAACTCTCTTAGATCATTGGCTAGATGAAGGAACTTGCACTAAAATTAATACCTTAACAAGGATTGGTTCAAATCACTAGCCAATAAGAGTTAAAATGATGGTAAGTGAATTAAAAAATATCATATTTTAAATATGAACAAATGTGGTAAGACCATCCTCAATTAGTTGATATGATAGCTCAAACATGGAATTATCTAGGTAATGGAGGGTTGTATGCTCTTCCAAACCAAATTAAAGCTATGACATATAGATTAAAAGAATGGAACAAGAACACCTTTGGAAATATTTTTGAGAAGAAATAACTAAAATATAAACTTTCAAAATTTTAAAAAGGTGATGATAATAATACAAGCTCAGAGGAAAGGGAGTTTCTTAGTGAATATCATAATATTTTGAGTAAGGAAGAGAAATTTTGGAGATTAAAATCAAGACAGTCTTGGTTAAAAGGAGATAAAAATACAAATATTTTTCATAGGATGGTTATAGTTTAGAGATAAAATTCCAACATTAGTAGAATTAAATCAATAGAAGGGGTTTGGATTGAAGATCATAGTGAAATTAGAAAAGAGGTAAACTCATTTTATCAAAATATTCTAGGTTTAGAGGAGACCAAAGTTCTTAATGATAAACTTCTTCAAGATGTTCCTTCGATTATAACGAATGAAGACAATAGGAAACTGATGGAGCCTATTACTCTAGAAGAAGTTCATTTAGCTCTTTTCTCTTTTAATAAGGATAAATCCCTAGGTCTAGATGGGCTCTCTACAAATTTTTACCAACATAATTGGGATATAGTGAAGGATTATTTATTGGTGGTAGTGGAACAGTCTAGGGTAAAACAATACATACCTTATAAAATAAGTGCAACATATCTTACCCTAATTCCAAAAAATAAGGATGTTTAATTGTTTTATTCTTTTAGACCTATAAGCCTATGTAATATGGCATATAAGATTATTTCCAAAGTGATGGTGAATAAATTAAGGCCATTATTAAACAAAATTATTTTAGAAGAGCAAGGAGGATTTGTGAAAGGGAGACAATTTTTGGATGGGATCATAGTAGCTCATGAAGTTATACATTCAACAACTTCAAAAAAGAGAAATAAATGATCTTAAAACTTGATATGAGTAAAGCCTATGATAGGGTTAAATGGGATTTTATTTTTGTAGTTTTAGATAAGTTTAGTTTCGGGAAGAAATGGGTTAGATAGATTAAAGCTTGTGTCTCTACAGTTTCTTATTTAGTGTTGGTCAATGGGTTAGTTATAGAATATTTTAAAGCCAAGAGAGGCCTTAGACAAGGAGATCCTCTATCTCCTTATTTATTCATTATTATGGTAGAATTTTTGAGTAGGAACTTAAAGAAGGCTTACAAATATGGGATTATAAGTGTACTTAAGGTGAGTAATAACGTCGATAACATCACCCATCAAAATTTTATAGATGATACAACCCTTTTTGGAAGGGCAAGGATAAATGAGGCCAAAACTTTGAATAAATTTTTAAAAGTGTATGAAATAGCTTCAAGGTAAAAAGTTAATAGGACTAAATCCAAAATTCACTTCCTTAAAACTCTTGCTAATATAAAAGCAAGAATTTACAGGTTGCTTCAAATGGAGGAGGTAAATTTACCAATAACTTATCTAGGGATGCCTTTATTTGAGGGGAGAATGAGGATAGATTTATGTAATCCAATTATTAGTAAAGTTCATAATAAACTTCCAACTTGGAAAGGTAGATGGTTATCGTTAGCAGGAAGAGTGCAGTTAATTAATTCGGTCTTACAAACCATTCCAACATATTATATATCATTGTATTCTATGCAAAAATTAATTGAAATTTTTTAAATTTATATTATGCAATCCTTTTTATAGTTAGGTTTACATGATAAAAGAAAATTTAATTTGGTGAAATGGAGCAAGTTGTGTGATGACAAAACTAGGGGAGGTCTTGGTTTAAGAGTTCTTATAGATGCAAATGTAGCTCTTAGGGAAAATTTATCTGGAGATTGTACAAAAATATTCAAATACAATGGGAAAAAATTCTTCTAAGTAAGTATGTTGATACCAATGGCCCAAGTTTAAAATTTACTGCATTCTCTCTACCAAATGGTTCTAGTCTTTGGAATGATTTAAAAAAATCTATTGATATTATGATTAAAGGTTTAATATGGGTTGTGGGAACTAGAGAAATAATTTATATTTGGATGGATACTTGGTGTGATAAAAAACCACTCAATTTAGATCGAATTTTGAAACCTTGGATGAGTTACTTCAAGATAAATATGGTGATAGGGTTTCAAACATTTTGTACAATGATCGAGAAGGAAGATACAAATGGAAAGAAAATTTTGATTACAAGTATTCAAGACATTTATGCTAGGATGAAATTGAGTAGAAAGATAACAATTGTGATTATTCCAAGGGGAGCCAAGGATAAATTGATTTGGGAGTTGAATAGCTCAAGAGAATACACAAAAAGAAGTGGATATAATGTTCAACACCAACAAAATTATAATGTCACTATAATATGGAGAGATATTTGGGATAGCCCAAGCATTCCTAAAGTCAAAATATTTGTTTGGCTAGTAGGTCATAGAAGAATTTTATCCTGGTATAACCTTATGAAAATGGATTTTCATGGCCCCTCTCAATGTGTTTTCTATAATAAGGAGGAGGAGAGTATAGACCATCTCTTGGGACATTGCTCAATAGTCTGGAATCTATGGTAATGGATTCTTAATATGTATTGTAAATGTATGGTGACGAATAGAAGAATTGAATATTGGTTGAAGCAATGGCAAAGAACTTATAAAAGTGAGGCTTTATAGATAATATGGGATATATCAAAAGATACAATACTTTGGACTATATGGATAGAAAGGAATAGAAGAATATTTAAAGGAAAGGAAAGCAATGTAGAGGTAATAAAAATATATATGTTTAGCCATAGAGGAGTCTAAACCAACCCTATCAAGTTCATCGAGTCCCTAATTTGGAAGCAGAGAGCCTTGATAGATGGAGTCAAGTCATTAAATGTAATTATGATGTTGGGTACAAGAGAATCAAAAATAAGGTAAAGAATATAAAGTAGAAACCACCAAATGTGGAGTGGGTTAAATTGAATTTTTATGGATCATCTAAAGAAAATCAAAGACCAGTAGGAGGAGGAGGAGGAATAATTAGAAATAATAGAGGAGATATTTTGTCTCATTATGCTTTCAATAGTGGATTTAAGACAAATAATAAAGCTAAAGCTTGGGCAACTTTAGAAGGGTTAAAAATATGTAAAAAAAAAAATTGGAATAGAGTATGTATGGAAGGTGATTCTCTCATAGTAATAAATACAATTTTGAGAAAATAAAAGACTCCATGGAACATACAAGAGATAATTGTGGAAATTCAAGATCTTGCTAAATATTTTAAAGAAATCAGGTTTACACATATGTTAAGGGAAGGAAACAAATGTGCAGATAAGCTAGCCAATACAGGAGTTTTGATTGATGATCATGAAGTTAAATTCTCCTTCCCATGGTTAGAGGAAGTATAAATTTTAGTTGAAGCGGATAAAAAAATGTTGATTGCCTAAATCAATTAATGATTAAGATTTACTTTAACATTTTCTATTGGTAATATTTACTTTATTTTGTAACAATAATGTATTTTCATTTAGACTATTTATTATAATTTTTGTGGTTGCACTTGTGTTTCAGGAAGGAAACTAGCAATCCAGATTTAGTAAAGTGGACTATGATAGTGCGATGTTTTGGAAATATTACTCTACTAAGATGCAAGGCATAGATAGTAGAGGTGAATTTTTGGCATTGTGAAGGTTTCTATAGGAAAATGTCAAGAAAGATGCTAAATTATGGATTAATTGTATTCATACATAAATTTGAAAAGATCCAA
Source organism: Wollemia nobilis (assembly GCA_028583015.1). Lineage (NCBI taxonomy): Eukaryota > Viridiplantae > Streptophyta > Pinopsida > Araucariales > Araucariaceae > Wollemia > Wollemia nobilis. Next base: position 8,222,511 of record JAQPPZ010001028.1, read on the forward strand.
AAAATAAAAATCAAGAATTCAGACGTTGTATGTAAAATGATGTAGGTTTCTAACTATAGCATCTCAATTGAGATAAGAAGTGTATCTATTTGTAAACTCTCAAGATCTAAAGAAGAGATATGTAATTTGTCAAGGGTGGGGGACCCGAGCATGACCCCTTATTATCCAGCAAAACAATAACTTGAACAATGACATACACTCTTTCTTGAGAATAGTATGTCATTGCATACCCATTCTAGATCAAAATTGTATCAAGTGCATAATAGATGCATTAGTCTTGAGCTTGAATGGTTGAATGATATTTAGAATGTCTAATACTAGAGTTACATAGAAGCATTACTTTAGTTTTTTAAATACTTATTTATTTTATGAAGTCCAGTGAAAATTCATCTTTGTTGCATGACTTGATTAGGAGGCCATGGAACATGTGAAAAATCCAAGAAAAATATATGGAAGTAGTTGGTAATACCAAGGAAGCTTCTCAAATTCATATAGTTATTAGGCATGGGATATTCTTAAATAATGTGAATATTCTCTAGATACACATGTATTCCATGTTGGTCAATGATGTGATCTAGATATGATATCTATGTAATGCTAAATGTGCACTTGCCCAAATTTACTTAAAGCTCATGCTAGTGTAGAGTGTCTAAATTTTGGTGCATATGGTTACATAAATATTATCATGTCTTGTTAAACATAATTATATCATCCAAGTAGATGATCATAAATAATCATGTGAATGGACATATGATGTCATTTATTAGGTGCATAAATGTCATCGTGATATTAGTCAAGCCAAAATGCATAACCATCCACTCAATGTCCTTCCCAAGTCATAAATGTTATCTTGCATATGTCCATGTAATTAACAAGTATAAGATGATAATCTAACTTGAGGTCAATCTTTATAGATTTCCATACTCCTTAGAGTTGGTCCAACAAGTTATCAATAAACAATAAAGGATGCTTCCTATTTATGGTGATATTATTGAGTGCTCAATAGTCATTGCATAAGTCTTAAGTACCGTATTTTATAGATGTTAGTGCAATGGGACTGCCACATGGTAACAATCTAGACCTAATATTCCCATAATTTATCAATTCTTGTATCTAATGTTGAATTTTATGGTTCTTCCAGAATGATCAACAATACAAGGAACTATTAGGGAGGGCTAATTCTAGAATTAGATCAACCTAATGCTTCACTGATCAAAGTAGTGGGACTCCCTTGGGATATTGAAATGCATTAGAGTATGGAAAAATTAGAGCATCCATCCACTATGACCACGTAAGTAGTTTGTGGTTAGTGTAATAAATGTGAACTTCTTGGAATTATGTTTCTCAAGACAAACAAGAAGTAATACGAAATATTTAGCATGAGAAATTAAATTTTGTACTACTTAGAAAAAAAGAGTTACTTTTTTATATGGAATACACTTCAAAATATTGAAGGTTATCTATCTAATGCATATGGATCATTGATATAAAAACTTGATATGTCACTTTCCTATATAAGAGGTAAGGTCTTGCTAGTCAGACATCATAAATATCCAATTACACCATATTGTAGGTGACTATGTCATACATCAGCTTGATGTTATTTCAAGGGTTCATTAGTAATCAACTTTGTTTTCATTGTATGTATCTAATTATAGAAGTAAGATGGAGGACGTACCATAGTCTCAAATATTATATGCTTGACTATGTCTTAAAAAATAATGTTCTTCTAGATCCTAGTGTCAATAATGGCATGGAGAGGCTTACCTTTTACCCAATAATGGGTGTGGAGTAGGCAATCTCATTATTTAGAGGGATTAATTATTGATTTTTTAACTACTTATTAAGCTCTAGCACTCAAGCACATGAAATGTATCTCTTGTTATTTGTTTGAGCAAGACACAATTTTGATCCTTTAGATGGACCACTAAAATATTTTGTTTTACCATGCATTTATAGTCACTATGAATATGGGTCTTATGGTGGTTGTATCACTTACCACCAATATTATACTTACCCTTATCCTATGTTGGAGGTGCTTCGGTATTGTTTGGTATCGATGCTTCCTTAGAGATTGGTGTTGTAGGTGGCTTGGCAACTCATAAATTTTACTTTAGCATTTGTATTCTTTATGGGGTTAAATTCAAGACCTTCTGTTTGGATTGATTTATCTCTTTTAAGATGAAGCAGAATGCTTGCAACAAGAAATCTATTAGAAGGAATTCCATCTCTGAATAAATATGGCATTACAAGTCGTTGGTGCATTTAACCACTTGATGTTTTCATTGTCACCAATGTGAACACAATTAAGTTCCTCAAAATCATTAGTATACTACTAGGTAGACTAGTATTTGCATTGACATAGCTAAAGGAAACACATGTATTCATATTTTTAATAGTGCAATGGTTATAAACAATCATGAGCTATCTTAAAAAAATTATCCATGAGATAATTGATGCTCTTTATTCTTTGAGCCTATTACTAGTGGTTTCCTACTAACATGCAACTAATTTAGATATCCTTAGGACTATGAATATGATCTTGTTAATTTCTAATAATCAATTGGTAATATAATAGGCTTTGAGTTTCTAAATCCAATTATCCAACTCATCAACATTGATATTGCTTAAGAAGACTAGAATATCATTATTGGCCTATACCTTCATAAATTATGGCTCTAAAAAGGTATAGGATTAGTAGTTGTCAAGGAGGCTCTCATATTAATCATGAGATATTAGAACTACCAAATATAGTGTCTCTTTATTCTTCCAAAGCATCATAAATGAGCTTCTTGACATATAGGTTAAACTTGGTCTTTGGCTAGGGGTGATTTATCCATTTCTAAATTTTCTTTATAGTAGTAATGACCTTCAAGGTACTCAAATATGGAACCTAGAGTGATGCTTTACTTCTCATACCACAAACATTATGAAAAAATATCCAATTATGAATTGTACTAGAAGGTTATGTTATGGACAAGGATTTCTACAAATAATATAAATAAAATAGAGAGGGATTTGAAGAAAAAAATAATTTTGATTTGATACCATTTGATCTACACTATAAGTCCTAGGCTGTGTTGGTGCAAAGGACCACTAACAAAACTAGCTTGTAGTGCCTATAAGTTATGGTCAGAGTTGTGTCAAAAGGTAGCAAGACACAAGTGTGTTCTCTTTTTTAACACCAATACATAAGTACACCATACAAGATAACAAACAATATAAATGATGATGATATGAACTTAGTATTAAAGTCAAGGGTATCATATTAATTATAAAGAAACATTATAAATATTTAAAATAAGGGGTGTACATTGTAGGGTGTATGGAACTCTATTCTATTGGAATGGTAAGAGATATCCTATAGAAATAAGTTTATAGGACAAAGGGTAAAAGTTACAAAATAGAAGAGAACTCTAAATACAAAGAAGAAATAAAGGAGTTCCTACACTAATATGTATACAAGTTTTGTACATACATTACAAATTAGTTGGAAGATAAACAATTTCAAATTTCATCAAATCAATAAATAGTTCACAAAATACTACTTTAGTTTCCTCTACATCCGGCACCATTCATTGGATGAACTAGTGTCTAAACTAGTATGCTATAGATAGGTGTCAAGCATTGGATGCTTTTATGTGCACTATATCTTTGAAGTCGAATGGTGACACATATTGGTATCAAAGGTTTTGTCTTCTTTTTGGTGCTATCACCATAGGTTCATGCCAAATAGTTCATGGCACCACATAATAACTATGTATTATAATAACTAGGCATCAATACCCATAATTTATGGTATCTCTAGCATCATGATCCTTGGCACTTTGAGCAACCCCTACTTTACTTAGATCATAGTGATCATAAATCAACATCCTTTAGCATTGATATACTTGAATTACAATAGCATTTAGTCAAATATTAACTACATCAAAATAATAATATCAAAATATTACATGATTATGATAAATATCTAATCAATACTAAGTAAAAACACATTCTATTAACTAATCATTAATGATTTTAAAACCTAAATTAGACGATGGTATTATATCACAACTTATTTAAGTAATACAATTAAATTTTTTGGGATACTATATCTTTATCCCTTATTTGACCATTGATTCGATACTTAACTAATACTTTGGGTATAAATTTGTTATACTTGTTCATCTTCTAAAGTAGTCCTTTTGTTATGAGGATCATATTTCACCTAACTTATATTATAGTATAACTCAAAGGCTAAGGGTATAATTTTTGCAAAAAATCCTTTGATGTACTCATAAGTTTTTCATCCTTAACCTATAATGTCTTCCTATCCAACACAAGTGATGCATTGGGTATGTAAGGCTTCAATAAGAAAATATAGAACACACCATACTTATGGTTTCAAAAAGGATAAAAGGGTAAAGTAGTTTGTAATGTCTACGAGGCCATAGGCCATATGAGATGACCCTCATGGAGGATATTGCTTAGTATCTTACCCAATATATGGTTATCCAACCACACTTTGATTACCAAAGCATGTTGTACAACCCTACCTCCATGGGATTTGAAACTTAGACCTCTATTTAGAGTTCCAAAGTCTCCATCATTAGGCTACTCAATATGTACAATGTTATTGATTGTCAAACTTGTCCTTCTATTGGTACCTCACCAATCATAGAAATAGGTTAGTTAACTAGAAGTAAAGCATTTATTTAAATATTAATTAAATTATAATATATATAACACAATCATCATAAATATATTATTAATAAAAACAAACACGCATATCATAATCTATTCATCCAAATTCAAAAACATAAATTATTTTAGGATTTTTTAATATGATTTATTTAGGAAATATAATTAGAATTTTTAGGGCACTAAATATCCCCTTATTTAAGAATTAACTCTATATTTAACTAAATAGTTAAGTTAAATTTATTATACTCTTTTTGTTTTCCAAGTAACAATCCTCTCATTATCATGATTTATATGCATTTTTAACTATGATAATAGTATGATTATCTTTCCAATAATTACCTTCAATATAGCCGCATGCGTCCTCTATCCTTAACTTGTAAGGCTACCAATCCAACACAAGCAATGCATTGAGAAAAAAGGGATTCAGTAAGGATACATTAAACACACTATGAACTTATGATAGTGTAAAATCTAGAGTGAAATAAAATACAATTATTTATTTCTTTAATAATTTCAAATATCCCATATACCATGGTGAGAATTTTTCTACCTTAGTTGATCTTATGTACAATGGAACCTTGTCTCCTACCAAAATACTTCCTCATATTCCAATGTATATACCTATTATATATATTTTTTAATCTATCTTTGATCAATAACACCCAATAATTATACTCTTAAAATAACTTAAACTATAGTGTAACCCTATCCTCTAGTCAATCGTAATTCAATGGTGTATAAAAATTTCTTCCATACAATTATTCAAAAGGTGCCATATAGATTATATTATGGTAGCAATTATCATATATAAATCAACTAACTAGAGACAATTATCATAATTTTATAATTGTTCTATGACATACATTTGAAGCATATCTTCCACAATGTGGTTTACCTACTCTATCTCACAAATCTATCTTAAGATGATATAAAGTACTCAATTTAAGTAGTCCTAGAAAAAGCATGCAAGGTATTTCAAAATTAAACTACAAACACCTTATCCATAAAAATAATTCTATACAATCACACATTGTCCTTATAAATTTTAGGTATTTCCTTTGATTCATTTGTTAGGTTCTCTAGAATAAGGTATACTAGCTTAATTTATCAACAATAATTAAGACCATTGTTTGTATTTCTATATTAGATAGTTCACCTATAAAGTCCAAAGAGATTACTTTTTTTAATAATTTTATGCATTTTATGGGTATAACTTTTTAACAATATTGTAATGTTATTTTTCACCTATTGACATTTTAAAGAACTTGCCTAAAACTAATAATATATTTTATATTCTTAATCCAAAACTGTAATGGCCTCAAATATTGATACATCTTAACCACTCCTAGATGGGAAACATATGAATATATATGACCTTCATCCACCAAAATATGTTGATATGTCAATTTTCCAACTTTCAACCTTAAAATATTTATAATAACTCAATGTAAATCTAGAACAATATTGATATTATATCATAAAATCTATCATGTTAAGCATTTGTCTATAAATATTTTGATATGATGGTAGTGTTGTCAAGGGATAACCTAAAAGAAAAGTGGCATTGATAAATTGGAGATAATATTCATATGGAGCATTTAAATCAACATGAATGCTTTTAATTTTGCCTTCCATTTTTTCCTCTCGGAGAGCTCTTCCCAATGCATAAATAAGTATAATAAAGAGACAAGGAGATAGTGGTTCACATTGGTGGATTACATAGTATGATTTGAAGTACTACCCTAAGATCCATTAATTAAAATATAATACTTTGGATGCTATGACAATATATAATCTATTGACACCAGCCTTGATCAAAATAAAATTTCTAAGAACATCATATAAAAAAACTCTATAAAACCCTATCATATGTTTTTCCATATCTAATTTTACAAGCATGCATAATTATTCATTTATTGAAGATAATATATGACCTCTCTTGCAATGAATATACCATAAAAAAATTGTTTATCATGAAAAATTATCTTATTTTTCCAAAGGAACACAATAATGATTTAAATTTATTTACCATATTATTTGAGATTATTTTTATATATAATGTTATAAATTATTTATGAACAAAAATTATCAAAATATTTTCTTTTACTTTCTTAGGGACCAATGTTATAAAGGTTATCAAGGTGGCTTAGAAAATTATATAATGTAGCTTCTTCATCATGATCTTCCTCATCAAGCTTTCATTATATATATTTTTTGATAATGGATGCAATATTTTTGCAAAGGCTCACTCTAAGCCTCCTTATACTACCTAATATATAATAGAATATTTTTTAAATAATTCGTTGTCTTCTTTTTAATCCCTTCTTCATCCTTAGTACTTATTTTTGGAGTTAGAATATTTTCTATTTGATATAGGAATAAATATATTTTGGCATAAGCATAAACAATTAGTATTTCTATAACTTTTATTAATCTATATTTCTATAGCTTTTTGTGCCTAATATGAGCCTTTTGTAAAATGTTGTGATAATCGTAAACTGATTATTTTTCTTACGCAAATATATCATTGGTTCATTTCATTGATTTCCTCTATATCCTGTAAACCCTTGAAATTGGATTTAATTTATTCATTTTCTTTAAAAAGGTTACCAAAGGATTTGTTGTTTTAGATTTTTATTTCCCTTCAAATATTTTATTTTTTCAATAAACCTATACATATTCATGACATCATAGCATATCCATTTGGAAAAATAAGGATCTTTAAGCTACATTAACTAGAAATAAAATGGATTTGGATGATCATTATATTGGAATTTACACCTATTACTAGAAATAATTGGATGATCGTTATATTGGAATTTACACCTATTACTAGAAATAAATAGAAGCAATCCATCCACTCAAATCTTATACAAAAAGCATAAAAAGGATGAAACTAAAAAATATATAGTGGGTACCCATAGACACCATAAATAATAACTATTTTATATATAAATAAGAATCAAAATACTTTAATACAATGGATGGAGTGGTGGGGGTATTTAAAACAATACCAAAACCCAATTAACTAAATTAAGCTAACATAAGCCAACACAACAAGAGGTATTTAGGTTAATTACAAGTAATAAAGTGGGTTTAACCATAAGGTTAACCATAGCCCGTAGGGCTTACATAATAAAAGTATACAATAAATTAGATATATTGTACAATGATTTCCCATAGGCTTATACAATATTACATCACACAATGTGATCCTTGACCATAAGTCAGATTACACTTTTATCACCCTTCATAATAGAAATTGAGGGGTCAATAAGATAAGGCATTAGTGGAAATAATATATTCTCCCCCATAATGGATACTTTAGTGGACCTCTAAACTTGAGGAAGACTCGTTTGTATCTCCCTCATCATTTGGAAATCCACTAACATGAAAATACCTCCACACAAGAATCTCCTTAGGTTGGGTGGCATTCATCACTATCAATATTATATACTCCTGCACATATCCAATAAACACCTCCGCTATGACTTTATATGAGGAAGAGAATCCAATAGTACTCCCTCTAAAAATTTTCTCCAATCTTCTATAGTCATATAAGGAAAGGTTTGGAAGCATAGCTTTCCCTTTTATAACATACATCACCTTGTTTGGAAACTTCAACTTATCCTTATGCCACAAAATTTTCATCACCAAAAGAGGCTTTACATAAATCTATTTACGATAGAAGAGACGTTACAAAATTATAAGACCTCTTGGACAAAAATAAAAAGAAAGAAGAGCTCATGGAAGATTATATCTTCATGAATAAGATGAATCAATAGCCTAAAGGAGGAAGAGGGATTGACTACAACATATTCTAAATCCTTTTCATAAATATCTCCAAAAGACTCAAAAATTGTTACAACTATCACAAATCTAATTGTTTCTCCCATAAAATGTAGACCAAATATTTTGATTGCACAACATATTATGAAATTTTCCTCTGGAAATTGGGAAATTAGATTTGAATAAAATCACACAAAAATAAGTTCCTCCACTTGTAGTAAGTCCTTTAATAAATATTACCAATGCAAAAATCTTTAAAAAATCATGTGATGAGAGTGTGAGAGAGAGAAATGGGCTCAAAATATTTTTTTGTATGCAAAAGTTATGTCTTGTGGAATTTTACCCTCCAAAGTAGCCCTAGAGTGATGTTTTTGAAAACCATCATTTTTTAAATTCCTTCCGATTGTTTTACAAGGAAAAGTAATAGGAAATAAGTTTCTTCTTTTCCTTCTTACATCAAAAGGTAGAACACCCTTAGACCATGCTCATTTAGCTTAATTACCACTATCACTATTTTGGTCCAAAGGTGTGCCTTCTTTGTGAAGAAGGATATCACAATCCATAACAATAAAGAGCTCCAACCATTTAAAGTGCACATGGTGTGCAAGATTTGAATCGAGAAAAAAAATAGCTCTATTTTTTATTCTTCTAACCAAGGCATCTAAGCTTCAAAGAGGGATAAAAACAAGATGATTCTCAATCCTTTTCAACTACACCAAGTAATCTTTGTGAGTAAATAATGTTTGAATTCCCATGAAGAAGTCAAGATACCCTTTTGAATTCAAAGCAATAATACTTCTTTTGCTTTAAGTGGTTTGGATATTTGCAAAATATGTACAAAATATTCCAAAAATAATGGAATATAACATGGAGTAGGCATAAATTCTCCAATACCATTAGAATAATTTAAGAAAGAAAAAATTGGATCTTCCCTTTGCCTTCTTTTCCAAAGGTGCTTATGAAGATCCAAGAAGTAGTTCATCCTAGAAGTTGGAAGAAAGATGAGAGGCTTAGAATAAACTTTATAAGTTGCCAAGCGATGAAACTCCATACCTTCTCTAATACCTTGTTGGAATTTACACCTATTCATAGAAACAAATAGAAGCAATTTATCCATTAAAATTTTATACATAAAGTGTAAAAATGATGAAAGAGAAAAATATATAGTGGATACTCGTAGGCACCATAAATAATCACTATATTATCCATAGATAAGAATCACAACACTCTAATACAATGGATGGAGTGGTGGGGGGTATTTATACCAATACCAAAACCTCAATTACATAAATTAAGTTAACCTAAGTTGACATAACAAGAGGGTTTTATGTTAATTACAATTTATATGATAGGTTTAACAATAACAAATTACTTATGACCTATAGATATTACATAATAAAGTAATACAATGAGTTAAATACATTTGTACAATGATTGTCCATAGGCCTATACAATATTGCATCATACAATGTTAGCCTTGGCCATAAGTCATATTACACTTTCAACACATTACTGAGTAGATCACATATTAAGAGAATAGGTTTATGTCACAAGAGATTGATAGATATGCATATTATACCATGTATGTTAAAATTTTGAAGGAATATCATCCTAAAGACCATTTAAATTGACAAAGAAAGTTAAATCCTCTAATTATCTAGACCAATTAGAAATATACTACACTTTCTTTTCAAAGGAGATAGAACTACATAGAAATCCACCAAGAATTTCAAGACCATAATTATGCATCATCAATGAATTTGACATAAATAAATTGAGGTTCTTATAACATCTATCACAAAGAGTAACTATATTTGGACCATATACATTTAAGGTTCTAATTTTTATAGCTTCCTCTTACCAAGAAAAAACAATAACAATCTAATTACTTCTTGATTTAAGAAGTTGTCCATCCCATTTGTGATTATATCATACCATTGTGATTATAGCATACCCTTGCAATACCTATTAACAAGGTCATGCATAAGGGGTCGAACCCGAAATTTACTTGTAAAAAATTGGCAAATCTGTTTCAAAACCCTAGAAAATCCTGGCCAACTTCATGTAGGACGACATGACGAATTACTTTATTTTTCATAAAAACTTATAAAACATTAGAAAATTTGAAAGTTCTAGCCGGACGGGGTGGAAAATGAGATATGGCCATGGGTCAGTGTAGAAAATGGTTCAAAAACAGATCGGGTGCAAAAAATGCTCTGACCTAAGAGCGGATGCAGAAAATGGTCCAGAATCAGATCAGGTGCAGAAAATGGTTCGACCACGGAATGGATGCAGAAAAATGATTTGAAACTAGACCTAGCATAGAAAATGATCTGAAAATAGACTGGTGTAGAAATTGATCGAGAATCGGACCAGGTGCAGAAAATGGTCCGACCATGGATCAGGTCCAAAAATGGTCCAGCCTCAGATCGGGTGCAAAAAATAGTCCGATTTTGGATCGGGTGTAGACCAAGGTTTGACCTCAAATCGAGTGCAAAAAATGGTTTGGCCACAGATCAGGTGCATAAAATGCTCCGGCCTTGGATCAGGTGTAGACCAAGGTTTGGCCTCGAACCGGGTGTATAAAATGGTCCGACCATAGGTCGGGTGCAGAAAATGGTTTAGCCTAATACCAGGTGCGGAAAATGGTCCAATTTTGGACCAAGTGCAGACTAAGGTCCAACCTCGAACCAAGTGCAGATGATGGTTCAGCTTTGAAATGAGTGTAAAACAAGGTTTGGCTTTGGATTAGGTACAAAACAAGGTTCGACTTTGGACTAGGTGCAGTCAAAAATACATCTATGTTTGGCTTCGGGGGCACTGTCCTCGAACCATCACCAAGGGGGGGTTCCATAAAGTGTCATCGTCCGCCCTAGAACCCCTTGGCGGATAATAGTAAGGGGGTGTTGCCCCCCTACACCCCCCTTCATTGAGTGGATCTAAGTGCAACAAAAAACAAGACCTTCAAATTAGAGAAAGAATCAGGATCCACAACCAACATGGTTTTGGTCCGAGTAGAGTTTTGATCCAGATCGAATGGTTTTTGCACACAACCAAAGTTCGGTGGAATTTTGTAACATATCGAATGTTTCAATTCATCTTTTCACTTGGAGGTTTTACTTTTCGTTATAGCTTCTTGATTTTCTAATAGTTTGAATGTTTTAAATGAAAAATTATCGTTGGCATGTTAATTATATATAGTGGTATAATTGGAAAATTTGGTGGGATAAGTTTAAAATTTTAAAATTTTAAGGGCAAAAAGGGTCCTCGATTTAGGCGAGAGTGCTGACAAATTTTTAAAAAATTCGTAATAGTATTATCAACGCATTGTGAACCAACACCTAAATTTTTTTTGTCCTGAAAATTTCAGGTGAATGGGCTGACGTCTAAGGTCCCTAAATTCGCCAATTCACATTTTCGAAAATGCTAATATTTGCCCAATTTGTAAATATTTGGCGTTATGCATAACCTTGCCTATTGAAACTTCCATAATAGAAACCAGTAGATTATCTCCCATATTCCATTTATTTTTAAGAGAATTCTTACATTCCTCACTATTTATGTTTCCTATATTAAAATAATTTGAAGACTATAATCTCCTAGTAATTCCTTGATAAGTCCTTTTTGATGCCATATTCATCATCAATCTTTTATTCTTATTTGTGGGCTTAAGATTATTTGTTGTTAACATGTGCGATATTTATTTATTTTGCTTCCTAAATCAATCTTAGTTTTTTTTCTTTTTTTTCTTGCCTTGAGGATCTTCCTTTCTTGTTCATTTCCAAATATGCTTTCATCCTCATCAATATCTTCTATTTTTTTATATTCTTCACAATTCGATTTATCATCTATAGGTTTATACAACTATAGATAACTTGTGATGGATAACCTTGAAATACTTTCTTTTTAATGTTTTTCTACAAACCTTAAAATGGGATAACTTCCAAAGTACTTACTTTTTGATGTTGTCCTAGAAACCCATATCCTCTATACTACCTTATTTATTATATTACTTTGAAAACTCTAAACTAAAAGAGACAACATCTTTAATACTTCCAATTTTATTATTAGAAGATGATTTTAATAGACTATTTCTAGAAAATCAAGATAAATTAAGGGATTAAATTTGACCTCTTTCACTTTTTTAGTTTGAAATTTGACTATACATCCTCGTTTGCAATTTTAATTCCTTATGAATTTTAACTTATGCATTGTATTTCCTCATCTCATATATCCTTTCTTAGTTTCTTCCAATATTTGTAAATAAAGTATGATGGTATATTCCATTTGATAAGGTAGAGGGGATTTCTTTGCTACTTTTTATGGGACTAAAGAAAGTCATTGATATCAGTCATTTTCTATTAAAACATGATCCCTTTACCTTAACTTGAGTTTGTCTTATGATGAAACTTTTTATATCTTTTTTTTGTTATTTTTTTAATGAAATAAGCTATATTATATTAAAATACAACTTAATCATACAAAAAGTGGGTGGATACACACACCCCAGCAAGGTCCCAAAAATCACACTAACCACAAATAGTTAGGAGAAATCAAATAGCAAATACAAAGACTTTAGCTCGCTAACACAAAAAAGAGGGAATTAAAATCATCCTCTTAGCAAAAAATGAAAGAAAAGCATGCAACCGCAGAACATAAATTATTTTCAGACATCGGGTGGATAAAATTGTCCACATTGTCATCATGGTGCCAAGGAGAGGCGACAACGAGAGCATCCCAGCCATTATCATCAGTGTTAGCACCACTCATATCAACAACGTCATTAACCTTTTGTGCATTTATATCTTGGGGGTGGAGGTTTTGGCCATCACCGTGCCAGCCTAGAGCATTAACTGACACCACCACGATCGCATCTCCCCAAATTGCAACCTGGTGTGAAGGTTCTGGACGAACATCTCATCCACTCACCAACCACGAATTACTAACACCATCAGAGTAACGATGTTTGGTCAATGGCGGAGGTTGAGACCAGTGTCTCCCCGCCTATGGTAATACCCTGCACCCTGCCTATGGTAATATCCTACACCCTGCCTATGGTAATACCCTACACCCCTGACGAGATCGAGAACAAGAGCCAGCACGACGCTGTAATGTCAAATCCGAGGGGACCCAACTGATAGTGCACGGTGCATTGGCCCAATGGTCTAGGAGAATCCTCAGGTAATGAATGTCAATATGAATTTTGTTATTTTTACTTTACAATCTCTTCTCATGTTTTTTTGGTCTCTTGGCATTTATGGTATTAGAATGTAACACTTTCTTAGTCTACTTTTTGAAACCCTTGTCTTAATTCAAAATTAATTATAATAAATTTTAACAAATATTTTCAAATGTACATGGTAGCACATATATGCTGATACATAATTCCTACTTTCTTTCTCTCTAATTTCAAATCTTTGGAAAAGCTGGTCCTATCCATTGAACTTACATAATGACATACAATAATAATCTATGACTTCCTAGCCATTGTCTTAAGGTGATTAAGTAAAAAACTAAGTTAATTTTAAATTAATAATATAAACGATTGATATGAAAAATATTATATTATTTTTATAGAAACAACTATTTTTATGTTTTATATATTAAACATCAAAAATAATATCAAAACTAAAAATAACTTACCTTTACCTTTTATAATCATTTTTTTCCAATGAGTTTATAGATACATATTCCTACTTTCTTTCTCTCTAATTTCAAATCTTTGAAAAAGTTGGTCCTATCCATTGAACTTACATAATACATACAATGAGAATCTATGACTTCCTAGCCATTGTCTTAAGGTGATTAAGTAAAAACTATTTTTATGTTTTATATATTAAACATAAAAAATAATATCAAAACTAAAAATAACTTACCTTTATCTCTTATAATCATTTTTTTTCAATGAGTTTATAGATACATATTCCTACTTTCTTTCTCTCTAATTTCAAATCTTTGAAAAAGTTGGTCCTATCCATTGAACTTACATAATGACATACAATGAGAATCTATGACTTCTTAGCCATTGTCTTAAGGTGATTAAGTAAAAAACTAAGTTAATTTTAAAATAATAATATAAACGATGGATATGAAAAATATTATATTATTTTTATAGAAACAACTATTTTTATGTTTTATATATTAAACATCAAAAATAATATCAAAACTAAAAATAACTTACCTTTACCTTTTATAGTCATTTTTTTTCAATGAGTTTACATGAGGAGTTATGGTCCCCTCATACTTAGTGGGGTTTGAACCTTGGACCTCTCAAAGAGAAACCAAAGCCCTTACCACTACAATAAGCTTACAACTATAATCAAAATTTAATTTTATTAATTACTATTTTATTTAATTAACACCAAACACAATAGATAGATAATGTCATTGGTAGGTATATAATATAAAAAATTAAAAATATATATGCATTAGTATGTTTTCAGGTTTTCGTAAGGAAACCCAAGTTTAAACCTTGCGATAGGCGTGTGAGTGTGTTTAAAAAAATACATTACTCAAAAAAGATAAGCCTTGCCTCCAAGGGCTAGGTGGATTGGTAAGAAGAGTCCTATGTTCAAACTTTAGGGGCATACCTGTTGCAAAGATAATAATCTGATCTGAATATTTTGAATGGGTGCTAGGCCGTCTGTTTGAAAAAATATATTACTTTAAAAAAGTTAAGCCTTGCCTCAAGGACTAGGTGGATTGGTAACTTACCAAGAAGAGATCTAGGTTCAAACTTTAGGGGCATACCTATTGCAAATGGATGCTAGACCGTGTGTTTAAAAAATACATTACTTAAAAAAGATAAGCCTTGCCTCCAAGGGCCAGGTGGATTGGTAACTTACCAAAAAGAAATCTAGGTTCAAACTTTAGGGGCATACATATTGCAAAGGTAATAGTATGATCTGAATATTTTGAATGGGTGCTAGATCAATATATCCTCTTCATCCTAGGTCAACAACAACAACGCGGTATAGGATTGTTGGCAACCCATATAATTTATTGCAAAAGTAATAGTCTGATCTAAATCTTTTAAATGTAAAAAAATGTGTTCGAGACAGTTACTAAAAATATTGTTTTTATTGTGGATTAACTATTTTATATATATATAAAAAATAGAAATTGAAAGCCACCAAGCCTCGTTCAATTTGTTCAAAGGACTTGAATTTGACCTTGCCGAAGATGGTAATTGGTTGCTAAATTAGGGCAACTGACAGTGACCGGGTAGGAGTACGACAACCACTTCCCTAGACATGACAGCCACGAACAAACCCCTTGTCAGGCCTATTGCTAGACTTCCTTGTATTATTAGCTAGGCTAGTATAATAAATTATAAATGCTGTCCTAGGGAGATAGGCTAGTATAATAAATTATAAAAATGAATGGAGTTTGGTTTTTAAACTAAGGTTTAAATTGCGATTTGTTGTGTTATTTTCTTAAATTCTCCTCCTTACTAAATTGCATTGGATTTGGAGCACGGTAAGAAGTGATATCTTAACAGTGATTTATGAGTGCAGCAGCATCACCCTGACAACGTGGAACCTATGGAAATTGCCTGGAAGTTTCGCAAAATGTCTTTTTGTGGCCCATCTATAAAACGAGTCTATGAATTTCAGACGAACGAACGATGTAGGTGCTTCCCCATTTTCCTGAAGTGCATCTACACCGTTCTCCATCCGTGAAGTTTGGTCATAAGCACGTACGAACTCTTCACAACCGTTCATCTCTGAAAATTAGATTTTATCATGAGATGGTCCACGGTTCCAGCCTTTATCTATCATACCTGCTCCTCAACTTTTCAATCCAACTCTGCCCTGAAAATTGGCTTCTCTTTTGTTGAGCCCGTCATCATAGCCCATAGGGCTTACATAATAAAAGTATACAATAAATTAAATATATTTGTACAATGATTTTCCATAGACTTATACAATATTACATCACACAATGTGGTCCTTGACCATAAGTCATATTACACTTTTATCATCCTTTATAATCGAAACTGAGGGGTCAATACGATAAGGCATTAGTGGAAATAATATATTCTCCCCCATAATTGATACTTTAGTGGACCTCTAAACTTGAGGAAGACTCGTTTGGATCTCCCTCATCATTTGGAAATCCACTAACATGAAAATGCCTCCACACAAGAATCTCCTTAGGTTGGGTGGCATTCATCACTATCAATATTATATACTCTTGCACATATCCAATAAACACCTCCGCTATGACTTTATATGAGGAAGAGAATCCAATAGTACTCCCTCTAAAAAATTTCTCCAATCTTCTATAGTCATATAAGGTAAGGTTTGGAAGCATAGCTTTCCCTTTTATAACATACATCACCTTGTTTGGAAACTTCATCTTATCCTTATGCCACAAATTTTTCATCACCAAAAGAGGCTTTACATAAATCTATTTATGATAGAAGAGTCGTTACAAAATTATAAGACCACCTGGACAAAAATAAAAAGAAAGAAGAGCTCATGGAAGATTATATCTTCATGAATAAGATGAATCAATAGCCTAAAGGAGGAAGATGGATTGACTACAGCATATTCTAAATCATTTTCATAAATATCTCCAAAAGACTCAAAAATTGTTACAACTATCACAAATCTAATTGTTTCTCCCATAAAATGTAGACCAAATATTTTGATTGCACAACATATTATGATTTTTTCCTCTTGAAATAGGGCAATTAGATTTGAAGAAAATCACACAAAAAGAAGTTCCTCCACTTGTAGTAATTCCTTTAATAAATATTACCAATGCAAAAATCTTTAAAAATCACGTGATGAGAGTGTGAGAGAGAGAAATTGGCTCAAAATATATTTTTGTATGCAAAAGTTATGTCTTGTGGAATTTTACCCTCCAAAATAGCCCTAGAGTGATGTTTTTGAAAAACATCATTTTTTAAATTCCTTCTAATTTTTTTACAAGGAAAAATAATAAGAAATAAATTTCTTCTTTTGCTTCTTACATCAAAAGGTAGAACACCCTTATACCATGCTCATTTAGCTTAATTACCACTATCACTATTTTGGTCCAAAGGTGTGCCTTCTTTGTGAAGAAGGATATCA
The DNA here is from genome assembly GCA_028583015.1 of Wollemia nobilis. Taxonomy (NCBI): domain Eukaryota; kingdom Viridiplantae; phylum Streptophyta; class Pinopsida; order Araucariales; family Araucariaceae; genus Wollemia; species Wollemia nobilis. Next base: position 8,240,069 of record JAQPPZ010001028.1, read on the forward strand.
CAATCCATAACAATAAAGAGCTCCAACCATTTAAAGTGCACATGGTGTGCAAAATTTGAAATGAGAAAAAAAAATAGTTGTCTTTTTCATTCTTCTAACCAAGGCACCTAAGCTTCCAAGTGGGATAAAAACAAGATGATTCTCCATCCTTTTCAACTACACCAAGTAATCTTTGTGAGTAAATAATGTTTGAATTCCCATGAAGAAGTCAAGATACCCTTTTGAAGTCAAAGCAATAATACTTCTTTTGCTTTAAGTGGTTTGGATCTTTGCAAAATATGTACAAAATATTCCAACAATAATGGAATATAACATGGAGTAGGCATAAATTCTCCAAAACAATTAGAATAATTTAAGAAAGAAAAAATTGGATCTTCCCTTTGCCTTCTTTTCCAAAGGTGCTTATGAAGATCCAAGAAGTAGTTCATCCTAGAAGTTGGAAGAAAGATGAGAGGCTTAGAATAAACTTTCTAAGTTGCCAAGCTATGAAACTCCATACCTTCTCTTATACCTTGTTGGAATTTACACCTATTCATAGAAACAAATAAAAGCAATTTATCCATTAAAGTTTTATACAGAAAGTGTAAAAATGATGAAAGAGAAAAATATATAGTGGGTACTCGTAGGCACCATAAATAATCACTATATTATCCATAGATAAGAATCACAACACTCTAATACAATGGATGGAATGGTGGGGACTATTTATACCAATACCAAAACCTCAATTACATAAATTAAGTTAACCTAAGCTGACATAACAAGAGGGTTTTATGTTAATTACAAGTTATATGATAGGTTTAACAAAAAAATTACTTATGACCTGTAGAGATTACATAATAAAGTAATACAATGAGTTAAATACATTTGTACAATGATTGTCCATAAGCCTATACAATATTGCATCATACAATGTTAGCCTTGGCCATAAGTCATATTACACTTTCAACACATTACTGAGTAGATCACATCTTAAGAGAATAGGTTTATGTCACAAGAGATTGATAGATATGCATATTATACCATGTATGTTAAAATTTTGAAGGAATATCATCCTAAAGACCATTTAAATTGACAAAGAAAGTTAAATCCTCCAATTATCTAGACCAATTAGAAATATACTACACTTTCTTTTCAAAGGAGATAGAACCGCATAGAAATCCACCAAGAATTTCAAGACCATAATTATGCATCATCAATGAATTTGACATAAATAAATTGAGGTTCTTATAACATCTATCACAAAGAGTAACTATATTTGGACCATATACATTTATGGTTCTAATTTTTATAGCTTCCTCTTACCAAGAAAAAACAATAGCAATCTAATTACTTCTTGATTTAAGAAGTTGCCCATCCCATTTGTGATTATATCCCCTTGCAATACCTATTAACAAGGTCATGCATAAGGGGTCGAACCCGAAATTTACTTGTAAAAAAATGGCAAATATGTTTCAAAACCTTGGAAAATCCTGGCCAACTTCATGTAGGACATGACGAATTACTTTATTTTTCACAAAACTTATAAAACATTAGAAAATTTGAAAGTTCTGGCGGGACGGGGTGGAAAACGAGATCTGGCCACGAGTTAGTGCAGAAAATGGTTCAAAAATAGATCGGGTGCAGAAAATGCTCCGACCTGGAAGCGAATGCAGAAAATGGTCCATAATCATATCAAGTGCATAAAATGGTTCGACCACGGACTGGATGCAGAAAATTGGTTTGAAACTAGACCGAGCATAGAAAATGGTCCGAAAATAGATTGGTGTAGAAATTGATCTAGAATTGGACCAGGTGCAAAAAATGGTCCGACCATGGATCGAGTGCAAAAATGGTCCAGCCTCAGATCGGGTGCAAAAAATGGTCTAATTTTGGATCAGGTGTAGACCAAGGTTCGACCTCAAATCGAGTGCAAAAAATGGTTCGGCCATGGATCAGGTGCATAAAATGCTCCGGCCTTGGATCGGGTGTAGACCAAGGTCTGGCCTCGAACCGGGTGTAGAAAATGGTTCGACCACAAATCAGGTGTAGAAAATGGTCCAGAATTGGTTCGGGTGCAAAAAATGGTTCAGCCTAATACCAGGTGCAAAAAATGGTCCAATTTTGGACCAAGTGCAGACTAAGGTCCAACCTCGAACCGAGTGCAGATGATGGTTCAGCTTTGAAATGGGTGTAAAACAAGGTTTGGCTTTGGATCAGGTACAAAACAAGGTTCGACTTTGGACTAGGTGCCGTAAAAAATACATCTATATTTGGCTTCGGGGGTACTGTCCTCGAACCATCACCAAGGGGGCTCCATAAAGTGTCGTCGTCCCCCCTAGAACCCCCTGGCAAATAATAGTAAGGGGGTGTTGCCCCCCTACACCCCCCTTCATTGAGTGGGTCTAAGTGTGACAAAAAACAAGACCTTCAAATTAGAGAAAGAATCAGGCTCCACAACCAACACGGTTTTGGTCCGAGTAGAGTTTTGATCCAGATCGACCGGTTTTTGCACACAACCAAAGTTCGGTGGAATTTTGTAACAGATCAAATGTTTTAGTTCATCTTTTCACTTGGAGGTTTTACTTTTCGTTATAGCTTCTTGATTTTCTAATAGTTTGAATGTTTTAAATGAAAAAGTATCGTTGACATGTTAATTATATATAGTGGTATAACTGGCAAATTTGGTGGGACAAGTTTAAAATTTTAAAATTTTAAGGGCAAAAAGGGTCCTCGATTTAGGCGAGAGTGCTGACAAATTTTTAAAAAAATCGTAATAGTATTATCAACGCATGGCGAACCAACACCTAAAATTTTTTTGTCCTAAAAATTTTAGGTGAATGGGTTGACGTCCAAGGTCCCCAAATTCGCCAATTCACATTTTCGAAAATGCTAATATTTGCCCAATTTGTAAATATTTGTCATTATGCATAACCTTGCCTATTGAAACTTCCATAATAGAAACCACTAGATTATCTCCCATATTCCATTTATTTTTAAGAGCATTCTTACATTCCTCACTATTTATGTTTCCTATATTAAAATAATTTGAAGACTATAATCGCCTAGTAATTCCTTGATAAGTCCTTTTTGATGCCATATTCATCATCAATATTTTATTATTATTTGTGGGCTTAGGATTATTTGTTGTTAACATGTGTGATATTTATTTATTTTGCTTCCTAAATCAATCTTAGTTTTTTTTTCTTTTTTTCTTGCCTTGAGGATCTTCCTTTCTTGTTCATTCCCAAATACACTTTCATCCTCATCAATATCTTCTATTTTTTTATATTCTTCACAATTCGATTTATCATCTATAGGTTTATACAACTATAGATAACTTGTGATGGATAACCTTGAAATACTTTCTTTTTAATGTTTTTCTACAAACCTTAAAAGGGGATATCCTCCAAAGTACTTACTTTTTGATGTTGTCCTAGAAACCCTTATCCTACTACCTTCTTTATTATATTGCTTTGAAAACTCTAAACTGAAAGAGACAACCTCTTTAATACTTCCATTTTTATTATTAGAAGATGATTTTAATATACTATTTCTAGAAAATCAAGATAAATTAAGGGATTAAATTTGACCTCTTTCACTTTTTTTTTAGTTTGAAATTTGACTATACATCCTCATTTGCAATTTTAATTCCTTATGAATTTTAACCTATGCATTGTATTTCCTCATCTCATATATCCTTTCTTAGTTTCTTCCAATATTTGTAAATAAAGTAGGATGGTATTTTCCATTTGATAAGGTAGAGGGAATTTCTTTGCTACTTTTTTGGGACTAAAGAAAGTCATTGATATCAGCCATTTTTTATTAAAACATGATCCCTTTACCTTAACTTGAGTTTGTCTTATGATGAAACTTTTTATATCTTTTTTTTGTTATTTTTTTTAATGAAATAAGTTATATTATATTAAAAATACAACTTAATCATACAAAAAGTGGGTGGATACACACACCCCAAATAGGTCCCAAAAATCACACTAACCACAAACGGTTAGGAGAAACCAAATAGCAAATACAAAGACTTTAGCTCGCTAACACAAAAAAGAGGGAATTAAAATCATCCTCTTAGCCAAAAATCAAAGAAAAGTATGCAACCGCGGAACATAAATTATTTTCAGACATCGGGTGGATAAAATTGTCCACATTATCTTCATGGCGCCAAGGAGAGGCGGCAACAGGAGCATCCCAACCATTATCATCAGTGTTAGCACCACCCATATCAACAACGTCATTAACCTCTTCTGCATTTATATCCTGGGGGTGGTGGTTTTGGCCATCACCGTGCTAGCCCAGAGCATTAACTGACACCGCCACGACCGCATCTCCCCAACCTGCAACCTGGTGTGAAGGTTCTGGACGAACATCCCATCCACTCAATAGCCACGAATTACCAACACCATCAAAGTAACGACGTTTGGTCAATGGCGGAGGTTGAGACCAGTGTCTCCCCGCCTATGGTAATACCCTGCACCCCTGACGAGATCGAGAATAAGAGCCAGCACGACACTGTAATGTTGAATCCGAGTGAACCCAACTGATAGTGCATGGTGCATTAACCCAATGGTCCAGGAGAATCCTCAAGTAATGAATGTCAATATGAATTTTGTTATTTTTACTTTACAATCTCTTCCCATGTTTTTTTGGTCTCTTGGCATTTATGGTATTAGAATGTAACACTTTCTTAGTCTACTTTTTGAAACCCTTGTCTTCATTCAAAATTAATTATACTAAATTTTAACAAATATTTTCAAATGTATATGGTAGCACATATATGCTTATACATAATTCCTACTTTCTTTCTCTCTAATTTCAAATCTTTGAAAAAGTTAGTCCTATCTATTGAACTTACATAATGACATACAATGAGAATCTATTACTTCCTAGCCACCGTCTTAAGGTGATTAAGTAAAAAACTAAGTTAATTTTAAAATAATAATATAAACGATTGATATGAAAAATATTATATTATTTTTATAGAAACAACTATTTTTATGTTTTATATATTAAACATCAAAAATAATATCAAAACTAAAAATAACTTACCTTTACCTTTTATAATCATTTTTTTTCAATGAGTTTACACGAGGAGTCATGGTCCGCTCATACTTAGTGGGGTTTGAACCTTGAACCTCTCAAAGAGAAACCAAAGCCCTTACCACTACAGTAAGTTTACAACTATAATCAAAATTTAATTTTATTAATTACTAGTTTATTTAATTAACACCAAACACAATAGATAGATAATGTCATTTGTAGGTATATAATATAAAAAATTTAAAAAAAGGACAAAAAACAAATATGCATTAGTATGTTTTTAGGTTTTGGTGAGGAAACCCAAGTTCAAACCTTGTGATAGGCCTGTGAGTGTGTTTAAAAAAATACATTACTTAAAAAAGATAAGCCTTGCCTCCAAGGGCTAGGTGGATTGGTAAGAAGAGTCCTAGGTTCAAACTTTAGGGGCATACTTATTGCAAAGGTAATAATCTGATCTAAATATTTTGAATGGGTGCTAGACCGTGTGTTTGAAAAAATACATTACTTTAAAAAAGTTAAGCCTTGCCTCCAAGGACTAGGTGGATTGGTAACTTACCAAGAAGAGATCTAGGTTCAAACTTTAGGGGCATACCTGTTGCAAAGGTAATAGTCTAATCTGAATATTTTGAATGGGTGTGTGTTTGAAAAAATACATTACTTTAAAAAAGTTAAGCCTTGCCTCCAAGGACTAGGTGGATTGGTAACTTATCAAGAAGAGATCTAGGTTCAAACTTTAGGGGCATACCTGTTGCAAAGGTAATAGTCTGATCTGAATATTTTGAATGGGTGTTAGACTGTATGTTTGAAAAAATACATAACTTAAAAAAAGTTAAGCCTTGCCTCTAAGGACTAGGTGGATTGGTAACTTACCAAGAAGAGATCTAGGTTCAAACTTTAGGGGTATACCTGTTGCAAAGGTAATAGTCTGATCTGAATATTTTGAATGGGTGCTAGATCGATATATCCTCTTCATCCTAGGTCAACAACAACAACGTGGTATAGGATTGTTGGCAACCCATATAATTTATTGCAAAAATAATAGTCTGATCTAAATCTTTTAAATGTAAAAGAATGTTTTTCTAGACAATTACTAAAAATATCGTTCTTATTGTGGATTAACTCTTTTATATATATATATATATATATAATAGACCTTGAAAGCCACCAAACCTCGTTCAATTTCTAGAGCTGAACATGTTCAAAGGACTTGAATTTGACCTTGCTGAAGATGGTAATTGGTTGCTAAATTAGGGCAACTGACAGTGACCGGGTAGGAGTGCGACAACCACTTCCCTAGACATGACAGCCACGAACAAGCCCCTTGTCAGGCCTATGGCTAGACTTCCTTGTATTATTAGCTAGGCTAGTATAATAAATTATAAATGCTGTCCTAGGGAGATAGGCTAGTATAATAAATTATAAAAATGAATGGAGTTTGGTTTTTTAACTAAGGTTTAAATTGCGATTTGTTGTGTTATTTTCTTAAATTCTCCTCCTTACTAAATTGCATTGGATTTGGAGCACGGTAAGAAGTGATATCTTAACAGTGATTTATGAGTGCAGCAGCATCACCCTGACAACGTGGAACCTATGGAAGTTGCCTGGAAGTTTCGCAAAATGTCTTTTTGTGGCCCATCTATAAAACGAGTCTATGAATTTCAGACGAACGAACGATGTAGGTGCTTCCCCATTTTCCTGAAGTGCATCTACACCGTTCTCCATCCGTGAAGTTTGGTCATAAGGACGTACGAACTCTTCACAACCGTTCATCTCTGAAAATTAGATTTTATCATGAGATGGTCCACGGTTCCAGCCTTTATCTATCATACCTGCTCCTCAACTTTTCAATCCAACTCTGCCCTGAAAATTGGCTTCTCTTTTGTTGAGCCCGTCATCATGATTGTGCATTCCCTTGTTGCCAGGATTCCAGTGCTGTTATTGCTGAGATATTGCTCCTTCCTTGCTCCTCTAATATTATGGTTTCCACCATGCAGGCAATTGACTGCCATTTGCGGCAGAGTTTCCCACTATTATTTCTATTTTATGCTTCGGCTGTGGAGAGTACTCAACCAACATAGGCGGATTGGTAGTATTCGCACTCGGCTCTTTCATATTGCTTTTGTATTGGGCGGCAGATCGCAGAATGCCATAAGCGAATCTGAAGAAGCAACATTACAACGCCTTTCTATGCTTTCGCTCTAGGAAGTTGTATTTCATGGCAGATAGTTCAGCCCAAGGTTTAGGGTTTCATGAATTTAATGCAGGAACAACATTGTCTTTGAGGGAATGGATATAAAGTTCCTGCTGCTGTGCTCTTGTAATACGTTTAGTGTTAAATGATTTAGTTATTTTAGGGTTTATATATAAATGTTTCTTTTCCAAATTTCAGAAGATAGGGTTTGTGGATCTGATCCAATGGTCAAAAGTTCATATTATTGTAAAAAAATGAATTTAAAATGTAATGGTTTAAATTTTTTTTGAGTTATTCTGTTGTGGGTGAGTTGGATAGGAAAGGGCAATCCTTCAAGGGAGGTTCCAGTGTCAAATCTCCACCCTATCAAAAAGTTGAATTGGGTATCCAAAATCCAATTGATAATGTTGGTGCGGGTAAAACCAAATGCGACCTCAGCTGACTTTGATGAGTTTTTTTGCTTTAAAAAATAAATAAATAAAGTTTGTTAAGATATATTATGCTGTGGTTTTGAACGTTTTGATATATATGTTGTTGAGGGAAAACTTAGTAGAGACTATCTTGCCATAAGATTCATTTTAAAAAATATATATATTTTTATTTATATTTTTTAATGATACATAGAGGAATTTATAAGTTGTATTGTAATTTATTTTTTACATAGAGGTATGGACAACAAGTAGTATTATTATGGTATTGATTAGGAGTTGATACGGTCATTATCAAACTAAACACACTCAAAAGACTCAATTTTATTCAAATTAAACATGCCCAACCTAATTTTTTTTTGATAAAAACAATTTGAAAGACCCTAATTGAGAATATATTTATAAGATAAAGTTTTTTTTCCTTTTAAAAAGGTTACATACTCTCACTCATTGAAAAATAAAGGTTTCATACTCCTTAAAATTTAATATTCCTTTTACAAAGTTTTCTCATATACCATAGAGTTTTAACGAAGGGACAACCCGTATGATAAGGATTTCGTCCTCGGAAAGAATATGCAATTAAAATAATTAAATTAATTATACGAGATTAAACATTTACTTAACGAAATTTAGGATTTTTTAATTTATTAAAAAATAGAATTTATTTTTGAAAGTCAAAAAAATCTAGTAAGTTTTCTTCAAGTTTTTTGAAAAATTATATGTATAAAGGATAAACTTATTACAATTAATAGTAGCTTTAGTTGTTATTCAAAATTATTTTAAACTCAGGTGTTGTAGGTGAGTTGGAGAGGAGAGAGAAATCTTCTAAGAGGTTCTAGGTTCAAATCTCCACCCTACCAAAAAGCTGAATTGGGTATCCAAAATCCAATTGATAATGTTGGTGCGAACAGGGTCGGGTGCGACTCTCGGGTGACTTTGACGGTGTAGAACCCCCTGTTCGTGGTCTCTCAGACCAAGGCGGCCCCGCAAGGGGTTTTTCGCTTATATATATATATATATATATATATATATATATATATATATATATATATATATATATTTTTTTAAATATATTGGAGTTGTATTAGAGTTGTACTGTGGAATGGTCTGAGAGAAAAAGCGGGATCTGAGCAATGGTATTATAGGGTTTCTGTGAAAAATATCTAAGTAACGACATTAGAGGATTTTTGTAAAAAAACATTTGAGCAATGGTGTTATAGGGTTTTGCGAAAAAATATCTAAGCAACGATGTCCGAGGGTTTCTATGGAAAAAATCTAAGCAATGGTGTTAGAGAGTTTTATAGAAAAAATCTAAGCAATGGGCCATCAGAGTGTTCTGTGAAAAAATATGAGCAGTGGCACCATAGATTTTTGTGCAAAAAAAAGTCTGAGTAGCGACATCAAAGGGTTTTTGCGAAAAAAATATTAGCAACAGCGTTAGGATTTTATGGAAGCGATATCAGAGGGTTTTACGAAAAAATATTAGCAACAACGTTAGGATTTCTATGAAAAATTCCTAAGCAACGACATCAGAGGATTTATGTAAAAAAATTTGAGCAGCAACATTAGAGGGTTTCTACAAAAAAAATATGAGCAATGTCATCAAAGAGTTTTTGTGGAAAAACAATTTGAGCAGTGGCGTAAGAGGGTTTTATGAAATTAAAAAAAAAATTATGGTGCATGGTTGCTATTATGAAGTGGTGTTAGAGGAGTGGGGTCTGAGCAGTGGCATCAAAGTTGAAAATGAGCTCTGGTGGAAAGGAGCTAGTGGATGGAAAGTTGTAGGTGAACGAGAAGGAGCTAATAAGAGAGAAGGAGTAGGTGATTGGAAAGGAGCAGTTAGGAGGTCAAATTCAGGTTCTAAAGGACATTTTGGTGCAAGACATTGTTCAAGCTCAGAGAGTAGATATTCACAAGGTGGATTTTATGACATTTTTGGGTGTTGCATACTCACATAGAATTAAAATAAGTGATAGTGATGCAGTCCCCTCAATAGTACTTGAGTTGAGTGGTAAATCAAGTGGGTCTCATTGTATGGGATATCCTTTTGACCTAAGAGAATATTTTGCTAAGGTGACTACAAAATATTTTAAACCTATAAGGATGAAAATATTATTTAATCTTATCCTTGAAGGTGATGAGATTCATATTCCTAATGAGCTCACAAATATTATTATGGAAGAGGGTTCTTGGAATCTGGTAGGCAAATTTGATGGAAGTAGACTCGATCTAGATTTCATTAGATTGTTGGGATTTGGCAAAATGGAAACCATTGGGGTCCTTGGAGATAGTGGTTGTACCAAAAGATTTTTTTATCATCAAGTTAAATTGCAAAGAGGACTCGAAATGAATCTTAGGTGGGGATCCCTAGTTCTATGGGAAAAGAGGTTTGTTTCTTTGCAAATGGGGTCATAATTTCAACCCAGACACCTAAAATGTGAATATGGTTCTTCTTTGGGTGAGGCTTATAGGTCTTCCCTTCCACCATTGGTAGGAAGACATCTTGAGAAGGATAACTAAAAGTATTTGCGAACTCATTCAAATCGATCCAACAACTAGAGTGAAATCCAGGATGGTCTTTGCAAGGTTGTGCATTATGACGGATTCGAAGGCTAATCTTATATCTTATATTAAGCTTATTTCAAAGTTAGGCACATGGAATAAACCTATTAAATACAAAAATAAACCTATTTGATGTTCTAATTGCAGTAAACCTGGCCATTTATCTTCACAATGCTCTAAGATCCTTAACAAGAAGGATAAAGTTTGGTAGGAGAAAGCTATTGAAGGTTGGCATAATCTAACTAAGATTGAAGGTTTTGTCCTTAAGGAGTTGGCGCACGACTCCTCAAAATCCTAGATTCAAATGATGCCTGGTAAAGAAGTGGTTTCTAAAACTCCAAATACTAAAAGCCTTTTGTTGAAGGATATAGAAAATGTAGGTTCGGCCCAAGGAGAACCCACCTTGAGGGATATTATGGCAATGGATGGAAGCTCTTATCAAAATTTGGAGGCTAATAAACATCTTTAGGTTAGTTTTTATAGACCCAATTTAGGACCTTCTAGTCTGACTGTTACGCTAAAAAAATTGTATGACTGCTTGGTATATGACTCTAGCTTACCAGAAGATGTAACCTTGGAAGAACAAATTCTTGAACCTCTTTCCTTGGTTGAGAAATTAGTCCAGTCTCTGACTCTCGGGTCCTCTCCAAATACTAGAAGCTACAAAAAAGGGATTGATGTTGGAGTAGAGCACAAGGGGGGTTGACCTTCCAAAAAAGAATGTCAGTCCAAAGAGAGAGATATAGATGTGGCGAATGAATCTTAGACCCTATTAAATTTGATAACGTCAAAGAAACAAGGAGAAAACAACTCAAGATTAAAATATTCTATCATAACTCCCAGGGCAATGGGGGTAAAAAAATTCATAAAATCCGTAAATAAGGTTCTTGTCATGGAACATTAGAGGTCTGAATGGGACCTCAAAAAAAAGGGTTATGTCTTCTTTGAGAAAGGAGGTTTGTCCAGATATAATTCTTCTACAAGAGACAAATATGGATAGAAGCAAGGTAGATGAGGTAAGAAAGGTGGTTTAGAAGGAGGTCAACTTTGTGTCATGTTTGGCACAAGGAGCCTTGGGGGACCTCCTATGTCTATGAAACCCCAATAAAGTCACTGGCTTGGCCCTTTTGGTAACAAATGGAATTATTAACATGTTATTTTGTTGTAAGTCTTTGAGTCAAAAATGGATTTTGACCAATATTTACACCCTAACTCCAGAACAAACAATAACTATAGTTGGTCCATGCTTAGTTTAATTAGAGAAGCATTTAATAACAAGGCATGGATTTTTGTAGGTGAGTTCAACTCTCCTTTGTACCAGTCGAACAAGAAGGAGGGATACAAAAATCTTAAGAAGTATAGAAGCATTTTCTATTTTTTTCAATAATCAAGATCTCATAGACTTAGAATTGAAAGGTTCGATATATACATGGAGTAATAGATGCATGGGGCCCCATCACATACAAATTATATTGGATAAAATTATTATTTCCAGAGAGATCATTCCTCTATTTGGGGACTCTTCTCTCAACTCTTTGCCAAATAATTGGTCCGATCATAACCCCTTTCTCTTTTATAATGATTCTAATACTCCTTTATTCCTATTTCCATTTATATTTGAAGGCAAGTGGCTCTCATATCTAGAGCTAGAGGTAAGAATTAGTAAATGGTGGAACATTAAATTCTTTGGCCCACATATTAATTAGGTGGTTGCTAAGCTGAGATTGATAAAAAAAATCTAAGAGATTGGAACAAATAATCTTTGGGGACATCCAAATTAAGAAAAAAAATCTCAAATCCCAATTACAGACTATTCAATATTCATTTTAAGTGGATGTCCTCTTACACAATAATAAATTGGAGGAGAGGAAAATCTTGACTGAGCTTCATAATGTCCTAAGTAGTGAAGGGGTTTTTTGGAAATAAAAGTCTAGAGCTCTTTAGCTCAAATATGGAGATAGAAACACACATTTTTCATTCCTCAACTCTTTGCCATTGAAGCCATAACTGGATTAGGGATATTGGTAAATCAGATGGTTCTAATATAGGGGATATCTAGGAAATTAGGGTGGAAGTTGTCTCCTTCTTCTAATATCTCCTTTATGAGAAATGCTTTTGTAGAAGAAAAACTCCTCCTAGAAAAATTCCTTAGCTAGTTACGGAAGAAGTGAATGATAATATCAATAATTTTCTTAATGATGACGAAATTAATAAAGAATTATTTTACATTGAAGAACTGAAGGCCCTTGGCCTGGATGACTTCCCTCCAATATTTTTCCAAATGTTTTGACATAACTTTAGCAGGGAAATCGGTGAATCTCTACATGAAGTTCAATCCACTAGAGTTTTCCCTAGGGTTTTAAACACCACTTTATTGGCTCTAATTCCAAAATCAACAAGTTCCATTAAGTTCAAAGACTTTCACCCCATTAGACTCTATGATACTATCTTCAAAATTTTCACTAAAGCTTTGAATAACAGGGTTAAAGCTCTCTTGTCTCATCTGATTTATTCTGCTCAAAGTGGCTTTATTTCGGGTTATCAGTTTCCAGATGGATTTATTTTGGTTCATGAATTCATGTACTCAATGGATAAAATTGGTCGAGCAAGATATTTTCTAAAAATGAACATGAATAACGCTTACGATAGGGTCCCATGGGACTTTCTCCTTAAGGTCCTCCAAAAGTTTAGCTTTGATAGGATATGGATATTTATTATCAAAACCTACATTTCATCGACCAAATTTTTAGTGCTTTTCAATGGCTCCCCTGCTAGGTACTTTCGTAGTTGTCGTGATATTCATCAGGGAAACCCACTTTTCCCTTATCTATTTATTCACATGGAAAAAGAATTGGGTAGGTCCCTTAAGACCTCCTCCTCTATGGTTGGTATCAAACTGGCCCTAAGCATGGAATTAATCTTCCACCATCAATTTGTAGATGATACTCTTCTCTCATTCCTTGCCTCAATTCCTTAAGCCCAGGCAACCAAAGAAATCCATGTTTTTTATGAAGAGGCAACAAGGTAGAAGGTTAACTTTTCTAGAAGAGTAAAATATTCTTCTTGAATTATTCGATTCTCAGACAAAGAATAATAGTGGAAGGGCTAGGCTATGAGATAGAGAAGTTTCCATCGACTTACCTTGGGCTTCCTCTTTTTAAATAGATGTGTAAGGAATCTTTATGGGAGCTGGTGGTGGAAATGGTGCAATACAAACTTTCCAATTGGAAAGAAGCTCTGTTAACTAGTAAGGTAAGGCTATTTGGGTGAAGTCTACACTTCAGAGTATATCAGTTTACTTTATGCCCTTGTTCAAGATGCGAGGTAAAATAGTGTAGAATATCGAGCAAGTTCAAAAGTCCTTTTTGTGATATGGGTCGGAGGAGAAGAAGAGATTCCACTTACTAGCATGGGATCAAATCTTTAGCACAAGGGAGTTTGGAGGCTTTGGCCTAAGAAGGATGGACCAAATGAATAAGGTCCTAGTTTCTAAACAAGGTTGGCATCTGATCCTGCATGAACATGTTGATTGGATTAATATTATAAAAGCAAAATATCTAAACAATGGGGAGGACTTCCTATCGAATGATTTTCCAAACTCTAGGTCAGTATTTTAGCTTAGTTTATGTAATTCCATGAGCAAAATTATAAAGAGAGGAATATGGAATGTGGGTAATGGCCATATAATTTATTTTTGGATAGATCCCTGGCTGATGGATCAATTGTTGACTTTGCTTCCAGAATTGGTAGTGGCTAAAGACTTCTGTAGACGTACCTTTGGTTCTAAGGTTGAATATTATATTGAAACTACAAATCATAGGAAAGTATGAAGAGTTTTATTCATTCCTAACTTATCTTTGGCTAATAAAATAGCCCTTAATAAGATCTCGGACCTCCTAAAGCTCCAATTCATCAAATGTATTGTTGAAGCTGATAATCATTTAGGCAAAAAATTCAAGAGTATTTTTTTGAAATTAGTATATTTCCTCTTGGAGGACCCTATCCCCCCTTGGTTATCGAGCAGACTGGTTTAGTGAAAGGGATTAATCCCTAAGGTAAATGTTTTTCTATGGCTCAATATATAGAATAAAATCTAGACCATAGATAATCTATAATCCTGAGGTATGATAGTTCTTAACCGATGTTACCTTGGTGGCTTGGATGCTGAGTTGGTACAATACATTTTTATTTTGTGCCCATTCTCTAAGGATTTTTTCTCCTCATTTTCAATTCTATTGGTGTCTATTGGGTATGCCTCATTAAAATGTATGATCTTTTATACTAGTGGGATCCTCCTTTATTTTCTCTCTAGCTTCATCTATTATAGAGATTTAGCTTGGCTCACATCATGTGGCGTATCTAGAAGGAAAGGAATTTGAGGCTTTTTAAAAATGAAGCCAATTCAACCCTCTCTATTTGTACCAAGAGCATTATGGTAATAATGTAGAACGTCTCTACCATCTCTTTGGACTCAAGTTTTTCTATTGGAAAATTAGCTCTAGAGCATGCTCTCAGGTTTAAAAAAATTTGAGGTCTACTGCCCATTTGGATTTGAGTGGAAGAAGACAAATTTCTTGGGAACCACCCCCTATAAGCTGGATTAAACTCAATTTTGATGGAACCTCCAAGGGTAACCTAGGAGAGTCAAGTGTGGGTGGTTTAATTCAGAACAATAGCGATGAACTCCTTCTTGCCTTTGCTGATAAGCTGGGACCTCAATCAAGTCATTTTGTTGAAGGTCGTGCTCTCTTCTAAGGAATTTCTCTATTGAGTGGCTTTAAGCAGAGTATGGTCATGATTGAGGGTGATTCCATTAGTATCAACAATCTAGTGAAAGGTTCTCAAACTCCTAATCCTTCTGTATTTAATATAATTTATGAGGCAAAAAGAATCCTTCAGGTCTTTGAGGATGTGGTTGTCAAGCATGTGTACATGGAAGGTAATAAATCGACTGATTTTATGATAAATTTGAGGTTGAGACATGATGGTCTAACTAATTGGAGAGGATTTTTTACCAAGCATCAATAATTCAGATACTAGAGGTATCTCCACTAAGCTAGGGACACGTAGATCATCTTTTCGAGGGCTCCAACAAAGACAACCCAAACATCAACAAACAATATTGACCATGGACCTATTTTTTGATGGGTCTTTCTAAGTTTTTTTTGTTTTTGTTTCAATTGTTATCTTTGCATGGGTACCCCTGCATGGGTTGATTTGTATGGGTTATAGGAGCTTGTTGTATACCGTATGGTCTGGCTGGTGATCTTCTAGAAGAACTTCTACCTCCAATCAGGTTCATGGATCTCTATCCATAGGAGAACTTCTTTCTCATCTGCTCTGGCTGGTGATATTCTAGAAGAAACGCTACTTCCAATGCACTGGCTTATGGATATCTATCCACTGAAGACTCATGTCCTCACTCAGAAGACCTATTCTCACTGCCCTGGCTAATGGATATCTATCCACTGGATATTGTCGTCCTCTATACTTTGTCACTTCCAAATATTTCTCTTAGCTTTGTCTCAAATCTACACTAAAATCTGTCCTTCAGTCTAGCATAAATCTGATCAATCTTTGTCTCTGGTCTAGCACAAACCCGTCCTTAAAACTGCACCAAAATCTATCCTCAAATCTGTACTAAACACAATCCTTTGGTCTAGCATAATTTTGTCCTCAAGCCTTAACACAAATATTGACTTAATCATAAATCAACTCTGCTAGATCTGCCCCAAATCTTAACTCAAGGTTTGAACAAATCAATCAACCAGCTCTGCTCACAAGTCTTATCAAAGACTTGTCTCAAATTTTCCTTGTAAGCTTCCACAAAAGCTCACACTAATTTGTCCACAAGTCCTCTCTAGAACTTGTCCAATCTGCTCAACAATCTTTGTCCTCAAATCTATATTGTAAGCTTCCACAAAAGCTCACACCAATCTATCCATAAGTCTTCTCTAAGACTTACCTCAAATCTGCTCAACAAGTCCTCACTAGAACTTGTCCAATCTCATAGAAACATATAGAAAATTTTTAGAGACTCAATATGTTTCACACTCACAAACACTCAACCTCTTTCTCAAATCTATTCAGAATATGGAGCAATTTATTTCACATAACTAGAACTATTATTTCAACACTTCCACTTGACTAGGTTCAACCAACTCTACTCAACCAATCGCTCAATGAAACAATCCTTACTCGCAAACCCTAGTCCAACCATATGAATACTCACTCAATTATTTTCAATCAATGCTCATCAAAAAATCTCACATAACAATGATACTCAAATAATTTCACAAACCTTGGTTCAAGATAGTTCTCAACTTCACATAACAATGATACTCATGTTCTTTGCACAAACCCTTATTCAAACATATGAAAGCTTTACTCAATATTTTCATCAATGCTTATCAAACAAGGTTTCTAGAATCAACTTTCATTCCAGAAAAACCAAACTCAACAATGCTTATTAAACAATCCTTTTCACTCCAACTTAGCATTCACAACACCCAACAATTACTCACTAGGAAGATGCGCCCATACCTTCTTGTTTGATGGAGAAGTGCCCTTAAAACATATCTTAAACACAATTTTCTTCTTTACCAATTTCAATGGTTAGATGCAAAAATATCACACTAACACTCTCTAAAAAATATTTCTTAATTACAAAAATAATCAGACTCAAATACAACTTATTACTCCTTTGAAATTAGCAATCATCAAATCATACATAAAAATTAATTACTCAATTACTCCTTATAATCTCCAATCTTAAATTAGCAACCTCCAAAAATCAAACTCTCAAAAATAATGTTGCCTATCCTTTTATCTCCCTCAAATACTCAATAATCAAATTTAAAAATAAACTTTATAACCCTTCAAAATATTTAATTTCCATTCAACCTTAGCAAATCCGAAATACCTCATGCAACCTTGGAAAATATTAATGCATACCTTTTATCTCAAGCAAAAGGCCTCGGTAGGTTTCAAATGTGAGACCACTCCAAACCGAGCGCCTTATCGAGGTGCTAGCCCACCACGTGGACTACAAGCCTCCACAAGAAGGGGAGGGCTCAAGCCTTCCTATTCTCCCATTCTGATTGGTGCGACGTAGAACAAAATGTACTCCTTCCTTGCAAAACCAACTCGATGGGTTTCGAACCCTTCTCTCCTCGTCTGTCGTAAGTCTTAGCGCTACTCGTTGTTGCCAACTGCGCTACACAGCGTTGTGCGAAGACAAAGGAGCCCCACTCCTATTTGTATTATCCTCTACCGCTGAAATATTTCAAAAATACAAAAACCTTACACTCTTTTTTGCATACGAATTTTGGAGCTTTGATTTAATCGATGATTGCATGGGGGTTTTTGACTAAGGTTCTTGCCCTCTTTTATACACGAAGGCCAATTTCATAGAAATATTGGTGTCTTATTCGAATTTCGAATTCGAATAAATTAATAACCTTTATAAATCAACCTTAGGGTTATTTTAATTAACATAAATTAATTTTATAATTAAATTATAATTAATCTATAATTAACTTAATAACTTTAGAATTTAATTAAATTAATTTATAATGAAATTATTTAAATTAATTTAAATCTCCCCTTTTAATATTATAATAAAATATTATAATATTATTTTTCTTGGGCCTCTAAACTCATCTGACCACCTGAAATCGGATCTAACCAACTGGAGGCAGATTTTACTTTTGCACTGATTGCGGAATTGCTTCTTCTTGTATTGCTCACTGAAACTGACTTTTGACATCAATGACAACTCAATTACTCAAAATTTCCAACAATATCCCCCTTTGTCATTGATGGCAACCCAATTATCTTTTCAATTTCCTTAACCTTTTTCTATTCTGCTCCCCCTGGGAAACTGCTCCCCCTGACTCAATGCTCTCCCCTTAAATCAAATCTCTCCCCCTTACTCAAATCTCTCCCCCTTTGACATCAATTGCAAAGGGTCACCTTTGGGTGTCGGGGCTAAGAACGATTCTCTTAGCTTATCCCCTCCCCCACCTCCTCTTGAGGTGGTTAATTTTAGGGTGGGAGTATTTCTACTCCCAACATGCATTGATCTTTACCTTTGCCCACTTTCCTTCTCATCTGATCCTTCTGATTCCTTTGACTATTCTTGTTCCTTATTGTCTTTGGAATTTTTGCTCTACGCCACTTTGTTGTACATCCATCATTATTGCACTTGTAAAACTTAATATTATTATTCCTTGGAGGTGCAAATGTCTTGGGATTTATCCTGGTGAAGCCATATCTATTCTTGTCATGAACCCTGCAATTCATTGTCTTGTGACCAAACTGATTACATGAGTAGCAATACCCATGAAAAAACTGCCTATTTCTGAAGTTCCCATATTCCAGTCTTTCATGTGTCCTACACTATTAAGCCTTGTGCCCAAATCTGTGACATGAGAAACATCATCTATTGAAATTTACTTGCCTTACTCATTGGTCTCTTAGTCTCTTTTACCCTGTGCTGGTTCATGTTCCATATGTTTCTCATTTGTGCATTGTTCCTTTCCTTGTTGAAATTTATGTTATCCAAACATCCTCAGAAGTCTCACTTTCTCTTACACTGTCTTATTTTGAAGTTTCTTCTTCTTTAGAACTTGAGGTTGACTCCTCCTCTTGTTTATTTTGTACCTGTTCAAAACCAAGACTTGTTTTGTTTATTGACCGTCTTTGTACTTTGATCATCTTATCTACAATATTTGAGCTCTTTCAAAACCTGTGTAACCTATCCTTAGACTCTTTTATTTCCTTCCTTAGTGAAGCTACTTCTTGTTCTAACCTTTCACATTCTAAGACCTTTTCTTCTAACTTATCTTTGAACTTTTTTGTCTTAGAAATTGACTTGTTTAGATCCTCTATAAGCTTTCCTTTCTCTTCATCACATTCTTGAAATTGAAGCTTAAGTTGGGAATTTTGTTTTCTTACCTTCTTTAATGTGTTAAGAGCATAAATAAGCTCTCCCTCAAGATCAACTTCTCCTTTCTCTGATTCTTCCTCTATTTGTTTGCCTTTGAAAATATCTTCATTCTTTTCCGACTTGTCTTCTATAGGATCACCTTTTTCTTCTTCTAGTGCCATTATAATATTCTCTTCTAGTCCTTCAAGTGTATCTTCATATTCATCATCACTGAAACTTAAACCACTCTTTGTACAACTATATTCAATATGTCCAAAGTTACCACATATAAAACACTTGAGAATTATTGGTGACCTTTTCTTAACTTCTTTTTATTTTGTCAGAAATAGAACTTCATCTTTATCATTATCTGAGAAACTATTATCACTATCACTTGAGTGCTTACTTGCCTTGTCTACATAGTAACTCCTCTTCTATCTTTGAAAGAACTTATTTCCTTGTTTGCCTTGCCCATCCTTGCCTTTATTTTGGTACCTGTATTTTTTGATTCCCTATTCTTATGATCATATTTTTCTTCATCATTGTTATTTCTAGCTTCTTGACAATCAGTTGCATAGTGACCATACTTTCCACAATTGAAACATCTAACATATTTCGCATATTTAAATATTCATGGATCCTTGTTTATTCTACCATAATTTGATTCTTCATCATTGGATGACTCATTGCTTGAATCTAACTTTTTACCCTTTGTCTTCTTAGTAGCTTTGAAGGTTGCTTCCTTCCAGATATTAGGTGTTGAGCAAGGTGCAGCGACAGTATTGTCATTGTTGTCAACACAGTCAGATAGATCGGTTGATGCAGTGGACAGGAGTTCAGAGGTTATTCAGAGTATGTACAATGATGTTAAATGCTTATGAGGATGTTTACCCACCTTTTTGCATATTTTCCAAGAAGACCGAAGTGGCCCATATGCTAAAGATCAAAGAAAAAGCAAAACACCGCAAAGAAAAAAAGTGTCGCGATATCGCGACATGTTGCATTTTCGCGGTCCAAAGAAAAGAGAAAATGCAAGGAGAAAAAAGTGTCACGATATCGTGACATGTTGCATTTTTGCGGCCAAAAGAGCAAAGAGAAAAAGTGTCGCGATATCGCGACATGTTGCATTTTCGCGATCAAAAGAGAAGAGAAAAAGCAAGGAGAAAAAAGTGTCGCGATATCACGACATGTTGCATTTTCACGGCCAAAAGAGAAGAGAAAAAGCAAGGAGAAAAAAGTGTCGTGATATCGTGACATGTTGCATTTTTCACGACCAAACAGAAAGAGCAAGGAGAAAAAGTGTCGCGATATCGTGACATGTTGTATTTTCGCGGGCCAAAGCAAAGAGAAAGAGCAAGGAGAAAAAGTGTCGCGATATCGTGACATGTTGTATTTTCGTGGTCCAAAGCAAAGAGAAAGAGCAAGAAGGAAAAAGTGTCACGATATCGTGACATGTCGCATTTTTGTGACTCAAAAAGGCATGCAGGCAGAGAAACAAAAGTGTCGCGATATCGCGACATGTCGCATTTTCATGACTCAAAAAGGGCAGGCAAGCAGAGAAACAAAAGTGTCGCGATATCGTGACATGTCGCATTTTCGTGACTCAAAAAGGGCAGGCAGCAGAGAAACAAAAGTGTCGCGATATCACGACATGTTGCATTTTTGCCAAAGGAACAGAGTAGTTGACAGTGCATCTGATATTAGTGATGAACACCAGGATGGTGAAACTAAAGACTGCATAGTGACGTGGACCCATAAGGAATATTTAATGATTTGAAATCATTTAAGATGGTCGTTACACATGGAAAGAAGCGGACGCATGCCCATGTGGAGAAAAGGAAACGAAGGGCCTCAAAATAGAAATGAAAAGCCTTTTTGGAAACCAAAACGCATGCATGCACAAGGGAAAAGAAAATGAACAGTCATGAAGGAGAAAACGAATAGTCATCGAAGGAGAAAACGAACAGTCATGAAGGAGAAAATGAACAGTCATCGAAGGAGAAAATGAACAGTCATGAAGGAGAAAACGAACAGTCATGGTAGGAGAATATGGTGTCAATTCTTTGCATGTGACGTGTTTGACGAAATGCCTTCTCAATATATACAAAAGAAGGTGTTACAATTGACAAGTGGCAGATGAGAATATGAAAGAAGGTGTTACAATTGACAAGTGGCGTATGAGAATATGAAAGAAGGAGTTACAACTGGAGTTACAAAGAGAAAGGATAGTTATAAAAGGAGTGTTGCTTGGAGAATTTTTGAAGGGGATTTTATTTTGTGAAGTGCGATGAGGGTGTGTGTTTTGTGAATTGTGGGAGATGTTGGGTAAGCAATAGACCAGTCAAGGTCTTGTAAAAGTGAAGGCATTTTTATGTCAATCTTCTAGTTTCAAAATTGAAGTCCAAGTTGGTGCTTGGCATCAGGGGTTGGTGCTCCTTCCAGTTGGTGCTAGTAAATCAGGGGTTGATGCTCCTTCCAGTGGGTGCTGGTAAATTGATTGTAAAGTTGGTGCTTTGCAAAGGCTGGATTTGGATGGGAGTCCAAATAGTCATTTTGAGGAGTAGCCAAATCGGTGAACCTCGGTACATCTTGTGTTGTGTGATGTTCTCTTGTTATACTTGCTTTATTTGGTTTTAAGTTTTCATTGTTTTGGCTTTAAGAGTTGAAGATTTAAGTTATAAAGAGCTACACTGATTCACCCCCCCTCTCAGTGTCATTGTGAGACTAACAATTGGTATTAGAGCGAGGTTCTTGAACAAGCTTAACCGGCTAGGGTGATCTTGGAAGTGACACAATGGTAGGTGGTGAAGGCTTCTCATCAAACAAAGCACCATTGTTTGATGGAACTAATTACGCATTTTGGAGACTCAGGATGCGGACATATCTTTGTGCTTTGGGATACGACATTTGGGATTCAGTAGATAGTGGATACACAATACCCACCACTTCTCCAACCGATGCTGCCGGTAAGAAACTGTTTGAGAATAACTCAAAAGCAAAGAATGCTATCATGTGCAGATTAGTGGACAGTGAACTGGTAAAAATTATGAGTTGTAAAATGGTAAAAGAAATATGGGACAAACTAAGGAGCATTCATGAAGGAGACGTTAAGATCAAGGAGGCCAAGTTACAAACACATCGAGCTCAGTTCGAAGTATTAAAGATGAATGACGATGAGAACATAGAGGCATATATGCTGAGAGTTAATGAAGTCATTAATGCGATTAGAGGACTCGACGAGGAAATCAAAGATTCTGTCATCGTGAAAAAGGTATTAAGATCTCTTCCCCAAAGATTTGATTCTAAATTTTTAGCTATAGAAGAAGCTAAAGATCTAAATTCTTTTAGTATGGATGAGATGCATGGTTCTTTGACTGCATATGAGATGAGAATAGGAAAATCTAAACCCACAGACAGAGAAGCTGCTTTTAAAGCCCATAAAAATATGAAAGCAAAACAAGAATCCGAGGAAGAAGAGACATCAGATGAAATGGAAGCAAACTTTGTTCGAAAACTAAAAAGGGGAAAAGGAAAATACAGAGGAAAGTTACCGTTTAAATGTTTCAATTATGGAGGCATTGGGCATTTTGCAGCTAAATGTCCACTTAATGAGAAGAACAAAAGTGATGAAGGATCGCACCAAGAAAGAAGTGATTGGAAGAAAAAAACAAATTTCAGAAAAGGCAACTTCAAGAAGAAAAGTTTCATCTCCAAGAATGTCAGTTCATCAGAAGACAACTACGGTGAGGATTCTGAAAAGGAAATAGGTGAAGCTCTTTTCATGGCACTCAAAGAAGAAAAAATAGAAAAATAACAGGAATGTGATGAAGAAGAAATTGATGCAGAAGTAAATTTGGAAGAGGAACTAATTGCAGCTCTGGATGAATTGAAGATAGAAAGAAAAAAGAATAAGAAAATTTCAAGAAAGCTTGAGGATGCAAATGAAATCATAACCAATTTGAAAGTACAGATAGAAGAATCCAAGAAAATATCTGAAGATCTCAAAGTGCAAATAACCATGAAAATAGATTATTGCTGCAAGCTAGAAGAAGAGACTGTTGGTTTAAGGATGCAGATAGAAGAGATGAATCATAAAATTAGTTGTTATCACAAACGTGAAGAAAGTTCTATGAAGCTGGATAAGATCATAAATAACCAAAGGACTACAGGCATCAAATTTGGTTTGGGCTTTGACGAAGGAGAATCATCAAATGGATCAAAGGCCATAAATGAAGAATCCATAAAGAATGAAGATAAGAAACTGGTTGATCAAGAAAAATTGACTCATGCAAAAGAAAGCAATAATGCAAGGCACGAAAGGAGAATTGACAATGATGGATTCACCAATGTCACACATCAAGGAAGAAGAAGATTTATGACTCCTACGACAACATGGCAAAGACCATCACCCAGGTTCAATCATCTCTTTTCTAGTTACTGTTTTAAATGCAATGGTTATGGACATAAGATTTCAGATTGCAAGTATAATGTAGGACCAAGGAATTTTACCAGTAGAAATGTTTTTTCACCTTTGATGGATTATGCAGTAGAATGTTATAACTGTCATAATTTTGGGCACATTGCAAGAAATTGTCGAAGTACATTTGCATCAAATCAATTTCAAGGAAGAAAATTTCAACCAAATGGAATGAGACAAAATAGAAAATTTCTCAAAAAACATGCACAAGCTACTAAAAAAGAAAAGTCAAAACAAGAGCCCAAAATTGTAATCAAACCAGAGTGGAAAGAAAAAGAGCGATCTAAGGAAGAAAAGGAATCCCTGATCGTACAAACAACATTTAAAGCACAGAATAAATCTGCACCATGGATACTTGATAGTGGATGCTCCAGTCATATGACAGGTGACAAACAAAAATTTGAGAAGTTACAGCAATATGAAGGTGGTTCAAGTAAAATTTGGAAATAATGATGGAGCTAAGATAGTTGGCAAAGGTTCGGTTAAGATCAGTGACAGAAAAATCAAGTCAAAAGAAGTCTTGTTTGTGGTTGGTCTGAAGCATAACTTGTTGAGCGTAAGTCAGATTTGTGATAGAGGTCATGAAGATCATCCTAGAAAGCAAATAATTGGAGACCCCATAGTTGGTTTTTAGACAAGAAGAAGAGTAGTAACTAACTACTCTCTATTATCCAGCATTGAGCCCAAAAATGTTGCTGACGCAAGCAAAGATGAAAGTTGGATGAAGGTAATAAGTGAAGAATTAGATCAGATCGAGAAAAACAAAACTTGGGAGTTAGTACCAGAGACCACCAAAGAGAAATGTAATCGCTACTAAATGGGTCTTTCGAAACAGGTTGAATGAAAAGGAGATGTAGTTGAATAAAGAAATTGGTATGTAAAGGCTATGCACAAGTAAGGAATGAGGAAAGCAAGGCAAAAGGAAAGAATAGCAGATAAAGAACAAAGATCAAATGGATGTGAAATCAGATTTGAAGGAAAACTTGAAGAAGAGGTTTATATTGAGCACAATGTTTCCAAGGTGATGATCCAACTTGGTTTGAAAATCGAAGAAAGTATTATATGGCTTAAAACAAGCACCCCGAGCATGGTATGCAAGGCTAGACAACTATCTTACTCAACAAGGGTTCAAGAAAGGTATAGTGGATAGTAATTTGTATGTCAAAAGAGAAAATGGCCATCTTATTGTTCTTGTTGTATATGTAGTTGATATCATATTTGGCAGCAAAAAAGATGAGTCATGTAAAGATTTAGCAAATAAGATGCAAAAATAATTTGAAATGTCAATGATTGGTGAACTTTCGTATTTCCTCGGGTTGCAAGTTAATAAAAATGAGAAGGGCATATTTATTTCTCAAATTAAATATGTGAAAGAGATGTTAAAAAAGTTCACAATGGAGGATTGTAAGCCAGTTAGCACTCCCATGACGACAAGTTGCAAGTTGAGCAAGGATGACAAATCTCCACATGTTGATCAAACCATGTACAGATCTATGATTGGGAGCTTATTGTACTTGACGGCTACCGGAACGGGATATTTTGCAGGCAGTATGCATGGTAGCACGATTTCGGGCTAGTCCCAAGGAGACTCATGTGATAGCAATAAAGAGGATTCTTCGATACCTCAAGGGTACTATGGAGTATGGGTTATGGTATCCGAAAGGTAAGGACTTCACCCTTATTGCGTATTCAGATGCAGATTGGGCAGGATGTGTAGATGACAGAAAGAGTACCAGTGGAGGTGCATTCTATCTTGGAGACAGGTTGGTCACGTGGCACAGTAAGAAACAAGAGTCAGTCTCCTTATCCACAGCAGAGGCAGAATATATTACAATGACAACGTGTTGTACGCAGGTATTATGGATGAAAAAAACCCTGAAAGATCTTGGTATTAACTTCGGTGAGCCAATTTTAGTTAAGTGTGATAACACCAGTGCCATTAACATCTCAAAGAATCTGGTTATGCATTCTCGCACAAAACATATTGCTATCCGATATCACTTTTTGAAGGAGAAAGTTGCGGAAGGTGAGGTTAAGTTGGATTTTGTTCCAACAACAGAGCAAGTAGCGGATATCTTCACAAAACCATTGCCCAAGGAAGTCTTTGAGTACCTTCGCAATAAATTGGGAGTGGTCACGCTTCCCAAGAATTGACTAGCTATCGGGACCACATTCTCAAGGGGAGCATTTGTGTATTTGTTTATCTTTTTGCTCATGTTTGTGATTTTTGCTAAGTGTAATAATTTTTGCCTAAGAATGTTGTGCATGGACTTAGGGGGAGTTTGCAGTAGCCCTTTGATATTGTTGTCAAAGGGGGAGAAGAGTTACAGGAAATTGCACGTGTGTTGCCAACAATTCCAAAGGGGGAGATTGTTGAGCAAGGTGCAACGACAATATTGTCATTGTTGTCAACACAGTCAGATAGATCGGTTGATGCAGTGGACAGGAGTTCAGAGGTTATTCAGAGTATGTACAGTGATGTTAAATGCTTATGAGGATGTTTACCCACCTTTTTGCATATTTTCCAAGAAGACCAAAGTGGCCCATATGCTAAAGATCAAAGAAAAAGTAAAACACCGCAAAGAAAAAAAGTGTCGCGATATCGCGACATGTTGCATTTTCACGGTCCAAAGCAAAGAGAAAATGCAAGGAGAAAAAAGTGTCACGATATCGCGACATGTTGCATTTTCAGCAAAAGCAAAGAGAAAAAAGTGTCGCGATATCACGACATGTTGCATTTTCGCGGCCAAAAGAGGAGAAAAAGCAAGGAGAAAAAAGTGTCGCGATATCGCGACATGTTGCATTTTCATGGCCAAAAGAGAAGAGAAAAAGCAAGGAGAAAAAAGTGTCGCGATATCGCGACATGTTGCATTTTCGCGGTCCAAAGCAAAGAGAAAGAGCAAGGAGAAAAAAGTGTCGCGATATCGCGACATGTTGCATTTTTGCGGGCCAAAGCAAAGAGAAAGAGCAAGGAGAAAAAAGTGTCACGATATCGCGACATGTTGTATTTTCGTGGTCCAAAGCAAAGAGAAAGAGCAAGAAGGAAAAAGTGTCGCGATATCGCGACATGTCGCATTTTCGTGACTCAAAAAGGGCAGGCAAGAAGAGAAACAAAAGTGTCGCGATATCGCGACATGTCGCATTTTTGCGACTCAAAAAGGGCAGGCAGGCAGAGAAACAAAAGTGTCGCGATATCGCGACATGTCGCATTTTCGCGACTCAAAAAGGGCAGGCAGGCAGAGAAACAAAAGTGTCACGATATCGCGACATGTTGCATTTTTGCCAAAGGAACAAAGTAGTTGACAATGCG
Source organism: Wollemia nobilis (assembly GCA_028583015.1). Taxonomy (NCBI): domain Eukaryota; kingdom Viridiplantae; phylum Streptophyta; class Pinopsida; order Araucariales; family Araucariaceae; genus Wollemia; species Wollemia nobilis. Next base: position 8,266,997 of record JAQPPZ010001028.1, read on the forward strand.
TCTGATATTAGTGATGAACACCAGGATGGTGAAACTAAAGACTACATAGTGACGTGGACCCATAAGGAATATTTAATGATTTGAAATCATTTAAGATGGTCATTACACATGGAAAGAAGTGGACGCATGCCCATGTGGAGAAAAGGAAACGAAGGGCCTCAAAATAGAAATGAAAAGCCTTTTCGAAAACCAAAACGCATGCATGCACAAGGGAAAAGAAAACGAACAGTCATGAAGGAGAAAACGAACAGTCATCGAAGGAGAAAACGAACAGTCATCGAAGGAGAAAATGAATAGTCATCGAAGGAGAAAACGAACAGTCATGAAGGAGAAAACAAACAGTCATGGTAGGAGAATATGGTGTCAATTCTTTGCATGTGACGTGTTTGACGAAATGCCTTCTCAATATATACAAAAGGAGTTACATAAAGAAGGTGTTACAATTGACAAGTGGCATATGAGAATATGAAAGAAGGTGTTACAATTGACAAGTGGCGTATGAGAATATGAAAGAAGAGTTACAACTGGAGTTACAAAGAGAAAGGATAGTTATAAAAGGAGTGTTTCTTGGAGAATTTTTCAAGGGGATTTTATTTTGTGAAGTGCGATGAGGGTGTGTGTTTTGTGAATTGTGGGAGATGTTGGGTAAGCAATAGACCAATCGGGGTCTTGTAAAAGTGAAGGCATTTTTATGTCAATCTTCTAGTTTCAAAATTGAAGTCCAAGTTGGTGCTTGGCATCAGGGGTTGGTGCTCCTTCCAGTTGGTGCTTGGTAAATCAGGGGTTGATGCTCCTTCCAGTGGGTGCTGGTAAATTGATTGTAAAGTTGGTGCTTTGCAAAGGCTGGATTTGGATGGGAGTCCAAACAGTCATTTTGAGGAGTAGCCAAATCGGTGAACCTCGGTACATCTTGTGTTGTGTGATGTTCTCTTGTTATACTTGCTTTATTTGGTTTTAAGTTTTCATTGTTTTGGCTTTAAGAGTTGAAGATTTAAGTTATAAAAGAGCTACACTGATTCACCCCCCCTCTTAGTGTCATTGTGAGACTAACATTAGGTTCCTCTTTTATTCTCATATCAAAATCTGTAAGAATGCCAAGTAATTAATCACTTGTCAAAAGATCACCATATTTTGATTCCTCTATATTTGAAATATTTTCACTAAACATTTTTGGGAGATATATTAAGATCTTATCACAAACATTAGATTCTTGAATCTCAAGTCCAAGTCCTTCCATGGAGTTAACAACCTCATCTACACAAAGTAGATAAGCACTAATTTTTTTCTCATCCTTCATTCTTAATTCTTCAAATTTTCCCTTGAGATTTCGTATCTTTGCCCTTTTGACATTTTTATCTCCTTCATATATGCTTTGCAACTTATCCCAAATTCCTTTTGCTGATTTGCAATGCATAACCTTTATGAACTTTTTTCTATGCAAACCTTTCAAAATTACATGCATTGCTTTTGAATTGTAATGATGTAGAAGCTTACCATATTTATCTATAGGTGGAGTAGCTGGTGGTGTGTATCCATTTTCAATTGCTTCCCATATTTCATTGTCGAGTGCCATCAGGTGAATCTTCATTCTCATACTCCAAAAGACATAGTCACTTCCATCAAATATTGGTGTTGAATTATCTGAGGATCGACTCTTAGAATACATTGTGTTCTTGTAAGCTATTCTTTCAAGCTGTTAAAATCTTCCAAAGGAACCTGCTCTGATACCAATTGAAGAACATAAGCTTCTTCTAAGAGGGGGGTGAACTGTATAAGGCCACTTTTTATTTTTCTTTCCCAATCAATATTATGCAATGTATAAATAGCAATATCAACAACAGTAATAAAAGCAATGCACAAATCACCATACACAATAGAGACACTAATTTAATGTGGTTCACCCAATGTGGTCTACTCCACGAAGAAAATATTTCACTAAAATTTTCTCAACAAATCTCTTGGGAAACCTTTCCCTATTATAATTTTTATGGACCTTTGTTCAAAGGAGACACCAATCCCCTAATTAGGTTTGTGGATCTCTATCCATAGGAGAACTCCTTTCTCCTCTTCTCTGGTTGGTGATCTTCTATAATAACTATTGCCTCCACTACACTGGCTCATGGATATCTATCTAATAAAGACTCATGTCCTCACTCAGAAGACCTATCCTCACTGCCCTGGCTAATGGATCTCTATCCACTAGAAATTATCATCCTTTATACTCTGTCACTTCTAAAGCTTGCTCTCAACTCTGTCTCAAATTTGCACTAAACTCTGTCCTTCGGTCTAGCACAAATCTACTCAATATCTATCTCTGGTCTGGCACAAACCTGTCCTCAAATATGTACCAAACTTCATCCTTAAATCTACACTAAACATAGTCCTTCGATCTAACACAAATTTGTCCTCAATATTTGTCCTCAAGCCTTAACACAAAGCTTAACTTAATCACAAATCAACTATGCTAGATCTGCCCCAAACCTTAACTCAAGATTTGAACAAATCAATCAACCAACTCTGCTCACAAGTCTTCTCAAAGACTTGTCTCAAATCTACCTTGTAAGCTTCCACAAAAGCTCACACTAATCTGTCCAATCTACTCAACAATATATATCCTCAAATCTGTATTATAAGCTTCCATAAAAGCTCACACCAATCTGTCCATAAGTCTTATCTAAGACTTACCTCAAATATTCTCAATAAGTCCTCACTAGAACTTGTCCAATCTCACAAAAACATATAGAGAATTTTTAGAGACTCAATATGTTTCACACTCACAAACACTCAACCTATTTCTCAAATCAATTCAAAATATGGAACAATTTGTTTCATAGAACTAGAACTATCATTTCAACACTTCCACTTGACTAGGTTCAACCAACTCTACTCAACCAATCACTCAATGAAACAATCCTTGCTCACAAACCCTAGTCCAAGCATATGAATACTCACTCAATTATTTCCAATCAATGCTCATCAAACAATCTCACATAACAATGATACTCATGTACTTTCACAAACCCTAGTTCAAGATAGTTCTCAACTTCACATAACAATGATACTCATGTTCTTTGCATAAATCCTAGTTCAAGCATATGAAATATTTACTCAATATTTCCAACAATGCTTATCAAACAAGGTTTCTAGAATCAACTTTCATTCCAAAAAAACCAAACTCAACAATGCTTATTAAAAAATCCTTTTCACTCCAACTTAGCATTCACAAAATTCAAAAATTACTCACTAGGAAGATGTGCCCATACCTTTTTGTTTGATGAAGAAGTGTCCTTAAAACCTGTCTTAAACACAATTTTCTTCTTTACCCATTTCAATGGTTAGATGAAAAAATATCACACTAACACTCTCTCAAAAATATTTTTTAATTACAAAAATAATCAAACTCAAATACACCTTATTACTCCTTTAAAATTAGCAATCATCAAAGCATACATAAAAATTAATTACTCAGTTACTCCTTATAATCTCCAATATTTAATTTAACAACCTCCAAAAATCAAACTCTCAAAAGTAATGCTACTTATCCTTTTATCTCCTTCAAATACTCAATAATCAAAATTATAAATAAACTTTATAACCCTTCAAAATATTTTTTCCATTCAACCTTAGAAAATTCGAAATACCTCATGCAACCTTGGCAAATATTAATGCATACCTTTTATCTCAAGCAAAAGGCCTCGATGGGTTTCGAACACGAGACCACTCCTAGTTGAGTGCCTTATCGAGGTGCTAACCCACCACGTGGGCTACGAGACTCCACACGAATGGGAAGGCTCAAGCCTTTCTCTTCTCTCTTTTCGATCGATGTAGCGCAAAATAAAACGTACTCCTTCCTTGCAAAACCAACTTTGTGGGTTTTGAACCTTGCTATCCTCACCTACCATACGCCGTAGTGCTATCCACTATTGCCAACTATGCTACACAACATTGTGCGAATACAAAGGAGCCTCGCTCCTATTTATCTTAGCGTCTATCGTCGAAAGATTTCAAAAATACGAAAATCTTACTCTTATTTGCGCACGAATTTTGGAGCTTTGATTTCATCAATAATTGCATAGGGGTTTTTGACTAAGGTTCTTGCCCTCTTTTATACACGAAGGCCAATGTCATAGAAACGTCGGTGCCTTATTTGAATTTCAAATTCAAATAAATTAATAACCTTTATAACCCAACCTTAGGGTTATTTTAATTAACATAAATTAATTTTATAATTAATCTATAATTAGCTTAATAACTTTAGAAGTTAATTAAATTTATTTAAATTAATTTATAATTAATCTATTTAAATTAATTTATAATTAATTTAAATCTTCCCCCCTTTTTTTTAAGTGAAAAACCCCTTGTGGGTCCGCCTTGGTCTGAGAGACCACGAATAGGGGGTTCTACACGTCAAAGTCACCCGGGAGTTGCACCCGACCCTACCCGCACCAACATTATCAATTGGATTTTGGATACCCAATTCAGATTTTTGGTAGGGTGGATATTTGAACCTAGGACCTCTCTTGGAGGATTTTCCTCTCCTCTCCAACTCACCTACAACACCTGGGTAAATCTCCCCTTTTAATATTATAATAAAATATTATAATATTATTTTGCTTGGGCCTATTCATTGCTCTTTGAAACTCATCTGACCACCTAGAACCAGATCTGACCAACTCGAGGTGGATTTTCCTTTTGCACCGATTGCAGAATTGCTTCTTCTTGTACTGCTCATTGAAACTGACTTTTGACATCAATGACAACTCAATTACTCAAAATGTCCAAAAAGTTATAGTCAAATTTCGCTTATATATCAACTTGTATTAGCTAAATCAATTAGATTCCTTAATTTTCAAGGAGGAAATCAATTTTCAAATCTTGCCAAATGATACATACATAGTTGTCAAACTATTGTAATAACATTTTGTTGTCATTATGTAATATAAATGGGACCTATTTTAATCCCATATAACCCATTAAAAAATAGTTTCGTTTATATAAGTAAAATATCAAAATAAAATAGAAATATAAAATTAGAGTTAAAATATGACAAAGTTGAAAAATTAAAAAGACATTAAAATGTGAAAGTACTCATCTTCATATTTATTTGCAATGCAAAGAACACCTTCATCATCGTTTCTAGTGACCTTTAAATAAAGGTACTTTAATAGTGAGACCGTAAAGAATTATGATTATTCCTCTTCCTTATCACCAATATGTCTCACATTCTTAGGGTCAATATCCCATCATGATATAGGGCTCTTATAATACTCATGTGTCTATCAATATTAGATATGCAAGGCAGTATCCACTACAACTTTTTAACTTTCCTATTCACCTTGATAAAGTGGATGAAGCTATTGACTGACCAATTCCTCCTAGCAACAAATAACCTAACAAAAATTCTTTTGGTTTTTTTGGCCTTGTAGGGATTGAAGGATAGTCAAGACACTTAGTTGTCTTAGGGACAGTTGTGGGTCCCTCTCAACATCTCTTGTATAACCCAAAAATAATTGATATGTTTGTCATATGTATTAGGGAAATTTTGGGATCTTAAAGATGCTTAGGAACCCCAAAGATGTTTTGAATACATGTTAAGAGGTCTCAAGATATATTGGAGATGATCCCATGAAATTTTTAAAAAATTAGGATACCTTGAGGACATTTTTTTCCCATACCCATATACTTGAAATAAGATTTGACAAAATGAGTGATGAGGATCACAAAAAAATCTAGTTTCTAGGTATATTATGAAATCACATGGTATGGTTTGTTATAGTACAAATATGTTATATCATGTACCATGGATTTTTATGAGACTGCATGGCGTAATTTGTTATAGGATCACATGAAAGAGCCATACAATCTCATAATCATCCAATATATCATTCATGTCATCCAATTTATTTTTAGCTGTAGTTATCTTTTGAGCAAATCTAAATACCATTTAAAGGTGTCTTATGTCAATAAAATTAGTAGGAATTATTTCCCCATTAGTCGTATCAAATAATTTGATCAAACATTGGGTTTATGTATTAGTTGTATGTGTTCTTACTTACTTATGGTTTGTCCATCAAGAGTAATGACTATCAATAGTATAATTTAGAGTCCTAGAGTTTGGGGACAATTAGATCTATTTTGATCTACTTCTATGTAAATGATTTGTTTTTTCCTATGTTTTTAAGGTAAACAATTCTAGATAGTATCATAGTCTCTACCTCTTTTTGTATCTATGGCTTCTTCATTTAATTCATAACTTAGATACTACTTCTAACAATATTTGTTACTAGTTGCTCATATGCATGTTGATCTCATTAATTTTTGTTTTTTGATGAAGATGTTATGCCATTCCAATTTTATCTTGACTGATGGATCCAAAGGAACAAGCACATTGCCTTACCTCAACATATGCATATTTTTTCATTTTATATTAAATAAGCTAATGTCTATGTTATTGTTATTTTATTCTTAGTGATCCATTTTATGGGAGGCTTTATTTCTTTTGACAATCGCTTAGTCCATGGAATAAGCATCTCTCACTAAACAAGTGGTTGAGATTATAAATATTATGGCTATATAAACTAATAATATTAATGATATTTTGGTCGTTAATACTCCCACTTAGTAATCCAAATGTAAGTTTTCATTTATAACGGATCTTACAGTCCAAAAACTATTGGAAATTGGCTTATTGACATGGAAAGTTTGATTACAATCAAATTCAAAAGGATGACAAAGTTCTATTTTCTAAGTTGGATATTATCAAATTACCTAATTGTTCATGATGGACCCAGGGGAATATTAAAACACCATTAACACCTAATCAATCTTGTTGATGCACTCAAAAACATCTTCTATCTTTCAAGCTACAAGCAAAATATGGCTATCCAATGACTTCTACTTCAAGATTCAATATGCTTGTGCAAGATTATATTCATTAGTTTAATCACTTATGGATTCTTCTCACCACCAAATATAATGGAAAAGAAATAGATCTTCAAATTCAAAATTAGGTTACAAGAAAATACCATGAATTCAAGTACATGGATAATTCCACTCTTGATATTGCATTAATTAGCCATAATTTGCTAATGATAAGTTTATAGCACAAAGGCTTCGTCATGTTTTTCCTTAACAAGTCATTTTATGCCTTTAATTGCAAAGCTAGGTTTATCATTAAAAAAAAGGAATTATCCCTATTATTTTCCTTCATTATATTCTTCCTCTCATTATCCTTTTTATGATAATAAAATCAACAAATTTTGTTGTTATTGTAAGAAAGACAACTATGATAACTTTAAATACCTAAATTTAGGAAGCCTTTAATTGTAAAGTCTAATGATGTGGAAACCTATGATATTGTCATGGATACTAGCAATGAAGATAAGACCTATATGGTAAAATCAATAAGGTTGCTATGATGAATCATCATTATGTTGATATACACCATGATAATTGTTTTACCACCCATCTTGTACATTGTTTTTATCCACCTTGCATATTTAACAATGGCTTGTACAAATTTAAATTCCAAGATACATTTTCAAAAAAGTATGGCTATCAGTATTGATGGGTTTTGTGTATTCACCATAATTATTGATTCATGTAGCCATGATACTTCCAATTGGTCCATATTGTATGAAGTTGATTATAATTTTACATATACACATCAAGCTCTTTATATGGGTAAGCATGTTTTTTACTTTTATTTGTAATATGATCTCCTCATATTAGATATCAATATTTGTCATCTATTTGAATGCTTAAATATGATTTTTGAAGCACACTTTAGCAAAGTAGCAAATTATTTTGGGGTGGAGAAAACATTGATAGTACTAAGAAAGAACTTTTATTGACCCAAGATGAGAAATTATGTTGAAAGACACATCGAATCATGCACCTTGTATGCTAAAGCACGAACTACATACATAATTTATAGTTTTAACCAAACCTTAGGAATCCATCTCTGTGGATTTCTTCTTAGGTTTTCCCACATTTGAACATGGTAATAATTGTGTTTTTGTAGTAGTTGATTATTTTTCAAAAATAACTATCATAATTTATTATAAGAAATTAATTTCAATTGAGGATACTCCTAGACTCTTTTTCAATCATATATGGCTCAGCTCTAGTTTTGCAAAGCCCATTTTTAGAAATGTATAGAAACATTTGAGTATTTTTTGTTCCAACCAATAGAGCATGCTTGAAACCAAGTTGATCATGTTTATAGCCTTCCATTTATAAATAGATGGTAAGATAAAAATTATGAATCGATTGATTTTATATCTTCTTTGACTATATAAATCCAAGCAATTATGCATGTGGTATGAGATCCTCACCTATATTCATTAAATATGTAATCAACATGTACACAACTCTAATAAGCACAACTTATTTCATGTTTTTTTCAAGCTCCAACCCTTGGAACCCATTGATGTAGCTCTCCTTGTGGATCCCATGGTGTACTTACCTCATGGACAAAATGAAATAAAAAGGCAACATAGTTAATGAAATAAATTTGGCATATCCAAAAGTATATTTATGACCTCTTAAAGAACATAAATAAAAAATACAAGAAATTTCATGGCTAACATTGTTCCCACATCAATTCAAGGTTGGAAATAAAGTATGGTTACATTTTTAAAGAAAATTGTAGGATCGATTAAGAAGAGTAGACCTATTCATTAAGGACCACACATCATTATTAAAGAAAATTGTAGGATGGGAGATAATTATTTTGAGTTGAATCTTCCATATTATCTTGGTCAAAATCTAATCTTGAATGTTCAACATATTAAGTCTTAACATTCACCTCTATTGGATATTTCCATTATAGGCTAATAGTAAGACATTAAAAAACTCAACTAATATCGTTTAGCATTAGTGGTAAAGTATAAAATTATTGATATATAGACTAAGACCACCCAAAAATAGTTTATTCAGATGTATAGAGTGTTTAAGGTAGGATAAATTGATCATTAAGGGAGATAGCTCATAAAAATATATAAAGAAATAATTTCTACACCTAATTTCAGCATTGATGTAATAGGGACCACTCCTTTTCAAGGGAGGATAAATGATCCAAGCATGTGATATAACCATCATTATTGGGGGTATAATTTTATGCTCAAGTATCTATTTTGACCTATCCAAAATGCATTAGAAATTCTAGAGGAACAAAAACACTTTCATAGATCAACTACATGAAAAATGCTTTGAAGGCTCACAAAAATTTTAACTAATATAGTTACTAGAAATAATGAGTTTTTATTTTCATATATTTATAAGGAAAATGCATATCTAGCCATGTTGTTATATCACTAGGAGATATAACACAAAGGGATAAATCATGTATATATAATTTTCATTTAATATGCACTTTATAACTTGTGGAAGGTGAACCACAACATTTTCATATAGGTTACCTTCCATGTTCAATATGATGGGTTTTCAAACCATAAAATATTATAAAGGATAGATGTACACTAACAATAAAAAATATGAGTTATAGATGCAATAATGTAGCCTCACATCTTTTCTTAAAGATAGCTTGAATTGTCCTCTATTTTCTCAACAATAAAATCATTTTGTTATTTTTTGATACATTCTTGTATTATGATTTTTTATATTTTTTTCTTTATTTGTATTGTTCCTTGATTTTTCTAACCCTAAAATTTAATTTTTTCATATTAAATATTCTTGTAATATTTATTTTCCTAATTATAAATCATACATGCTAGAAAAATATTCAAGATTATTGATTTTTTATCATGCCTTGTCTTGTTGTCATGACCCTCCCTGGTAGGTCTTTTTGGCATGGAAAATTTGTATTAATTAAAGATTTTTTGATGCTTAGTTTTGTGTAAATGTATAGTTGTGCAATATTTAGTTTAAATTTTGGAAGAACATAGTACTACTGACATATTGTTAATATGCAGGATCAGGTACACTCATGGGTGGAAGAGGTAGAATCATCCACTAGAAATAGGGTACTTGAGGTTGGGGAAGTGATGATTAAGGAAACTCATGGGTAACATGGATGATTACCTTCATATAAGCATGCATAATCAGTTATGGGATAATCGTCAATTAACCAACCACATAAAAACTTAATTGATAACCTAGCAGCTATCGTAAATTCTCCAGCTAAGATGGGTGACTAGATTTATGGAAAGACTCCCTCTTTGTTTGTTGCATCTGATTGATTGTATTTTACTTCTTCACTTTGTTGCATCATTGGTTTTGATAAAATGTGCTTAAGTTCGGTTGCCTTTGAATTCTGAAATTAAACAAAATTAAGCTTGTGATTAGGTTTTAGTAAAGAGACTATATATATACATACATATATATATATATATAAGAAAATATATATTAAATAATAATGGAGCTTTATTTAATTAGATAGTAAAATCTATATTAAATAATAATAGAGCTTTATTTAATTAGATAATAAAATCTATATTAAATAATAATGGAACTTTATTTAATTAGATAGTGAAATCTATATTAAATAATAACGGAACTTTATTTAAATGGTTAGTAAAATCTATATTTTCTTGTGTAGCGCAAATGGCGAAAGTCTTGGGTGCTGGTAGAGATCGACCTAGGTTCCATTCTTCGTGCCTCCATACTGTAGATATACGACGTAGCTGGGAATGTCCTATGTGTTGGTAGAGGTCGACATGGCTCCATTCCTCCTACATCCACCTTGTTGATAGGGGTCCAGGCCCCTCTAAAAATCTTGTGTTTACCCTAAACATTGTTTGATCTGTAAGGATGGTATAGCGGTTAGGGATTTGGCCTCTCTTTGGGGAGGTCCAAGGTTCAAACCACTACATACCAGAAGGATATAGGTTGAATGGTAGCGGTCGAGTGACTACTGTTTGGCTACCCTAGTTTGATGTCCTAGAGCATCGAGGGTCCCGTTGATTGTAATTTACCCAGTGAGCTTAGGTTTTATAGAGGCAGCCCATTCATGGAGTTATCGATTTCCCTATGAATAAAAAATCTATAATGATAGAGTTTTACTAAAATGGATAATAAGATCTTATTCAAATAATAATAGAATTTTATTTGGGTCTTTGATTTTAAATAATGATAGATTTTCATAAAGGATAAATTCAAAAATTAAAATAATGGGAATTTAATCTGAATAATTTTTCATTAAGTTTTGAACTAATAAAATGACCTCCACTTAGATAAATAAAAAAAAGTATTATTCAAGGAAAAGACATTGTGAGTTCAAGAGGTGAAAGCTTCATGTTGTCATCACAAAGAGGAGAGCCTCTTTATGGTAAACTTCAAAGTAAGAGAACAAGGTTTTTAAAATTAAAATATCTTGTTGGGATGAGGGAGAAATGAATTTAGGTAGGTAAGAAGTGATGGTGGATGTTGAGCAAGTTGTGGGACGTGGTGAGGAGACTCCACCCTCTAAGAAAAGAAATTTGTGTTGGGTTTTGGAGGATGGATGGGTGAGAGGAAGTAGAAGATCCAAAGGACCAGATGCCTACAAGAGATAGCATTCTAGAAGAGTAAAAATACCTTGAGAAGGGATATTTAGGTTGGTAAAAATGAGTCTACCCTTCTGGCTAGTTAAGTAAATTGAATGCTTCAGTTTAACGATGTTTTCATTGTAACTTTATGAGCTCCTGTGTTACCTCTTTCCTTTATTTCTCCCCTTGTTCTATTGTTGCTTGCACTCTTTTTTTTGTGGTTTGGGATTCCTCTACCAAGGAACAATGAGTTATTGGTTCCATACCCCTAGCTTAAACCCCAACTGTCACCTACCTTTGCATGATGATAGTGCCTTCGTATAATAAACCTATAGTGGTGTTCATAACTAGTGTTGCATCAAATGGGTGCTACATAAATCTCTACCAAAGTTTGTCCAACACTACGTCATCATGCACCTCAACCCTTTTAGGAAGTACCCAGTGACTACGTTGTGTGTGTCTCCTTTTTTTCCTACGATGATAGGTTTTTTCCTACGTCGATAGTAGTTCATAAGTGATTGAAAAACCCTCCTTTTGTGTTTCTTGTTGTGATAGTGCCCTAGCAATTTTAGGATTTTTGTATGCATATCCTTTGGATGCCACTATCAGTTTCTTGTGAGTGAACAGTGCTAGAGGTGCTAGATGTGTGGTTTTGGGTTTGTAGAACCCGATAGTCATCATCTGGACTCTCCTATTTGGGCTTCCACTTGTGTGGGAAGAATCGTGGTGCTCAGTGCTCTTTCCTTGAGTTGTAGGTTGTTGTAGCTTGTTGATGCCCTATGTTCATTGATGGTAGAACCTTTGTTATTTGAGTAGAGCTTTCGTGTTCGCTCTTGTACTATTAAAAGAAATAAAACTATGTTTTATTTAGTTAATTAAAGAAGATATTATTTGATTAATATAAATAAAGAGAATATGGTTTATTTCTTAATTTAATAAGACGTTATTTGATTAATATAAATAAGGAGAACATGGTTTATTTATTAATTGAATAAAATGTTAATTGATTAATATAAATAAAGAAAATATGTTTTATTTGTTAATTGAATAAGAGTTTTTTTTATTGATATAATTAAAGAGAACATAGTTTATTTAAATAATTAAAGGTATGGGATATGTTGAATAAAGAAAACATTGTTTATTTAAATAATTAAAGGTATGGTACTTTGATTATGTTGAATAGAGGAAACATAGTTTATTTAAATAATTAAAGGTATGGGACTTTGATTATGTTGAATAAAGGAAACATAGTTTATTTAAATAATTAAAGGTATGGTACTTTGATTATGTTGAACAAAGGAAACATAGTTTATTTAAATAATTAAAGGTATGGGACTTTGATTATGTTGAATAAAAAAAATATAGTTTATTTAAATAATTAAAGGTATGGGACTTTGATTATGTTGAATAAAGGTTTTGAAATGTTTGATTAAAGTAAGACTTGTGATCTAGCTGTATTTTTTGATATGAATCTTTTGAGAAAATGAGAGGTGAAAATGGAGATTTTTATGATATCAACTAGACAGTAGATGAATGATTACTTTAATTTGTATAGTTGCAATTTAGTAAAGTAAACAGTAAATGCATTGGTTTCATGTTACTAGTAGATGCATTTAGAAGAATGTCTATCCTAGAACCATGAGTTGCCCTGATCCCCTACTATCCTCAAACAAAATATGGAAATACAAGGAGGTCCAAAGAGGTAGCTGGAACCGATGCACCAATTTAATTTAATTTTGCAATAATTTACTTATGCTCAAATAGACTAGAATTGTAGGGAGATATCCCTAGATGAATATGATGTATTACTTTATTATTTAAAAGTATGGAGGTTTTACCATACTTGGATATATGTAATAAATTATTGAATGAATGGGAGCTGTACCTTTAATTTATTGTTATGAATTTTCTATGCTTTGTTATTTAACTTCTCTTTCCATTTAATGCTTACCTTCTTTTAAATGTTGTTTCCTTTATAAGTACCTCATGTATGCTTTATGAATTTTATCCTTTGTTTGATTAAGTAGATAGATTTAATCTTGTATTCTTGCTAAACATGAAAGTAACTTAAGAAAATGAAATATTAGGGTGAACCTCGAAAGTGGCCTAAGATATTGAAACATCTTAGGGTGAATGTAGGAAGACCTAAGGGATTGAGACCCCTTAAGGAGAATTCTAACTAAGTAAACTGAATTATTACATTAGAGTTAATATAGCTCATTGTGAAGACGATATGGATAGCTTAACTCACAATACACATAACCTACCTACATAGATAAACTTATGTATGATATGGTACTAAGCGTATACCTTCGATTGTACTAAAGGTGATAATTTTAGCTCATTAATAATGATGAGATGGATGAGGTTATTTGTGGTAACACATGGCATGCCCACACATACAAACTTGTGTAGAGTACTGAGTGAGATGTAACTCATTTTAAAAGTTGTAAAACTTAGTAAACTTAAAACTCTAGGTAAACCAAATGTTGAATAGGGGTTTATGAATCCCTCTCTATAGTTAAAAATATTTAAATTCCTTTCTTTCTTGTGTTTTCTTGTAGCTAGTTTTTGGGATCATTACATTTGGTATTAGAGCTCTAGGTACAAGTGTATAGATCTTTTTAATGTATTTTAAGGATTTGAATATCTTTCTATGAGGGCTTGCTTAAGTTTTAAGCTAAATTCTGGAAGACGTAGAATCCCCTGCTTGCTAGTATGTAATGGGGATTAACCCCAAGGGGTGATTGGAATGTTATGATACCTTACTTATAAGTAAGTATAGAATTTAGTATTGATGTTACATCATAACATCGAAGAACTACCCTAATTAGATTATTGATGTTTTTAGAAAGAAAACTTTGCATTATGGTTTGTGTTAGTAGTTTAGTTCAAAGGTGAAACTATAACCTAACCTTATCTTATTGGTTATCATCAAGATAAATTGCACCTAAAGCTAGAAAAGAGAGGCCTACGCCTTCAACTAGGTGGACTCAATAGAGTAATGTCGAAGAAGGGATTCGATATGAGGATCCCAAAAATTCCAATAGAGATGTAGAAAACCTCATTGCTACAGTTGCTACCATACATGACCAGATGAAATAAATATTGGAAACCATTACAAATAAAAATTTGCAAGCTAGAGGTTCAAAGGTTAGCTAAGCCAACAGACTAACTATAGAATAGTTGGAAGCCATAGCTCTTTTGGAAAAATAATTGGCTAAGGATTTTAAAATTTTTTGCATCAATAAATTCGATGGAGAAGTGGGTGAGGATGCAACCGAAGCATAGTTAAGAGAATTAGAATTTTATTTTATAGTGAAGGGCTATTCCCCCAAAACTTGAATAGTCTAGGCCACAATCTACCTTGAAGAGGTTGCTTTAGATTGGTGGGAAAATCACTATGAGAAGAATAAGATTGAACCTATCAACATTAAATGGAAATATTTTATTGAAATATTCAAAAAGAGGTTCCTCACAAAACACTTTTATGCATTAAATTTTGAGGAGTTTGCCAACCTTCGATAAGGAACCAAAACTATGGAGATATATTACAAAAAGCTAGTACGACTACTAAAGTATGTATCCACTTATGGTGATAATATGAAGATTCATAAGTTCATTCTTGGGTTAGAATCAAGAGTGAGATATGATGTAAACATGAATGAACCCAAGTCACTATAGAATGCGTATGACCTGGAAAAGAAATCAAAGTATCACTTGCAATTCATCCTATATGAGCAAGATCAGCAAGCACTTAGGAAGAGGAATAGTCAAGGATTCTTAAAATGGAAAGAGGGACAGGATCATAAGACCAAGAACTTTCAAAAGTTTGAGAAGATAAATAATAGGAAAAAAAAGAGGTTCAAGAAGATCTTCCAAAAGAAAACCAAAAACAATCCCAACAATGCAGAACCTTAGCCTTAGAAATTGTAAACTTCAACCCTAGCAAGGCAAGGGAATAAAAAACCTAAAAAGCGAAAGGGACCCAAGGATGGGTGTTATAATTATAGAGGCTCTCACTATACTAGTCAATATTTGCATCAATCAGGGTCGATTACATCTAGTGCCAAGGGAAAGGAATTGTGCACCGGATTTATGCTATAACTGAGAATCAAAAGCTAGAGCGGTAAGCCATCCCAATCCTTATAAAAGGTAATATTTTTAATAAAGAAGTAAATATTTTAATTAATAGTGGGGACATAGATAGTTTTATTTCTTCTAGTTTAGTAAGGGATATATTTAAAAGCCCAATATATTTAGGCCAAGGATGGAAGGTCGAGTATAGTTCTAGATAAACCTACTCAATAAACCAATGGTTTCCAATGGCATAGATTACTCTAACTAGTGGTATCATTTAAGGTCATTTGTATGTAGCTGAACTTCATGCTTTTGATGTGATTCTAGGGATGGATTGGTTATAGGCCCATAGAGCCTTGATCAATTTACAAGATAAATGGATCAAGTATTTAGAAAAGGGTAAGAAAAGACTAAGAATTCACAGTGATTAGGGGGTATTCAAACCTTGAATGTTATCTGCTATGCAGTCGAAGAAATTTTATAAGAAGGGATGGATAGTCTATGTCATGAAACTCAATGAAGTTGGATAGGATCAGAAGAGGGAAGTGTTGGAGAATCACCCAATTTTACACGACTTTAAGGATGTGTTTCCTGAGGATTTTCCTAGATTTCCTCTTGTTGCGGAATTTGATTTTACTATTGAACTTATGCCAAGATTAGAACTTATCTATAGATATCCATATCATATGAATCCTATTGAGATGCAATAATTAAATGCGCAACTGCAAGGGCTATTAGAAAAGGGATTGATAAAACCAAGCGTGTCATATTGGGGTGTGTCAGTTTTATTTATGAAAAAGAAATGCGGTTCATTAATATTATGTATTGATTACATAATGCTTAATAAGTCTAAAATCAAGGACTGATACCTTTTACCTAGAATCAAATATTTGTTCGACCAACTAAGGGATGCCACAGTATTCACAAATATTGATCTAAAATTAGGGTATCATCAATTAATAATACGTGAGGAGGACACTCACAAAATGATATTCAAAACTAGGTATGGGCACTATGATTTTATAGTCCTACCCTTTGGACTAACTAACACCCCAACTACATTCATAAATCTAATAAACAATGTGTTCAAGAGGCATCTAGATCAATTTATCCTCGTATTTTTAGATGATATCTTGATTAACTCTTAATACAAGGAGGATCACGATAAACATATCAAGATCATATTAGAGTTGCTAAGGGAGAATCAACTCTATGGAAATCTAGCGTAAAGTGATTTCTATGTCTCTAAGGTATGATATCTTTGGACATATTATATCAATAGAAGGAATTGTTGTAGATCCAAATAAAATTAGAGTCATTCTGAATTGGCCACCCCCTACCAATGTGACTGAAGTACAAAGCTTCATGGGAATTATGGGCTACTATAGATTTTATATAAAGGATTACTCCAAGATTGCAGCAACAATAAATAACCTTCAAAAAAATGAAAAGGAATTCAAGTGGTCAAAAAAGTGTGAAGTTGCCTTTGCATTGCTAAAATATAAAGTCACTACAACACCAATATTAAAAATTCTAGAACCTCAAGGGAACTTTTCAGTATGCACGAACACATGATGAGTTAGTAGTAGCATACACTTAAAGGAAGCTTAAGAAGCACAAAATTAATTATGCTACACATGATTTAGAGCTAGTTGTAGTGGTGCACGCTCTAAAATTATGGTGCCACTACTTGATAGGAAGGCCCTTTGAGTTGAAAACTGACCATCAAAGTCTAAGGTATATATTCACCTAACCTATACTCAATGCAAGACATAGGATATGGGTCGATTTTCTAACTAAGTATGACTTTGAAATTGAGTATATTAAGGGAAAAGAGAATAATGTTGTTGATGCCTTAAGCAGAAGGAAGTACATCATGGTCATTACCAGGAGTCACATAGATCTAATGGATCAAGTGAGATAGGAGAAATATCAAGATGAGTATTGCAAGGAAATTTGGTCTAAGTTGCACAGAGACCTTGAGGGTAATAAGGAATTTAGCATGAATGATGACCTTTTGTGCTACAAAGGTAGAATCATCATACCAAAAAGGGGCAATTTAAGGAAGTTAATAATGCAAGAAGCCCATAGATCCCCTTATTCTGCTCATCCTAAAGGGGTCAAAATGGGGGAAAACATGAAAAGAACCTTCTTCTAGATAGGAATAAAGAAGGATATCACCAATTTTATCACTCGATATCTTGAATATCAAAAGGTTAAGGTTGAACATACGCATCCTATAGGGCAATTATATTGTTATCTTTGAAGGATATTTGTAGTGGAGAGATCTAACAAAGGTCCTAATAAAATGCAGTAAATATAAAAGGAAGTGAGAATGCAATATGACTAAAATATACTATAAATAGAAATGATGAAAATATAATGTAATATGGAGAAAATGGTCACTCCATTAATATGAGCTAAAGAGCTACATTGTACTCCATGTATGAGTACTAGTACCAAGAGCTTGACATGAACTTACTATGAGCTTGATATCTAATCTACCACTATGAGGATCTTTATATAGGAAGATAGATTCCTTGGCGAACACTCTACCCAGTTGTACAAGGGGACACCTTGAACATTACAACTTGTACATTGCCACTTGTGCATTTATTACAATGCTTTAAGTAACTAGATAACTTCTCCCTAAAGTAATCTCCTATCCTAACTATGTACCTAAGATGGTACATTTGCATGACCCAAATGATGTAATATACTCTAACTCTAACACCCGCTTGTATTACATTATTTGGGTATTGAAGATTTCAATATTAAATATGGATCTTCTTCTTTGTCTTGGAGATTGTATTCTTCTTCTTTGTTTTTTGTAACTTGTTCAAGGAAGTAGTTAGTGTATCCATAACCTGTTGTTCTTACTGAAAGATATTTGACTTCATAATCATCTATAGTTTCTTACAATTCTTTAATTTCTTCTATCCTTTGAGCTAGGTGTACTTTCTAATTCTCTTTTTGATACTCCAATTGGGGATAATTGATTGAAAACTGAGCTTACTGCTAATTTTGATATTGTCATGGTTGAAATCTACTTCCATTGTTCATATGATTCCCTTGATTCTCATTTTTGGGATTGAATATGCAATAGTTAGTGCTATGGCATTTTCTCTTACATATATGAAAATACCTATTATACCATGGTCTTCTATCATCTTGATGATGAAGCAATATTTCCCTGTGGATTATCTTTTGATGCCAATGCAGTGTTAGTCATTTCATCTTTAACTATATTCTCTACTCATATTCTTGAAGAATATTGATTAGGTCATCAAAAGAAGTATCTTTACTTAGGACTTGTAAAGATATTACCAAATGTTTGTAGTTATCTGGAAGTGCTCTCATGGTTACTTGAATAAGAATTTCTTCTCCTAAGGTTAATACTTTCCCTTTAATATCTTCTACTTTCTTTATAAATAGTTCTATGCTCTCACCATTGTTCATTTTTAGAGAATGTAGTTGAGTTTGAAGATGAAGGATAGTGGCTTTATTTTTTTATTCAAATATACTTTCTAAGATTTTCCATGCTTCTGTAGATACCTTTGTTGAAATGATATAAGGTTGTATTTCATCAGTAATAGAAAAGGTTACTATCATTAGGACTTTTGCATAATTTTCATCAAACTTCTAAATTTGAGTATCACCTATGTTTGGTATTTTTACTGTTACTTGAGTTATCTGCAAAAAAATTTCATATACTAAGATTAATTTAATCTTATTTTTCCAAGAGAAATAGTTTGGTCTCTTAAGTATTTGGTATTTTGCAAGAAATAATTTATTTGATGCCATGATGATCCTTGTAGTCTTCTTTTATTTGCCCTAGTATTGATTTGATGATGCCTTGGTGAAATTCTAGGTTTTGTAGAACCCTTATGACTCCCAAGTGATTTTGGATATGCTATATGATAGATAAAGTGCTTTTGAGAATAATAGTTCAATTTTGAGTTGATTTTGTAAATTTTTATGAATAGCACTTTCACTTTTACACCTTATTTTTTTATTGGTAAAAAGGGGTTTTGAAAGGGTCTCGTAACCTTTTACATCAGAAAGACTATTACAAGAAGCTCCAAGGAGACAAAAAGACATAGAAACAACAATCCTGGTTGGGAAGCCTAGGAGAATCCAGCTACCACCCTAGAGAAGCCATTGCAAAAGATCAAAACCATCCCAGAAGCCCACACAGGGGTAGGACCTGAACACCCAAAAAGGCCCATGTAGGGGCATAAATAGAAAATCAAAAAATAGCCCATGTAGGGGCAAGATATTATAACCAAAAAATGCCCATGCAGTGGTAGAAATAGTAAACCAAATAAACCCACACTATGGCAGAGATAGAAAAACCACAACAAGGGGGGACCCCCATGCTTGAGAGACAGCCAGCATCTCTAATTAAGCATTTGGTCCCTAACCATTTCTCGTAGGGCCCTCTCCCACCAAAATTTTGAATTCCTCAAGGACCTCATATTGATCCTTGTATTCCTCCAAGAGGGAGTCCACCTAAACCAAGAGGGAAGTGATGGTCCTAGCCACCTGACCAAGGGCTTTAAGGAGATCCTGGATCTCTTGGATGTGTCCGTAGTCATAAAGGTTCGGATAGTTCATCACTCGAGAGGTCAATAGGGGAACTTGAGTAGAGGTCCCCTCATTGGGGATGGTTCTTATTACCAGCTTATCCTTCTTGGCCTGGAAGGATAGAGAGTCATCTAAAACATCATCGATAACAAGGGGGACTTCCATTTGCTACACCCCACCTTGGCTCAAAGGAGGTAAAATTGGGGCTTGGACTTTTAGGAGCTAGGGATGTCATCTGATCTTGTTGTAGAGTCCAGAATACAATTGGGAGAAGAGGTTACCAGTATTTCTCCCTCGATCTATCCCTTGAGGTTAGCAGGTTCTATAGCAATGAGAATGGGCCCAACAGGCCTAGCTACCCTACGGTTCTACTTTGTGACTATGAAATAAACAAAACAAGGTGGAGGCCCTGGTGGAGGGGAGAGGAGGAGATTCCCCTCTTCACATTTAGGATGGACCTTTCCACTGATCGAAACATGTACTCGGGGATGTTTATTATCTTCTTCCCCCGGAGATGGTTCAGAAATACGAGATGAAAACTAGGAAGAACAATATTCGGGTTGTCAAGGGTGAAGTACTGCAACATCGTAACCATAATCATGTCCCATGTTTTTGATAAATTTTCCCTCACTATGCCACCTTTCTCCTTGTCGAGGGACTCTCCTCTATCCCTGAATAGAGCCAATTCTCCTTGGAGGGAATGCTTTTCATGATTGATGATTTCCCCATCATTGGGGAGGCCAATGACTTCTGCCAGTAAATCCGCCATGACAATAAAGCCCATTCCTCTGAGGACGACATGCCCTTCGTTCCAAGTGCGAACAAAGTCCGTAGACAAATCCGGCTCATTCCCATTGAAAAGTTGTAGAAAATTGAGACCATGGTCTCTAAAAAAATCTTCGACCATGGGGGCTAAATTGAAGGGAGGCTGGCTCAATTTCGGCCATGGCAAAAGGAAAACTCAGAGGCAACAGACAAATTTCAGGGGGGTGGCGACGATGAGAAAACAAAATCACGAAGAAGGTGGTAATGTAGTTACAGGAAGACTCCAGAAAACCCCACCACCTGAGGCAACTCGTGCCCCATGTCATCCAAATCGTACGAAAACCAAGGGACACGGATGAAAGGGCACACCAAACAAGAGGGAGGGCCAGGTGGAGGGGAGCGGGGGTGGCACCAAGGTTGACTAAATGGGTGGGCTAGTTCAGAACATGATGGAGGGGATGATCATCCTTGTTGGATAGATAAACATGGTAGAGGCGCATGATGAGGATGATGGTAACAAAAGCCAAGGGGTTTCTAGAAACAAGGGAAAAAACCCGACAATGGAAACATGATAATGGATCAAAACTAAAAAGCACCTTACCCAAATAACATCGGTGGAGCGATGAAAATTCAACGAGATTTGGCTAAATATGAGGAAAAAATCAGGACTACCAATGAGCTTTAGGATTGTAGTGGTGACCAAAATGAGAACACATGCGAGGGAGGTAAACATTCCCAAGGTCTGGGCACACCTATCAATGCCAAATAAAAAGGTGGTATGATTCTCATAGCTTACACTTTCTATGGTGATGTCCTCTTGGTTCCACTTGTATGAAGACTGATGAGTGTGCCACCAGGGGGTGGTATTGGTGGGCCAGACTGACAATTGGTTGTCCCTGGAGAGCCTTCTAACTTTCCAATTATTGGAAGGATCCACATGGGTGTGGTAGGTATGAAAAATTCCCTAGTGCAATATTTAACCAAAATTGAAGCTCATGGTGCAAAGTTGGTAACTTGCCAATCTGGCCATAGGCTGACCAATCAACATGCTGAGGTGGTGACAGGCTTGAAACCGATGGAGCTGGTTTCTAAACCTATGCCACCATGAATCACTGGATGATGATGTCAGTAGCATTGGTGTTGATGAGCATCTAGGGAAAGGAATCTCTCCACACAGTGAGACCATGCTCTGAGATTCCCATATTAGCTAAGTGATCAACTGCATGATTTCCTTCCCTGTAGGTGTGGGTCATCCTTATGTTTGAGAAGGAGAGCATCAGATGATTGACTTCTGTGATCATGTTGGAGATGTTCCATGAAGCGAGGGAAGTTTCGGAGGTTAGGTAGGTGATGATATTTTTAGAATCTCCTTCCACCACAATATTTGGAACCTGCAAACTGTGAATAAGGACAACACCTTGGTAGAGAGCCCTAGCTTCAGCAAAGTGACTAGAGTTGAGTCCCAGGTTCTCGATGTAGGCTAGGATGATGTTTCCCATATGATCTCGAATGATGCCACCCGCACCAACTACCCCTAGATTTCCTTTAGCCGTACCATCAAAATTTAGTTTGAGGAAACCTAGGGGGAGGGGTCCACCTGACAAGGGAGCGATCAACCTTGGGAGAGACCTACTTGTACATGCCATCAGGGATTCTGAGGGAAGAGGCAAGATGAGCTTCACATCTCGGCTCAAGATCATTCTCACCTTGAGTGATGGACACATTCTCAGCAACAACAGCTATGATCCTGGAAAGAACATACTTCTCATTATGGGTAGAGTCTTGGAAGGCATGGGCATTGCGTTCATGCCAAATCTCCCACAAGAAGTGGGGGAGGCAGAAGGACCAAAAAGTCTTCAATCGGTGGCCTCTGAATGGAATAGGCCACTGAACACAAAGATCACTTAACAGGAAGGGTGAGACCTAGGAGATACCAACCGAGGAGAACAAGGAAGAGAGAATGGACTGGGAGAAGGGACAGGATATGAAGATGTGTTGGGTAGACTCACAATCCAAGTGGCAAAGGTAGCAACGGTTGGGGAGGGACAGACCACGATGATGGAGATTCAGATGGTGAGGATCTTATCCTAGATAGTAATCCAGAGGAATAAGTTGACCTTAGGGATAAGGTGGGGCTTCCAGATGATCTTGGAGGGGAACCAGGGAGGACCAAGGTTCTCAGAGAGGGCATAAGTTGATTTGATGGAGAAGAGGCCATTTGGGGTGGGAGCCCAGAGGATGGAATCTTCCATCGGGGAGGAGGGAATGACACAAAGGCGAAGTAGGTTGGAGAGGTCGACAGAGGCTTGCTTCTGCTCATCAGAGAGGAAATCAACTGGTAAGGGTTTCCAAGAGAGGCTCTCAGGAAGGAAGAAATTACACACCTTGGGCCCAAATAGGGCATTGATCATCGACCTGAGACACACGATATTCTCACATTTTTATAGTGGATAATTGCCTAGCTAGAGGTCATCCCAGAAGCTAATCCTAGCACCATTTTCCAGCTTCCACCTGATGCCCTTCTAAAGGATATGCTTCGTCCTAAGGACTGAATTCCAAATAGCAGATCCATGAATGGGGTTAGGGTCATCCAAAAATTTTTGGTTGTGCTAGAGGTATTTTGCCTTGATGATGGAAATCCACAGAGAGTTTTCATTGGTGAGGATCCACCAGCCTTGCTTGGCAATGAGAGCAAGGTTCATATTATGGACCTTCCAGAGCCCAATGCCACCATACTCCTTCCTAGAGTAGACCTGATTCCAAGCCACCAGGTGAATCTGTTGCTTGTTCTCTGATCTTGACCAAAGAAAATTTCTTTGGAGTTGCTCAATATGGTTGCAAACCTCAACAGGGATCTAGAATATGGAAAGGAAGAATATGGGGATGCTCTAAAGGGTAGCTTTGACTAAGGTGGATTTGCCTGCTTGATTGAGGAGACTCCCTTTCCAACTGGCCAACTTTTTTTGGATGCGCTCAATGATAGGGTTCCATAAGGACTTTTTGGAATGGCCTTCGAAGAGAGGAAACCCCAGGTAGGTGGCAGGGAAGGCGTCAATGGAGCATCCAAGGATGGCAGCAATGCGAGCTTGGCATCTCATTGGAGTATTGATGAAATAGATTTTACTCTTGTTGAAATTCACCTTTTGGCCAGCTGCAGCCTCGAAGGAGAGGAGGATGGATTTGATGTGTTGGGCTTGGGGAATAGAGGCACGGGTGGCAAGAATGGTGTCATCAACAAACTGTTGGTGGGAGATGGCCTGGAGAGAGGAAGCAGGTTTGATTCCAAAGATGGACCCTTCGAGGTAAGCATGGGTAAGAGCCCTCCCAAGAGCTTTAGCAACAATGATGAACAAGAAGGGGGATATGGGGTCTCCTTGTTTGAGGCCTTTGAAGTTCTTGAAGTAGCCTGTCGGGGAGCCATTAACCAGGATAGAGAAGTTGGCCATGGTAATGCAACCTTTGATTAGATCAATCCAGTCCAGATGGAAGCCAAATTTGTGAAGGACCATGAATAAGAAATCCCAGGAGACTCTATCAAAGGCTTTTTTCATATCGAGCTTTAGGAGGAAGCCCGCTTGGCCACTCGAGGAGATGGAATGGATGAGCTCATGGATGGTGATGATGTTGTCAGTGATTTGTCTTCCTTGGATAGAGTTGCCTTGGTTTGGGGCTATGATGCAGGGAAGGATAAGCTTGAGCCTAGTAGCCAGGGCCTTGGTGAGGATTTTATATAGAACATTGCACAAGCTTATGGGATGGAATTCAGAGAGGGTGTGGGCCTAGTTAACTTTGGGAATGAGAGCTAAGAAGGTGGAATTGATATCCTCTAGGATATTCCTATATTTTTTCATCTACTAGATGGTAGAGACCATGTCTGGGCCTAGGATGTCCCAGAAGTGCTATAAATATATGGGGGGAAAGCCATCTAGGCCTCGAGCTTTCCCTCCTTGCATAGAAAAAATAGTGGTCCAAATTTCTTCAGTAGTGAGGGATTTTATTAAACTTTAATTTTGGTCAATAGTGACTAACCTATGGATGTTCTAGATAAGGTCTACAAAGGTTTAATGGTCATATTTTGGAGAGGTACCAAGCAGCTCTTCAAATAAATTAACTGCCTTGGATATGATTTCCTGAATGTCCATGACTACCTTGCCATCCTACCGCACTAATTCCCTGATCATGTTGCTTCCCCTATGCCTCATTGTTGTGGCATGGAAGAACTTAGTGTTTGAGTCACCTTCTTTGAGCCAAGTAACCCTAGACTTTTATTTCCAAAAGACTTCTTCGCTTCTGAGGATGTTGTGATAATCGGAGAGGAGGATCCTTTCAGAGTCCTGAAGAGTGGGATCAGGTTCTCCATTCTGCAAAGTGATTTCAATATCTCTAAGTTGGGACTGAATTTGCTATTTTTTGTAAAAAATATTCCCAAAAACTTCTTTGTTCCACCATTTTAGATTGTATTTCACATGTCATAATTTGTTGCTCACCTGAGAAATTTTGGATCCGTGGAAGGGATGGGCCTACCATTGGGAGATTAAGGATCTGATGTTAGGATCATGGAGCCACATGGATTCAAATATGAAGGGGGATTTGAAAGAGGAGGCATGAGGATGAGGGGATTGTGGTCGGAGCCAATCCTGGGTAGAGAACGCATAGTTGCATCACCAAATTTTGGGATGGCATTGGTGGAAATGAGGACATGATCAAGGTGCATCTGGATCAGTTGGTCACCCTTCCTATGGTTGCTCCAAGTGAATTTTGGCCCTCTAATACTGATGTCCATTAGTTCATTGTTATCAACAAAGTTTGCAAAGTATTCATAGGACCTCTCAGTGATTGGAGACCCTCCTTTCTTGTTAGAAGGGAAGAGGGGGGAGTTGAAGTCTCCGGCCAGCATCCAGGCTTTTGAAGAGAAGACGTCCCTTAACTGGCTGAGAGAGTTCCATAATAGGTTCCTCCGAGAAGGAGCATTCGGAGCATAAACATTGGATAGGACCCATCGAAACCCATCCTCTTTTTTGAATAACAGAATGTTAATATAGCTCTCAATTGTAGACAACATCATCCCGTCGACCTTGGTCGGGTCCCATAAGCACAATAGTCCCCTTGAAGCTCCGTTGGCTGAACTAAAATAGGACGTGGAGTCCTTCCAAATGTAATTTGAAATGCAAGAAATATCCTGAGAATCAAGCTTGGTTTCTTGGAGTAGAAGAATGGTGGGTCTATGTTCTCTCCTCATGGACTTAACTAAGCATTGCTTATTTCATCCATTGAGGCCTCTCACATTCCATGAGAGGATCTTCATTTGGAAACTCTTGATGATGTTCACTTCCCTCTTCCGAGTGAGGGGGGGAAGATTGTTTCTACTCTGTTCCTGGGTCTTCAAAAGCTGGGAAGACCCTCTAAGGGTGATTTGGGTGCCATTTGCCACTTTATTTGAGGCTTCCCTATTTTTGATGTCCTATGCCAAGGGGTGACCCCTCTTTTTCACTAAACCCACATCAGCCATTGGTTTCCTCAGAGAGTGGAGGGAGGAGGACTGGGGGAGGTGGCGCTAGGGGAAGGGGGAGACTTTTCAAAGATGCCAAGGTCTTATGCGAGGAGGGAGGGGAGGATGGAAGGTGCAACGAGTAGTTAAAGATAGGTTCATATGAATTAGAGGGAGGGTTGTTAGAGTATAGAGGGAGAAGTGGTTGGACACTAGAATAGGCAGGATGCAAGGGGGGATGGGTTTGACTTGGGGGCTCTTGGAGGATCCATCTCCTAGTAGGGGGCCACATAAGGGGATACAAGAGGGTTGAGGTTGGGATCGAGATTAAAGGGGTGATCAGTTTTAGGGATATGATGACTCTTTCAGGAGGAGATGGTTGGGGTTTGGAATGGCACTGAGAGTTTAAATGACCTTGCTTGGAACAAAGGCTACAAAAAGTAGGTTTGTTTTTGTATTCAATAATTTGAGAAAAATTATAGACCTTGGAGATGAGGATGATATACAATGGTAGATCTGGGTCTAGGTTAGCGTTGAAACACATATGAGCCTGGGTCATCCAGGTCCTAGATCGTGTTGGAGGATCGAAGGAGATTAACTCCCCAATGCTTCTCACTATGTCACAAAGAATGTCTTTGTACCAAAACTATATCGGGAGGCCAGGAAGGTAGATATAGATCGAAGCAAATTTGATGCTCTGGGTAGCAGGATCAAATTCCACCTCCCATTTTAGGAGGAAGAGACCTCTCTGACCAAAGAATTAGGGCCATTCTATGAGAATCCATTGGGATTATATAGGGTTGTTTAGTCAGATCAGGAAAAATCCTCTAGGGATGGCTACCAATTCCATGGATCTAACCAGGTACCAGGAGGACTTGACCCATTTGCAGATGGACTCCATGTCAGGTCAAGATCCAAGGAATTTTCTGATCAACGAGTTAGAGTTGTGTTTGATCATGTTGGACATGATTTCATAGGAAATATCGAGGTTGTTTTTGGAAGGGAGCAACTTGATCTTGGGTCCTATTTTCGGTTTGGAATTTTTATTTACCATATCTACATAAGATCAAGAGGTATTTGGCGGTCTTCCTGCCGCTCTCGAGGCTTCCTCCTCTAGGGCTAAAGAACCATAGGTTTGTGGTTCTAGGTTAAATTTTGACCCCTAGTATTGGGATCCTATGGTGGTTAAAATAATCCTATGGTTGATTTCTCTTAATGATTCAACCTTATATTATACCTTATGACTCCCTATTAATGAAAGCAAATTTGATAAAGTAAAAACCTTACCTTTAGTTTTGTACTTCCTACGTATTCGACCTAGATTTTGGATGTATATGACAATGCTATTTAATACCTTTTCCTTGGGTACTATAGCTTATGGTGTATGTTGATTCTCCCT
Organism: Wollemia nobilis; assembly: GCA_028583015.1. Lineage (NCBI taxonomy): Eukaryota > Viridiplantae > Streptophyta > Pinopsida > Araucariales > Araucariaceae > Wollemia > Wollemia nobilis. Next base: position 8,294,805 of record JAQPPZ010001028.1, read on the forward strand.
TGGCTTGGATGTTTGGATGGTGGAGCTTCAACCTTGGACTTTTGACCTCCTTTGAATATCTTGACCAGAGCTTTTAATGCTCTTCACTTCTCTTCCACGCTACAACTCAGGTGGCTGCAAATGTGCTCTATGTATTTATGATCTCCTTGGTCTTTGGTGCCTTTAATAGAAGGAGAATATTGATATGTGTAATAAGTGTCATGACGGTTGTCTTTGAGCGCTTGAGGGATGAGAAAACGCTTAATTCCACTTGTAATTTTCTGTCGAACAAACATTACAGTCTTGGATGAGCGCTCATACAGATACCTTCATGATGACACTTGGTAAGAATTACAATGGATGGGAGCTCGTATGGTAAATGTTAATGTTTCCTTCTAGGTGATGAGTTTCACCTTCCTTTGTGCATGATATTTCTATGTAACGCTTCTTCAACGTAGCTTTGCAATGCCCTTATTATCAATGTAATATGCATACCTCTTTCTTTATTCGATGATTCTTGGAAGGAGTTGGTTCCAGTTGGATTAGAGAGTAGCACCTTCAAATTCTTAGAGCTGGGATTCAATAATGATATTTAAGGCTTCAAGCAATGCTATGGGGGAGTTTTGAAGTACTCCAACGATGCTCCTTGGACATACATTCAATGTAATCTTTTATTCCTTATTTTACAACCTGTTATGAAATCCTTTTTTATATAATGTTGCCCTTGAATATGATGCTCCTCCTTTCTTTGTATTGTGCTTTGTTTTTTTTTAGGTTCGACTATCCAAATCATAGAAGATATGAGCCTTTTGAGAGGCTATATTCCCTTGCATGGAGTGTGCTATTATAAGGTTGCCTTGGGATATTTTACCCTAAGAATATTGTGCCTTTGAGGCATTTAATAAAATGACCTTTTTCCTTTGTATTGATGATTAGAAATGAAAAAAAAAATTGTATATAAAATACCTTTTTGCAATCTGATTTTTTTTGTTTTATGATATCTTCCTTGTAGGCAATGGAAGATTTTGAGGTTGTATCCTTGATTAGACACCTCTATACTTTTTCTTGGATATTTTTCTAATGAACCCAAGCTTGTAACCACATAGATAGAAGATTCTTTTTGTAGAAGTAATTTCTACACCTTTTTGTAAATATTATTTAGTGCACTTTGAATCTTGAGACTCACCAAGTCTTGATTTGAATATTCTATTGCTGATTTTAATGGTGGCTTTCTTCTCCACTCCTTGGAGGAATATGATATGATTTTTGTGGCTTCATTGGTATATTAAATGTTGCAGATTATGTGCACTAAATAGTGTCTCTAGACACTTTGATTAATCTGCTAGTTTTTGTGCTCTCGATCCTTAACAATCAAATAACACAAACTAACATTTTTGAGAGTAACTAGTTAAGAAGAGCTAGTATAGTGCTAATGGATTAATAATGCACTTAATAGTAACAATAATATCACCTTATTTCTCCTATATATAAACTCTCAAAACAATTTCAAATGCACTTAATATTCTCTGCAACTTTCAAGAGTAATCTATAATGAACCCTTAATAAGTATTCTGTAAATTTTTACTACAATCAATATTGTAGGATATAGTCTTCTTGCTTTCTAGATAACAAATAGGTAGATGATAATTTTATTTCTTTTAAACATATCCAACTCCTATTTAATGTGCAAATAATCCTTAAAATTAATTCTCTCTTTTTGCACTTTTTTGAAAACTATAATGCAATCTATTCTTCTGCAACTTCTAATATGAATATGGTGCCTAAATGGAATTTGATAATGATCTAATTTGAGGTTTAATCAATGAACCTAATTGAATCCAAGTTTATTACCTTTTTCATGGATTTTGTAGATGATGATATTGGTGTTTTTGATTCACCAAGTTGTTGCCTTATAGTAGATGGATAAATTTACAGCTTTCTTGTTGGTAATCTAAAACAACTTCCTGCTTCACCAAAATGTAGCTTTGTATTTGGTGGATTGATCCTTCTAGTAATATTTTTCTTTCTACTTTAGATTCAGAGAACTCCTTTATAGGAAATGTACCTTCTTGTTGTGAGAGGTAATATCCAAATCTCTTGGATTTGGTAGGCTTCTTCTGTCTGAATCTTCTTTCAATATTCTTATAAAAAATTGACTTCAAACAGGATCTTCTTCTTCTCAATATTATGATTTTTTTGAGGTCTTCACTAGATTCTTCTTCTGGAATTTAGCACTCCTTACCAAATTCTTCTTATCTTGGGCTTGTTTTTGGATGGCAATAATTATCCTAAGTCCTTCACTATCAGGATATTTCTTCTTGGTAGTGGATTTCTCCAACGAGTTCTCCTAGGAACTCTGTTAATGATGTTTCTACGAGCTCTGCAATGAGGCTCTCCAATACTTCTTTTAACTCCTTGAGGCTTCTCCAAGGTCTTCTATCTTGCAGATTCTCTGGTCTTCCAATTGAGACCTTTTCTTTAACCATCTTCTTCTAGAAGTGTTGGTGATGAGATATTTTTTTGGGATCTTTGATTCTACTGCTTCTGAAGGAAATATTTAATCAATAAAAGAGATCATCAATCTACTATTTATTGGAATCTTCTTTGGAGTCTTCTTCAAGAACTCCTTTTTAGATTGTTCTTCTGAATCAAGAAATTTTCTTCTAAATCAGGAAATTTCTTCTAGAATTTTATTCAGAGATCTCTTCTTTGGAGTATTCTTCTAAATCAAGAAATTTTCTCTCAATTTTTCTTTAGAAACTCTTCTTTGGATTTTTCTTCCCAATCAAGAATTCTTCTTTAGACTTAGGAAATTTTCTCTAAAATTTTCTTTAGAAACTCTTCTTTGGAGTTTTCTTCTGAATCATGAATTATTCTCTGAATTTTTCTTCAGAATTAAGGCTTCTATGCCTTCTTCTTGATCAAGGCTTCTATGGCCTTTTCTACTTTAGAAATCTGTAGGTATTAATATTGAATGGAGATCACCAATCTCTTATATTCTCCTTGGCTCAACTTTTGGATTCTCTTCTTCCTTGATTTTTCTATAAGGCTACTATAGCCTTTTCTTTACTTCCGCACTTTGTAGGATTGTAGCTCTTGTAATGGGACCTTCTTCGAGTTCTTTGAAATATTAAGTCTTCTTCCTTGTTGCTACAAGTGCTAGAATGATTCTAAGAATATATTCTTCCTAACTCTCTTGTAGGAAACTTCCCAAAATTTTCTTGAATTTCCTTTTCTTGCAACAAGTTGTTAGAAACTGGAATTGAAGAATTTATAATTCTAGAAATAATAAACTTCACTAGCTGATTTGTCAATCTAGTGACTTGAATGTTGAGTCCTAGTCTTCACAAGTTTTTCTACAACTCTATGGAAAGACTCTAGCCAAATATAATCTCAAGATTTCTACAACTAAGATTTATTTCAGTCCTCACTTTTATAATCCTATTGAATACTATGGCTATTTCTATCAATCAATTCCTACTTGTAGTATTTGCATACAGTGACGTGCAATGACATATCCGGTTTGCAATGATGTAGGACAACAGTAGCAATGGTTACTCTCCCTATTCCTATTGACCTACTAGGATTCTCTTATGATGAATTTTATAAGTGGCAATGCACAATGGCAAGTCTGGTTTACAAAAGTGCAAAGAATATCTATGATGGTTGCGGGTCCTCCTATCTGGATTTACTATGGCTCTGATATCACTATTAGATTTTTAGGATATATGTAGTGGAGAGATCTAACACAGGTCCTAATAAAATGTAGTATATATGATTGAAATATACTATAAATAGAAATGATGAAAATACAATGCAATATGGAGGAAATGGTCACTCCATTATATGAGCTAAAGAGCTACATTATACTCCATACAAGAGTACTACTACCAAGAGCTTGACATGAACTTACTATAAGCTTGATATCTAATCTACCATTATGAGTCCCTTTATATAAGAATATAGATTCCTTGGCCAAGACTCCACCTAGCTAAACAATGGGACAACTTGCACATTTCCACTTGTGCATTTATTACATTATTTGAAGTAACTAAATAAATTCCCCCTAAAATAATCTCCTATCATAACTATGTACCTAAGGTGGCACATTTACATAACCTAAATGATGTAATATACTCTAAATAAAACATGTATCCACATGATGTACCTATGCAGAAATGGCAGATTATATCTATGGAATTTATAGTAGGTTTATCCAAGATCAAGTATCAACATGATGTAATCCTTGTAATAATCGATACATTGACTAAATTTGTACATTTCATACCAAGGAACATCAAGGATGATGTTGAGGTAGTGGCTAACATATTTTCCAAAGGGGTATTCTAATTACATGGGTTTCCTAAAATAATCATTTTAGATAGGGATTCTAGATTCACTTTTGAATTTTGGAAAGCTCTACATCGTGTAGTAGGCACGAAGTTGAATATGAGTTCGGCATACCACCCTGAGATATATGGTCAAATAGAATGGGTAAACCAAGTACTAGAAGGCATGCTTCGCATATACTGCATAGATCAAAATTCTTGCTAAGAAGACTACCTACACCTTTTAGAGCTTACCTACAATAATGGACATCATTCATCTTTGGGGATGGCTCCTTTTGATGCCTTGTATGGCAAGAAGTGTAGAACACCATTGTATTGGGATAATATGGAATATTGAGTTGTGATTGGGCCAAATATGGTTAGATAAATGGAGGATCAGCTAAAGGTAATTAGGCAAAGGTTGAAAAAGTCATTGATCGATAGAAAAATTATGTTGATCTGAAAAGGACTCTAAGAGAGTACTCTGGAGGAGATAAAATGATCTTTAGGATTAAGCCAATGAAGAGTGCTATCAAATCCACAAAGTTGGATCTTAGTTTGTTGGACCCTTTGAGATAATTAAGAAGATCAGTATGGTTGCATACCGACTTGCTTTACCACCTAACTTGTCAAAAATCCAGGACACCTTCCACATATCCCTCATTAGGAAATATGTTGATAACCTTGAACATGTGTGGTATGTACCTAAATTACATATGGTAAACCCAAAGGCTATTTAAGTGATGTCGGTAAATATTCTTGAGTGTTGTTCTAAGTCTATGCAGAATCGGGCTCTTGAACAATGTAAGGTCCAGTGGGATCATTTTTTCTAAAAGAAATACCACTTGGGAAAAAAGTGGAGGACATCCAAAAATATTTTCCTTTCTTGTTTAAAAATATAGTGTAATAATTTTATTTTCATTAAACATGAAACACCTAAAATGGTGTTTAGCCCCAGGGGGTAGGATTTCATGACCCTCCCTAGTAGACCTTTTATGGCATGGAAACTATGTATTAATTAAATATGTTTTGATGTTTAGTTTTGTGCAAATGAATAGTTATGTGATGTTTAGTTTGACTTTTGGAAGAATATGGTACTACTAACATATTGTTAATATGCAAGATCAGGTACACTCGTGGGTGGAAAAGGTAGAATCATCCACTAGAAATAGGGTACTTGAGTTTGGGTAAGTGATGATTAAGGCAACTTAGGGGTAACATGGATGATTACCTTCATATAGGCATGCATAATCAGTTATGGGATAATCATCAATTAGCCAGCCACCTAGAGCCTCAGTTGATAGCCTAGTAGCTATCGTAAATTCTTCAATTGAGACAGGTGACTAGACTAATGGAAAGACTCCGTCTTTATTTACTGCATCTAATTGACTATCCTTTACTTTGTCACTTTTTTGCATCATTGGTTTTGAGAAAATGTGCTTAAGTTTGGTTGTATTTGAATTCTATAAATTAAAAAAAAAAGTAGCTTGTGCTTAAGTTTTGTTAAAGAGCCTATATATATATATATATATATATATATATATATATATATATAGATAGATAGATAAGAGAATCTATTTTAAATAATAATGGAGCTTTATTTAATTAGATAGTAAAATCTATATTAAATAATAATGGAGCTTTATTTAAATGGATAGTGAAATCTATAGTGGTAGAGTTTCACTAAAATGGATAATAAGACCTTATTCAAATAATAATAGAATTTTATTTAGGTCTTTAATTTTAAATGATGATAGATTTTCATAAAAGATAAATTCATAAATTAAAATAATGGTAATTTAATATGAACGAAAAGGAGGTATTGTTTTTCATTAAGTTTTGAAATAAGGAAATGACCTCCACTTAGATAAATAAAGAAATTTATTATTCAAGGAAAAGACGTGATTTTAAGTGGTGAAATCCTCATGTTACCGTCAGGTTGAGGAGAACCTTTTATGGCGAACTTAGAAGTAAGAGAACAAAATTTTTAGAATCAAAATATCTTGCTTCGATAAGGGAGAAATGAATTCAAGTATGTAAGAAGTGATGGTGGATATTGAGTGAGTCATGGGACGTGGCAATGGAAACTTCATCCTCTAAGAAAAGAAAGTTGTGTTGGGTTTTGGAGGATGGATGGGTGAGAGGAAGTAGAAGAAAAAAAATTAGAGGATCAGACACCTACGAGAGATAGCATTCTAGAAAAGTAAAAATACCTTGCAAAAATATATTGAGGTTGGTAAAACTGAGCCTACCCTTATGGTTGGTTAAGTAAATTGAATGCTTCAGTTTAATGATGTTTTCATTGTAACTTCATTAGCTCTTGTGTTGCCTCTTTCCTTTGTGTCTCCCCTTGTTCTATCGTTGCTTGCACTTTTTGTTTTGGAGTTTGGGATTCCTCAGACAAGGAATGGTGAGTTATTGGCTCCATACCCCTAGCTTAAACCTCAACTATCACCTAACTTTGCACGATGACAGTGCCTTCGTGTAGTAAACCTACGATGGTGTCTATGACTAGCGCTGCATCAGATGGATGCTACGTCGGTCTCTACCAAAGTTTGACTAGCATTACATTGTCATGCACCTCGACCCTTTGAGGAGGTTCCCTATGACTACGTTGTGTCTCCTTTTTGTCTTACGATGGTAAGTTTTTTCCTGTGTCGGTAGTAGTTCATAAGTGATTGAAAAATACTCCTTATGTATCCCTTGCTATGATGGTGCCTTGGCGGTTTTAGGATTGTTGTATGTGTATCCTTCGAATGCCACTATTAATTTAGTGTAAGTGCACGTTGCTAGAGGTACAAATGTGTGATTTCAGGTTTTAGACCCCGGTGGTCATCCTCTAGACTCTTCTATTTATGCTTCCACTCGCATGGGAAGCATCGTGGTGCTCAGAAGTTCTTTCCTTGAGTTGTAGGTTGTTGTAGCTTATTGATACCCCGTGTTCGTTGATGGCATAACCTTTGTTATTTGAGTAGCGTTTTAGTGTTTGCTCTTGTTCTTTTAAAATAATCAAAACCATGTTTTATTTAGTTAATTAAATAGGATATTATATGATTAATATAAATAAAGAGAACAAGGTTTATTTGTTAATTGAATAAGAAGTTATTTAATTAATATAAATAAAGAGAACATGGTTTATTTGTTAATTGAATAAGAGGTTATTTGATTAATATAAATAAAGAGAACATGGTTTATTTGTTAATTGAATAAGAGGTTATTTGATTAATATAATTAAAAAGAACACAGTTTATTTAAATAATTAAAGGTATGAGACTTTGATTATGTTGAATAAAGGAAACATAGTTTTTTTTAATAATTACAAGTATGGGACTTTGATTATGTTGAACAAAAGAAACATAGTTTATTTTAAAAATTAAAGGTATGGGACTTTGATTATGTTGAACAAAGGAAACATAGTTTATTTAAATAATTAAAGGTATGGGACTTTGAATATGTTGAACAAAGGAACCATAGTTTATTTAAATAATTAAAGGTATGGGACTTTAAATATGTTGAACAAAGGAAACTTAGTTTATTTAAATTAATTAAAGGTATGGGACTTTGAATATGTTGAACAAAGGAAACATAGTTTATTTAAATTAATTAAAGGTATGGAATTTTGATTATGTTGAACAAAGGAAACATAGTTTATTTAAATAATTAAAGGTATGGAACTTTGATTATGTTGAATAGAGAAAACATGGTTTATTTAAATAATTAAAGGTATGAGACTTTGATTATGTTGAACAAAGGAAACCTAGTTTATTTAAATATTTAAAGGTATAAGACTTTGATTATGTTGAGTAAAGGTTTTGAAATGTTTGACAAAAGTAAGACTTGTGATGTAGCTGTATTTGTTGAAACGACTCTCTTGATCAAATGAGAGGTGAAAAATAAAAATGAGGAATTTTTTATGATATCAACTAGACTGTAGATGAATTAATACTTTAACTTGTATAGTTGCAATTTGACAAAGTAAATAGTAAATGCATTGGTTTCATTTTACTAGTAGATGCATTTAGAAGCATGTCTATCCTAGAACCATGAGTTGACATGATCCCCTACTATCCTAAAATAAAATATGGAAAGACAAGGAGGTCCAAAGAGGTAGCTGGAATCGATGCACCAATTTGATTTATTTTTGCAATAATTTAATTATGCTCAAATACACTAGAATTGTAGGGAGATATCCCTAGATGAATATGATGTATTACTTTATTCTTTAAAAGTATGGAGGTTTTACCATACTTGGATATATGTAATAAATTTTTGAATGAATGGGAACTGTACCTTTAATTTACTATTATGAATTGTCTATGCTTTTTTATTTATCTTCTCTTTAAATTTATTGTTTACCTTCTTTTAAATATTGTTTTCTTTCTAATAACCTCATGTACACTTTATGAATTTTGTCCTTTGTTTGATTAAGTAGATAGAGTTAATCTTGTCTTCTTGCTAAACATGAAAGTAACCTAAGAAAATGAAATCTTAGGGTGAACCTAGAAAGTGACCTAAGAGATTGAAACCTCTTAGGGTGAACGTAGGAAGACCTAAGGGATTGAGACCCCTTAGGGAGAATTCTAACTGAGTAAACTAAATGATTACATTGGAGTTAAGATATCTCATCGTGAAGACGAGATGGATAGCTTAATTCACAATACACATAACCTACCTACACAGATAGGCTTATGTAAGGTATGGTACTAGGCATATACCTTCAACTGTATTGAAGATGATAAGTTTAGCTCATCAAGAATGATGAGATGGATGAGCTCATTTACGGTAACACATGGTATACCTACATATATAAACTTGTGTAGGGTATTGAGTGAGATGTAACTCATTGGGAAAGTTGGGAAAATTAGTAAACTTAAAACTCTAGATAAACCAAATTTTGAATAGGGGTTTATGAATCCCTATCCATACTTTAAAAAAAATTATTTTCTTTCTTGTGTTTTCTTGTAGCTAGTTTTTGGGGTCATTACACTTGCCCTTTTATTGGATCAACTATGGCCATGTTTTGAGGATTGACTTAGATACCTACTTATTACAACGAGATATTTTTTACGTATGGATTAAAAAATATGATAATTTTATGATAATATTAGACATAATTCTATTTTATTATGTATTAGAATATTAGTGATATCTATGGGTCACTAAAGAGTTATGACTATTTGCTTTGATATATAGAATAATAATTCTTTGTCAAATATCTTTAATTTATGAGGTTAAATAACATTGGTTATGAATAAATATGTGAGAATTATTTAAATGCTTAGATTTGATTAGGATTCATTGATTAATATTTAAAATGATCTTGTATAGATTAATGTTGCTAATATGCCAATTTAATTAAGTGTATGATTTAAATATTTAATGAGACAAATTTTCACAATTTTTTAATGGATAAATCAATAAATTACACATATTAAGGAGTCTACATAAGGTGATTAATATTTCTCTTTTGATATTATCACTATAGTTTTTGTTGATATTTTCCTTTTTCAAATTATGGAAACAAATCATAGACAGTCCTTTGGATGTTGTGTGATGGATGATTTATGACATGCGATTGTATTACTCCTTGAGATGCATTATATTAGACACATATATTATGAAAGGAAATGTGTATTTTAATTGGAACTTACACAAGTGGTATTACAATCAATTTCATGCAATTAGATAAATAGACCATGTGGTTAAGGTTGATTAATATAAATTAGCTTAATAATTTTTTTTTTTTTTGAAAAAACTTGTATTAAAACAAAGATCATTTACAAGTTGGGATGACTCTCCATACCTTATCCAAAGAGAACACATGTTTACAACAGTAAAAGAAGATTTGCATTGGAGCCAAATATCTTAAACAATATTTCTACAATGGTTGTTCACCTGTTTACAACTATAAAAGAAGATCTACATTGGAGCACAAGTCTCCTAAACCATATTTTTGGAATAGTTGTCTAAATTAGCTAAACATTGGATTTGTTCACCAACCTGCCTAATCATCTCATCCTCAATAGCCATGTCACTGTGCCACTGAATCCCTACCTCCTTCTTAGTGCCCATATTAGCCAGGAAGTATGCCACTTTATTTATATCTCTACTCACATAAATTGGAATCACATCATCTAATTCCCTCCACAATTCCTTAATTTGAGTGACAAGAATCCTCAACCTCCATGTCTCCAAAGCAAATTTCCTCATGCAATCTAGAGCTCCAATCATTATTTGAGAATCTGATTCTAGTATTATCCTCCTATAACCTTGTTTTACTGCCCAAATAGAAGTAGATTTGATAGCTAAGGCTTTCACTTCATTGTTTGTGGTTCTTCCCAAACCTTGCAGTTACCAATAGAGCATTTTTCCAACATGATTATGACAAACCACTCCAATTCCAGCTCTATCTAGAATACCTTTTGCAGCTCCATCAGTATTAATTTTAATACAACCTTCTTGGGGTGGTTTCCAGCTAGCTCTGTCCTGCCCCTCTTGCACTTCAACTTCCTTCTCCATTGCCCCTATAACAACCTGAGTTTACTCTTTAGCATACATTGCCACAATTTCTATGACTTTGTTCCAAATGACCTACCATACTCCATATAAAGAAGAAAAGGGTTCTCTAAAAATTTTGCCATTTCTCTCCAACCACACTTACCACAAAATGAGTTTTAATCCAAGCTCCCAACCAATACAAAGATTTAAATATACCCCTCTTCCATATTTCCCAAATATTAATCTAATTCAAATCACCATTAACTCAAATTTTATAATATAAAAACCATCTCTCCCAGATCTGGCATGTGAATGGGCACTCAAACATCAAGTGATCAGTTTTTTCCTCACTCTTGTAGCATAAAACACATTGATATGGACCAATGATTCTCCTACATCTGAGATTGTCAAAATTAATAATTTCATTATGCATGAACTTCCAGGCAAAAAATTTTACTTTCAGCCAACTCTTGGACTGCCAATTCTTTCTACAATCCTCAACCTGATATGCATGAGGAGGAGGCTTTGGAAGGATCTTATCATATCCATACTTCAATGTGTAGAAACCAAGGATCCCATAGCCCCAAGCTAATTCATCCTCCTCATATCTACCTGTGAGAAATATTTTTGCCAATATTTTAGTCATGATGGGTGTCAAATCTAGAGGGATTGAAATTGGCCACTCATACAACTTCTTAAACTGCTTAAACTTATAATTCCCCAACTGACTAATGTTGAAATAAATTTCAATTTGGACCCAATCCCTGGTTTCCATGGTTGTTTTTATTGGTTTCAGTTCATGATATTCAACAATGATAGGTGGGTATTGATCCCATGAATCTGTCCAAAATCATGCCTTCTCCCCTCTCCCCACTTTCTAAAATAATCCATCTTTTAATACCTGAGATACTAACTTAAGAGCCTGCCACACTAAGGATCCATTACCATCCAAAGGGAAATGACCCACCTCATTTGGGTTTACCTGTCCCAAATATTTACTAGTTAATATTCTATTGAATAAAGAAGTTGGTTGGGAAATCCACCTCCAGTAAAGCTTTCCAGCCAAAGCTTTATTATTTAACTTTGATCTTCTCAGTCCCAAACCTCATTTTACCTTGGATTTGATTACTTTCTCCCAACCTATGAAGACCCATTTCCTCTTTCCTTTTACTCCTTCCCATAAAAATTTTCTAGCCATCTTGTCCAACTCTTTCCATATGGTATGTGGGGCAACAAGGATAGAAAATTTATAAATTGTCATGGCCTAAATTATTGACTGTAAAAAATTTAATCTATCCTTATAGATTAACCATTTGTGACACCAATGATTAATTATTTCCTTGATACAGTCCAAAATATTCCTCTAGATATCTATTTTTAGTTTTTTAAAATGCAAAGGGACCCCCAAGTATACCACTAGGAGAGAAGTCCTTGTGAATCCCAAGATCTCTAAAATTCTATCATGAAGCCTTTGATCAAGATTGAAAAAGACCACTTTGGATTTTTTATCATTGATGACTTGGTTTGTAGCCCTAAGGTATCTCTAATCATTCTTGCTTCCCTGAAGCTGGCCACTCCCACCAATCCTGTGTCATCCACAAACTATAGGTGAGTCAAAACTTCCTCAACCACCTTGATGCCTATTAGCAAATCATGTTGTCTTCTCCTCAATATGATTCTACCCAAGCCTTTAGCCAATATGAGAAAAATATAGGGGAAACAAGGATCTCCTTGATGAAGGCCTCGAGTAGCTCCAAACGGTTGTGAGGGAAGATCCTTGATTAACACTGAGTATGTCAGAGTAGAAACACAACTCATGACCCATTCTATCCAATTTTAATAAAAATCAAAGGCTGCCATCATCTTTGACAAGAAGCTCCACTCCACCCTATAATAAGCCTTTGACATATCCAATTTTATGAACATTCCTCTATTACCAGATGTTTGCATTGAATGGATTACCTCCTGAGCTAGAACCACACCATCCAATATCTGCCTACCCTCTATAAAACCCCCTTGCTTCGAGGAGATAATGCTATGTAGAAGAGGTTTTAGTGGCTCAGTAATTACCTTTGTAATTATTTTATATAATGACATTGCATAAGGCAATAGGTCTATAATTTGAAATATGCACCCCTCCTCCCATTTTGGAATTAAGGCAATGAAAGTATGATTTAATGCTTTAAGCATTATTTTACTACCTTTGGACTCCTCTATAACAACCATTACATCCTCCTCCAAGTTGTCCCAGAAGGCCTGAAAAAACTCAATTGGAAAGCCATTTGGTCCTCTAGACCTGGTGTTTTTTTGGTGCTCATTCCAAAGACTACATTCTTTAGTTCCTCTCTATTAATGGGTTTAAGTAGGGCCTGATTTTATTCTTCAGAGATAATATAGGGTATGAAAACAAGAACTTCTTTTTGAGCCTCTTCATCTTGCACAATACTTTCCTTAAATAGTTTAGAAAAATAATCCATTGAATGGAAATGCATACCTAGAATTGTATCAAAGGAGTGTCCATTCTCATCTTGAAGAGCTTCCATGTTGTTCATCTATCTCCTAGCACAGGTAGCCTGATGGAAAAATTTGGTATTTTTATCACCTTCTAATAACCAAGTGGTTATTGCTCTCTTTTTTTAGTAGGTCTCCTCTTGGTTTTCAATGTCCTCAACCGCTTTATGTAATGCATCATCCTCTTCTTTTATTTGATCTGTAATTGTTCCTTCCCTAAAGCATTTTTAACCGTAATCCCATCTGGCCACCAATGGAGCTCTTTGGACCTGTAATTCTATCTTGTTATCTCGCCTCCATTTTTTCAATTGATCTTTGACATAATGAAATTGTTTATGGAATCCAAACATTGTTGTTCCCTATGATGGGCAACATTTTTCCCACCATTGTGGAATTTTATTTTGAAGTTCCTATTTTTGTAACCAAAAAAGTTTTCAAATTTAAATGGTTTGTGATGCTACATTGTCTTGGTCCCTTCTTCCAACGAAATGGGAAAGTGATCTAAAACTAGACCCTCCAAAATTTGAAATTTTATATTCCATTTTACAAATGCCTCCTCTGAAATCAAAAAATGGTCTAACTTCACCTTCCTGCTATGTGTCTCCCTCCTCTTATTAGTCCAAGTATAGTTGGTTCCAGGGCATTTAATATCCACCAAGTGTAATTCCTAGACTTGGGAAATCATAAGTCGATCCCCTAGGTCCAAAATTGGGTTTCCCCATTCCTAATCTCTAGAGGATAATTTAGAATTAAAATACCCAACAATAATCCAATATAACTCTTCCCTTGAGACTCTCATGTTATGCACAACTTTCCATTGATGCATTTGACCATCTAGGTTTTGAGCCCCATAAAAATTTATGATTAAAACATGTTCAACTGTGACATTGTTCCTAAAATGTGATGTGAGAACACCCCTCCAATATATATGTTCTATTGCAATCCATTCAAGAGAGTTATAAAAAGTAACTATCCCCTATGAGACCCCTTGGGAAGCCACTTCCATATGACTAGCACCCCTCCAAAGTCTATTTACTATTTTACACATAAGATCCAATGATATTTTTGTCTTCTGGATAAGAAAAAAAATTGTTTTACATTTTCAAACAGTCTTCGAACAACAGATTGATGGGTTCTACTGTTTAAACCCCTAACATTCCATGATTGTATAATTATTGGTTACCTTGAGATCTATAAAAATCTATTGGTCTCATCGATCCTCCAGTGATCATTTTGTCTCCTTGAACTGCTATTAATTCCTTATTTGATTTTCTACCCACTCCTTGAGAGCTGCTATTTTTTTATCTTTTTTCCACTCGAGTTATCCCTAGAGTTGGCCTTTCTCTATTCTTTTATGCTATGCCTATGATGACATCCTTAATTATCGGTTGCTCTTGGTTATGCACTATCAATGCCCCTACACTCTCTAATTGTGGTAACTCACTGCACTCAATTACCTTCTCTATGATGGGAGGAGATGAAAGAGGGGCTTGAACATGGTTGTTATTGTTTTCATTATTCCCATCCACTCCTTCCATGAATTGTTCTTCTTCTTGGTCCATTAGTATATTAAAGTTCTCATAACTATTGGAGAGCTTGAGTTGGGTTTTCTCCTTACCATTTTTTTTTTTGCCTTCTCCTTCTTTTGGGTTGTTCAAAACCATCTCCTTGTACTTATTTATCCTAATAAATATTGGTTGTTTCTTTATTGATTTTTGACTTACCCTCCTTAGGAATATTTGGCATTCCCATATGAGCCTTTATTTTTATGTTCATATTATTTGGGCAAGATCGGGCTAAATGCCCATAATTGTGGTAAAATCTACATCTGAAGGGCAATGCCTCATAATATAGCTATTGAATCCAATATAGTCCTGCAATTTCGAGTTCCACATTTGTCGAAAAAGGCTGGTTAAGATCTATTTCCATGCATAATCTTCCATAAACATTTGTGTTTCCTTCGATTGTGTCTTTGGAAACACCCAAATGTCTTCCAAGGAAATTATCGATAATTTCCAATACTTGCTCACTCCAAAACTCCATTGGAAGTGCATTTAAACGGATCCAAACCAGGATAATAGTGGATTCCATTTGAGGATCAAATACCACTCTCCAGGGTTGAACAAATAATCTTGTTGGACCATGATTCCTCTTTTCTAATTCGAAAGCTCTATTTCTATAGGCAAGTGAATAAAAACTAACAATAAAATATCCATTTCTAATAAACCACAAAGAATACTCAATAAGAGGTTCCCAGTTTTACCGAACCCAGGACTGCAAAAAAATTAGGGTAGGGCGAATACCCATGAATTTACAGATCAAATCATGATTGGATCTATATAAAACTGTTTCTTCGACCATCCTTTGCTCAATGACAATCTTTGGCATTGATTATGACTGTGACAAGCATCCATTAACTCGTTGAGATGTTAATCTATTTCTAGCAACCGTAAAGAGCATTTTTAATGCAATTTTTATGCTTCTTTAGTCTTTGATAGAGATTTATCCTTTAACAAATATGCAAAAGAACTATGTCTCTCTAAAGAGGATCCAGAGGTGTCCCTATTGGGCCCTCTTAGGGCAACAATCTTGTCTTCAAATCCACAGTAACCAAAAATGTCTTCGGCTACCCAACTGATGCCCTAGTTTTCTCTTCCATAGCTCTCCAAATTAGCTTAATAATTATTGTGAATATTTAATACAATTGAAATATAGTGAAGGTAGAATAATATTTCACTTTATGTATATATTTTTAATTGGTTTTATGGAATTTAAATGAGGCCCACCCATATTACATCATGATAGTATCCTTACTCTATTTCAACCAACCACATAGTTGTAACAATACGTGTTGTTGTCTCAAAATGTTTCGACCATCTGTAGTGGTAGCCAAAGGCTCTACCCCGATCCTTGAATTGAGCGATATCAAGAAGTTCCACGAGTGATGTGAGCACTTGCAAAGCACCCTCTAGGATTTTTCTAAGGTCGAATCCTCGTTGGATATGATATTTAGAGCATTGTTCCTATACTACTTGCATTCAACCAAGGAAAAGGGAGAGAGAAAATATAAAAAATAAAACCTAATATAATAATAGGTGATGCATCAAGATTTTATATTCTTCCATACATAAGCAGAATGAAATGAACACATGCATCATTTTCTAATAGTTAAAAAGTGAACATAGTCTCAATCTAACATCTAAGTATTCAAGCACAAGATGAATATTAAAACCAAGACAAAGCAAAGTTAATCAAAGCTTCCTTTATTCACCACAAATTTTAATTTATAGAGATGCTAGCTTAAAAGAGGTTTGATGCTCTTTAACAAAATGACTCAAGGTAGTCTAGCTTATACATAGAAGAAAATGTGAAAGGAAAATACACACGAGGCTAGATATTAGGTACAAACAAGCAGTTTCCAATGTCCTCAATAAAAATAAAACTACTACTTATGTACAAGGATTGGGGTTTTTCCCCCAAAAAAACTACATAAGCAACCCAAAATATCCTCCCTAAATCAAGTGAGAGATTGATCCATATTCAGTGGTGGTGGCCTTGGGGTATCTAGAACTATAGCCATCAATATCAAAGGGTTCATGGCCTTTGGATTCACTACTACTATATTTAAGGTGTCAATTGATTTTCCTAGAATGTCTACCTAAATGATGTTGATAGGTGAAATTCAGGTTCTTTTGCAACTTATATTTATAAACCTTTCTACCCTTCTTCTGGGATATTGTACACAAATGCTATCTTGGATTCTAAAATTGAGACCTATTGGCCTAAGATGTGTCTCCTCTACTCAAGTGGGTGGTAAAGCTCCACCTGTGCTTTTCCTTATTTACATATTCCTCCTTGGACCATTGATTTATGAACTTGGATGGTAGTCAAAGATTCATGATCTAAGCATCTTGACATATTCCTCTAATTCCCATGAGTTTTTAGATCTTGTTTTATTTAGGATCAATAATAGAATTCTTTTGAATGTAGGTTTATATGGGATAGCTATTTACTTCTTCTATGGGGTACTAATGTGCTTTCCATGTGTTTAGATCTTGAGAAATGGTGAGATCTTATCTCAACAACTCTATCGGTAGTCTTATGAGATCATATGGGTCGTTATATGGGAAATAAATGGATCATGAAGCTTTGAGGTTTCCTCTTTATCTGTATTTCCTGGGATCAACACTTATCATAGATGTGGAAGGCCATTGGTATGTGCTCCTTTCACAACTCATTCTTCTTTGAAAATTAGCTCTTGTCATTAGATTAAATTAATCAATGGTGCACGAGGTTTTGAAAAGCTTTTGCAGCCTCGCTTCTTTCTAATCAATGTCGATCATTAATCAAAATATCAAATGACATGCACAACTTCAAAATTTTATCACCTCTCTTACTTGCCAACTTAGCGCCTATTGTAGATCATAAATTCTATGGTATGCATTGGCTCCCCCTCTTCTTCTATTGATATGCCTACCACCAAGGCCAACTTGTAAATTTTGACGAAGGCAAAAATTCTTCCTTGGTGTAGTGAATTTTCACTATAGTTTTGGCAATTCACAGGGGATTTGCTTGCTAGAGATGAGAATTCCAAAAAAATTTATGGCCTTATCAATCGGGCATAGAGTTATATGAAAAGAAAGAAGGAATGGGAGGATTGAAGAATAAATTGTAAGAATGGGGGGAGATGCTTGATGTGGATGTTGATGGACGGCTTGATGAGGAATATAAAATTTTAATTTTAATTAATTATTAATTAATAATTAATATAAATTTATGAAAAGTTATATGTAAAAGCACATCCTAAGTCATGTATATTCACCAAGTTGTAATATTTATATTCAAAAATAGCAATAGAAAGAAATGGGCATTTTGATTTGGAATTTCATATCTTTTGCTCATATCGGTTGGGATCAGAGCATATGAATATGCATGTGGATCAGGTGGATTCTAACCTAGATTTAGCCTTTGTCCTTCCAATACCGTTATCTGAAGTATTCAACCCATTTTTGGACATCAAGGCTATCTAGGAGTTGGCACCATGTTGCCTAGCCAAGAAATTCTCTAAAATCTACAATAGATCCAAGAATTGGTACATACAGCTAAAGGGTTATGTGCTGAGATGATGAAGACTGCATCAAATATGAATGATTAGATTGAAAATAGTTTCTCGTGTTGAGGTATATTACATTATTTGGTACATGCTAATGTACTCCCATGGTACCTTCATGGTACATTTGTAAATATGTAATAGATTAGGGTTGAGTCTATAGTTTAGATGTGTGATTTATATTTCCCCTTTTATATAAGTGTCAATGTGTAAGAAATGCACAAGTGTCATGTAAGAGTGCAATGTGTAGGAAATGTACAAGTGTCATGTAAGTTAGAGTGCAAGTGTAGATTGAAAGAATGTGCACAAGTCTCATGCATGTAAATGTGCAAACATATAAAGTGAGGATGTGCATAAGTGTCCTAGATTAGAAGTGCATGTAGAAGTGTAAGAGTCATGTGTGCAAGTGTCTTAGAGTCGAGTGTTTATCTAGTATGCAAGTGGAAATATGATAAGCCAAGAGTTATGAAACTTGTCATATGGAGAGCAATAGACAAGTACTTGAAGATTCACATTACTATGACTATATATTATGGAGATAATACTCCATGGAAAGCATAAGAGAAATATGATTGATATATCTCATTATTAGATTGTAAGAGGAAGAGGATTAATAAAACTTGTCTACATATTTTTGAGCAATTAATATTGTAATTTTTCTTCATGCATAGTTCATGAATGATTCAGACCATTTACATTCATATTTGATTATTTAAGTGAATGTTTATTTCAATATTATATAAGCCTTGATATACATATTAATTTTCTCATATATTATTCTACTCTTATTCTTATTATTTTAACCTTTAATATTGTGGCTATTTTATATTGGGACCTATGATATCTTGTGGTAGTAAGGCTTAAAAATCCAACACCTCGGTGTTGAGGACTTCGAGCTAGACATCAAAAATGATTTCAGCCCTACTTCATCAACCAAAAGCCTTAACATTGTGGACACCAGAATCGGCATGACCAAAGCTGATTTAGTGGACAAGATTGGGACTATTTCCCAATCCTTGGAGGCCCTATAAGCAAGGGTTGATATGCGCATGAATGGATAGTTTTGTGTTTTACAATTTTCTCTTCCTATAGGTTGGTATAAATCTATTTCAAAATGTGTAGAAGAGGAAATCCTTGTTGCAACAAAAAAAAATATGCTATGGTTTTTGCAAAAGTTCCAAAGGTAGAGCAAATTTGTGCATAAGGTATGGTGGTAAAGGCTCCACCACCAACCCTATCCTCTTATAGATTTGCTCTAGTACAGGAGAAGAATTTGACTGTGGTTAGCATGGAAAAGGATGCTAATGGTTTTCATCCTTTAACATTGGATGATTGGCAATACAAGAGAAAGAGTCAATGTTTATACCTTACACACCAAAGAGATACGTAGAGCCATTACTATGATCTAGTGTAGAGATGATGGAAAAAATAAACTATATTAGATCATTTCAATATTGTTGGAATCCCAACTGCTATGCTTTTGCAAAGGCACAATACAATTTTTTTTTATTACATAGGAGAGTTGGTTATAGCCAGTATTTTTAGTAACTCGCCAGTGCAGGTTCAAACCACATGGATTGCTCCTAATAAACCTATCCATCTCGTTCTTGTTGACCCGACATGAAATGAGGATCATCGATGGATCGGGGTTCGTACTGTCATCGATCTGACAAAGGGTTGGCTTCCCCCAAGTTTTGAACCTAGGTCTCTTCTTGATAAGTGCCCAACCACACCTACACTTACCAATCTGCCTAACCCTTGAGGTAGGCACAATCCAAATTGTCACTAATGGGCATTCTTACACCTTACAATGGAAGCAAATATTATCATTTCTACAATAAAGGTGAAAATTTTGGTTCACGACGATTTTTTGCTAAAGCTTGGTGGTTTTCCTTTGCGCACCACTTTGGCACCATCGCCTCCATGGCTGCCTCCCTCGTAGTCCATTTTTGTAGCGTCCCACCACTGGATGCACCTCTGTGCATGGATCTCACAACACAACCCTGCTGCCAAGCGACCCCATGTTGTTTTTGCCTTGGATGCCTCCTTAGCTTGTTGCTAGTAGCCCCCAAAGCTCTGCCAGATTCCCTACTCTGCTTGGGCCCTGGCTGTGACTGTAACTTGTGAAGAAATCCTGTTTAATTAACACCCCCATTACGTCTAAAAATCAAGACGTTATCTTTTGGCAACCATTTTGAATAATAATCACAACACATTATTTTTTCAAAGGGTTTACATAAGTTTTTATAAGGATTAAAATCGAATATTAAACCTAAAAAAAAACCAAAACCAAATGCAATTATTAATACTTAATACGAGTCTTTGTCCTCATTTTATCATTTCCAGCCCCTAGAAGAAATTATTTGAAACTAAATCCACTTTAGTTCGTCAGATCGCCAGTTCGATCCTCTTATGGGCTACACACAGACTCTAGTTCCAATCTGTGTGCCCTGGTGAAAAGCTAGCTCCATCGCAATCTCGTACTAAGTTGTGTTTCTCCTCCCATCGAGTGACTTATCTATATTATTTTTAAAGGCTTCTCCTTGGTGGTATTTCGCCTATCACATATGCGACATAATGTACGCCAACTTTTGTCAAGTTTCTTGGCATTCCTATAAATATTTCAGTGAGACCGACGTCCATCGTAGGCACCCTCAGTACATACCCTCTTTTTTTACATCGCATTCTTTTAGTGACCAGTGCCTTCCGAATAACAAACGTAAAGATGTTTTACTATAAATTATACGTGGTGCTTCATAGCAGACAGACAGATATTTTCAAGTATTAACGTGGAACGAAAACCATTTTCAGACGTCCAAAACCATGGCATCATCAAATGTTTTTTTTGCCACTTGCAGTATCTCTCCACATGTAAATAGCAGCATTAGCACCAAAGTCCATTGAACCTGCCGCAAATGAAAAAGAAAAGTTTTAAGATAATTAAAAAAAAGAAAACTCTACAGAAAACACTATGACCAATGTGATTCCAACTCCCATATGGAATCTTGATGACATCAAGTTGAGAGGTCAAAATGTATGCTCCCAGAACAATACAATAAAAGATATGAGAAAAGATTTAGTGAGGGTGTTATAGAATTCCAAAATTTAGAATTGCTTCTTATAACTTTTATTCGTCTGGTTGTTGTTGATTCAATGTGAGATGAAGACCACCCACCATCTTTAGAGGTCTTAATTGTTGTTGTTGACCCGGTGTGAGATAGAAATCACCATCATTTGAGGGGTTTGTACCGGTTTCGTCAATCTGATGCGCATTCAAAGGTCGTTATTCTGATGCGTACTCAGAGGAGGATTCATATCAGACTACTACCTTTACTATATGACACCTTAAGGTTCAACTCTCATATGGAATCTTGATGACATCATTATGAGAGGTCAAAATGTATGCTCCCATCGATATAATGGAACAATACAATAAAAAAAGATATGAGAAAAGATTTAGGGCGGGTGTTTTTTTTATAGAATCGGTTATATTTACAATTCTTTTTTATTATCAAGCAGAGTCCAAATTTTAGGGTTGTTCCTTATAACTCATATTCGTTAGTTGTTGTTGACCCAGTGTGAGATGGAGACTATTGTCTTTTAGGGGTCTCGTTGTTGTTGATCCGGTGTGAGATGGAGATCACCATCACTCGAGGGGTTTGTACCGTTGTCGTTAATCTGATGCACACTCAGATGTCGTCAATTTGTGAGATGGAGATCACCATCACTCGAGGGGTTTGTACCGTTGTCGTTAATCTGATGCACACTCAGATGTCGTCAATTTTTCAAGCTCTTAAAGAATTCAAATCAGACTACTACCTTTACTAAATGACACTTCAAAATTTGAAACTAAATCTCTTTTTTAAATACTTAACCAAACAAACACTTACCAATCTACTAACCTTTAAAAACTCATTAAAATGTGTTTCTAATTAAATTCACTTCCTTTTGCTGGAATGAAAAACATGGTTAAAGAAACCAAACAAACGTACACATATAAAGCACGTCAATTCGAACATAAAAAGGATAAGATAAATGAACAATATGATTTGTGTTAATACAAGGCATCTGTATTTGTGTTTTATGCAGAGAAGTGCACCCTAATCATATAATATCTTCCAAACAGCTAGAATGTGTACCCTTAAACATTTTAAGAATGAAAATATACTATGGTTATGATATGCACGGATTGATGAATTTCGATTCCAATTCATAGTAGGTATATTAATAATATGTTCCTTAGCAGGTTCAAGCAAATACCTCTAATGGGTCGCAAACTTCAACCATCTTTCAACCACAACACCCAACGCATAGGGACATGGTGCCATATCTTCGGTGTGAGTTGCTCACTTGCATTATCCCACATGGAACATGGGAAGAATAATGTTAGCCTTTATTTGTCTCTTTTACCAGGGTTAGAAGCATATACCAATATAGGAGCCCATATGAAATTTTAAAACAAATGCGACTTCTAGAGAATATTTTATCAAAATATTTTATTCTTAAATATATTTCACGTGAAGGGAATTTTTTTTTTTTTTTCCAACAAAACATTCAATTTTTGGTAAATATAGTCTTATTTATACTCATCGAAAAGCTCTTTTGAGGTCAAATCTAATGAAAGTACAATCCTTCAGTTTTATGAAGGTCTAATCAAGATAATGGTGCATCAAAGTTCCTAATGAGGATTTGGGTTTTCTATCTAATCATTTGGTTTGCATTTGCAAACCTTCTATAAAGTTATATCTTGGAGTGCATTATCGGTGGTACCCGACACCTCTATATTAGCTTTACTTCAAGCTCACTGGATCCATCATCCTCCGCTATCTCATTTTTTTCTTGCTTCTATTTTGAACACATTGGGGACATGCTCCTAATGTTGGGAGGAATGATGAGGAATATAAAACTAAAATTAAAATATTAATTAAATTTTAAAATTAAATTAAATTAATAATTAATATAAATTTATGAAAAGTTATATGTAAACATTCTAAATCGTGCTTATTCACCAAGTTGTAATATTTATATTAAAAAATATCAATATAAAGAAATGGGCATTTTGATTTGGAATTTCATGTCTTTTGCCTATGTCATGGATGGTGGTCTTCTTTTCCATTGTTGCTCTTTTTAAAATGCTCGTAGGTGCAAACTTCCTTTCTTGTGGCTTGACTTTGAAATTACTCTCTATCATGCTCTTTGGGGCTCTTATACACTCAAGTGCTTAAGTTCCTAATGAGGATTTGGGTTTTCTATCCAATCATTAGGTTTGCATTTGGAAACCTTCTATAAAGTTATATCATGGAGTGCATTATCGGTGGTGCATCAAAGATCAAGATAATGGTGCATCAAAGTTCCTAATGAGGATTTGGGTTTTCTATCCAATCATTTGGTTTGAATTTGCAAACCTTCTATAAAGTTATATATATCCTTCAGTTTTATGAAGGTCTAATCAAGATAATGGTGCATCGAAGTTCCTAATGAGGATTTGGGTTTTCTATCCAATCAATTGGTTTGCATTTGCAAACCTTCTATAAATTTATATCATGGAGTGCATTATCGGTGGTACCTGACACCCCACTTCTATATTAGCTTTACTTCAAGCTCACTGGATCCATCATCCTCCGCTATCTCAATTTTTTCTTGCTTTTATTTTAAACATATTGGGGACATGCTCCTAATGTTGGGAGAAATGATGAGGAATATAAAACTAAAATTAAAATATTAATTAAATTTTAAAATTAAATTAAATTATTAATTAATAATTAATATAAATTTATGAAAAGTTATATGTAAAGGCACATCCTAAATCGTGCATATTCACCAAGTTGTAATATTTATATTCAAAAATATCAATGTAAAGAAATGGGCATTTTGATTTGGAATTTCATGTCTTTTGCGTATGTCATGGATGGTGGTCTTCTTTTCCATTGTTGCTCCTTTTAAAATGCTCCTAGGTGCAAACTTCCTTTCTTGTGGCTTGACTTTGAAATTACTCTCTATCATGCTCTTTGGAGCTCTTATACACTCAAGTTCTTAAGTTCCAAATGAGGATTTGGGTTTTCTATCCAATCATTTGGTTTGCATTTGCAAACCTTCTATAAATTTATATCATGGAGTGCATTATCGGTGGTGCATCAAAGATCAAGATAATGGTGCATCAAAGTTCCTAATGAGGATTTGGATTTTCTATCCAATTATTTGATTTGCATTTGCAAACCTTCTATTAAGTTATATCATGGAGTGCATTATCGGTGGTATCCAACACTCCACTTCTACATTAGCTTTACTTCAAGCTCACTGGATCCATCATCCTTAGCAATCTCAATTTTTTCTTCCTTCTATTTTGAACACATTAGGGACCAATGATCCTAATTTTGGGAGGAATGATGAGAAATATAAAATTAAAATTAAAATATTAATTAAATTAAAAAAATTAATTATTAATTAATAATTAATATAAATTTATGAAAAATTATATGTAAAGGCACATCCTAAATCGTGCATATTCACCAAGTTGTAATATTTATATTCAAAAATATCAATGTAAAGAAATGAGCATTTTGATTTAGAATTTCAAGTCTTTTGCCTATATCATGGATGGTGGTCTTCTTTTCCATCATTGCTCCTTTTCAAATGCTTCTAGGTGCAAACTTCTTTTCTTGTGGCTTGACTTTGAAATTACTCTCTATCATGCTCTTTGGGTATCTTATACACTCAAGTGCTTAAGAAATATTGAGGAAAAATGAAGGTAAGGTATCCCTTTTATGAACTTTCTTCTTGGGGATCAGGGCACCCATGGACATTTGATTTGCATTGCATGAATTCATATTTTTATTTTCATGAAACCAGTGGGAATTTTTTGTTTTCTTCACCAACACTAAATTCACCTAAGCTAAATCAATTTTCCTTTTGATAGAGCTAGTGCAGGGAGATCACCAACTCTCTTCAACACCAAGTTTCTATCTTTGGAGGTCAACCTCTATCTTTTCAGAAATGATTTTGCATTGCATGCATTCATTTCCCTTTCCCTATAGAGTTGGAATGGAGAGATTGGTACTTCCCCCAATGCAATGAATTCATATCATGCAAAGTCCTCTTTCCCCATGTAAGGTTGGTAGAAGGATGCTACCACCATTTAGCATTAATTTCACATAACATGAATCTAAATCATCACCTTTTGGTTATCAGATAGTGCCAAAATCTTCCTTATTATCCCATCAGATTATTAGCACTATATCCTAGAGCCATTTGCTTTTTTTTTGCTTGGGTAATGAATGTTGTCTATTGATTGACTTAATCGAGTAGTCGATGTTATTTCAACCTTGGATTCTCTTTTTTGGCTCTTTTTCAAGTGTAGGCTTGACATATTGCATCATTAATAGTGCAATATCATGTCCACAAAATACCCATACAATGAGTTCTATAGATTAGACGAATTGTGGACTTTGATCTCTGATGATCTAACAATTGTTTCTTCTTAGAGATTCAACCTTGTCTGTTAGCTTGGTGAATCAACATCGACCATTGATGGCTTGATCAAATGGCTCATAAAGTTTCACCTTCAATCCTTCTCTTGGCAATTCTTGATTCATCATAGGTCCACCATGGGTCTTTGGTGATTTAATCAGGTGGTTTACATGAATATGGCCCCAGACCTTTTCTTGATGGCTTTTGATTGAGCATGAATCCACCATGCATCCTATAGGATTGGATGGTTGCTGTTGTTTGGAAGAAAGTCGTCCTTTGGCATGGGTAATTGATGTAGTTCAACCTTGGATATTTCAATAGTTTAAACCACCCGTAGATACTTTCAATATTTGTGTCTTGGCAGACTTAGGGATGCTTTTGAATTATAATATGAATGAAGCTCTTGAAAGAAAAAACAATGGTATTTTTCATTGTTTACATATATGCATATAATACATTAGATCTTCAAGATAGCCCTTCAACCCATGTCCATTTTCTTAAACATCCCATAGGTATTAAGATCTCACATCTTAGTCACACAGTGGTCCATTTTATCATCTAGAATGGAATAATAGACCTCATTGATAGATAAGTATGATCTTGACTATCCTTCCTCTGTAAAGTAGGTCTGATCAAAATTTGGAATGGCCACAGACACCTACATGATTAATATGGAGGGGTTTTTATGAGATATTAACTTAGTTCTATATCTAGTCCTAAGCAACATATACGTCCAATTAGAGACAAGTAGTCCCCTATATTAGGAATGCATTCCCTTGATAGGCATATATTAAAAGTTTTAGGGAGCTCTATCATCATTTTCTTAGTGTACTGTGAGGTTTAGATAAGCCTGTAATATGAGCATAAGGTTTTTTACTAGACCAAGGATCTAAACAAGAGTTGTGTCTAGTTAGACTACCCCTCTGTTCATAGGATCATGTGTCATTCCTAGTGCATCTGCCACTCTTCTAGGCATGATCGAAGTGTTTGACCCCAAATCCACCATAAAATTGTGTATTATCTTATCTCCATAGATCAAGGTTAGGTGAAATGACATTGACTTGGCTTAATTCACTTCTAGATCAAAAATATGCAAGATTGTAGGTGCCTTCTACTTCTCCAAAGCTTCTTTTAGGTTATTCATTTACTTGAGAATGGATAAGGCATCTTAGAGACATGGCCATCATAGACTTTTTTAGATTATCTACCTCATTAAATGATCCATTATATTGGATCCTCTTAGTGGTTTTTGGTAGCCATTGAGGCTTGGACCTCTTTATTGCAACAGGTTGTGGAGCTTTGGTTGGTTTTCAATGCACACTACTTTGAGAACTTCAGAGACAATCCTCTTAGTGATCGTTGGGGTTTTGGTACATTCAATATTGATACAACCATAGGGGAAACACCTCTCCTGGGATCAAGTGATTTGTTATGGGTATTGAAACCTACTATATTAGCCTTCCCTTGCTCCCCTCTTGCTTTCCTCTTATCCTGCATCATGTAGTTCAACTAGACTTATGGCCTACCAGGTGCCAAAGTGCCTACTCCATAAAATATAACATATACATCTTCCTCATCCTAGGTGACTAGGATCTACTTTGGAGGAGTAGAACTTGCTCTTGGGTTAGAACTTGGAAGCTAGACATTGATGTTTTAGCTCTATGTTGGTGTATCTAACCTTGAGTAAGACGTGAATGACAAGGCATATACAACTTTATTCTATGCCACTAAGGTCTACTAAAATTTTACTCCAAGGTAAAGTATTGGGAGAATAGGTATAAGGGTATGGACATTACCATGTGTTGGGATCCCCACATAGTTGTTCTACATGGGGACTGGATCCTTAATAGGATTAGGGGGACTTGTTGCAATGGGAGCAATACAAATACTATATTTTGATTGGAGGTTGAAGGCTAACCTGAATTCCTATTAGCTTGGAATTAGAGTCTTTGATACCCATTAGGAGGAGGCTTATAGCCTAGATATTCTACTAGAAGAAAGGTCTCATATAGTTATGATATTGTAACCTCTAAGCAAAAGAATGTCCAAAGGTCAAAATTTTCTAAGTTGTGATTAGAACATAAGGAGCGAAAGTTTTGACAAAGATACTCAAGATAAAAAGTTCCTGAATATCTGAAGTCATGCGAACCTAATTGGTGAAGGAAAATCCCAAAGAAGAAAATACTAATGCCTCAAAATTTTAAATAATAAGGTGCATGTTCTTCAATGAATATCATCATTTTCTACAAAGGAATGTCTCATACCTTAGTGAAAGTACAACAATAGCATGAAAGCCACAATATAAGTAGCTCAAAGATCTAGAGCATTACATGAAGAAATCTTCTATGCTTAAATGATGGGAATTCCTAAAAATAGGTAGATGGAAATAAATATGGTAGTCGCTTATCTAAGGGCTCAATATCATTTGACATTCATGACTTCAAATCTAGAGAACCTCAAAGTGAAAAACAATCAAATGGGACATGATTTAGCATTAGAAGTGGTAACCACCTAGAAATATTTGCACGAGTTTTGGAGCGAAACCCCTCCCTTTGTAATATATAAATAGAAATAGCATTAGCTTTGTAAAGGATCGACAAGTTTGCAATTGTGTTATTATGTAGGCTTTCCCTTCATTTCTTTTTATAAAATACTTAGTTTCTTAGCAACTTGTGGGTAATCTTGAACCCCTACTACTTGCACAATATTTGTAAAATATTGCTTGTATATATATATACGTAGAAGCTTATGTCAAATTTTTGTATAGCCATTTATGGCCTGTAGGATAATAGACTAACATTTCATTAAACAAATGAACAATAAATAATACAAATAGTGCCCAGATTAGTCCGTGGAATATGGAGCTAATCAAACGGACAAATCCGACATTAGAAGGACTTTCTAACAAATTAGATATGCCTACCTAATAATGTAATAACAAATAGATACATAATCTAACATCCCCCCTTATTATAGTATTTGTGTAATTGAATAACCACTAGCTATGCTAACATCCCCCCATACAACAATATTTGGGTAAAGTATATAATTGCCCCAATACAGTTAAGAAGAAGAAGAAGAGAAATGAAAAAATGGTGGCTCGTGCTTTGTCTTCGGCTCTGGCTCTAGCTCATGGCTCTGGCTCTGGCTCTAAGCATACCTTTGAATCTGTACCACTGGATCTATCTTGAGATCTACCTGTGAAACTGCCTCTGGATCATTGCCTTTGGATCTGCCTATAGATCTACCGTTGGAACTTTGTCACTGGGTCTGTCTTTAGGTTTGTCTCTGGGTCATTATCTCTGGGACTGCCACTCGGTCTGTCACTGGATTTGCCTCGGGGTCTACCATAGGTTTTACCTTTTCGGTAGAAGCCATACAACATTTCTTTCATCATGGTCCATTGTGTGAAATTTGTCCATCCACAATCTATATGAACCTTGTTGGCCATTTTCACTTTGTACCAACATTTTGAAGAAGAATGATTCATACATCCACATGAATCACAAGGATGTAATCTCCAACACTTAGTTGCAACATGTCCTGCCTTTCCACAATGACTGCAACAATGCTTTTTAGGAGATGTAGGAGATTTAGGTTTTACAAACATGGAATTACTGGTACTTACTTGTCCAGTATAGCCAAGGCCTTCATTCTTTGCCCTGACACTTAGCATTATTGGAGATTTAATGCCTTGTTCCTGTTTACCTAATCTCTCACCATTGAATCCTATTTTCTTCATTATTTTGGAACCAAATCCTTTGGTGTGTTTTTCAAAACACCCAATTTCATCATCTTCATCAATGCTTTTAACAATATTGCATTTTTCATTATTGATGAGATTAAGGAGCTCTTTTTGAGGAGGTTCAGTTTTTAAGTCACTAGTGTCACAAGCAAAATCTGCTACTGAAATGAGATCACCTGTGCTACAACTGATATCTGCCATCATAGGCATGAGGTCGCTTGTATCACAACAAGCATTGGCCATCATGGGCTCAAGGTCACATGTGTCACAACAAGCATTCACCACCATGGGCTAAAGGTCACTTGTGTCACTACAAGCATCGACCATTAGGGGTTTGACCTCTGATTCCTCACTAAAGTCCCTTTTCTATTGTGCTTTATCAAGAGCATAAAATGACATGAATATGCCCATTATAGCACCAATAGGGATTAGAACACCATTTTTCTGCATGTCTCCACAAGACGCAGAATCATTGATTATGGCATTTACACCACTCCTTAGTGTACGAAATGTGCCATCTTCATAATAATCTATCCCTTCCAGGTGTGGGGAAAAATATGGGCCTTTAACTGATTTAACAACATCATCAGTTGGTTTTGGGATAGTTTTCTTCTTTGATTTACCCATTCTTAAGGTGTCGGTATCTGTCGAAAATGCACATTTTACAATGAATTTTGCAAAAATAATCTAAGGTGTCAGACTCTGTCGAAAATGCACCCTTATAAGTCTTCCCCCTTTGTTTTTGCAAAATTATATATCCCCTTAGTGCAAGATAGGAGATGGTGGAGAGAAAAAATGTTATTCCCCCCCTTTAGTGCAAAAAAATGCAACAATTAAGCCTCAAAATGCTCTTACAAAGCTTGCCCCGTAGGCAGATTAGCACAATATATCACCAAAAAAAAATCCCCCTGTGTGAAGTACTTCAAACAAACAAGTTGCTATTTATGAAGCCTAAAAAACAGGAGGTTTGATGATTTGATGCCTCTTTAATTGCTTTGATGATGGAGAGAAAAAATCTATCCCCCCTTGAAAAAAAATAACTCCCCCCTTTAAAATTTTCTTTTATAAAGAATTTTAAAATATTTTATATTCTAAAGTAAAAAAAAATTAATTATTCCTTATAGAAAAAAATTATTTCTTTTTTTTTTTTAAATAATTTTAAACTATAGAAAAGAAATAATTTAAAAATTTTAATTTGAACTTTAGAAAAAAAATATTTAAAAAAATAACTTTAAAAAAAAAATTTACCTTTGTTTGGGGGAGTCGGCGGGCTTTGATCCCCCGACCTCACGGGCGCTAGCCTGGCGCTCCTGCCGACTGGGCTAGCACGCCCGATGGGAGGGAAAGGGACAATTGTCCCTTTCTTCCCTTGCGACCCTCGTGGGGAGCAAAAAAAATGTGGGACTTTAGTCCCACATTGCTCCCGCGGGGTGCATGAGGGGGGAATAAAAAGGAAAATTCCCGCCTTTAATGAGGGGGGAATAAAAAGGAAAATTCCCGCCTTTAAAAGTGATTGCCTTCGGGCAATCACGACACCCCTTTTGCCGCGCCACGCGATAGGGGTCAGGTCCTGCGTCGGGTCACGTGGCGGCCACGTCAGTCCATGTGGCGGCCACGTCAGTCAGTCATGTCAGTCCAGTCCATGTCACGCATCTCGGTTCATGCGTCAGTCCACCATGTGTCAGTCCAGTCTTGTCCTCAGTCTGCCACATGTCATGTTCGGGTGGCACGTGGCCAGTCTGCCATGTGTCCCCTGCTCGTCGGTCCAAGTGATGCATGGCCAGTATGCCATGTGTTGCTGCGTCGTCGACCTCGGGTTCTGTGCTCAAGGTCCAGTCAGGTCCAGTCGACCTCGGGTTTCATGCCCGATCCAATCGGATGTCTGTCTGTCTCGAGATTTGTGCCCGATCCAGTCGACCGCGATGGCAGATCTCGAGAATTGTGCCAAGTAAGAACCGGATCGCATTATGTCCAGTCCGTCAGGTTGACATACCGGGTCCTGTTCTGTCCAGTCCGTCAATTTACTGTCAGGTCTGATAGGTCCTGTCAGAACAGATCTACAGTCAGATCTAACGAAACTAGTACGTAGGCATCGAATCTGAGTTTTGACTGATCGGATCTCCCTTGGGATGCGAGCCTGAGGTCGGCTATCAGGTCACCTCGGGAATCATGTCCGAGTTGCAGGTCCAAATCATGCCTAGGGAAGCATGCCCAATTAGAAAGTAAGCGAGCCTCCTCAAAAATTGAGCCTGCTCCAGGTCCAAGAAATTAGGGTCTCAAAAAACGAGCCCATAGCGACAGCTCTGATACCATGTAGGATAATAGACTAACATTTCATTAAAAAAATGAACAATAAATAATACAAATAGTGCCCAGATTAGTCCATGGAATATGGAGCTAATCAAATGGACAAAGCCGACATTAGAAGGACGTTCTAACAAATTAGATATGCCTACCTAATAATGTAATAACAAATAGATACATAATCTAACATGGCCTCCTATTGATCCATTTTTTGGGGATATTTTACCTATTTTTTGGGTTTTATTAAGTGTATGTATGTGTGAGGGTTCTATATCTATTTTTGGACTAGTCACTTGTTTGGCTCTCCTATGGTACCTACCTTCTTATTCATGCATATAATCGGTAACACTCATTTGTTCTTCACTATGATGAGGAAAGCAAGTGTTCACTGATGGCACATAGCGTTCAAACCTATTTTTGTAGGAAGATCTTAGTATATCTCTTGGTACATCACCACCTCTTTTCTTTTATTGAGTTGCTTTATTTTTATCTCATGCACCCCTTCCCCCTTTGTTGAGTCCAAGTGCATATTAAATATCACATCATAATAAGGAGTCAACCATGTAAAAAACTCTTAGAGGCCCTTGATTGAGCCAAACACTTTTTTCTCGACCATAGCCCTATAGTGTTTCTCCTCACGAGACATGATTGCCCTGATCGGGACAATCAGAGATGACAATAGAACACATGCATCATTTTCTAAAAACTAAAAATTGAATATGGTCTCAGTCTAACATCTAAGTATTCAAGCACGAGATGAATATTAGAACCATAAAAAAGCAAAATTAATCACAACTTCCTTGATTCACCATAAATTTTCATTTACAAAGATGCTAAGACTAGAAGAGGTTTGATGCTCTTTAACAAAATGACTCATGGCTTGAGTCTAGATTATGCACAAAATAAAAGGTGAAATTAAAATACACATAAGGTAAAATATTAGGCATGAGCAAACATTTTCCAATAACCTCAATGAAAACCAAATTACTACTTATATATAAGGACTAGGGTTTTCCCCCCCAAAAAAACTACACAAGTAACCCAAAATTTCCTCCTTGAATCAAGCAATATATTGGTTTGCATTCAATTTTTGTGGTCTAGAGATCTCTAGAACTAGATCCATCAATGTCAAAGGGTTCAAGGCCTCTAGATTCATCTCTATTGTCTTTAATACACTAGCTAATGTTCTTGGAAATTCATGCCTAAATGGTGCCTATAGGTAAACCCAAGGTTCTTTTATAGCTTACATTTATGAGCCCTTCTATCCTTATTTTGGGAGATTATGTGTAGATGCTATCTTTAAAATAAATTTCCTAACTTTTCCAAAACTAAGACCTATTGGCTTGATATGTTTTCCCTCCACTAAGATAGGTGGTAAAGCTCTACCTATGTTTTCCCTATTTGCATATCCCTCCTCAGATCATTGATTGCTAAAATTTGATAATTGTCAGAGCTTTGTGATCTAAGCATCTTGAACTCTTCCTCTAATACCCATGGATCTTTGAATATTGCTTTGTTTGGCATTGACAATGGACCTCTTTTGAATGTAAGTCTAGATGGGACATCTTTTTACTTCTTCCTTGTGGTACTAATATGCTTTCCATATGTTCAAGTATTAATCAATGGTAGGATCTTGTGCTAACAAATCTATTGGATTCTTACGAAATGGTGTGAGTCATTTATGGAAAATCAATGACTTTTGGAGCTTCGAGGTTCCCTCTATATCTACTTTTCCTATGATCAATGATTGTTGTAGATCAAAAATAACAATAGTGCACACTCCTTTGCTCTGACAACTCATTCTCCTTTTAAAATTAGCACTTGCAATTATATTAAACTAATCAATGGTGTGTAAGGTTTTGCAAAGGTTTTGTGGCCTTGCTTCTTTCTAATCAGTGTTGGTCATTGATCAAATGGCATGAGCAACTTCAAAATTGTATCACCTCCCTTACTAGCCAACTTATCACCTATTGTAAGTCTTAAAATCAATGGTGCACATCGCTCCTACTCTTCTTCTTCTTCTTATTCTTCTTCTATTGATTTGCTTTTCACCAAGGCTTAGTTGCAAAATCTATCCAATACAAAAAATCCTCCTTGGTGTAGTGAATTTTCACTACACAAGGATACTTCTAAACTTATAGATATATCACCTAACATTTGAAACTTACTTCTTGCTTTAAAATTTGATATTTTTAACCACTACAGCACATGCCATTTTATATTTGCCTTGATGTATGTTAATTTGTTATGCAATATTATTTTGTGTAATTTAATTTATATACCCTTATAAGGTTATCAATCTAAAACTAGCCCTTTACTATAAAAGGTTATATTATAGTTTAATTATTGGCATTAGTTTCATGTGGATGTAATTTATTAAACACATTTTAATATTATGTGAATATTAGTATAATAAAAATTCATTACAGTGGGTAAATCCAACCTCCAAAAGGTAATTTTTATCAAGAGCACCTACCTAAAGCCAAGATGAAGAGGGCCAACATCTCTTCTACCTATGAAGCAATCAAATCTAGAAGACCATCCAAAGTGTATTCAAGGAGAAACAACCATCATCAACTGATCTTGAGCCTAAAGCTTCTTTCACCATTAGCCTATGAGCCTCATGCCAACAATTAGATAGGGATCAAGAAATAGCCCAATAGCCTTTTTTATAGTGACTAAAGTAGGTCCCTATAGTAATTGGAACCCTTGAGCCATTCTAGTAATGATTAAAGGAGAACCACTTGAAGCGAGACCTTGCTTTAACTAGTGTTCATGGTATTTTATATCCTTTGGAGAATAGAGACCCTAAATTCAATTCCTTTCTATGACCAATGAGGTCCCTTAGTCCCAAATGTTATTCCAAATTGATGCCATCGATGAATCCTAAGGACTAAGACCCTTCCCTTGGCCAAGTGGAGGCAATATTTGAAGGGGCCAAATGTAGGGATGATAAGAAAATATTTTCCCTTCTCCTAAGAAAAGCTTGATACACTGAGGTCAAGAAACCTAGGAAAAGCTTGATACACTGAGGTCAAGAAAGGGTAAGATAGCTTAATAGGCTTCCAACTATGATGCTCTTCCTAAACCTTTAGGATTTATGTCCCCAAGGGACCCCTCATCATACATGGTGGAAGAGGAGTCCTTGAAAGTAGAGTAGCTTAGAAGGTGGTAAACATCATCTTTAGAGGGTGCATTGAAGGATACCTTCACCAAAGAAACTTTCTAAGAGCATGGATGAGCCAATATTTGAACACCAAAACTAATGGACCAACCCAAAGCGATCAGATGCACAGGAAGGAATGATGATCCATTTTGTTCATAGGACCAAATAATTGGATGTAGTTCCCCAAGCAACAGCTAAAACATTAAAATGGTGACAAGGAGTACAATCCAAGGGGCAATACATAATCCAAGGCATTAATAATGAATAATCTCAAAAGTATAAACAAAAAAAAATTTCAACTAGCTACGGATCTCTAGAGCTTCTAGAGCATTCACCATTGATGTCAACTAGCCTAGGCAATTTTTGAATTTAAATTTTGAAATCTTGCATGGATTTTGGGGGGAAATTTTTTCCACTTTTTATAAATAGC
Organism: Wollemia nobilis; assembly: GCA_028583015.1. Classification (NCBI taxonomy): domain Eukaryota; kingdom Viridiplantae; phylum Streptophyta; class Pinopsida; order Araucariales; family Araucariaceae; genus Wollemia; species Wollemia nobilis. The sequence continues at coordinate 8,330,343 of JAQPPZ010001028.1, forward strand.
TCTCTTATTCTCATTGTAAATCATTAGGATCCCTCCATTCTCCTAAGCGGTGCTTTCCTTCATTCTCCCATATGTATCATCTTGGTTTGAGCCTTGCATAGCTGAACAAGAATTTTTGAACCTCTTCTCTCTACATGTATGTAACCCAAAGTTCACATGAGTAAGAATTTGTGACTACTTGTGAGATCCTTGTCTTGGTTCTAATGTGGGTGTACTATTTTGCTACATATTTTTAGGGGGACCTATGTTCCTTGTTCACTGTCAACCATTGCACATGTGTTCACTTCAACCCATGAGGCACAAGGGTATCTTATTATATTTTTGGTGCATCACCACCCATAGGATAGGCTAGATAGGTTTTGTTTCCCATATTTTATTATCTTGTGTTTTTCTACTTTTATTTCCTTTCTATTATTTATGTTTCATGTTGTTTCCTGCTTTTTCTTTACCATTTTTCCCTTTATTTCCCCTTTTTCCTAGAATTCAAAGACCCAATAGAGTAGGACTATAGTATAGAGGGAGAAAAATACGAGCATCGAATATCACATCCAAAGCAAGAAGCCAACCTTAGGTAAAAACCCTAGAGGTTGTCTAATGGAACCACATCCCATGCTCCCCAAACTTCTCAGGACTAGAACCTCCCACATGAGGCACAAGGTATTGGATGCACCCATTTGACAAAGGAAAAAATCCAAAAACCACAACCATAGGGAGAGCAAGGGGACACTTCTAGCCCCCAATAGGTTAGTCTGGCATTCCTGATGGGACACAAACTATAAAATCTATCTCTTGATCAAAAATCTAGATCATCATTTTAATGAATACCATGGTCATTAGCTTGTTGAAGCACTCTTTAAATTCACCTGATGACTCCACTACTAAAGAAGACCCCAATCGTAACCTTTGTCTAGCTAGCAATATCTTCCACCTAGTGACTCTACTACGAAAGGACCCAAAGATACCACCAAGAAGAGTGTAAGATCAAGGTTGTGTTGAAAGCCTTGATCCATTTGCTTCTAGAAGCATAAAATATATTCATCTAGTGACTCTATTGGGCTCAAACTATTAAGATCGATGACAAATCCTAAAAATTAAGGCTCTAGTAGAAGCATCCTTTCCACCATCCCATCAAAGCAAATATGAAGGGATAAATCAAGGTATGGCTATAAATATTCCCACGTGGAGGAGTTAGAGACCTTTGATTATCCTAATCCCACCCCAAACATGGGATTCGATTCTCATTTTGGCTTTTGATTCTCTATCAAAGTTCACCAGAGAAGATTCCACCACCTCATTGGAGCACTTGTACATGGTAATACATTACATTGTGCACAACATGATGGTTCAAGTTGTAGCTCTCACACTTCTAGTGGCATATTTAAAGGGGAAAGAATGGGAGTGGTATGCCTTCCTACCCACACATTTAGTAAGATATTAGGAACAATTGACCACCTATTTGATGGACTATTTTTAAGGAGGATGGAGCCTTGCTATTGGATTACTTGATCAACATCAAGCGATCTCTCAACAAGGTAATGGATAACTTGAATATCTGATTCCATAAAACCTAACAAAGGATCCTGAACAAGATTAAATCTTCCCTAGGTATGGAACTCACATTTTCTCATAGGGCTTTACATCCAAAAATTGCCATAATGATCAAAGCCTGGGAAGAAAATTTATTTTCAATTATCTATTATATCACTCTTGAAGTAGAAAATTATCTTATATTTATAGTTAGATTTTCTTCAAAGCCCCCAAAACCCTTGTCTCCTCTAAATCTAGTCTAGTTCCCTTCCTATCCTATCTCAAAGATAAATTCCTCCCATTTTTTACCAATGGAAGTTTCCTCCCAATAAGACCCAGTGATAGACCACTATCCAGTTCCAAAAGCTCACTCTAGATAACAATTTTTGGAGGAAAAATAAAAGGAAGAGTCATCAAACCAGAAGCAACTAGAAATCTAAGAAGGAACCAAAACTAAACTTGATAAAGGTTCCTGGGGAAGTAGGTCAATCAGATTTGAGAAGGTATGGGCTACCACAAAAGCACTATAAAGGCAACCGTTAGAGCTACTAAGTGATACTGACACTAGTAATCAAACTTTCCCAAAAATCCTTGAGCCATAACTACAATCCACAATGAGGGGAAAGTCAATAGAAAGAAGGGGTGGGCATAGAAGAGCTTGTATGAGTAGGAGCAAGACCTTTTTGTTCAACCTTAATGTATGAAGGAAATTTGGTCCATATCTCCTCCTTGCCTATAGTGGTGGCTCAGGCATTAGGTTTTGCCTAATGGATAGCCAGGGAAAAAGCAAAACAAGTGGATAAAGATCCCAACCTGGTAATAGACCTACCACAACTATACCACTATAGCTCTCCTGGGAAGTGTCCATAACTAGAAATCCACAAATCTAAGCAAGATTTGGAGGATGAATGGGCTAAAGATAAAGCATAAGTACCCCTCCAAAAAACCACACACAACAAATACAAGGGGGATCCCACTAAGGTTTCGATGAAAAAATGGGTCCCAACTTGACTAGTGGAGACACTCAATCCATAAGAAAAAATTATACAACATGGAAGTCTTAGAGGCTAATTTGGTAATAGTTTTCAACTAGACTGGAATGGGATGAATGCATGGTTCTAGGGAAGAACCAGCAGCCCAACAAGCCTTTGTACATATAATATATAAATTCTTTTATGTAATTTTGTAGGCCTACCAAATCGATGTAGGGTACAAGTGAATCCAGACCCACAATAGGGGAATTTAAGCTGCACGAGCTCGAAAGACCAAGTTGTTGAGATCAGGGCATGTCTAGAAGCCACTCAAATATTAGTAGAGCCTCCTTTTGAATAGTTGAAGGACAACCACAACCTCAAGTAGAAGGAATTTTGGAAGATGGTGACATCCCCAAATCCTAGGTACAAGGGAATTAATCTTTGTGTAACCATCTATCCTCAATCGATCAACAATATGGGAGTGAACCTTGGGATCCATCCCAACAATGTAACCTATAAATAAGGTGCATTCCATCATAGAATCTACATGGTCCTGAACAAAGTGGTAATTAACATCTTCTCTCTTTGATCATATGCCACTGGTACAAAAGCCTTAGGATTTACCATGATCAGACTTCATGCCCATTGTACAAGGCACCTTCCTCTAGGTTCCTTAACTTTTCTAGCAGGAGTTCCCCTATGATTCACTAAAACTATAGTGAAGATTCACTATAGTGGTAAAATCCTACCTTCAAAAGGAAATTTTGATCAAGAGTGCCTACCCGAAGCCAAAATGAGGGCCAACACCTCTACTACCTATGAAGCAGTTGAATCCAAAAGACCATCCAAAGTGTAGCCAAGAATAAACAACTGTCATTGACTATTCTTGAGCCTAAAGCTTCCTTCACCATGAGCCTCATGTCAACCACTAGAGAGGGACTAGGTAATAACCCAATAGCCTTTTTAATGGTGGCTAAATAATGTCTTAATAGTGCATATAACTCCCAAGCCATCCCAATGATAGCAAAAAGGGAACTACTTGAAGCAATACCTTGCTTTAACTGGTGTTCATGGCATTTTCTCTCCTCTAGATAATAGAGACCCTAATCCATTTTCTCCCCAAGACCAAGGAGGTCTCATAGTCCTAGGTGTCATTTCAAATTGATGCCACTAATAAATTTTGAGGACTAAGACTCTTCCCTTAGCCAAGAGGAGGTAGCATTCGAAGGATCCAAATGGATGAATTGCAAGACAAACATTTCCCTTCTTCTAGGGAAAACTTAAGACACTAAGGTTAGGGAAGGGTAAGGAAATTTGAGAGGCTTCTAGTTGTGATTCTCATCCTGAATCTTTGAGCTTGATGTCCTCCCAAGGGCCCTCTCATGATATGTGGTGGAAGAGGAGTCCCTAAAAGTAGAGCAACTCAAAAGGTGGTAACCATCATCTCTAAAGGGTGCATTGAAGGACATATTCACCAAAGAAACTTGTCAAGAGTGTGGATGAGCCAAGTCTTGAACATCAATACCACTAGACCAGCCTAAAGTGATTGAACATAAGGGAAGGGATGATGATTTGGTCCAGTCCTAGTACCCCATAACTAGACGTAGTTCCCCAGATGACAGCTAGAACATCAAAGTGATGATAGGGAGGATGGCCTAAGGGGCAACACACAACCCAATGCATTAATGAGAAATAATCTTAGAGGTATAATCAAGGAGATTTTTTTCTAGGTATAGACCTCTAGAGCTTCTAGAGAATTCATCATTGATGTCGATTAGCCTGGGAAAATTTTTAATTCAAATTTTGAAATCTTGCATGGATTTTGGGGTGAATTTGTCCCCACTTCTTATAAATATCTCTCTTCTTCTTATTGTAAAGCATTACTAGCCCTCCATTCTTCTAAGGGGTACTTTCCTTCATTCTCCCCTATGTCCCAACTTGGCTCAAGCCTTGCATAGTTGTCCAAGGAGTTTTTGAACCTCTTATCTCTACATGTATGTAATCCAGAGTTCACACTAATAAGAATTTGTGACAAATGAAATCCTTTTCTTGGTTTTTGTGTGGGTGTTCTATTTTACTACATATTTTTTAGGGGACTTATGCTCCTCATGCACTATCGACCATTGTGTATGTTTTCACTTAAACCCACCAAGGTGCAAGGGAGTCTTATTAGATCTTTGACACATTGCCATCCATAGGATACGCTACATAGGTTTTGTTTCTCATATTTTATTTTTCCATATTTTCTTGCTTTCATTTCCTTTCTACAATTTACATTTCTTATCATTTCTTGTTTTCCTTTTATCATTTTACCCTTTATTTCCCCTTTTTCTTAGAATTCAAATATCCGATAGAGTGGGACTAAAGTAGGAAGGGAGAAAAATATGAGCATCAAAGATCGCATCCAAAGCAAGGATCTGACCTTGGGTAAAAAAACCTTGTAATTTAATTGGTGGAGCTGCATCCCATGCTCCCCCAGACTTTCCAAGACTAACATCCTCCACATGAGGCATAGGGCACTAGATGCACCCAGTCGACATAGGTGAAAGAGCCAAAAAATCGTAACTACGAGAGGTTATTGTTGGAAATTTTGAGTAATTATGTTGTCATTGATGTCAAGTGTTTGGTGCAAGGTAAATTTCATTTTGGTACAAGTAAATTGGCAAAAGGAATGGTTATAATATTTTATATTAATACCAAAGAGGTTTATTTAAAGGTTAAAGACAAAATTTTACACCCATGGTTTTAAAGAGAAAAGAGAAGATATTATAATATTTTAATATTATAATAATTAAGCAAAGATAAATCTTTTTATAAGGTATGCTCTGAAATTTAATTAAATGTTGGATATAGTTGATATTTGGTAGAGGTGATTTGGAATATAGTTTAGAACATAGGAGGTATAAGGAGAAATAAACTTTTGCATTATATTTAGAAGGTTTTGATGTTATTTAATTTATATACAAAGATTGGAGTGATAATTTCGTAAATGATTTATTTGTAATTGTAATTATTTGTTCTTGGACATTAAAGTGGAGTGAAAATTGTTTTGATAGAGTGGAGATAAAAGGTGTAAAAGGTATTTTATTTGATTGTAACTCTTGCTTTATAAAAGGAAAATTGTTGAGAGAGTTTTGTGATTTTTAATGTATTGTCCTTGAGAACTAAAAAGGAGTCCTAGAACATTATTTTCAAAATTCATTGAACATCTTTTTGATGAAAAATTCATGTGGATATTTTGAGATAGAATCTTGCTATCTAACCCTTGAAGTTGAGAAAAAAGGATTGGTTGTTTGTGAGATAGGCTTTGAATACATATCTCCATAATAGCAAGCAAAGAGGTATGGGCATATCACTCTTTATTTTAAAGTGTTGATTGAAGTGAATGTTTTAAATCACAAGGTGGAATGAAAAGGATTGTTTGATAAGCATTGTTGGAAATATTTGAGTGAGATTGTGTGCTTCATTGTTGAATGTTTTGGAAACATTTGGGATAGAATTTGAGAATAATTTATGCTTCCATTATTGAAAGGGTTTGAGACATCTTGAGATAGAGAGTGTGAACTACTTGTGTTAGGTTTTGTGAGCAAGTTGTGCTTCATTGGTTGAATAATTGTGTGGATATTTTGAGCATTGGTTTGAGAGATATTGATTGAAAGTATGGGAGTAATAGATCAGTTTTGTGAAACAATTTATACATTGTTCTGAATTGATTTGAGAGAGATTTTGCAAGTGATTGAGATTAATTGGTTGAGTACAAACTTTGTGAGTGTGAAACATATTGAGGTTTTGATAGAGCTTATAATTATCTATATGTTCCTGAGGTTAAACAATATTTCGAGTAGAATTTATTTGTGTAAAGAGAGTTTTCTGAAAGAGATTTAATTTGTGTTTAGTATGCAATATTTAGAGTTATTTGTGCAGGTTTTGTGAATAAAGTTGAGAAAGTCTTTGTGAAGGCTTGAGGATAGATTTGAGCAAGTCTTTGAGAAGGCTTGAGAGTATATTTTAGCAAGTCTTTGAGAAGGCTTGAAGATATATTTGACTAAGTATTTGAGAAGGCTTGAGGATATATTTGAGCAAGTCTTTGTAAAGGCTTGAGGATAGATTTGAGCAAGTCTTTGTGAAGGCTTGAGGACAAATTTGAGAAAGTTTTTGAGAAGGCTTGAGGATAGATTTGAGCAAGTCTTTGTGAAGACTTGAAGGAATATTTGAGAAAGTCTTGTGAAGACTTGAAACAGCATTGAGAGTAGGTTTGATTGTTGATTTTTTCAAGCTTTGTGTTAAGGCTTTGGGTAGAATTGAGACAGATTTTGGTGCAAATTTGTTGAGTAGAGATAGAGCAGATTTCTACTAGACTTGAGGTAGAGTTGAGAGCAGGTTTTAGAGGTAACATAGCAAAGAGGATAGCAGTATCCAGTGGATAGAGATCCATAAGCTAATGCAGTGGGGATAGAGGCCTCCTATGGAGAGATATCCATAAGCCAGAGTAGTGGGGGTGGAAGTCTTCTAGAATATCACCAACTAGAGTAGATGGGATAGAGTTCTCCTGTGGATAGAGATACACAAACCAGAGCAAGGGGAAAGAGTTATCCTATGGAGAGTGATTTATGAACTAGTTGGTAAGATAGAGTTCTTCTATGGAGAGAGATCCACAAACCAGTTGAGGAGATAGATTTCTCCTAGATCAAGTTCCATGAACTAGAGAAAAGGAGAAAGAGTTCTCCTATGGAGAGAGATCCACAAATTAGATCATATAGGATTGGTGTCTCCTTTGGATAGAGGTGCATAAATATTTTAATAGGAAATTTATTCCCAAGAAGATTTGTTGAGAAAATTTAGAAGAAATATTTTCTCCGTGGAGTAGCCCACATTGGGTGAACCATGTTAAATTGATGTCTCTCTTGTGTGTGATGATTTGTGCATTGATTTTATTATTGCTATTGATATTTCCATTGATAATATTGGATAATATTATTTGGGAAAGAAAAGTAAAAGTTGATCTTATACTGTTCACCCTCCATCTCAGTATAAGCATGTGTTCTTCAATTGGTATCATAGTGAGTTCCTTCGAAAGAGTCTAACAACTTGAAGGAAGAGTGTACAGGAACACAGATGGCATCACTGAGTGGAACTTTAGCAAATAAGGCACCATTGTTTTATGGGAACAATTATACTTTATGGAGCATAAGAATGAATACTTACTTGATGGCACAAGGATATGAGACATGGCAAGCATTTGAGGATGGATTCACATCTACAACTAATCCTCCCATAGATAAATATGGTAAGCTCTTGCATGTGAATAATGCCAAGGCTATGAATTTAATTATAAGTGTTTTGCATGAATTAGAGTTTGTAAAAGTTGTACATTGCAAATCAGAAAAATATATTTGGGAAAAACTAAAGCAAACATATGATGGAGATAAAAATGTCAAGATGGAAAAATTGCAAAATCACAAGAAAATATTTTAAGACTTGAAGATGAAATATGAGGAATACATTGTTATATACTTACTTAATTTGGATGAGGTTTTTAACACCATGTGAGGACTTGGATTTAAAATTGAAGACTTCAATGTGGCTCAAAAATTTTTAAGGTCACTTCTTATGAGGTATGATGGAAAGGTTTCAGCCATAGAAGAAATGAGAGATATTGAAAATTTGACTATGGATGAGTTACATGGAACTCTCACAACTTATGAGATGATAATAGTAAAGTATCATATCCCCAAGAAAGAAACAACCTTCAAAGTAGTAAAGAAGACAAAATATAAGAAACCAGAATCAAGTGATGTGTCAAGCAGTGATGAAGAAGCTAACTATGGCAGAAGAAACAAGGACTCAAGAAAGCAAAAAGGTATGAAAATAGTAAAATGTTTCAATTGTGGTAATTATGGTCACTATGCATCTAACTATCCAGAAGATGGAAGTAGTAGCAGTGAAGAGAAATAGGATCATAAGAAAAAGGAAGCAGGAAAATCCAAGTTTGAAAAGAAAAACATGTATGGAAAAAGCAAGCATGAAAAGAGGTTTTTTTAAAGGAATAAGAAGAGCTTCTATGTTGATAATGGAAGCAAGGTTTCAAGTGATAGTGATGAAAGACCCTCAAATAGTGAAGAAAAATAAATTCTATTTTTGGCAATTGAAGAGGAAGAAAATGCTCATGTTGAAGATAAATCTAAAAAAGGTATGAAAATGCTCTTGAAGACCAAGAAGTAGAGGAAGACTCAAAAAATGAAGAGGAAGGTGTAGTAGATCTAGAAGTAGAACATATTGCTACTCTCAAATAATTGAAAAAGGTTAGAAAGCATAATTCAAAATTCAAGGCTCAAGTTCAAGAATGTGATGAAGAAAAAGGAAAACTTATACAATATCTAACAAACTCAATAGCTAAGACAAGGAGATTTAAAGAAAAGCTAGAGGTAAAAGTCTTAGAATGTGAAAGATTAGAACATGATGTAGTTTCACTAAGGAAGGAAGTGAAAGATTCTAAGGACAAGCTACATAGGTTTGGTAAAAGTTCAAAGACTTTTGATAAGATTATCAATGCACAAAGACCTTCATCTATCAAAATGGGACTTGGTTTTGAAGAAGGACAAGGGCAACAAGAAGAAGGGTCAAGTTCAAGCTCAAAATAGGAAGAAAGTTTAGAAGAAGAAAGTCAAGAAGAAATTGATAGTAGAAGCTTCACCAAGGAAAGAAACAATGCACAAAAAAGAAACAGGGATCATCACAGAGAAGAAAGGACTAAGAGACCAGTAGGTTCAAGGCAATATGTATTCAAATGACATTGTTTTTTATGTACCAAGTTTGGTCACAAGGCTATGCATTGCGGGACTCATGGGAAGGAGGAGTATGGTATTACTAATAGGAAATTCAAATATGGACATCTCTATCAAGGGTATTGCTACTCTTGTAATTGATTTGGTCATAAAGCGATTCACTGCAGGGTTCATGATATAAATAGGTATGGCTTCACCAGGAGGAACTTCAAGATATTTGCACCTTCTAGGAACCACAACATTAACTATTATAAGTGTAATAATGTTTGGCATAAGCCCAAGTGGTGCAGAACAGAGTTTCCATAGCTTCCAGATACAAGCAATAATAGGGACACTCAAAAGGATCAAAAGGGTATGTTGAGAAAGAATATTGACAAAGGAAAAGAGCATTGTATTCTGGGAGTAGAAATACTCCCACCCCAAAATTAACCACCTCAAGGAAAGGATGTGGGGAGGGTGCTGAGCTAAGAGTCTTATCTTTAGCCCCAAAGGAGTCTCTTTGACATTGATGTCAAAGGGGGAGATATTTGAGTAAGGGGGAGAGCATTCAATTAGGGGGAGTAGTTTCTCAAGGGGAGCAGAATTGGAAAAAGGAAAAAGGAATGTTTAAAAAGAAGGGTTTCCATAAATGACAAAGGGGGAGATTGTTGGGAATTTTGACTAATTATGTTATCATTGATGTCAAGTGTTTGGTGCAAGGTAAAGTTCATTTTGGTACAAGTAAATTGGTAAAAGGAATGGTTATAACATTTTATATTATAAGCCAAAGAGGTTGGTTAAAATGTTGAAGACAAAAGTTTACACCCATGGTTTTAAAGAGAAAAGAGAAGATATTATAATATTTTAATATTATAATAATTAAGCCAAAAGGGCTTATTAAAAGGAAAATAAAAAGTTGACAAAGGATCCCATGCAAAAGTATTATTTAATACTAAAGTTAAATAATATAATATTTAACCCAAAGTTAAATATTAAGTTAAAAATTAAATTTAATTTAAAATTGGCAAAGGGCATCAAAATTTAAATTTAAAATGGAGGCAATTAAGGTTTTCATTGACATCATGAAAATACCTTGAAAGCATATAAAAGTGAGAAGCAAAAATTATTTTGAATTGAATCAAAAGTTAATGCGCATGAGAAAAATGATCATGGAGCATAGTGAAACGTGTTGAAAATCCATTCGTTGAGCAAGTGATAGGAGATAAGGACAAGGCAACAGACCTCTTGGTTCAGCAAGGACTGGTAGCCCAAGTAGTATGTGGGTCCTGCATAAGTTGTTGGCAGAGGAAAGGTTTGGGGTTGTTGGCAATTTGAGTTATTTTGTGTTGTCATTGATGTCACATGGATCACATTGAGTTTTGGTGGCAAAAGCACTTCATAAATAATCATTTATGATACTTTGGAGAGCAAGGTTATATACAGGGTTTTGTGGCACAAAAGGCATATAATATTTAATTTTTTAAATATTATATTAATGGTTTTTATTAAAACCAATGGTAAAGGTTTTTATTAAAACCAACGGCAAGGGTTTTTATTAAAACCGACGAAAAGGTTTTTTTTATTAAAACCAACGAAAAGGGTTTTCATTAAAACCATTGGAAAGGGTTTTTCATTAAAACCACTATGCTAAGACTTCTCCAAATTATGATGGATGAAAAGGTTTTCCAATAAAACCTAGGTGCAAAAATTTTCATGACAAAATTCAAAAGAATGAAGGAGATATCCCAATTCAAAGTTAAAAGGTGAATTATTAAATTTTTATTTAATAATTCTAAGGTCTAAGGTTGTATTATATTATCCGTCGACGTGCAAAGGTTGGGGAGATAAATAAATATTCGCCAACGTCATTCGAAGGCATGGAGGTGCATATAAATAAAAGGTAAAAACCTTTGTTTATTTATGACTATACATAGCGCATGAGAGAGAGTTGTCGAAAGGGGAGCAACGAAGAAATAAGGATAAATAACTTTTGATTTGAGAGTAAGGTCAAGTAAACAACACGGGAAAGTGACGTCACAAAGGAACCTATAGCATAGTTGGTAGTGCACAAACTTTGCACAAGGCAGGTTCATTGTTCGAATCCCTCCAAGGGTAAAGTGTTTTGCTAAGAAAGTAAAATTGAGTTTTAGATTTGAGCACAGGTTAAAGTTGGGTGTTTGGGATTAAAATCCCAATGTGGGTTATCGCCCACGTGGTAAGCGCTTCACAGCGCTAAGCGAGAGGAACAAATTTTGACTCCTACGAAGGTGTGAAGGCACATTAATTTTGGCAAGGCATTTTGGCAAAGATGATTTCGAAGGTTACGAAGGCAGCAAATTTCATATAAATGTATTTATCTCCAATGCATGGTAATATTTGTTACTACCAAAGTTTTGGTGCATTGAAAATCATTTCTTTTATAACTAGGAAGGCATAAGGTATTTAGTGAAAATAAATGATTGTTGTATGTGCTTAAGGAATTATAAGGTATGAAGTTAAATATTTGTGATTGTTGTATATGGAGTTATAAGATGTGGAATTAAAAATAAAACCTAGGTGCAAAAAGTTTCATGACAAAATTCAAAAGAATGAAGGAGATATCCCAATTCAAAGTTAAAAGGTGAATTATTAAATTTTTATTTAATAATTCTAAGGTCTAAGGTTGTATTATATTATCCGCCGATGTGCAAAGGTTGGGGAGATAAATAAATATTTGTCGACGTCATTCAAAGGCATGGAGGTGCATATAAATAAAACGTAAAAACCTTTGTTTATTTAGACATAGCGCATGAGAGAGAGTCATTGAAATGGGAGCAGCGAAGAAAGAAGGATAAATAACTTTTGATTTGAGAGCAAGGTCAAGTAAATAGCACAGGAAAGTGATGTCACGTAGGAACCTATAGCGCAGTTGGTAGCACATGAACTTTGCACAAGGTACGTTCGTTGTTCGAATTCCACCAAGGGCAAAGTGTTTTGCTAAGAAAGTAAAATCAAGTTTTAGATTTTAGCACACGTTAAAGTTGGGTGTTTGGGATTAAAATCCCAACGTTGGCTACCACCCATGTGGTAAGCGCTTCATAGCGCTAAGCAAGAGAAATGGAGTTCGAATCCCGCGAAGGTGTGAAGGCGCATTAATTTTGGCAAGGCATTTTGGAAAAGATGATTTCGAAGGTTACGAAGGCAATGAATTTCATATAAAGGTATTTATCTCCAGTGCATGGTAATATTTGTTATTACCAAATTTTTTGTGCATTGAAAATCATTTATATTATAACTAGGGAGTCATAAGGTATTTAGTGAAAATAAATGATTGTTGTATGTGGTTAGGGAGTTATAAGTTGTGAAGTTAAATATTTGTGATTGTTGTATGTGGAGTTATAAGGTGTGGAATTAAAAATAAAAGCATAGGTGCTTGTTGTATATGTTAATGAAATTAGGGAGTCATAAGGTTGAAAAGTGTTGAACTTGTTATATGTCCTAGTGCATGATTTAATTATGAAATTAAACTAGGAACTTGAGACCTAGTTAATTGCTACCTTGAGTTAGAATACATGCACATGAGTTAGAGTTTGAAGTTGAAGACAAATTGCTTGATTATGTGCCTTGGCTATTGAGAGGAAGTGGATGGATTAGAAAATCAATTTTATGGATAAAATTGATGCTTGAGTTTCATGATTGCTTTAGTGGAGTTCATTGAGAGTATTGCCATTATTGAGGAGATCTTTGTTATTGCCTTGAGAAGCATATTGTTGGTTACTTGTTGAGTACATTGCCATTAGTTGATACCATTGATGAGATCATTTGCTAGTCACTTATGGATACATTTTTCTTTCATTTTGAGGAGATCATTGTTGGCTATTTGAGAGCTCTTTGCTTGAGGGAGTTGTGCTTGTTTCTTGAGAGCTTATTGACATTACATGAGAAACATATTATTGAGAACCTATTGCTATCACTTGTGGAGATTGTCCTTGGTTGGTTGAAGTCCTCATTGTTATTGCTTGGAGAGGTTTTCATTAGAGAGCTCATTTGTCATACATTTGAGAGTACATTGTTGAGCATTGTTGTTATCCATTTGAGAGTACATTGTTGAGCATTGTTGTTATCCATTTGAGAGTACATTATTGAGCATTGTTGTCATCCATTTGAGAGTACATTGTTGAGCATTGTTGTCATCCATTTGAGAGATCATTTGTCATACATTTTTTAGATCATTGTGGATCATTGTTGTCATCCATTGAAGAGTACATTTGCCATTCATTGTTGAGCACATTGTTGAGTATTGTCATCATTCATTTATTATCCATTGTTGAGTTCATCATTGAGCCTTGCCTTCGTTGATTTGTGGTTGAGATTTGAGTGCTACTTGAGAGTCATTGGTTGAGCCTTTGGGAAGGCTTTTGGGATAAAATTTTTGGACAAATTTGAGACAACTTTTGTGCATGATTGGTTGAGCCTTTGAGAAGGCTTTTGGGACAAAATTTCAAAACAAATTTGGGACAGTATTTGAGCAGGATTATTTGAGCCTTTTGTGAAGGCTTTGAGGATATATTTGGGACGGTATTTGAGCAAGATTGTTTGAGCCTTTTGTGAAGGCTTTGAGAACATATTTGGGATAGCATTTGAGCAGGATTGTTTGAGCCTTTTATGAAGGCTTTGAGGATAGATTTGGGACAACATTTGAGAAATATTGTTTGAGCCTTGTGAGAAGGCATTGAGGCAAATTTATGAGCAATAAAAGAGACAAGACAAAAACAAAAAACACATCAACACTAGTTGCCTAGTTGAGCAGATTAGTGGATAGCCTAGCTGAGCAGATCAAAGGATAGCCTAGCTAAGCAGATCAGTGGAGAGCCTAGTTGAGCATATCAGTGGATAGCCTAGTTGAGCAGATCAATGGATAGCCTAGTTGAGCAGATCAGTGGAGAGCCTAGCTAAGCAGATCAGTGGAGCCCACCTAAGCATATCAGGATAGCCTAGCTTTGATCAGATCAAAGTAATCATTTGTATTGGGATAAGGATCCCTATTTCTTTGTAAAATATTATAAGGATAATATCTTGTGGACTACCCCACATTGGGGGAACCACGTTAAATCTTGTGTCTCAATTATGTGTGATGATTTGTGCACTTGCTTACTATTGTTATCTATGTTATTAATGCACATTGCTATATTTGGTTATTTCAATTGAGGACACTAATTGATATTGGTTTGGAAAGAAAGTAAAAAGTGGGCGTTATACTATTCACCCCCCTCTTAGTATAAGCTTGTGTTCTTTAGGGTTTTGATTATCCCTAGCACCATTTGAAGTGTTTTGTTGCAGTTTTCATCAGAGATGGCAAGGATATAAAATGTGGGCACCAAGGGTTAGTTGTCAATTGTTAGAGTAATATTCCATTCTTTGGGATATTTACCCTTTTACTCCACTAGGTAAAATAGTAGTATACTGCATTATACTAGCTAGATTATTACATTTACTTTTTACCACTTACCATGTAGATATTTACTATTTCAAATATCTAATGGTAGCTTATGGTTAGTCCTAAATATCCTAGGGTAACTATTCTAGTTTATCGCTCCATATTTTGAGCGTGTTAGTTAGCATAGGAATAGCCTAATTTGGTTATATTCTATTTTGTATCCTATATAAACACTTAGCTTCCTAAAGCTAAAGTTAATGAATAATATATTGGACTCACCTTTTGTTCATAATTGGTATCAGAGCCGATGGTAGCGCATGGATCTCGAAGTGGCCTGTAGGAGCTGACCCACAATTGAACTAGCACAGTTCCTAAGATGTTGTCCCACCTGGTATGATTCTTGAGGCGTTGTCCCAGATGTGCACGGATCTTGAGTTACAGCCCATAGAAGCTCGAAGCCGAAGAAGCAAACAATAGAGGCATGAATCCCAAGGAGCGGGATCTACTAACGTGGTAGTACTAGATCGTGGCCCAAGGAGCAATCTGCATAATTCCCAAGGAGCAAGATCTATTGATGTGGTGACACTGGCCCGTGGCTCAAGGAGTGATATGCATAATTCCTGAGGTGAGCTGACATGGCACTAGCCCGCGGTGCGATCTACATGATTCCTGAGGTTGACTGATGGTAGACATATGGCTTGGTGAAGTGGAAGTTTGTTTGACTCGAACATGACATGCCATTCCCTGATTTGCTAGTTTGGATGATAAAATTAACTCCAATGTTGATCGATTGTCTGTAGGCAATCAATATTAATAAGGCGGCAATTTTTTTTAAACAAGAAAAAAGCACCCGTCTGGTGCATGTGGGACAAAAGAGTCCCACTTTATTTTTTTTCTTTTGCCACCTGGCACGGATGAAAATAAAAGGGAATTCATTTCCCTTATTGCTCTTCTGATTCCCTAGGTCGTTTGGTCGAGCACCCGACTCTAGGGCGCTGCCAAGCTAAGGAGCGAGGGATCGATCCCTTGCGGGATCAATTTTTTTTAACGCCTTATGGCAGGCGTGCCTTCAAAGTGAAGGTCTTCACCTTCACTTCCCGTCCGACGGGTTAGACAGACTGGAAATACCGCAAGTCAAACGACGGACTCCCGCGAGGTCGCAAGATCGATCCCCCACGGGGTCGTCGAAGCAAATTTAAACACGAAAAAATTTGCAAGGTATAATTTTTTTTTTTGTAAGTTTTTTTTATTTAATCATTTTTTTTAATAATTTAATTATAATTTGTTTAAAAATCAATTTTTTTTAGATTAAATTGATTCTATACAAATTAAATTTTATTATTGATTAGATTATGATTAAATTAATGAGAAGCTTACATTAAAATACAAAATTGAAAAGGGCTATTCTTTAAAGCAACTAAATCATTAGGTGTTTTTCCTTGTTTTCTTCTTGAAAAAGGGGATAAATAGACAGGAAAATAAAACACTAACCTATTGCATTTTTTTTGAGAGTTTTTTATTGTCAAAACTTTGCTCCCATTTTTTCTTCTAATAATTTGATTAGAGAGCAAAAGTTAAAAATCTCATGAAGAATAAGCCCTGGATCAAGAAAGCTCTTCATCGTCTAAGATTCATTCGAAGAAGAAACGAACTCCTTCGACAAACCACAAGATCCAATTTTCGACGGATGCTTAGACGACATAGTCAGAATTTGCCCAGATTCAATTTCTACACAAATCCTTAGAAGGGATTGGATCGTAGCTATGGTCCTATGTGGATCAGAGAACCATTTGATCCAGAAGCACCTCCCATCTTTGAATATAGAATACTAAATGGCACTTTGAACACCACATCATGTGTCGATTGGTTCTGGAAGCCTTTCAAACGCGGGTCATGTTTCGACTTGCCTTGGAAGGAGTGCTAGTTTTTTTAATTTTGCAAATCAAGGGGGGAAGACAAGAAATTGATCTTCTTTGCAAAATTGTAACACAAAAGTGAGGAGCACTTTAAAACAAAAACAAACTTGTTAAATTTTCAAAACAAAAAGAAAAGGTAATTGTTTCATGCCCCATTCTTTGCAAATTTGAAAAACAAGAGGAGATAAAATATATCAAGTTTTTTTGCACAACATAATTCCAAATATTGTTGCAAAAATTAAAAGGTGCATTTTCAATTTTACTCGACACCTTCATTGGCAAATTAGGTGCATTTTCGGTTGCATCCGACACCTAGGTGATAAGAATTTTGTGGGCATTCTTGTTTGATTATTGCATTATTTCTTTGTAATTATAAGTCATAGAATCAAGAACACTCCATAACCCAAAATTTCAGTAATAATTTGTGTAAATAATTGCACATATCTAAAGCCAACTACACTTGATATTCTCTCCTAAAAATAAAAACCCCTAATTTGCTCTTAATTGTTTAGCTTAATTTCCTCAAACAGATTATTTCTCTTCAAGAGGATTTTTAGGCAAGTGCCATTAAATATCACTTAAGAGTGAAAGAAAGATCATCTTAGTGCAAATTCTAGGACCTTCATCATGGCAACTATCAACAAATACTTAAATTATACATAATTTCTTAAAGGTCCTAACTATTCAGCATGGAAAACTAAGATGAAAGCCATCATGACTGTAGAGGAAATGTGGGATTTAGTTGATGGCACTGAATCAAGATCTGCATCAGCAGGAGTAGATTAAAAAGCATGGGACAAAAAGAAGAATCATTTTCTCATGTTGATACTCCTAGCAACTACTGATGAGATCCAGCCTCACATAAGTGAAGCTAAAACTAGTAAAGATGCATGGAATGCACTTTGTACCATTTTTGAAGGCAAAAATCAATCAACTATTCTAAACCTTCAAACACAACTTCATACACTCCATATGAATTCAGGTGAATCAGTAGAACTATTCCTCTACAGAGTGTCAGAACTGAAGTCTAAGCTCAATGCTTTAGGAGCTAAAGTAGAAGACACCCTTTTGACTTCAGTAATATTGAGGGCTCTTCCCGAATCCTATAAAATGTTGATTACATCCCTTAATGTATCACAAATATCAGTCACCTTTGTGGAGTTAGTCAATTTTCTTCAAACAGAGGAAGTAAATCAACTCCAAAGCGATGAAGTGTCAAACAATGCACTTTACTCAAACAATCAGGGTGATAAGAAGAAAGGAAACTTTCAAAAGGGAGGATCATCTTCAAAATGTAAGGGAAAGAAAAATCAAAAGAGGTTTTGCTCGCATTGTAAAAAGGATAACCATGACACCAATCGGTGTTGGTTTAAAAACAAGCAAAACAATAAAGGCAAAGGCACATCACAAAAGCAGGACAAAGGCAATATTGCTAGTGAAGTATCTAGTTCTGATTCTGATTTTGGTTTAGAAAAAGCACACGGAGTACTCTTGGCTAAGACAGTATTGTAGGGGAAAGAAAATTTATACCTTCAGCAAGCACCATTTCCTCTCTCTCTTTTTTTAGGCTTCATAAATAGCATAAGTTTTTGTTTGAAGTACTAGAAATAAAGGGGTTATTGTACCTCTTTTAGGCTTCATAAATAGCAAACTCTCATTGTTTGAAGTACTTGTAACAAAAGGAGGGAATTTTTTGGTGAAAAATTTGCCTAGGAGGCAATCTTTGTACAATCCTTCAAAAAGCTTCTTAAGTTGCACATATTTTGCAATTAAGGGGGATATTCATATCTTTTCTTCACAAATATTTTGTAAAAAGAGAATAATACTTATAAAGGGTGCATTTTCGGTAGCGACCGACACCTTAGTCAAACTTCTTTTAGAAATTTAATTACAACATATTTTGCAATAAGGGGGGAACTTATAAGGGTGCATTTTCGGCAGCGATCGACACCTTAGCTACCTTATCTTTTGAAAACTCATTTTGTAACTGAATGAACCTCGTATGAAGTGATCTACTCTACTACACCTAGCGATTGTAGTGGATGGTTACCCATGCAATTAGGTTGTATGAGAATATTACAATAATGCCATTCGTTGATGTGAATATAAAGTGAGGAATGACCCACTTTTTGCTTAGGAGCATCCAAAGCACTGTGATAAAGCAAGAACCAACAATTCAACATCTTTTACATTGTATTGGGATAGTTATATACATTACCCAAATAATGTAATAAGGGGGGATGTTAGAGTAATATTCCATTCTTTGGGATATTTACCCTTTTACTCCACTAGGTAAAATAGTAGTATACTGCATTATACTAGCTAGATTATTACATTTACTTTTTACCACTTACCATGTAGATATTTACTGTTTTAAATATCTAATGGTAGCTTATGGTTAGGCCTAAATATCCTAGGGTAACTATTCTAGTTTATCGCTCCATATTTTGAGCGCGTTAGTTAGCATAGGAATAGCCTAAATTGGTTATATTCTATTTTGTATCCTATATAAACACTTAGCTTCCTAAAGCTAAAGTTAATGAATAATATATTGGGCTCACCTTTTGTTCATCATAAACCGTTTGGCTAGCGCAAGCGGTCAAGCACTGTATTTGGAAGGTAGAGGTCGGATGGTTTATTCCCATCCATGATAGCAAAGATAAATCATTTTATAAGGTATGCTCTGAAATTTAATTAAATGTTAGCTATAGTTGATATTTGGTTGAGGTGATTTGGAATATAGTTTGGAACATAGGACGTATAAGGAGAAATAAACTTTTGCATTATATTTAGAAGGTTTTGATATTATTTAATTTATATGCAAATATTGGAGTGATAAGTTTTTAAATGGTTTATTTATAATTGTAATTCTTTGTTCTTGGACATTAAAGTGGAGTGAATTTTTTTTTGAGAGAGTGGAGATAAAAGGTGTAAAAGTTATTTTATTTTATTGTAACTCTATTGTTGAGAGAGTTTTGTGAGTTTTAATGTATTGACCTTGA
The DNA here is from genome assembly GCA_028583015.1 of Wollemia nobilis. Lineage (NCBI taxonomy): Eukaryota > Viridiplantae > Streptophyta > Pinopsida > Araucariales > Araucariaceae > Wollemia > Wollemia nobilis. The sequence goes on from JAQPPZ010001028.1 coordinate 8,349,942, forward strand.
GAACTAAAAAGGAGTCCTAGAACATTATTTTCAAAATTCATTAAGCATCTTGTTGAGGTAAAATTCATGTGGATATTTTGAGATAGAATCTTGTTATCTAACCCTTGAAGTGGAGCAAAAAGGATTGGTTTTTTGTGAGACAAGTTTTGAATACATATCTCCATAAGAGCAAGCAAAGAGGTATGGGCATATCATTCTTTATTTTAAAGTGTTGATTGAAGTGAATGTTTTGAAACATAAGGTGGAGTGAAAAGGATTGTTTGATAAGCATTTTTGGAAATATTTGAGTGATATTGTGTGCTTCATTGTTGAATGTTTTGGAAACATTTGGGATAGAATTTGAGAACAATTTATGCTTCCATTATTGAAAGGGTTTGAGACATCTTGAGATAGAGAGTGTGAACTACTTGTGTTAGGGTTTGTGAGCAAGTTGTGCTTCATTGGTTGAATAATTATGTGGAGATTTTGAGCATTGGTTTGAGATATATTGATTGAAAGTATGGGAGTAATATATTAGTTTTGTGAAACAATTTATACATTGTTCTGAATTGATTTGAGAGAGATTTTGCAAGTGATTGAGATTAATTGGTTGAGTATAAACTTTGTGAGTGTGAAACATATTGAGGTTTTGATAGAGCTTATCATTCTCTATATGTTCCTAAGGTTAAACAAGATTTTGAGTAGAATTTTTTTGTGTGAAGAGAGTTTTCTAAAAGAGATTTAAGTTGTGTTTTGTATGCAAGATATAGAGTTATTTGAGTAGGTATTGTAAACAAAGTTGAGCAAGTCTTTGTGAAGGCTTGAGGATAGATTTGAGTAAGTATTTGAGAAGGGTTGAAGATATATTTTAGCAAGTATTTGAGAAGGTTTGTGGATAGATTTTAGCAAGTCTTTGTGAAGTCTTGAGGACATATTTGAGAAAGTATTTATGAAGGCTTGAGGACAGATTTGAGCAAGTCGTTGAGAAGGCTTGAGGATATATTTGAGCAAGTCTTTATGAAGACTTGAAGGAAGATTTTAGCAAGTATTATGAAGACTGGAAACAACATTGAGAGCAGGTTTTATTGCTAATGTGTTCAAGCTTTGTGTTAAGACTTAGGGTAGAATTGAGACAAAGTTTGGTGCAGATTTGTTGAGAAGAGATAGAGCATATTTGTACTAGACTTGAGGCATATTTGAGAGTAGGTTTTGGAGGTGACAAAGCAAAGAGGACAACAATATTGAGTGGATAGAGATCCATTATCCAGTACAGTGGGGCTAGATGTCTCCTATGGAGAGAGATCCACAAGTTAGAGCAGTGGGGGAAAAAGTCTTCTAGAAGATCACCAACCAAAGTAAATGGGATAGAGTTCTCCTATGGATAGAGATCCACAAACCAGAGTAAGAGGAAAGAGTTCTCCTATGGAGAGTGATCCATGAACCAGCTGGGAAGATAGATTTCTTCTATGGAGAGAGATCCACAAACCAATTGAGGATATAGAGTTCTCCTGGATCAAGTTCCACAAACCAGATAAAAGGGGAAAGAGTTATCCTATGGAGAGAGATCCACAAATCAAATCATATGGTATTGGTGTCTCCTTTGGACAGAGATCCATAAATATTGTAATAGGGAATTGATTCCCAATAATATTTGTTGAGAAAATTTAGAAGAAATATTTTCTCCGTGGAGTAGCCCACATTGGGTGAACCACGTTAAATTGGTGTCTCTTGTGTGTGATGATTTATGCATTGCTTTAATTACTACTATTGGTATTGCCATTGATAATATTAGATAATATTGTTTGGGAAATAAAAGTAAAAGTTGGTTGTATGTTGTTCACCCCCCTATCAGTATAAGCATGTGTTCTTCAGTTATAGTGCCCGAGGAAGTGCAAGGGGTCTCTTTCGGCCCCCAATAGTCAGCATATCCAACTATTATTGTTTAGGTAATTTAATATTGTTCTTCTTACATTTATAATATACCAAATAATTATGGTTTGATTTAGATGTTCTAATTATATAACAAATATTGATAATAGCATTATATTCTAAAAGAAATTTTAGCATTATATAATGGTTCATGCATATTATATGTTTTACTAGCTTTTATTTGGATATAGTTTACCTTTAAGAGTTTAATTAGTAGTTTATTTGATAATATTATCAAATTTAAACTTAGTCTTATCTTTTTTTGGTAGGTAGAATAGCTTATAATAAACGGGTTTTAACTGGTCCCCAAAACCAGGAACATAAACATGGATAGAAGAGTAGTAAGCTAAGTTGAGCAAGGGACCCACTCAGGGGACACCAAAGAAAGCATAAAAACATACTAAAACCATCCAAAGTTAGCACAAACAAAGTGCCAACACACGAATAACTCAACGAAAAAGACTAGATCCAAGTATTACCCACACAAGGGCTGTTGTAGATATATACTAACCATGATAAAACCCACGCAGGGGCTACAGTAGAAATAAATCATAACCAATATAGGACCCATGTAGGGGTATAAGTAGAACCAACAAAAGACTAGAAAAATTCCCATGTAGGGGATCAGAATACAAAAAAATACAAATAGAACATCCACGCAGGGAAACCATCCATGATAGAACCCAACCTCGTGACTAAGCAGTTGTGATATCTTCTTTTTTAGAGCCTTATTTGACATGGTTCTTGATCAGCATCTTCAGGGCTTAACTAATACTATCCATGGCATTGATGACGTTCTTAAGGATGGTGATGTGGACCTTGTTTTGAATAGATGCAAGTGGTTCAGATTTGTCGCTACCATCATCTGAAATGTACTGAAGGGAATTCTGGCTCATTTTGAATTTCATTTTTTTCTATTTTATCAAATTAACCAAGCGCATATGGTGTTTTTTCTATTTTAGAAGAAGACTCTCAAAGGGAACACATCACCCTTTATTTGGAGATATACTTTCTAGTTATGGAAAAACCATACAAAGATTAGAATAAAGGATTTTACATTCATTCTAGTTTATGAAAAAAAATTGTGAGAAAGGAAAGAAGCCAGGAAAGTACTTTTAGTTCCATTTCAAATACCATAAAATTTAAAAAACTATTGGGGGTTGACCTTCCAATTTTTCTAGTTGATAATCAACTAATTTATGTGAATATTTGGTAATTTATAACTACATGGATTATGATAAAAATAGTGTGTAAATTATGGTAAAACTTAACTAAATTAGTGTACTTTCCTACCCATTGATTGAGATAAATGTTAATAGTAGTAATTGTCAATTGGTGAATGTATGGTGAGAAAATGAGGAGGTGAAATGGGTATTTATAGTAGAAGAAATGAATAACTTTCCTTTGGAGTTGACAACTAATTTTCAATATTTTTGGAGCAATAAAATCATAGTTGTCAGTCCAAACAACATTCTATTTCAACCCTATGTGTAAAAACACAGTAGAATTATCATCATACATCAAAAAATCTAAAACTCATTCAACAAATGTGACTGCCACTTAAAGTGGTATTCTTGGCATTGTTAATTTTTAGGATGCATGATTTTGAGGACACATGTAAATGTGTCCATTAATCATTAATCTATCCTTATTTTAGGGTTTTAAAATTTTTAACAAGTAAAAATGACCAAAAACGTTAGCAAAAAGATAACTAGGTGAAGAAAAATAACCAAAACCACTAGCCAACATGGATCACTATCATCCTACCCAATGACTAGCACAGTTAGTCCACCTCTATCCCATATATAGAAGGAAAAGACTCTCCACCTACAAATTTAGTTTTTAGTGTTCTTTGTACAAATACATATTTCCTTCCCTAAGGACCATGGGAAACACCACAAAAGATGGTCACTCATGATTCCTTACGAAAAATAAAAATGAGCAATATGTGATATCTAAAGTAACATAACTAAAAATTCTATGCTATAGAGCAAAAATAAATATTTTTATTACTTTTGATTCTACTATCAATGCAATATATATATAGTAGAAAAATGTAAAAAATAATAGCCAAAAATATAATAGAGGAAAACATACCGGATAGTTACCCATATGTACCCTAAAAATAATTGGCTAGAAGAAATTAATTTTTACTTGTCCTTTATAGTTGGAAAGGAATTTACTTGCAGAAATTATATAGGTTTACCCAATGGGAATGCGAATGCAATTTTATCTTGATCTTTGGGGGCTATCTAAATCTGATCATACCCACTAAAGCCATCTAAAAAAGAGAAAACAATTCCTAACAAGATATCTAGAACTTGGTTAATAAAAGTTAAAGGAAAATGATATTTTTTAGTGGCCTTATTCAATTCATGATAATCTATGAAAATATGTCATTTTTCATTTTTCTTTGGAACTATAACAAGTGGAGAAACCAACTTTTAACAATATCTATAATTCTTCTTTACTAATATCCTTAAAAACTAGATTTGTTCTTTATTGAGGTTGTTGGGTTGGCCTAGAATATATTATAATATATAATATGATGGATACAAATGCTAGGATGAACCCCATTTATATATTTTTAATCCAAGAAAAAATCTAAGTTATATTCAACAAATATCTTCAAAAACTATTTTTCTTGTTTTGTAGTGAGGGAATTATTGATTTTTAGAGTTTTTCTTGGTGTAATATTTATAACCTTAGGAAGGAATTCCTATTCTATTCCTTACAAATAAGGAGAAGTTGCTAAGGTTACAAAATTTCTAAGTTGTGAAGGGGGTAAATTCCAATTGTGTCTCCCCAACAATGGATCAATAAGGGCTACCTCCCAACTAGCAGCACAACCCAATAGCTTTCTTTTTATTATTCTTGCTATTCGTGATCACCCCAAATTTAAAGAAGTATGCAAATAGAAGATGAAGTATTTTTTAGCAAGCAATAGATTGAATATTCTAGCAAGCCCCCATCGTAGAGGTGGAATTGATAAAGCCCTTACCAAATTGATTTTATCACTTTCAACTACTCAACCACTACGAAAGGTATATATTTTGCAATACATCATAGGAATTTATGGGAAACTATGGTTCCTTAGTTATCCTCTCACCTTTGGTCCTTTTTCTTCAAAATGCATGTGTAGTTCTATGATCAAGTTTGTCTAGCTACTTCATTCATAAGAAGAAGACCTGACTACCCAATTGCTTCCAATATGTAAAAGTGGCAGTTTCTATCTTCAAAATAATTGGACCTTGAGCTTAAGGATTATTTCAAGACTTAGAAAATTGAAACATTGAAGTAGCTTTTATAGGGGATTTCCTACTGCTCCATCCAAACCCTTAGAATTTTGAGGTATGAAAAATGGGGACTTAGGACTCATCGGTATGAAGGGCCAACTAAGATGCTCTTAAGATATTCTAAAATATCATCATAAATTCACTACTTTTGTCCCTCCACTTCATTTGGTCTTCTGATAAGGAATCTTAGACCTAGGGGCTAATTATTTTTAGACCTAGGATATGTTAATTAGGACTTAGTGTTCATAATAATCAACGTGAGTTGTTTCTAACCTCCGTTGACTGGTCTAGGTCTAGGTGTTTTTCATTTCATTAATTTAGGGCTTTCATCTTTAGCCTTTCCTTGATTTTGTACGTAAATCCTTGGAGCAGTTGATGATTTCCAGGATTACGATTTTATTTTTGGACTTATTTAAAGTCCTATGTTTTCAATAATAATTAGCTTCAATATTTCCATATCATTGGTATCAGAGCGTAGTAACTTTGGAGGTTTTGGGTCATTTTCGACCTCCATAGTGTAACTCCATCATCTGTTCCAATTGAAGCTCAGGGAAATTGCAGAATTTTTGCTACCATTTTTGCAGAAAAGTTGCTATCAATTTCCATTGTTGTCGATAAATTCTTGTCACAAAAATCGTCAACACCTTTTGTCAACTTTTGAAGTGACAAAATTTTGTTGTTACAAACTTCAAATTATGTTTGGTCTGTGGCTGTTCTTGGGTCGCACAAATTGTTCGTGAGACAAACATTTTTTATTTTTTAGCTGATGTAGTCCCAGGATCGACCTCGACGCTCTATCCCCGACTGCAATTCTTGCGTCGGATGACTTCAAACTTAAAAAAAAAAAAAACGTGATTGTGTTCGACAAAATTTCTTCTGCGCCACATGATCCGATGCCTTGGTCGAAATATTATCTTCGACGACGTCCGCGCAGTGTAGATCGCTGCGCTAGATATTTTAGCCTACCGTTTTTCTGGCTGTATAACTCAGCTCGCTGCGTTGGACAGTTTTGTCTGTCTACGATCGGTCGACCGCTACACACCGATATAAAAATTCTGTTGGCTATTTTTCGACGTCGTATCTGTTGCTCCAGACGAACATGCGATAGATCTCTGAAGCCCGCACGAGAATTTGGTGGGATCACGAAAGAGCTGTTGTGGCAGATCAACTGGACACGAAAATTAACCTGTCGTCTCATTTAGGAAAAAAAAATGACTTCTGCGGACGCGGGCCCTATGCTCTCTGACACTATCAGATCTGGAACACGCGAACACGACTGTAAATGATGCCTGGTCAGGGGTTTAATTAAAACATCGACGCCATTTTTTGTCCGTCAAAGAAACCTTCCTAGCCGACGAATCCAGCCGTGATTTATTTCCGAGAAGCTGTTTTACTGCCAATTCTGGTCGTGTCGCCGCAGCCGACGATCAGCACTTCCACACCGACATTCCTTTTTTGGTCGTCGCTAGCTACGTCGTGATCGATGTCCCTCTGTGTTTTTCGGCAGGGTGTTTTGACCTTTCATTAGCGACTGTTGTCACGATTGTTCGGCAGGCTCCGTGCCACGTTTTCTGCTGATGAATTCTGGCAAAAAGCAGATCTGTTGTTCATGGCTCAAAGGAGGCATTTGCTTTTCGTGGCCGCGTGGAGGGATTTTCTGCGCGAGGACAACGAGGAAAGCTTTGACGAATCTGCTACGCGTGGACAACGTGGACATATTTGTTGTTCACTGCTCATGGACGCGAGGGCACGCGTGGCCAGCTACGCGTTTGTGGGCTGTCCGCTCCTATTGGTGGACTTTGGTAATTGTGGATAAATTTTTCGTTGCCTAGGTTTGATAAGAGATTACATCATATTTCAAGTTGCCCATATTTTACTATAAAAAAAAAAGTAACTTTTTGTTTTTTTGTCTTTACCTCAAGTCAAATTTTGACTATTTTTAAAGACATTGTGCAAATATTTATTTTGCCCTTCCATTGTAAATTTGCAATTTTTGCAAATTAAATTGGGCATATTTTCTTTTGCACTTTTGTAACTTTGTGACAATTTTTGCTGGCGCTCACTCGGGGTCAAATGGCTTTCGAATTAGCCGACAAATTGGCTCAAGTAACCCAACTTGTCAGCGTTTTGGCTGATAAGGTTACTTCTAATGAAGTGCAACAACAGTGTGAGGTTCCCCTTTACACGGGTTCGCGAGATCCAGAGGTCCTCAATAGCTGGATTTTGGACATGGATAGTTGGTTTGAATATACCAAAATAGCAAAATATCAGCAGGTCAACTTTGCTAAGTTGAAGCTTTCTGGAATTGCCAAGGTCCTTGTCACTGATCGACTACGGACCCAAAATCCCATTGACACGTGGGATGAATTGCAAAGATTTTTGAAGAATAATTTTTATCCTTCAAACTATGCCACTGAGCTTGACATCAAGTGGCTTCGCCTTTGACAAACCTCCAATATGATTGTTCATGATTATATTTTTCAGTTTAGCAAGTTACGAATTTTGAATTCTGTCCAGGATAATGCAACACAATGTTTAGGTCTAAGGCCTTTACTTTGTTTAGGGATTTTAGTATTTCCTTAGAATCTCAAGTAACTATTCTTATAAGGCTCTTTGTAATTCTATATCCCTTGTTTAAAGTAGCTTTTAGAGAACTTGGGGATGTCTTAAAAGAGATTGTCACATGCACATATTTACGAAATAGCATGAGGGTGTGTGTATGGGCCCATGTTTAATTCAAAATGCATGAAGGTCCTCTGGGATCAAGGAAGAGGTATTAAAAGGATCCATAGATTAACATGGTGGATGATTTTACATGATCTATCAAGGCTTTAGACCCCCCATGCAAACATTAATAGAGCCTTAGCATTGAAAAATTATAGATGTAAAATGAGCAAAACCAAAGTGCAAAAGCAAGTTCGGAGTGATCCAAAACCTCTAGAAGCACTATCCTTGTGAAATTATTGTAAAAGTTAGTGAAATATTATGCAAAAAAATCATTTTTGTAGTAAAATATTTCAAAATATAGGATTATGGAACTTGATATCCCATGTCCTATATTTTTAGATATATATGATATCATTTGGCAACATATGATTTATGTAGTATTATTTATTTATAAAATACTCTTATGATTGTGTAGCATTTAAGGACATGTGATTCTTACTTTTTTAACTACATTTATGATTTGAGTAGCATTAAATGTGATAGATCACGATTTAGATTCTTAATTTCTAGATCATGAAATATCTGGGTAGCATTTAGTGATGTGCTCATCATACACTATCTCCCTCTAGTGGTGGACATACATGAGTTGATATTCCAACCATACATGTTGTTGTAGTAGGCATGTTGCATACAGTATCTGAAAAGTGCCAAATACCAACAAATACACTTGTCACTATAATAGGGAAGATTGAGAGAATCTAACTCACACCATATATAAATATATGTCCCTCAATCCTAAAAGAAACCATCAAATAGACATAGATGAATACTATTTTAGTCAATCATATCCACCCACTACTATGATATAACATGGGATGCCAAGCTATGCCACAAATGGACATAAACATATCTCCCAGACCAACTCATGCCCTATCGTTGATGATGGATGCATTGTTCAATAAGGCATTCCCATAATAAAAGGGGAAGAATATATAGAAGGTAAAGAAAATTAGTCTAGATACATGTTGTAATCCCTTAGGGGAGGGATATCTTGTATAATAGAAAGTCACCATGTCCTTACTACAATGGGTAATCCACTATAGTATCTAGCCAAGTGTGTTGTTCAACAAGGTACACTTACCACTATAGAGGGTGAAGATAGTTGGAAGTGATTAGAAATAGGTTAGATACATATTATAGTGCACCCTAAGGGAGGAAGATCCCATGGAAGGAAAATTCGCCATGCTCCTACCACAATAAAGGTTACTCACTATAGTATCCAATCAAGCATGTTGTTCAATAAGGTATGCTTACTACTATAGTGGGACACCAAAAATTATTTATTGATTAGATATATCGAAATGTTATTTATTACATGAACAATTAAATAAAGTTGCCTTGATATTTTGAACATATATTAGAATATGGTATAGGTTGAACTAAGGTAATTTCTTTATGACACTAAAGTAGATACTAACATGAACAAAGAAAGAATTTGAAGATATCATGGTTCCCTTTACTAGCAAGAGTGACACCGTGATGAAGGAAGAAAAATAAAATACAACCAAAGTCAACAATAATAAGTGCCAATAAAAATGAATGAAATTTTGCAAGCAATAAGTAACATAGGATGCAAATTGTAGAACAAGAGCAAGCAAAGGCCAAAATAGACCAAAACTAGGAAGAAGGATCACCGCTTTAAGTGGTGATTATAGTCATGTGAGAGAAAACATCATAAAACACATCAATACATTCCAACTAAAGAATGTATGGAAATAACACTCACAAGTAGATAGTTAAAGAAATTAAAAAGAAAAACAAGGCACTAATGTCAATAGGTAAACCAATAAAATACAAGGCTTATACAAATGGTTCAAAAAGAGACTATGCATAGAAGCATTTGACATGCATGGAATTGGTGGTTCATCCAAATCAACTCCATCTATTTTTAGCAATTTCATTGCCCCATACTGAAACAACTCTTTAGTAGTGTATGGACTAAGTCATTTTTATATAAACTTGCCCTTGTGCTTCTTATACACATTACTGAGATCGAGGATAAGATCCCCAACTTTGAAATGGTTATGGAATACTTTCTTATTATATTTATTGGAAATGCAACTCTTATAAGATCTATTATGCTTAAGATTACTTAGATACTTCTCATCAAGAGTAGTAATTTAGGCAAGATAATCTTCTAAATACTCCTGATTTTACCCATCATGACTTAGCAAAGTCTTTAAAGAAACATGCAAAGAAGACAATTTAATTTCAAACAACAAAACAACATCAGTACCATAAACCAAATAAAAATGGGTTGCCCTATTATACTACTATGGTATGCCCACAATGTGAGATATAACTTTAAGTGACAATCTTTCTTTGAATATTTAACTACCTTTTTTTTTAATATTTACCAAAATATTATTGCTATATTCAGCTTGACCATTTCTTTATGGATAGTAAAGCACGGATAAATGATGTTGAATCCCTAACAAATAATTTAACTCTTGTATTTCCCTATTTTTGAAAGGAGTGAATTTATTTGAGATGAGAGTAGATGGGATACCAAAGTGATATACAATTTTATTAAAGATAAATTTGGAAATGTTGAGGTTTATTTGATTTATCAACAACATAGCTTCCACCCATTTGGTAATATTCTTGGTTGTGATAGTAAATTTATGCCCGTTAGAGGACACATAGGTCTGAAAAGGTCAAGGCCCCATTTTAAAAGTCCAAGGAGACTTAAATGGATGAAGAACTTGTGTGGATGCACGAATTGCATCTTTATAGAACTAATATTTGTCACATGACTTGACATAATTATTAGCATAAAATTCCACTATTGGTCAAAAATAACATGTTCTTAACAATTTATGAGCTATGGAATGACCATTAAAGTTTCCTTCATTGTCACCACTATGAATATCAAAGAGATATTTGTAAACCTTGGTTTCTATGAGGCATCACAAAATAACACCATTATGATTGTAGTAGTACAATATCTCATTGAGAACAAGATATTGAAATGATCTCCTATAAATGTTATCCCACTACTTAGTAGTATTCATAGGTGGTTAGGTTTTATTATTGAGGAAGTGTAAAATATTTCCATACCAAGGATCATCATGAGGAATTTGGAAAATAATAGAATTGATATTGATTTTATACAGATGTTTCAATGTTTCTTTTCAACCTCTATGGATCATTGGATCTGCCACCTATCCAAGATTAATGGCATATTTTCTTCAATGTGGGATTTGATCAAAAAACTATCTAGGTTTCTTCCAAATTACCAATGTGCTTGCCACATGTCTTTGACAACCAATTGTAGGGTTCTTATCTAGCAACTCCTTCAATAGCCTTATAAAATGGCATGGGTCTTAGGTAAGTAATCAATGGTTCGTACAACTTTGAAAACTTTGCAAATCCCACATTGCATATGTTTCAATATTTCTTTTCAACCTCTATGGATCATTGGATTTGCCACCTATCCAATATTGATGGCAGATTTTCTTCAATGTGGGATTTGATCAAACAACTATCTAGGTTTGTTTCAAATTACCAATGTGCTTGCCACATGTCTTTGGCAACCAATTTTAGGGGTCTTATCTAGCAACTTCTTAAATAGCCTTATAAAATGGCATGGATCATTAGGTAAGTAATCAATGGTTTGTACAACTTTGAAAAAAAAAAATTGATTGGTTTACTGGAAATCAATGCCCATATTATATCTAAAAATTCAATGATGCATGTGGTTTTGGGAGTCCTTGTGGCATTCTTAACCTTTCAAATTAGTGCCCACATTTGATAATAAAATTGACAGTGCACATAGCATCTAAGATTTAGTAGGGTATTTTCCTTGTAAAACTAGTACTCATCGTTGATCTAGTAAATTGATGATGCACACAACTTCCATATTCTCTTTTTCTTAAATTAATGACTTACCTCCTACCAAGGCCAATTTGCAAAACTAGCCAAGGAAAAATTCCTCCAAATGTAGTGAAATTCACTACAGTTCTAGTGACTCACAAGGGATCTTCTACTTGTTGAAGATAAAGAAACCTAAAAAAATATAATAGCCTCATCCATTGGGTGAAGAGTCAAATGAAAGAATGAAAAATAATGAATAAAGAATAAGAAGAATGAAGGAATAATATAGGGCTACTAGAAGGAAAATTTCTCCATCAAGGCCTTGATTTATCCTCACTCATCATTAGATGGTAGCTCTATATTTTTGTACTAGCGATAGCAGCTTTGGAATTCGAACTGATCATCATAAAAAAAATTCTACTCCTTTTGTGATTGCCTAAATCTACACCTCGAGCTCCACTAGGGGCCTACTGGCCTATGCTATAACATCTAGAGTGAGATATTTGAGCCATTTTCCAAAATTTATTTGTTCTTCCTTCTGCTTTTTAAGTAGCTAAGTAATATCTTGCTTTGAGAGGAGCTTGTTATCATAGGTCTATGAGGAGGGTAGGCCCTTTTGAATTAAATATTCAATGGGACCTTTTAGGTTTGCTATTATTATGGTCAAAATATTTATTTGGGATTTTCCTTTCTATACAACTTGTTCTTTATTAAGAACATCAAGCATTTTTTGCACCACTGCTTCTCTATGTTGAATGCCCATAGTTTCTAGATTTTAATTGGAAGAGGTGGTCCATTTTTCTCTATACTCCTTCACTTAATCTAACCTTATGGTAGTCATATTCAAGGTTTGTTTGACATCCTAGCTCATTTGGATACTTTATGTGGTGGTTGTGTCAATTAATTCAAGCATCTAGGATAATGATGATGTGGATTTGGTTATGTTGTCCCAATATGCTCGACAAACCTCTTTTATTAGTTCTATCACTCCTAGCTATTACTTTAGCCCTACATTCTTCTTTCTTTCTTTCTTGAGATCCTTTTTAAAATTAACCCTCTCTTTATTGATCTAGATAGCCTAGGTAATGATTTAATTGATGATGACTTCCAATTTACTCTTTTTTGTGTCCAAGGGAGAAGTTGGAATTTACGTTGCCAATTGGTCTATCTAATTTTGGAGTGCTTTGACCTATAGCTGAGAGTTTTTAAGGGTAATTTCAACATCTTTAAGTTTTTTCTCCCTCTTTTTCAACTTCCTCTGGAGGGATAGGTTGTCATGGATTATAGCCTTTCTAGATTGCTCCATGAATTCCACCCTATCCATGGCCCAGTCATCTTGGAGGTTGAAACCCACTACTACCACTCAATAATATTGTTCTTACATTTGCCATTCCAAATTAGATATAGTTAGGGTTAGTTGGTAAAATATAGTGTGTTGCTCTAAGGATCAAAATGAATCCTCATCCTTTTCTCCATGAGTCATGTAGCTCTTTTAGATTCCTTAATATGGGTGTACTACAATGTCAAATTTTGAATTGCTTAGAATTTTTGCAGTACACTGGAAGTAGGAGGTGTTTGTGAGCTTGTTAGTTGCCCTTGTGTAGCAAAAATTAGGGCTAATAGCTTGAAGAATAAAATTGAGGATGGAGTAAAAGGAAGGGGATAGTTTCACTCTGGCAGAATGGGCTGAGGAGGACAGGGATTGAATTCATGCCATGCAAAGTTATTATTTTCCCATGAAAGGTTGGTAGAAGGACATTGTTTGTTTCTTGTAGATCAGATATATTATGAGCCTTTTCCATTATATGAACATGTGGTTAGTGCTTCCAAGGAGTTGCTTGATTTTGTATCCTAAAAAACATTACCTATAGATGTTCTAAATGGATGTCTCATACTATCCTAATTTTGGATTCTTCCTTTGAAAATTTTTTATTGAGCATAATCCCACCACATGGCATTATCAATGGTAGGGACCACTCCCTTTGAGAATATCTTGCTAGGAATTTTGCTAAGTATTCAAGGGAGAACCCTATGGATTATATGGATCATGAAATATTTTTCTAAATGACCTGATGGTTGTTATTTCTAGGGGTTTTTCATGTTCATTACTTCATAAGCAGTGTTTCCATTGATGAGTTGATTATATAGCTCATGCTACTTTGTCCTTAAATCTTTCTTTGAAAGATCTTAATTTAGTGTAAGATTGTCATGTATCCTTGATGATTTTATCAAATGATCCATGCTAACTCATACTTAGGATTTTCTTTCAAAGTTTTTAATTTTGTATGCTTTCACCATGTGTCACTTTCCTTGGTGATATAATGGTTGGCACTATTAAATGGCAAGGCCTTACCCTTTCTATCTTGATAATGATCATAAATCATCAATAATGATCATATGGATAATGTTATTATTATGTCAGGCCTTCCCTTGGTATATTTTTAATTTAACATACCCCTACCATGTACCATTATTAATAGTGCGAGATCACATCCCACTAATGCACTTTGGGCAAAATTTGGCTAAGTGTGAAATACACATGTAAGAGAGAGATCCATGGATTGGCTAGTTTATAGATTGATTTTGTTTGTTGATCTAATTATTTCTAGAACCTTGAAGGCCTATTCGTGTTCATTGCTCCAACAAATTGCATCACCAATTGATATTTTCTAATCAAATGGATAATGCTTATTAGGCTTAGATTTTTCTTCAATAGCTCCTAATTGAACATGAGTCTACCATATGGATTTGTCAACTTGATGATTTGATGGTTGCAACTACCTGATAAGAAGAGTCTCCATCTTAGCACCTTTGATGGTTGCTATTGATTTTGATCAACATGTGGCCTTCAATGGTGTGGTATACTTTGTATCTTCTTGTGATCTCTATGACCCATGAACCTTCGATATCCTAAACTAAGGTATGCCTTGATAAATGATACAGATCAAGTGCTTGAAGATAAAAATTTTTGCAAAAAAAACTAAAATATAATGTTTAAGAGTAATACATATATACAAGGATTTTTTACATACAACAAAGCTTAAATGTAGCTCTTTAAATAGATCTTGTTGACCAAAATTGAAAAGGTGTCGCCATAAAGTGTTGAGATATCAAATGAGTTCTCCTCCTTATAGGAAATAATGATGTAAGGGTTGATCTAGATGGAATAAAATTTAGTATGGCATCCTATCTTACTTATGTCTTAATCCCATTTTAGTACCCAATCATCAACCATGAATCTCTATGGAGTTGCTCTTTTATCAAACCATCTCTTCATCACTTCTTGGTGCTTCAATAGTTTTTCTTTGGTTGATTCTCTTTTCTCTTTGCATTTTAATGGCTTACCCATCAACATGGCCATGGCCTTGTGCTTCTAAATCTCCATCTAATGAAGCAACTATAATGCTAGCAACTCTATAGATATGGTAAATATTACCTTATTGCCATAGACTAGGGTATAATATGAACAACTTATAACCTTATTTTGAGTAATCCTATTAGCCCATAAGGCTCTTCTGAGATGGAGATACCACTTCCTTTGATTTTCTAAACCTATCCTATGCAAAATCCTAGTTAGGTTCTTATTGATAAATTTTGCTAAGCCATCCCATTGAGGATAATAGTTTGAGGAAACTTTCAAATATATGTCATATTAAAGGGTAAACAAAGTTATATTGGCCCAAATAAATTCCTTAGCATTATTTATGATAACAGTGTTTGGGATGCCAAATTTGGTTATGATCTCCTCCAAGAAATTGATTTTTACCGTAAGTGGATACCTTCAATATAATTGCATTTGTCCATCTGGTGAAATAATCAATGTAGTAAGAATCTATTTTTAGCCTTTGCTTAATGGTGGGTTGATAATGCCAATGAAATACAATCCCCATTGATAAAATAGATCATATGTCATGATGGGTTTCAAAAGCATGGATGCATTCTTTTTTCTTCCAATGAAGAATTTACATCTATCACATTTTCTCACCCACTTATGAGCATTAGAAAATAAGGTGGACCATTAATATCCAACTCTTATAATTTTGGTCATAGTAGTTTGAGTTGAAAAGTGGCCCCAAAGAACCCTTGATGAAATTATTGAAGCAAACTTTGAGTCTACACCTCAAAAAAACACCATCAAAATTCCTCTAGAATAGAACATTTTCAATGATTGCATGACGAGAATTTTATAATCTAAATTTTCTCCTTTGAGCCATGATTAGGCTAGATGGATATTGTCCTATTTGCATGTATCTTATCCTATCATCCACCTAGTCTATCACCTATTCATTCAAATTGATTAAACATAATTCCTTGTTAGCTTATTGCTCAAAAATATCTTGAATGAGTCTTTGGCACAAGGCTCTTCCCCT
Source organism: Wollemia nobilis (assembly GCA_028583015.1). Lineage (NCBI taxonomy): Eukaryota > Viridiplantae > Streptophyta > Pinopsida > Araucariales > Araucariaceae > Wollemia > Wollemia nobilis. The sequence goes on from JAQPPZ010001028.1 coordinate 8,366,059, forward strand.
AATTAGATTTGTAGACTTAATCCCTATGTCATACTCTAGGATCTTAGTGATATTTCCTGCTCTCTTCTCACTATTTTCTCCACCCATTATATATTCCTTTATGTTGGAGTGGGTAACATGAGCAATAATTTAATTGTTGGATACCAAGTGTTTGAACTTATTTAAGCCTTTGATGAGGGCATAAACTTATTTTTAAACAAATTTGTATTGCTCCTCATAACCCTTCAAGGTCTATCTAAAGAAGGTAATTGGGTGCTCATGTTGATCAATATCATCATATTTCTAAGTAGGCAGGGTTCCAATGTTGAACTCACCCTCATATGCATAGAGGATGAGATCATTATTAAAATTAGGGTTTTCCAACACCAAAGCTTCTACTATAATATTCTTTATTTCTTCAAAAGTATTCTTCCCTTCTTTAGTATATTTGAATGGTTGATATTTCTTTAGCATAAGGGTCATGTGCCTGACAATACCTATGAAGTTAACTATAAACATCATACCAAAATTTATTTTATTTTTAATTTTTTTGTAAATACTTCTTGTAAACATTCGACGTGGGGATTGAACCCAGGTCACATCATTGATAATGCAAGTGATGTCCTTGTTGGTAGACCGGTATTGAAAAATTATTTATCTAAAGAAATATTTGAGGGCCTTCATGTGCCATAGGAAAGAGAGATTGGTAATGGGCTCTCAACTTTGTTAGGGTTTATAGAAACACCTTGTTTCAATACAATATGGCCCAATAACTTTCCCTAAGGCACATAGAAGATGCATTTCTTTGGATTTAGGTACACACCAAACTCCTGGTATCACATGAAAACCTTCCACTTGGAGAAGACAATCAAGTCATCTAGATAGACTAGGATAATTTCATTGATTAGGTCATTGAAGGTGATGTTCATGGCCCTCTAAAAAGCTACATTAGAATTCAATAAGCCAAAAGTCATATGCTAATATGAAAAGGTATCCCATTTTGTGGTGAAGGTGCTCTTTTGTTGATCTTAATTTTTTATGCATACTTGATTATAACTAGAGAATCCATCCAATGGAGAAAATCTTTCAAAACTTGTAACAATCTAGAGGATCTAGTCCATCAAAGGTAAGGGGTAATTATCTTTCAATGAATCCTTATTCAAGTATTTGAAATCAATTCACAATCTTCTTTCCTCATTCTTCTTTCTTATAGGCACAAAATTGGAGACTCATGTGGTGTGTTTTATGGGAAATATGATCCTTAATGGAAAACTTCCTTTTCATAAGAGGCTTGATTTTAGGATTAACAGGCCTCTACTTCTACCTCATAGTTTTAGCTTTGGGATCTAGCTTGATTGTATGTTGTATGACATCTTTGTTGTCCCCTTTTATGTCTTCATAGATCCAGGCTATCACTCCATCATACTTTTTATAGAGGTAGATCATAGATTCATTTTCCTCTTAAGTAAAAGAATTGCCCATCTTTAAGGTTTACCCATGGGTAACCTATATCTCTTAGTAGTCCTATTTGTTTTTAGTCATCCCTTTTCTACCTCTAAATTGTTCGTCAAGACTAAACAAGGACTCCAACATAACCAACCCCTTGGAAGGCTTATCAAATTTCAACTATATTTTTTGAACTTCATATGCTTCCTCAATTTGGGAGCTCAATTCCTTTGATAATTCAACTTCCTCTTGAATAAAATGAATTATATGTTCATCACTAACAAACACCTACCAATGTATTTCATTTTTAGGAATGGCTAGCTTGACTACAAACCACATGCATTGTTGATTTTGTATTAGATCACTCATAGGATCAAACTATGATCTAATAACTGCCATACAGCCAGCATCCATGTTTTGAGTCCTTGGGAGGACTTTGAAGTTTATGGTGTCAAAGGCTTTAATCAGGTATAAGACCATGTGCTTATAAGCTCCCATTAATCTATTATTTGCTAAGTATTAAGATCTTACCTTCTTGATCACTAGTTGGGTGTCACTAAAGACTTGCAATAACTTGATGTCTTTCTTCTTTACAAGTTGGATACCAAGCACTACGACCTTATACTTGGTGATATTGTTCAAGAAATTTTATTACAATTTGTAGGACTGCAATATCTTTGTTATTTTTGGTGAAATTGGAAAAACATCAATATTGGCTCCTCTTTTTCTTTTAGCATCATCAAAATGTAGCTTCCATGTGTCAGTCAGTTCTTGTTCAATATTTTTTATCTTAGGGATAGAGGGATTGTCCTCTTGCATCAGGTAGGTCCCCATACCTATTTGCTTAGAGACTTCATAAGAATTTGAATCCCACATCTATGCTTACCACTAGTCCATTTTATCATCAAGAATGGATGAGCAAACTTTATTCATAAATAGTTCTAATCCAAATTTCCCTTATTCTATGATGTAATTTTGATTACCTTCCAGCTTAATTTAAGGAACATGCTCCACATGATGGATATGTAGAGGTTTTTATGGAATATTTAGCAAAGTCTAATATTTGGTTCTAAGCAATATGTATGTCCAATCCAAGGATATATAGTCTCATATTTTAGAAGTGAATTCCCTTGCTAAATAGATACCAAAAGTAGTTGGGAGTTCAATCACTGCTATATCCTAATGGACTATGAGATTAGGGAATTTTTTTAGTGTGAGGGGAAGGTTCCTTACTAGACTAAATATTTGAATACGGGTTCCATATAGCTAAACTAACCCTTTGTTGATAGGTTTATATGCTAGATCCAATGCATCTACCACCTTTTTGAGCATGACCAAATTACTTGATCCAAAATCTACCATGCAATTATGAATCAACTTATCCCCGTAGATAAAAGTCAAATAAAATAGGATTGATTTATCTCAATTTACCTCAAGGCTAAATATTTGCAAGACCATTAGTGATTTCTTCTTACCTAGAGCCTTTTTCTTTTCAATAGCTTCCTCTAAACACTTCATCTACTTTGGAATGGAAAATACATACCATAGAGGTATGGTCGTAGTATATTTATTTAGATGGTCTACCACATTAAATGATCCTATGGAATAATTCCTCTAAGGTGTGTCTAGTACCCATTGAGGTTTGGGCTTGTCTCTAGTGGCTTAGGTAACTCTAGCCAATTTTATAATTAGTGTATTTTAACTTGGGTCTTTAGGGATACTCCTCTTAGAAGCCATCGAGAGGTTTTGCATATTTTGGTATGGTGTGGTCGTAGGGAGATAATTTTTCTAGGATCAAGTGGACTACTTTGGGTATTGATACCCACTAAATTAGCCTTCCCTTGGTCCTCTATCACCTTCCTTTTAGCCCTTTTCATATAATCATATTGAACATATGACCTACCAAGCACTGAAGTACTTGCTCTATAAAACATAGCATACACTTCTTCCTTATTCCAAGTTATCAAAGTTTATTTAGGAGTTATAGAATATGTTCTAGGGAGAGATATTGGTGGTTGGAAAAAATAGGGCTGAATTTGTACTTTTGTATCCACCCTTGGGTAAGAAGTAGAAGGCTATACATGTACAACTTCATTTGGCACTACAATGGTCTATTGAGGATCTCCTCCAAAATAAGAATTAGGAGGATATACATTGAGGTATGGGTAGTACCATGCATTAGGATATTCCACATAAGTTTTTTGCATGATAACTAAAACGCTAACATTATTAGGGGATTTTTTTGATAATGGAAGTTATATAGGTATTATTTGTTGATTGGAGTTTTGGGGATGGCCTACATCCCTATTCATTTGGAATTGTGATATTTGGTATGCTTAGCTATTGGAGGAGGTATAGAGCCTTGACTATTCTATTGGAAATGTCTTAGATTATTCCATTATTGAAACCAATGGGAAATTTATTGTCTTCTAAGGGCTATGATCTCATTAGATATTGTCCTTAGTAATTTCATCTCCTATAGCTCATTGGATGAGTAAGGACTTGCAGGGAATATTTAATAGAAAGAGAATTCTAATATCTTATTGGGTTTATTGCAAGAATAGGTTGGAAAGTAGTAGGATTAATTACTAGAGATGGCTAATATGGTGGTTGAATTCTCAAAAATAGTGGTATAGAGGACCTAAGAGCTAGAATTCCTATCTAAATTAGGTCATTCACAATTTGAATAATTATCCCATAGGTTGTTGGAAGAGAATATCCTCCTCTAGACTTGATCATAATGGCAATTTCTAAATTATTAGCTTTCAAATAATAAATATAGGCCATACCTAGGAGAGGTTATATTTCATCAGGGATCCTATACCAATTTTTGTGAAACTAGGTATTAAAATTATCCATTATCTCCATAGGCTCTCTCTTTATGGTCATTAGTTATTGTAGTAGAGACACACCATCTACCTTTTCTCTAAATCTATTGACCAGTAAGTCAACAAGTTGGTCCCAACTTTTTATTGAATATAGAAAAATGCATATGTACTGCTCTCATGTTATTTTCTTTGAAACATGTAGCCAATAGTCTAAAGGCCACATTCTTCTCCTCAATATTATGCACTGCACATAGGCTCACTAAAGTTGATCCCAAATTTTTATTGAATGTGGAGAAAGGCATATGTATCGCTCTTATTATTTTTTCTTTGAAAGATATAGCCAACGGTCTGAGGGCCACATTCTGCTCCTCGATATTATGCACTACACACAAGTTTACTATGTGATGTAGATGCTCTATAGGTATGGTGGCATATTCTCCAGTGAAGTAAGATAAGGATTTTAGTTTTGAGGCTAGTATCAAGTTCCATGTTACAGGAGGGATAGGTGGTTGCAAGGGGCCTCTGTCATTCCAAGCTAGGCACTTTCTTGGAGGTTGGTTTTGTTGCACAACCATATTGTGACATCAATATCTTCTTCTCGGTCCTTGGTTTATGGGTGGTACCAGCATTTATAGATTTATTCTTGTGAAGGATCTAGTATCAAGTCTTATACTTATAAAATTCTAGCTCCTTTATTCTCAATGAAGTCGTTAGGTGAATTTTCACATGCTTCCACAAGCAAAGAGACTACTATCTTCACTATAGTCTCAATAAAAATCAATTAGAACATGATTAGTGGGGCAAAATATCAAGCTCATCCCATCGAGATTACCAATGACACTATTATCACATGGGGGGAGCATGAATCGCTAATAAAAATTATGGGATGAATGTGTTAAATTTATCCCACCAAGTGTGCCAGATAAAATTGTTGGTCCCTTATAATGTCATGGTCATCTGTTGTAGTAGTTGGATGCACCCGACACTTGTGCCTTACATGGAGTAACATAGTGAGGAAGCTCTGTAAGTGTGGGATGCAACTCATAGAGAAACCTCTAAAAAATTTCTAAGGCTAGCTCCTTATTTGATATGATCCTTAATGTTCACATTCCTAAACTACTTGTATTCATCAAAAAAAAAAAAGAGAAATTACAAAAAATAAAACCTAACAAAGGCAATGTGCCAAGATCAAAATATTCTTCTATGTATAACTAGAATGAAATTAACACATGCATCATCTACTAATAGCCAGAGAAATAAATACAGTTTTAATCTAACATATAGCATTCACACATAGATGTATACAAGAAATAGGGCAAAGCAAAATTAGCCATATCTTCATATATATATATATATATATATATATATATATATATATATATATATATATATATATATATATATATATATATATATATATATCATAATTTTCATTTACAGAGATGCTAGATCAAAAGAGGCTCAAATATCATTAATAAAATGACTCAAGGTTTGAGTCCAAATACATAGAATAAAAGTGAAATAAAATACACACAAGGCTAGATATTAGGACACTAGCAGGAAATTTCTAATACTTTACAATAAAAATGAAATCCCTATTTATAAGCAAAAACTAGGGTTTCTTGCCTCAAAACTATACAAGTAAATAAAAATTTTCCTAAAAGTTGAGGGATGGGTTTGCATTAAATATTTATCATCTCGAGGTCTCTATATAGGGTATAATTAATGTTGAAGGGTTCATGTATTTTGGATATGGAGCCTCTATGGCTATCACCAACTATATTTTCTAGAAATTTCCTCAAAATTTGAGTATGGGATCCATCTATAATTAATATTTCTAGACTTGAGGTCTTTAGATCTAGAACTTCTATCACTAGTGTTTTCAGGATACCAACCACTTTCCTAGAATGTTGTGTCAATGGTTCACATAGGTGGGCTTGATGTTTTCTGCCACTATTACCTTTATAAGACCAACTAACTTCCTTGGTAGAGTATGCATAGATGTTACCCATAATAAAGATGATTACTTTTTCCTGCACTCTCCTACTTGGTCCATTGATCTCTAAGATCGTACATTTGGTGATGCTTCTTGATGTTTCATCATCTAAGTATTTTCTATTTTTGTGAGTCATTGGATTATTTTGGCTCAATATTTGACCATCAATATCTTATGAATGTAGAGTGGGTAGGCCATGTGGTTTCTAAATTTTGGATATTGTAAGCTCAATAAGATGTGGAAGATCTAGTCTGCAACTGTTAACTTTGTTGCACTTCAACCAATGGTAGAGTTGATTTTGTTAATGATAAAGAGCTTCAAATATTTTCGGACTATAGGGTCTTATTTTTTCAATATCAACAACAAATCTTATTTGGATACAAGTCTCACTAGAATAGCTACTTACTTTTCTATAGGTCACCAATGTATGTGATATGTGTCATGTTTTATGGTTGGTGAATTTGGTACATGCCAATGTACCACCTTGGTACACTATTGTAAATATTAGAATAGGGTTGTGTCTTATATTAGTAAGTGAGTAAATATTTTATGTCATGTAATAATGTGCAGGAAATGCACGAGTGTTATGTAAATATGAGTGTAAATGTACACAAGTGTCTTATATGTAAGTGTGCACATGTGTCATTAGAATAGGAAAGTGAAGAGTTTTAAAGAAGTGTGAAGGTCGAGATTGTAGCATATGATAATTCACATACAATTATATATTTGTGATAAAGCATTGTAATATTCATCAAACCGCTTTATGCTTGCATTAGTAGACCTTTATTCAATAGCATTTTTACTATTTTATGTGCAATATTGTGAGCATGTATATATGGTTATTCTATGAGTATTCTTATGTGATATTCTATTTTTTATTATGAGTTATTATTTGATTCATTATATTGCAACTTCATTATATTAGATCCTATGATTATTTTTCCTGTGAGATTTACATTAGTATTAAATCTTCAAGCTAATATTAGTATCATAGCTAAAACAAGGTTTGATTGCACAGGATTTGTTAAGTTACAAAAATAAATAAGGATAGAGCCTTTCCATAGTTGTAGTAACAACTAGTGAAGACTAGGACTCAACTAAAATGTATTTCCACTAGGTTGAAGAATAACCAATGAATATTAAGGATTATTTCCACTAGGTTGAAGGACAACCAGTGAAGACTAGGAAATCAACTTGAAGATAGTTGATTATTTAGAAAATAGATGACCTTGATATTGATAAAAGATATTGAAGGGACAAGAATCCCTTGATATTGATATTTCTCTCAAGGAAAGAGAATAATTATTAATTGAAGTTTTTTGTAGATTGAAGATTGCAGGAAGAACCAACTAAGGAGAAAGTTGGTCATTTAAGAGATTGTCATCCTGAATCAAATATTAGATTCTTAGGTAATGCTAGAGAAATCTATCTAATATATTACTACAGTGAAAATTGATGTACAAAATTTGAGAAGCTTCCTACAACACATAGACAAGACTTTCATCTTCGAATGCTAGAAGGCAGAAATATTTTATTAGGTAAGGATTATTCGAGTTGTAGTCAAGTATAATTTTAGGTCTCAAATATAGACCTTGATAAAATTTATAGGTCATTAAGATATTGACCTTGATAAGATAGATTGAGTTTACCTATTCCAAGAAACTATTCAAAATAGAAGGAAGTCTATAATATTGATTCAAGTCTTGAAGACAGACCTTGATATTGATATTTTTAGATTCAGGTCTTAAGGAAAAGACCTTGATAAATATTTTAGTGATTTAGGTCCTATAGACCTTGACAAATTGGTCCAAGAGAAGAGACCAATATTAAAAGATAGATTTTAGAGAACCAGATATTTGAGACCCTTCAAATAAAGAGGTCCATAGTGGAGATAAGTGGCCCTAGTAGAAAAGAGGTCATATTTGATTGAGAAAGGAAGGAGTTATAAGGAGAAAATTTTTAGAAGAAGAGGTTAAAAGAACCAATGAGGCTTGAAGTTATTTTAGGAAGAAACAAAGAATGATATAGAAATGTAAGATCGTTATTAAGGAAAGTATTATAAGAAAAAAAATTGTGAAAGATAAGTTTTTTTATGATAGAAGAGAGAAGAATCAAGAATAGGCTTGAAGAAAATAAGTCTGAGATTGAAAGTAGGGTAGATAAAGAGGACAACATAGAAGACAAAGATTAAGGAGACCCATTAGAAGAGCTCCAACAAGAGTACTTACACAGGATTTGGGATAATCATCATCATTCAATGACAAGCCCATTGAAGAAGATATAGGAGACCCATTGAAAGAGGTCCCATTGAATATAGAGAATGGAATGAGACCCATAGAAAGAGGTCCATCATAAGCAAATAATATTGGTCCTTAGTAATAAAAGAGACCATTATTCTAGAAGTGAAAGCAAGAAAATATAGAAAGTAGCAAGGCAAAAAATTGAAGATTTTAAGGCAACAAACAGATTTGAAGACAAAGAAAGTGTTTTATATAAGCTTGAAGGAAGCAAGCTTCAAGGTATAAGAGCATAGAAATAGTATAGAGATTAAATCAAGATAGTGTTCAATATTAAGCAAGGTAGATTAATGCTCATAATTGAACTGAGCACATGGGAAGCAATCAAATTGCAAAAGAGTCAACAATATTTAAGGATAGCAAGTATTACAAAGCTCGTAAGAGAGACATCTACAAGGCAATAAGATAGAATGTAACAAGCTTGACGACACCACCATAGAGGTAACATTTGAAGGTAAGTAAGCTAGATTTTGAAAGCTAAGACAACAACACAAGGTAGAAAGGACAAAGAGAATACTTCAAAATAATAAAAAGGATTGAAGGCATCCAACAAGAGACAAAGGATAGTATACAAACAAGGATTCATCTAAGAGGGTAGCAATATTCAGGCAATAGAGCAGCAATATCAATGTTAGAGAACGTTGCATGATAAGAATATATTTTTAAGGTATTGTAGACAAGGGAAGTTTAATTTAAGGTTAATATCAAAAAAACATCTTGAATCGATGAGCTAGAGCACCTCTATATGTACCTGCACCTACATAAATAAGAGAAGATAAGCTTCAACAAAAAAAGTAATGAAGTCTTGCAATATACAAGGCAACAAGTAATATAAGGTGAAAGTATAACGGTTGAAAAGTTCACCCTATGAAGTTGAGTGCCTTGGAAGTGTTATCCAAGAGTTGAGCAAAGTCAAGCAAAGACAAAGCCAAGTCATGCCTAGCTAAACTGAGTAAGGAATCAATATAGAGCCAAGCCGGGAGTGATGCCAAGTGATAATAAAAACAAACAACTCCAAGCAACGTCAAGACAAAATTCAAGAAATAAGGATATCAAGTGCCACCAAAAGTGAAATCAATGGACATAAATAAATAATTGAGGTGACACAGGAGTTGAGAAGTGAAGTGAAGTGGTGTAGGAGTTGAGAAGTAAATTGAATTAGAAGTTGGGAAGTGAAGCGATGCAGCCAAGACTAACATTGGAATAACTTAACGTGAAGACACATAGGGAAGCATAATGGTGAAATCATTTACGAGGTGTATCAAGCACCTTAATAAAGCATTACAAAGTTCAAAGCATAATTTTAGAGTAGCCATCATTGGACCAACTAAAGAGCCATGCAATTGCCATGTCGAAGGTGGCAGATGGAAATACCTTTTGGGAAATACATCCTTAAAGATGTTCATCAGTGAACAACATGGGTATTCCAATTCAAAGGCCAAAGAACAACGAATCCCTTTAGCACCAAGAGAATTATTGTAGAATGTCACTACATGAATTAATTTTTCATTGTTATGGTTGAGTTGAAAAATTAAGGTATAAGGATAAGGTCTGAATTTCATAAAGTTGGGTTTTGATTTTTTAAGTTATTAATTGAAGTGATAAGTTATTATTTTCATAATTAAATTTGTATTATCATTTAATCATTCATAGTGATAATAGTGCTAGGGTTTATTAAGTTAAAAATATTTTGAGAGTTTTTAATTAAAAGTATTTTAATATTTTTTTGATATACAAAATGTAGACACCAAATTACAGCCACTAATCCTCCATCCTAACCATTCCACCACCCACTTGTCCACCATACAGCCTTCCCACCAATTATTTGGCCCAAATCCACCTTTCTCGTCATCCATTCCACTATTTTAGCCCTTTCTCACCATTTCCTAGCCTAATTAGGATTATTTTAATATTATTTTATATTATTTAATATTTAATATAATATTTTATATTATATTATAATATATTTGTTATAAAATATATATTTATAAACTCAATTAGCCACAACCATCCGATCCATTCTAATCTCCACCGTCCATATTCATTAATCCATGTCACATGCAAAAAGTAATCTCAACCTTAGGATCTAATTTAATCTTAGCCACACGATCAAAAGTGTAAGGTTAAAACCCTAAGAAAACCCTAAGGTTGGATTATAAGTAGGGGCATTTGCAAATGCCCAAACCTTGGAATTGGAATTGGAACCCTCTAAACTTGGACATTAGACTTTGCATTCTGAAGAGATTATCGGTGAAGCCCTAGCGTAGAATCTTGAATATTTGAAGCCCTAGTCTACCAATAATACTTCTGCTATTCCAACCACCATCCATCCATCCTCCCTCACCACCATAGCCATCCTCCATCCGCCACCTCCATCGCCATCCCCCCCCGATCTGTTTCTACATATTTACCCTACCCTACAGGTGTTGTTCTGAGCTTGCAAAGCTTGCTGTAGAGCATGCCAAGCGCTCTCCAAATTTTACCCTATCTACAGGTGGATGCCAAAGCCTGCCAAGCTCATTACAGATCTTTCCAAGAACTCTCTAGAGCTTGCCACAGCCCCAGGTGTGAACCAGAGCCTGCGAAGCTCGCGTTCGAGCCTGTCGTCATCAATGAACTGTATTCTGAAGCTACTGCATCAACAGATCTAAAACATCATCTGCAATAACTGGTCAATAGCAAGGTAATAGCAAGGTAAATATTATTTTTGTGTATTTTATTTAGTAATTTTTTTATTCTGCATGCTCTTTTATTTTATTAGTAAACTAGGATTTTATTAATGTATGAGGGCCTCACACTATGGATCCCTCACAGGTATTACTAACTCTCTTTGTTTTATTTTGTGTATGCAAATCTGCAAGTTCTACATTTTATTTGATGGTTGTTGAAGCTGGAGTGGCCCAATCTTGGATATTCAAAGCCCACTCAACTTGTTGGGATCAAGAGCACACCCGAATCTGAAGACACTTCCATTGCTACTAGCTAGGGTTTTGGAGAACCTCAACGTCATTATAATCTATTGTATCAAATAGTTGTATTGAACAAGGATTGTAATAAATGAGTTTATCGGCTCCCCCCACCTTATTGAATATACATTATTTTGTGCAATCTTTGTGTCTCACTGCATTATTTGATTTTTGCTATTTTATTTTAAGTGTCGTGTTCTTGCATCTACACAAAATATTATAGAATTTTTGCAAATTGTTTAACTTTGGAGAGATAAGGAAATCTACTTCAAATTTAGGAATATTAAATTTGTAAAATTCTTATTTTATTAGTTTTTGAATAACTAGGGAGGTAAAAGGAATTCTACCTCAATGATTAGTAAAATTTAGAAAAATAGAATTTATTATTCAAAACCTAGGAAGATATAAGCTAAGGCAACTTCAAAGCAAATTGATTGAGAAAATGGATGAAATTATCAAGAATACATTCAATTAAAATAGTGAAGAATTATTTCATAAAACACAAAAATGGCTTAGAGATATAATTGAGGATTCAACAAGATTTCAAAATATTCAAGTAGACATACCATTGGGGTTTGTTACTATAAAGACAACCTCAAAAATAGAGTTTTCTAAAAATGTTGAAGATCTTCATCAACTACAACATATATACAAATAGAATAAAGATAGAATAGTTTCAATTATACAAAGTGGTTATACTATTTATCAATAAAATAGATGAATTTGAAACTCCAAAAGAGATTAAAAAAGCAGTGAAAATACCTTCAATATGTACTTATTGAAATAGGATTGGTCATGAAAAAGCATATTGTTGGAATCTTCATCCATGTAAATATTGTGGAAGAAAATATCATTCATCTATTTTCTGCTACTACAAGGACAAGTACTGTAGAAGATTTGAAAAAGCATTAATATTCATATTAGATTGTCTTTTTCAAGTTCTCATTTTTGAAGCATCTACTAACAATGGATTCAAGTGTGGATTTTTTGAAGAACATGAAGGAAATTCATCTAGAGAAACAATGAAAATAAAATGGATTAATTATGATCTAACATTAACTCGTAAGATAATTAGATCTCTTATTCAACAAGGTTATTTGGATATTGATTGAAGCCTCAAGGACAAAGACCATATTGAAGACTAAAGTCTTCAATAACCAAATAATATAATACGGAGGGGTGTTGGAGAATATTACATTATTTGGTGCATGTCAATGTTCCACCTTGGTACATAATTGTAATTATTAGAATAGGATTGTATCTTATATTAGTGAGTGAGTAAATATTTTATGTATTGTAATAATATGCAAAAAATGCGCAAGTGTCATGTAAATATAAGTGCAAGTGTTGTGAGTGTAAATGTGCACGTGTATTATATGTAAGTGTGCACATGTGACATTAGAATAGGAAAATAAAGAGTTGTAAAGAAGTGTGAAGGTCAAGCATGCAGCATATGACAAGTCACATACAATTATAATTTTGTGGCAAAGTATTGTAATATTCATCATATGTGCATAGTTTTACGCTTGCATTAGTAGACATTTATTCAATAGCATTTTTAGTATTTTATGTGTAATATTGTGGGCATGTCTATGTGATTATTCTGTGAGTATTCTTATGTGATATTCTATTTTGATATTACATTCTAAGTTATTATTTGATTCATTATATTAGATCATGTGATTATTTTCCTATGAGATTTACATTAGTATCAAATTTTCAAAAGCTAACATTTTAATCAATGGTAGGTTTTTCTTTAACAATTTCATCAGCGTCCTAAAATGACATGGGTAATTAGATAAATAAATAATGATTTGTGGAGCTTAGATGGTTCCCTTTAGCTTATCTTTCCTGGGATTGGCACTCACCATCAATTCAATCGGGATCAATGGCCTACACTACTTTGTTGCTTCTACCCTCTAACTTTCTTTAGGACTCAACATCCACCATAGATCCACTAAATCAATAGATCATATGGCTTTAATAACCCTTTTATAAATTTTAACCTTTCAAATTAGCACCTTCTATTAATTAATGGGATCCTATGGTCCACAAAATTGTGTGACCTAGATGTTTCAATGTTTCTTTTGAATTTTTTAGGGCTACTAGATTTTCCAACTATCCAATATTAACATTAGATTTTCTATGGCATGGGCTTTTATGGGTATCTATATAAGTTTCTTATAAATTGCCAATGTGCTTGACATGTATCTTCATTATGAACCAATGGCATGGTTATTCTCTAACAACTCCTTCAATAGCCTTATGAAATGGCATGGGCCATTAGATGAGTAATCAATGACATGCATAGCTTTAAAAACTTCTTTTTGACTACTTTGTTGTAAATTAGTGTTTGTCATAGATCTAAAAAATTGATGATGTGTGTGGCTTTGGTAGTCCTTGTGGCCTTTGTAGCATTTTAAATTAGAACTTATAATTTATTATAAATTCAATGGTGTGTGTAGCATCTAAGCTTTAGCAGAGTATTTTCCTTGTAAAACTACCACCTGTCATTGATCCAAAAAAATGATGGTGCACATGGTTTCTACCTTCTATTTTCCTCAACTTGATGATTTGCCTTCTACCAAGGTTGATTTGCAAAATTGGCCAAGGAAAAATTCCTTTAGGTGTAGTGAAATTCACTACATTTAGCATTTTTCTTATGTCTCCTTCCTTATATAAAAATACTTCATCCACTAGGGTGGTCTAATAATTCTTCCAATGTAATCATAATGTTCTACATAGGTCTCTATCAATATGGGCAATTCCACATCTAGAGGACCAAGTTCATGGCTAGTACCAAGGAGAATATTCAACTTATGCTCCAAGAATTGGTCTATGGGCCTAACTTGAACCTCCTTAGCATCTCTTTCCTCACATTCCTAATGGCATGTTTATATTTTTTCTCATTGACTCTCCATTGTAGTTTATCAAATAATACCTTAGGTATTCAAGGAGGAGAAGAGGTATTCCTTCTTTTTAGTTTCTTTTTTCCCTTCTCCTTGGGTGTCCCTACCTTCTGTTTTAATAATTGGACCGATGATGGTGGAGTAGTCACAAGTGGGGTAGTAGTCATGGAAAATAGAGACACTAGGTTGGCCTCTATCATGGAAGGGCTCATGGAGGTAGATGTGGTGTCTATGATGGTCATAATGGAATATGGAAAATTTTTAAAAAGGCAAAAAAATTCAAGTTAGGGAGTAGGGAGCAATTTACCCAACTTAGCAGGAAATTTGCTCACAAACAAGAGCAATTCCCTCTTTGGAAAGGATTTGAAAGAACTTTGTTCTTGGCAAAAAATTCACTTGGTAAGTAGAATTATTCACTTAGAACAACTAGTGAATTATTCATTTGGTTTAACTTGGTGAATTTTTGTTCAAGGAAATGGTTTTTTTGAGGAAATGGAGCGATTTGCTAAGTTGTAGTAGCGAATCACTAACCATCCTATACTTGGAATTTTTTTGAAAAGCATAGTGAATTAGTAGTTAAGTTATTTACTTTAAACAATAGAATGGATGGTCTAGGAAGCACATATAGGGTTCAACCCAACCAATTAAGTGAGTAGTTCATTGCTATTTTAAATGCTTTAGCACGTATGCGTGCATGTCAATCAGTTGGTTCATAGTAAAGGCTAGTGATAAAGGGTATGTGGTTAACTCAAACTATTTAGTAGAGGAATATGTGCTAGATTAAATTGCAAGACTCATCGGTTCTACATAAGAGGACCCATTTTATGTTATGTGCAAGAGGAAAAAGTGGAAAAATAGTTAGTATTGAGGGTTTTATACCCCTTGACCTGTCTGCACCCATCAATTAATGGTTCAGGTGGGTAGGTTGGCCCAGCATGGGCTGATTTTCTTACATGGCTAATTGGCTTATAAATGGGGAAGTTGACGTGTGCCTAACTCATATTCATGAGTGATTCAATCATCAAACTAAGCATATGAATCACCACCACCACACTTTCTTTTACAACATAATAATAGTATGTCAAGTTGATAAGACTTATGTGAAAACTTCAAGGAATGATGAACTCCATAGAAGATGGAATAAGAGGAAGATAGAAAATGGGATCTATGGAGGAAAAGGAAAGATGGAGAAGGGATAATTGTTGGAGAAAATAATAGCCAAAAATATATATATATATGTACATATATAGATTTCTTTTGGATTGAGTTTCCCATCAAATGCATCAAAGGTGCTACTCATTCACTAAAATTGGTGATATTTTGCCATCCATTATAACAATTTTATAGGCATTTGACTTAATGGATAAGTAATTTGATATGTTTCACTCCAAAGAGAATCAATTTTTGGTGGGCCTCTAGTGGAATACAAATTTGTCTTCCTTGTAATCCATATTTATGGCTCATTTTCCAAACCACATTTTTATTTCTTCTTATTGTTGGATTGTTCTCTTGAATATGTTCTCTCTTTTCTCTTCTAGGTCTGGTAGGGCATTAAATAATGCTTACATTATTTTGACATCAATGTCTTCAAGTTCTAGTTGTGTTGACATTTGGAGGAAAGGGAATTCCAATTTAAGTAGTAGTACCAATAGTTTTCCATAGACTATAGCTTGTAAGGAGATGAACCTATAGATACCTTTAGAATCACTCAATATACCCAAAGTGCCTTCTATGGTTTGGCATGTTAGTCCCTCTATGAGTTTGTGATATTATTCTTTAGAATCCTCATTATGCTTTTGTTGGTAAATTTTGCCAATCCATTGCCCTAAGGGTAATAATTAGATGATATTTTAAGTAGAAAATCATATTTCAAGAAAAATTTCATCACATTGAACCCTATGAAGGAGGTGGTATAGTTTGTGACTATTGTGGATGGTGTCTCGATTCTAGTGATGATATCTTCCACTAATTGGACAATGACTTCCTAGTTAGTCAATTTTATTGGCACTCCTTCCATCTACTTTATGGCATAGTTGGTTGCATTTAGAATCCATAAATATTCCACATTGGATAAAGGACTTATCTTGCTAATGAAGTCTAAACCCCACAATTGGAAGGCTTCAATGAAGATAATAGGCTTTAGAGGCATTAGTGTTTTCTTCTTCTTTTGATGAACATACACCATGATTTGTAATTCGTGATCCATTGGAAGTAATTAGAGAAGACAACGGGCTAATATTATCCTTCCATTATGACTTTATGTGTCATGGTTAGCACAAAATAATGTGATATTCTTTGATTAGGTATATTGTCCTTTCTTCTTCAATGCACCTTAGCAAGACACAATCATAACCCTTTCTGAATAATATGTCATCTAGCCAAGCATTGGGATTATATTTTGTCTAAATCATGTCTTTTATCTAGGCATCAATTCTTCTAAGACTTGTATGATTTTCGTGTACCTATAGATATCTCGCATGCATCATGTTTAATCATCGATATCAGCTTCTTCCACTGAGGTGATTTTGTCTTTTAGAGCATACATTACAAGGTTTTCATCGAAGGCTCTACCCATGATGAGCTTGGTAGGTTTAATTTCTAATAAAAATCTTGAATTTTATTTATCCACCCAACTCTATTCTCCATTAGTTCATCATGACGCATTATGATTCATACATTGGGATGAATTTCAAAGATGGTGGTCTTTCTTTATGGCAGGTAATACCCAAACTTTCTAAGAGACTTCATGATGACAAACACCTATTTTTTACAGAAGGTGTGCCTCTCCTTTTAGTTTTAAAAGACCTATATCATAAATAAAATAGGATGTTCTTAATCCTTATCATTCTTTTAGATTAGTACTACAATAATACTCTCATGTGTTCTAAATGCATAGAGTCTAAAATCTTTTGAGAAATTAGGGTTGACTAGAATTGGGGCCTTGGTGATGACTTCCTTTATGTCTTGGAAGACCTTTTTACTTTAATAAATCTAAGCTAGGACTACATTATTTCTTGATATTTTAGTTATTGGTCTATCTAGTTGTGCAAAATTGGTTATGAATTTAGCAACGAACTACGTTTGACCTAGGAAGGACAAAATTTTTTTTATGGATGTGGGGAGAGGAAGATCTTAGATTACTTTTATCCTATTAGGATCTATGGCTAAACTATATTTTGACATCACATGACTTAAAAATTTTCCTTCTTTGACCATAAATATGGACATTTAGAGTTGAGTGAGATACCATATTCTACAATTTTGAAAGATAAACTCTAGATGTTTAATATTTTTGTTCCTATCCTTTGAGAATATATTCAAAACATCAAGGTATATGAGAATGGTCTCACTAAATAACATTACAAAAGTTATTTCCATGGATCACTAAAAGGTGGCTCCTATATTTGATAATCCAAACATCATTCTTTGTTAGGTGCAAGTTTCCCATTTTGTGATGAAGTTATTTTTGTGCTCATTATCGTCCTTGATCCACATCTGGTTATACCCTAAGAAACCATATAAGAGTGACAACAAATGTAACCCTACTACCTTTTATAATATCTTATTTATAGCCAACATGGTGCAATGATCTTTATGGCTCCCGATTAAGGTTTTTGAAGTCAACACAGCCTAATATTGCCATTGTTTTTTGACCTAGTATTAGGTTAGCTACCTAGGTTGAGTGTTTAGTTGAAAAGATTATTTGGCCTTCTAGGATTTTCAAGAGATCCTTATTCACAGCTACATCAATTTTGGGATTCACAACCTTTTTTTTTTTCTAAAAATGCTTGGAACTTGATTCTAACTCAATGGTATGTTCTATGCTATTTATGTCATACGCCTTCAATATTCACAAGATCAAGATATGATGTCTTTGTATTTCTTATAAGGTTCATTGAATACACTTATTTCCTCTTTGGTGTACTCTTTACCAAGAAGCAATTTTTTCCCTTCATTGATCTTGAAAATATGGTAGGAATAGGCTTTCATATTCATGTTAAATTTATTTGCACTATCACCTAGATTAAACAAACTTTCTAGAGTGATTAACTCCCTCAACAATTGTTTATCTTTAGTTGAATTACCTTGTATTTTATATCATCCTCATATTTTTATCTTTGTCATGTTGAGCTTCTTTAATAAGGAACTTAATGAGTTTTTGAAGACCTTATAGTGATTAGAATTGTCAAAAACTGCTATTCTAAAACTACTTCTAACTCCTTTGGTTTATCTCAATCGTCAATAGTGGGATAAAATTTTATTACCATTGATGATAGCTCATCTACTTCGGTATTTAAACCCCTAGGAACTATGTTGATCTCATAAGTTTTTATGCTTTTTAAAAAATCCTAGATCTAGTGCTTGTATGACTTTAGGTGTTTGTTTTTGGTAGTGCATTGGGAGTGAACCTAGTTCATGACTAATTTAGAGTCACCAAATACCTTCAAGTTTTTATTCCTATCTTCTTTTTTGTCCTCAAGTCAATGTGCAATGTTTCATATTCTACCATATTATTTGTGTAATTAAAGATTAATTAGAATTCAAATTAGTTTGTGCCCCTTGTGGGTCAATAAAATTGAATATGTACACTTACTCCATTTCTGATGGTTGCACCTTCAAAGTGCATTAGACATGCTTTGTCTGACCTTTGTGCTTACGAATTGGTTATATTTGAGATGTTAGATGGTTCTTATAATAAGGGGTAGTTCTCAAGATCATTTTCTTCAAATTTTATCTTTGGGTTTTCATCATCTTGAAGCATATGGATAATCATATCTATTTTAAATATTTGTTCATCCTTCATGATCTCACCACCTACAAATTCTAGTAATTCATTCCAATTTACCATTATATATTCATCTAACTTGTGCAGACTCATTTTCAATTTGGATCATCTTTTTTTCTTGAGTTACCTTCATGTGGGTATAGTTGATTGAGAAGTACTCATTCTCAGATAGCTTACACATCCATTCTCTAGATAACCTATCAAAATACAAGGGAATATTAACTATTATCACCTCTTATACTACCACCAGCTTTGGATGCTTTTTTATGGTCATGGTTAGATCCTTTAAAACCCCTAAAATGTTCATCCTAGTTCCATCCATATAAATTGGATGCCTAGTTGTCTTTGTATAGGTAACATCATCTCTTCATAGACTACCTTTGGCATTTTTGTCATGGTTGCTCCTAAGTCGGATATGCAACTTCTTAGCAAATAACTTTTAATTTTTAGAGTAACATAGAATGAAAGTGTGTTTATAGTTTATCTTTGAAGCACTCAAGAGTTCTATCATGTTAACCTAAATATCATATGGATCCTCTACTATTAGGTTTTGCTATTTAATTGGACTATATTGGATAGGCTTTAGCTATCCATTCTAGGTGTAGATTCTTTCTTGATCCTTGAGGAACTCTTCGAGTAAGTCCCTTTGACTAGGAAGGGATAGAACTTCAAGGATATTCACCTTGGTAGGAGTCTTTATCATTTATTTACAATATTGAAACTGAATTTGACCAAACTACTCTCACTAAGTACTATGAACTTCCTATACTATCTAGTAGCTATTGCACATCCTTCACTCATGAAAATAATATTTGAGACATTCTACCTCCTTATTAATTTGATCCCTCTCTTTCTCACTCCTCCCTTTGTATGTCCCTTTTGGTCTTCTATTTTCTATTTTAAGTTTTTTTGTGTTGTCTATCTTATTGTTTTTACTTGCCTGTGTATCTGTTTGGGACGTGTTAATGATATTTTTCCATTATTTTCACTTTGCTTTTTCTATTGTGTGGTTATTATTGGTCCCTTGTATTTCAAGTGTAACAGAAGCCTTCCCCTCCTAAGTATCATGGTGTCTTTGTTTGCTTTGGATTATTTTTGTGTTGAGGCTTGCTCTTCTAATGCTTTCCTTTTGATCCTACTTCCAACTCCTTATTGATTTATACACACAATATTTTCCTCAAATACAGATTCTTCATCCCTGTAAACTACACTAAAGGTAGTAAATATAGAATTTATTAGGGTTTGGAAAGGTAGAGATTGCTTCCTGCACTTGAGGCTATTGATAGGTAAGTTTATTCATTGTCGTTGATCTAAGGAGGCAACCTATTTAGGATGGTATTACTAATCATACTAATTTATTTGTGAATATTTAATGGATACCATGCAATTTTAGAAGATGATGCCCAAAATTACATGGGAAAAACCATAATTTTTTAATCTCTGAATTGATACCATGTTATTCTAAACTTGATTTTCACCCTAATTAGAACCTTATCGAGATATTGGATCTTTAGTGAGATAAGGTATTTTTCTAGGTTGCTAGTTATATTGTTGTTGTCATTTGTTATTCTACTAACACTACTTCTCTTCAATGATATTCTAATTTATCAAGGTGCTTACCATGTCCATCATTTCTTTCATGTATATTTTGCATTATTCCTTATAGTCTTTACTTTCATCCTTAGTATGTGATAAAGTGGGTAGGGATGGCAATTACAGCTAGAATGCAATAGTTGATGATGAACTTTGGCCAAGATGTGTGATGATGTATGAAGAAGGGGTTGAGTTAGAAAATGATTGGATGTTCTAAATGCGAAAGATATAGGGAATAGACCTAGGGATTTACAAATTTGTGGTGACATGGGTAGCATAACCCATAGGCGGGGCAAGCAATAACTTCCCTACCCTGATCAAAACATCTTCTACACAAGTTGCTTCTTTATATATTGTAGCTGGAGTGATGTGAATAGCATTACAAACCATCAAAACCAAGTTATATTGTAAGCCCTTTATGTAACATGGTAATGCATGTTCTTCATTTGGCCTAAATATTTTATGGAATTAAATTCAATGTCCTCAAAAATGTAGTATTATAATCATGAATGTTTTATTAAGTATGCCTTTAAATGGGATTTAATTGAAACAAAACATAATACTCATTACCCATACTTCCAAATATATGCATGAAGACTTCTATAATTGATTCCTAACTAGTAATAAACTTATTAAGTAAACCTCTATAGCACAAAGCAGCTTTATCATACAAAGAATAAATCAATAAATGTACCACAATGTCTTCCTTTTAGATGAGATAAATCAACTTGATTGTAGATAGATCACTAAGATGATTCAAAACTATCTTATTCTCACTCTCGTTAAATGTAGGTAATTTTTCATAGCAGTAGGTATGATAGGATAATAGGCCCCTCGATTTAAGGATCCTTGATAGGTCTAATAGAGAAGTTGGTTTGGGACCTAGTAAATTGAGGCACTAGATTATTTTGTGGAAGTTGATTTTATTGCATTGAATAGGAGTATATGGCATAACCTTGAGGTGGATATGGAGGCATTTAAGGGTGTTGATGTGCAACATAATGAGGTGGTAGAAAAGGAGGGTTTGATATTTGAAAAGGAGGAGATGATAGATTAGGAAAAGCCCATTATTGATTTGGGGGAGCTTGCACATATTAAAATTGTTGCAAGCCTTGTGGAGGAACTTGTTGGTTTTGAAAAGGTGGGTATTGTTGCACTTTTTGCAATATCTAACTAGTTGGAGGTAGCATTTGATCGAAGGAGATTCCCTACATACTTTGTACCCCTATTTGACCAGTCAATACTTGTAAATTCTAAGCAAAACCATGGTTTTGGTTAGGAATAAAAATTTATCTTGAAGAACCTACATTTTGTAGCATAGGTTGTCCTAATTAAAGGTTCATAGTGTTGGTCATGTTATAGCCAATGGACTTTGAGATGAAGCCATACTAGGAAGGGTGATCTGAGTGTTAGATACTATAGGTTGGTTTGCATTATTTGGATTATGAAAAACCACAAAGAATGGGTTATATGAAGGGTTATTCACTTCAAAAGTCATTCCATATAGAGGATTGATGTGAGTCAAAGTACGGTTTGTACTTTCCCAAGTTTAATTTGCAAGAGTAGATGAATAACTATACTAGAAGTTGGGGAAGCTAATTTCTTGGGATGTAGGATTTGACTCACTTGATCTGCCACTAGAATTTTTTCTTTTGATGGAGTAGGATTAGACGTAGAAATTTCCTCAACCTCATCTTGATGCACCCATGCAACAATTTGTTCTTTCCTTCTCCCTCTTGCATTTCTTCCTTGATATGCAATTAACTCTAACAATTGATGCTATTTACCCAATTATTGTGTTTTTAGCATGCATATTTAAGCTTAGTCTCATATGCATATATACCTACACATATGGAGTTTCAAGATCAAAATATGAAATTTTGCAAAATCTAGTATACAGAGCAATTTGTCACCAAACTAGAGTGAATTGCTAGAAGACTTGAACGAATCATTTGTAACACTACACAAATTGACAAGGGTCAAGCAAATCACTTATATTCTAGGTAAAATTACTTCCCTTGGAGAAGTTAGGAAGAATTGTTATCTTTTTGAGCAAATCGCTCCTCAAAACGTGGGCAAATCATTCCTTAAATTTTACTTGGAGAAATTTTACTATTTTAGAGCGAATCACTAGCTAGATTGAGTGAATTGCTAGCTAGATTGAACCTTAGCAAAAAAATCCTAAATACCCTCTACCTATGGTAGATGTAAAATTGAGGTAAAAGTGAGATGTTTTGTTGATCTGATACTACCTCATTTTCTTACTTCGTGAAAAGAGATTAAGATTCAAAATTCCTAACAGAGTCGTCATTCATAAAGCACCTCCAAAAATTAGACAAATAAAGGAAAATATGTGAAATTCAATGTCAATTTGGGATTGGGCTTAATAAATAAATTTCATGGTCCTTATGAATTGTTCTAGATTCAACTTATGGATATTTTGTAGATTCAAAGTGAATCACTCTTAAAATTAAACTTGAAATTCTTTTTTATGATTTTCAAGTGATTGGCCCCAGTTAGAGTAAATAACTCCAAGTTTAGAGCAAGGGGACTTGGAAAAAAAAATAAATTCAAACCAAAATGATTCCTACCTATGGTAGGATGCAAAATATGGCACTCAAATTGAGGAATCTAGCCAAATTATGAACCAAAGGAATAGGGTCTCACCGAATGTGCCAAAAACATGTGTTGAATTCATGTGCAATGGGTATTTATTATGGGGTAAAAAAATACATTTGTCCCACCAAGCATACCAAAAACTTGTATTGAATTATTAAAAGGTCTTATTGCTTATAAACCCATAATTTTGGTTTCAATAATAGTTGTATGGAAGGGTTTAAGGCCTCTTCTAAGCTTCAGATTTAGGCTGACTCCCCTCTATCTTTCCTATAATCCAATCTAATATAATTGCATTGAATTACAATGTGGTAAGTAAATATAGAAATTAAAATACATAAAAATAAATTGTGGAGTTTAGATTACAAGAGATTTAAAGTAAATACAATCAAAATTGTAGCAAGGAGAGTGTGTGATCCATCAATGCATGAGAAATCCGAATAACAATGTTCCCATTCATTTGAGATAAAATTTTGAGAGGACTAACAAGATGGATGAAAGGGTTGTGACTCAATCATTGCACACTCCGTAATCCAAGAGGGAAGTGCCATTGATGGAGAGCAAAAGGCTTATCAATTTACCACCAATTTTATGAATTACAAGAACATAATGTGGGTCTCACAAAGTGTAGCCCTATATCCCTTAAGGATAAAAGATGTTCACAATGAAGGCCCCCATGGCTCCTATTAATAGGAAATGTGTAGCCCTGAGTTACCTGTGGTGAGAAACTATTAGTCCTATTAAAAGTAAATATTTGATGGTATATCTAACTAAACGACGCACCTCCAAATGCTACATGCCTCTAATTATGCTTGTTAAATGAATAGAAGGCTTCCAAAATGAATTAAGGCATCACTACATGCTAAAATTTTACTTTACAAATATCTTCCTTATGACCATGCTTGCCTTGTTACCCCTCCATTGGATCATGAGTGATTTTCTCCAACAAATGAGTGAATCATTCCATTCTACTAGCGCTTCACTAGTATTTTCCTAGTGCTTCATTTTTGCAAGCCAATTGCTTCATCTCTACTAGTAGAAAAAATGACCTTTAAAGAGCAAATTGGTCCTTATTTTTTACTTAGAAAATTTGAAGGGTTTGACTAGTTTCACTATTTTGTAACATTTTAAAATTATAAATTCCCCAAAGTAGTGACTTGTCAATACAAGTTTATCTCCTGGTTAGGTGGTAGTTTCAAATATTGCAATTATACCTGTAGTGAACAATCACTACATCAGGAAAATCTAGCCAAGGTAATTTTGATTAAGACACCATCTAAAGCCAAGAGGAAGGGGTATTGATTAAGACACCATCTGAAGTCAATATGAAGGGGTCCAAAACCCCTACAACCTATGAAGTAGTCAATGCTATAAGAGCATCAAAAATACAACCAAGGAAAGGGCTCTGTCATGAATAGATGCTAAATCTGAAGCTCCTAACACCACAAAGCCTAGTTGACAAACTAGACAGAGAAATCCTTGGTATAAAAATCCTTCTGATGGAAACTAAGGTAAATTTTACCATGAGCTAGAGTCCAAGAGTCCTTCCAGTGATAGCTAAAAGGGCTCCACTCTTGGTAGGATTTTGCCTCATCCAACGCATGCAAACTCCTTCCCTCCTCAAGAAGGAAGGATCGCTTGTTTAGATATCTTCCATGTCTGATGGTTTTCATAGTTCTCTGGTGACGTTACAATTCATTGTCAATTAGATACCCCAAGGGATAGGACCCAGTTACATGGAGAAATAAAATGGGGTGTTTTGAGGTGACCAGGTGGGAAAGTGACAAGGAAAGCTCCCATTCCCTCAAAAGGATATTAATACTTAAGGGGTGGTGAAAAGTGGATCATATTGAAGATTTCAAGTTGTGAAACCTCTGCTAAACTTTGAGGCTTCTTGGCCCTCTCAAGGTTTGCCCTGAGATCCATGGTGAAAGAGCAGCAAAAATTAGAAGAGGAAAATTTCAAAGGGGAAGGATACCTTAGACACACCTGCTAGAGCACGAAATCTGGTAGTCTCAATAATCACCAAAATGTCAAAGCAACAGATGGGTAAATGATGAAAGGCATCCCTCTTGGATGGGAAATAGCATGAGAAGCATAGACCATAACCCTAAAGGACGTGTTGAGGAAGTACTTCACCCAAAGGATTGGTCAGGATGTGAAGGAGGCAATGCCTTGGCTATACTTGGGCAATCGCAATAACTCAAAGTGATTGAATGCAAGGGGAATGGCAATAACCTAGTCCTAGCCTTACCATCCCAAGAAATTGGACATTATCCTCAAAGTGACAATTGGTGTATTAAAGATGGCAACATGGAGGCAGACCATAGGCCAAACACCAAAATCAAAGACATCAATGGAGGATAACCTCATAGGTCTAATAATAATCATATGGAACGACAAGAGAGGACAACATCTCATCGTACCATCCTTACCTATAGCATATATAGCTTGAGATCTAGAGACTTTGAGATCATCCAAAGTTAATAATAAAATTCCAAAAAAAAATTAAATAGGATAATTTTAAATTCCTACACAAATTTTGGAGGGAATCCCTAATCCCCTTCTTATAAATATCTTATCTTTCTTCATTGTAGATATCAAAAAATTGTTGCTTATGCACCTAGTATTTGGCCTAGCATATAGTATTTCTTTCATTGTCTCTTGCTATTGATTTGGACTCAAGCCCCAAGTCACTCTATGTATAGGCTCCTTTGAACCCTTTTATTGCAACATATATAAATTACAGCTTTCAACATATATATAAGATTTGTGGCTACTTGATTTCTACCCCTTTCTTTGTGTGTATGCACGTTTGTATGGTAACATCATGACTAGTATATGTCCCTTCCTTATATAAGCTTTATAAGATAAATGTATATACATTGTACTGAGACGTGTTCACTTTCCTAGTATGGTTGGCTTATGTGTTCACTAATCTCATAAATGCACGAAAGACTTTTACTCTTGGTGCATTGCCACATTTAGTTTAGGCTAGATAGGTTTTACTGCTTTCTTTATTGTTTTCCTTCTAACCCTTTTCTTGCATAGCTTTTGGTAGGCTAAGCCAGAGTAGGAAAGAGTGTGCCAAGAAGACATCGAGACAAGGATTAGACCTTGGTAAAAAACCCTATAGGTCATCCCCAGAGCTGCTTCCCAATCTCTCTAGACTTTCAAAACTGTACATTCCATACAAGGCGTAGGCATCAGACACACTTGACAACCGCAGCAAGTGGTCACCATGTCAAAGCGTGGACTAGAGCAAATCTAGTTCCCAACAGTTAAACTGACACGATCGATGGGACCAATCACATCAAAAGGGAACCATTGTTGAGATTTCAATAAAGGTATTGATATACTACTTGCTAAAGCATATTTCAATATTCACCCCTAGAAACTTCAACACCTAAAGAATTCAAAAGCTTGGAAATCCTGTTGAAGAATGATCCTATAATCAATATGATCTAGTTCATAGGTTGGGGTTCTATTAAAACTTCCAACCTATCCGCTCTATTGAAGCAGTTCTGCTAATCACCTAGCGACCCCCTAGTCAAGACCCACGGGCCCCCAAGCTCCTCAAGCATAAGGATGATGGTTGAACCCAAATCTGAGGCATGAATGCTCACAAGAATCCACCAGTCATAAGGTTCCTAGAGTAGAATTATGGTAGACCCCTAATTTCCCCTATCCCACCTATCATATGGGTACTAATCCTAGAACCAACTCTAAATTTGCTACTGAAGAAGATGCAACCACACTGTTAGAACACCTACATCACACAATGAGCCTATGCATGGTACACATCATCAACAAGCAGGACATAGGACTGAGACTCCTAATGACATATTTCAAATACAAAGCACAAGAATGGTTTATACGCCTTCCCTCATGTTCAATCCAAATTTGGTACCAATTAGCGAGCCTACTGGTGGATAGGTTCAGGGAAAATACGGATGGAGCATCTTTAATAGAGAAACTGATGACTATCAAATGAGTTCCAGTAGAGGCTATGAAGATTTCAATACCCAGTTCCACAAAATCTCATATAGAATCTCGGATGATATGTGACCTTGCCCTAGTATGGCACTCATATACTATCTCAAATATTTTTACTTTGAGATTACCATGACAATTAAGGTACGGGGGAGAACTCCTTATTAGTTGCCTATTAAATAGTCGTCTAAGCATAAAATGACCTCATCCAGAGATCCCCAATACCTTTGTCCCTAAAAGTTCAAACTACCACTCCTCAACCCATCTTGATCATAAGCTCAATTTTGATCAGGCCCCCTTTTCATTCGATCCCAAACTCTGAACCCACGACCAAAATAGAACAAGTGGGATAGAGGCTTCAGGCCCTCTCAAAAGAGGTCGTCACCATGAAAAGATAAGTTAATCAGTGGTTCCAACACCAAGGCTACCCAAGACCTCAGCATCAACGACCTCAGTATCTGACATGCAAATACTAGCAGAAGGAACTCATCCTATTACAATAGATTCCCTTTAGCCATGCCAATGGCACTTTTCTCTTACAAAATCATTATTTGAAGGGACCTATCGTATGGTTCCCGATGACTTACTCCTACAATGCCCATCCAAAAGGAGGTTTTTGATCATATATGGCAATACTAAAGGTAGGAACACTGACTGAATGTCTATGGGTTCACTTTTTGGCTATCAATAGCCTGAGTATCGCTCCCCCAAAGCATATTATGGTCACCAAGGAGAAGGTGGAGTCTCATGTGGTCACTTGACATGGTATCCCAATGCTTGGTGAATGCCAAACATGATCGAACCTCAAGATGCCCACCTAACCCAAGATGACTGAGAGACTCCTGATGAGATATTCAACTAGATTAGGAGAGTTTGCTACTAGCATAGGGGGACCGAGCCTAATCCTATTGATATTCTTGACATCCATCAAACATGATGTTTGTGAGTCTCTAAAGACCCCTCAATTAGCTAAGAATGGGCCTGAGTTACAATTACAACCAAGCACCCTACCAGAATGGAGTCCAAAGGAAACTAATAGATCAAGGGGAACCAAGGTGGACAGATGAGAAGCGAAAACCCAATCCAAAATTGAGCCCATTAAGGTAGTGTCTTTCCACTTGACTCTAATCCACAAAGACAAGTCAGTCCACAATTGTCAGACCAACAATGATATCGACTCTCTCGCAATGCCAAAAGCAATGGTATACAATTGGATCAACTCCACAATGGGCTATAAAAAGGATGGTGCAGTTGTACAGTGGGTGGAGCTTGGTTGTGGCCCCTAGTCGCATCCAACATCAGTCTATCGAGGGACTTCACCTCCAATATAGGTAGCTACCTGCAAACTAATTGGACACCAAGAGCCCTAGTGGGAAGGACAAGATCCAAGGCCTTACTTTCGAACAAACCTTGGTACGAGTACCACGATGGATGACTACAAATGGTTAAGCTAAGCATCGGGACTAGCTCCATGAAGAAGGAGCAAATCAAAATAGGCAAACCACTAGATAAGGCACACCCGACTCACAGGAAGAAACGGTGGATCATTGAAGTTTCGGGCCCTAACCCTGATAAAGTCTTCGAACATATCGAGATAGCACTCAAAAGGAAGATGTGTCATCATCTCTTTCAGGGCCTTTGTATATAAAAAAATAAATCTAACATGTTTATCTAGGTGTTGTAGGGCACGTGTAGGTTTAGATTTGCAACTAGATTGTTACCATGCTAAAAGGATATCCCACACAAGGTATGATGTAAGTCGAAGATCTCTCAAAATATCACCTAAAAAAACTCGATCAAAATAGGATAGCTGCCACAAGCATAAATGAGGCATGGTGAAGGATAATGATGCCCCCACTATTCAGGCATGAGGGAAGAGTCCTCCTACATTTCCCTGGTAGAAGGTCTTCAGAGAAAGGGATGAAGAGGGAGCTAACTCCAAGAGTCATCTTAAGATATGAGGCCTATAAAAGGAGGCACCCTTCCCTTTAGTTTTTAGAGAATTTCAAGGGAATGACCTTGATATCATATCCTCCCATCCATCCTAGCTAGTTGCAAAAACCCTAAATATTTGCCCTCTTATGACTTTGTGCCCAATAGATAAGGTACTCATTGTTGGGTTCCTTACCCCCTATTAGCAAGAGGTCCCCTGTGAGTCACCAAAGTTGTAGTGAAGAATCTCTACACTAGACAACTCCAGCTGAGAAGGCAATTTTGATCAAGATGTCATTCGAAGCTAAGATGAAGGGGTCCAAAGTCCCTACAACCTATAAAGTTGTTGATGCCAAAAGAGTATCAAAAGCGCAACCAAGGAAAGGGCTTTGCCATGAACTAATGTTGAATTTGAAGTTATCCACACTATGAAGCCTAGTTGACCAACTGAACTCGACAATTCATGGTATACAAGTCCTTCTGATGATAGCTAAAAGGGCTCCATTCTTGGCAGGATTCTATCCCATTCGATGCATGCGGACGCCTTCCCTCCTCAGGAAGGAAGGATTACTTGTCCAACTCTCTTCCATGTTTTATGATTTGCATAGTTCCTGGTGAGGTCGTAAGTCACATAAATGAGAAGTCCCAGGGAACGAGACCCGATTACATGGAGAAAGAAAATGGGGCATTTCAAGGTGATTGAGCGGGAAAGTGGTAAGGAAAGCTCTCATCCCCTCAAATGGAGCTTAATACTTAAGGGGTAGCGAAAGGTGGAGCAACTTGAAGATTTCAAGTTGTGAAAACTTAGTTAAACTTCGAGGCTTCTTGGTCCCCACAAGGTCTGCCTCGAGATCCATGGTAGAAGAGCAACAAAAAGCAAAAGAGAAAAATTTTGGAGGGGAAGGATACCTTAGACACACCTACCAGAGCACGAAATATGGTAGTCTCCGTCATCACAAGAACGCTGAAGCAACGGACGGGTCAATGATGAAAGGCGTCCCTCCTGGCCAGGAAGCAACACGAGAAGCAAAAATCAAAACCCTTAAGGATGAGTTGAGGAAGGACTCCACCAAAAGGACCAATCGAGATATGGAGATAAGGCCCCAGCTATAACCGAGCAACCGCGGCAACTCAAAGCGAATGGACGCAAGGGGAAGGGGAGTGATCCAGTCTCAACTGTACCATCCCAAACAACTAGACATAATTCCCGAAAGGGATAATTGGTGTATTAAAGATGAAAACACAAAGACGACCCATAGGGAGGATAACCTCAGAGGTCTAATCATAATTAGATGGAGCAGTGAGAGAGGACAACATCCCATCAAACCGTCCTCACCTACAACATTTATGGCTTCAGATCTAGAGACTTCAAGATCATCCATAGTTAATAACGAAAACCTAAGCAAAATTTAAACAGGGCAATTTTGAATTTCTACACAAATTTTGGAGGGAATCCTTATTCCTTTTCTTATAAATATCTTCTCTTTCTTCATTGTAGGTATCAAAAAATTGTTGCTTTTGCACCAGTATCTGGCCCAGCATACAATCTTTCTTTCATTGTCTCTTTTGTATTGATCTGGACTTGAGCCCCAAGTCATCCTATGTACAAGCCCCTTCAAACCCTTTCATTACAACATATGTAATTTATTGTTTCCAGCATATATATGTATGAGAGTTGTGGCTACTTGCTTTATGTCTCGTTCTTTGTATGTATGCAAGTTTGTATGGGAACATCATGACTATTATCTATCCCTTCCTTATACAAGCTTTATAAGATGAATGTATATACATTGTAATGATACATGTTCACTTTCCTAGCATAGGTGGCTCATGTGTTCACTAATCCCATCAATGCAATAGAAGACTTTCACTCTTGGCACATCGTCATATTTAGTTTAGGTTAGATAGGTTTTATTGTTTGCTTCATTGTTTTCCTTCTAACCCTTTTCCCACACAAAACACGGTAGGCTAGGCTAGAGTAGGAAAGAGTGCCAAGAAGACATCCAAACAAGGAATTGGCCTTGGTAAAAAACTTTGGAGGTCATGTCATTCTCGAAACCACATCCAACGCTCCCAAAATTTCAAAACTATACGTTTCATACGAGGCGCGGGCACCAGACGCACTCAACAACCACGTGTGGTCACCGTGTCAAAGCATAGACTGAAGCAAATCTAATTTCCAACAATACCTTTGATTATGGAGGATTCTCAAAGCATAGCTTCCAATCAATTGGTTACTCTAGCTATTGCAGATTAACCTTCAACTAGTCTTTTGATTGATAAGGTTGATCTTGCTTCCCCTAGCACTTTGTATTTAGAACTGAATTTGCAAGTTAATTTCTTTGAACAAGGGTAAGAACATTGTTAGTTGTAAAGGGGTATACAAAGACCAAAATTGATTTTAATGGTCAAACTAAGAAGCACAAGGCTTGCCTTGTTGCTAAAGGGTTCTCTCAAAGGGAGGCAATTGCCTACAAAAATATTTTTTTCCAAATTGTTCACATGGACTCCCATATTACTATACATTATCGCTTCACTAAAATGAGATGTCTATTAAATGGATGTCAAGAGTGCATTTCTCCTAGGGACCTTTAGGAGATCTATATGCAATTGTCGCGTAGCTTTGTGCAAGATGGACTTATACCTCTAGTTGAAGTCCTCGTATAGACTTAAACAAGCACTATGTGCATATTATGAAAAGATTTGCATTGCCTTTTCTCAACTATGGAATTCAACACTACAAGGTGGAATACAATGTTTATATCAAAGCATCATGATGGATATCTTCTCAATAGGCTTTATGTTGATGATTTGATCATCACTAGAAGTTTGCTTTTTATTTATTGAAGAGGTAAGGCTAAGGTTCAAGACTCCTTTCACTATTTTTTGTGCAATCTTCTTCAAGCATCTCTTTCTCTACCTCAATATGCCTATAGGATTATAGCTTGGCACACACTCCTCTTGCTTTTGGGTTGAAGTTAGAGACAAATCGTTTCACTTTATTTTTTAATGTTAATTTGCATGGGTCCTTGGGGAGAAGTCTTCCTTACGTCACTCATCCAAAGATAACATTTAATATCAACTTGTGTTCTAGATACATGCAAAAATCTAATAACAGTACTAAAAGGCCACCAAAAGGGTTTTGCACCAAATGTTCAATTCATATAAGTTTTAAATATTTAATTGATGCTTTCATTGTGTTGCACAAATATGATGATGTGGATTGCATTGGTGACCTTGATGAGCATAAGTCCACTTCTGGCTTTTTGTTTTCTCTAGACTATACCCATTTCTTGGATTTCCAAGACGTAAACTAATATATTTTTGCGTTTTAGGGAAGCAAAATACTAGTGTTGTACAAGTGGGTAAGCATATTTAGATTGATGTGCATGGTTCTTCACATGTTGGGATTTCTTCAAAAGGGCCTCATTAATTTGTTATGTGATAATGAGTACTCTTCAACTAGTTAGCAATCCAATGGAGCATCATTGGAACAAGCACATTGAGCTCTAGATTCACTACATTTGTTAACTTCATTTACAAAAGCTATTTTGGCCTATGTATGTGTCTTCAACAAATCAACTTGCATATATCCTAACCAAGTTCACACTTGGCATGACTTTTACTAAGTTTCAAGACCCACTTAGTGGGAGAGTTTTCCTTAAAGAAGGATGTTCTTTGTAGCCCTTGCTCGCCTTAAAGGTGGTTGTTAAAATATGGTTAACCTTCACATTAATCCACAACAACGACATTGTATTATGATCACTCATTATTTGTGCCTTGGACCTATGTTCACCTTACAAGGTGATCCTTGTATTATTTTGTAATCCAATGATACATCAATTTGACTATTATTGAGATCCATGCATTTTATGTGGTGCATATTTATACCCCCACCCACCAATCGTTTATACATTACTTAGAAGATTCTCTTCATTACTGAGAATTATTGGTGTCCATAAGAGTTTCATTGTATGATTTCTCTGGGTGCTATTTATATTTTCATTGTATGATTTCTCCATACTGAGTCTCCAAAGAACCCACATCATTCTGTAATTTGTTTTGTGAATCTTTTTGGCAGAGGCAACCTTTCTTACGATACCCTAGTAGTGACTAGAGTATAAACCTTATGGGCAAGTTAGCTCTTCTCTTCCATATAAAGTGCATACATCATCTTTTTTCAAGAACCTTTTGCAGGATTCATTAATTTCTAACTTCTTTTGAGAACATGTGGAAGATATAATAATTAATTACAGATAGAAAATGAAAAATCACATCAAAGAATTAAAATCCTAGAATAATGGGTTAGATAGAACTGTCAACCAAACATCAACATTCTCCTAGGAATGTAATATATTGCAATATAACTCTTTGGTTTCTTCAGTTGTATTATATTGACAGAAATGTGACTTGTAATGGTCCTTCAGCATCTAGTTGGGTTTATTACAAAGGCTTCCAGGAGATACACTTCCATTTTAATAGTTTGAACAGGTTGAGGACTCCAGATTCGTTTCGTAAAGTTCAAAAACAGAAATCAATCTCGTCAATGCTAACTGGAACCCATTTTCCTTGGTGGTGTCGACTGCACACAAAAACCATCTTCATCTCCATCTTCATCCTCTGAATCTGCACTAATCCAGTTACTTGGATTATGTGCAGAGACTCTCTGATTGTCGAATCTATTAATATTTGCAGCTCCACCTGCCAAACAGAAACCAGATATAAAATTATAAGGAAAGAACCCCAACATATCAACAAACCCGGATATCCACAGAAGGGCTTTATGCAGATAACTCGAGGCCAACACCTAACCTTTCATGCACAGGGCGATGCATTAGACTAAAGGGAAATAAAAACAAAATAAGTGATAATATGTATTATATCCAAAAAAATTCAACATAAACTTCATTGATTATCCCAATAAGAATTATAAAAGACGAGTCATGTGGCAAAAGTTATAAATTACCTGCTTCCTGCTGTGTATCATGTTTCTCAGTTATACCGACTCTTCCAGCGGGAGAAAAAACAGGACCAGAGAATTTATGTCTTCAAGTTGATATTAAGGAAAACTAACACAATGAATCCAGACACAGGTAAGTTTACAACCCTGCAAACTGCAATTACTATAGCCTCAAAACATGGCACTTATGCAACACAGCTCAATCATACCACTAAACAGTAGTATCAAGTACTAAAATAGTATAAAAATGTTACATGTTTATGCAATATGATGAAAGAAAAAAACATCCAATACCACTTAGTACAGGACTTTCACCATGCTCCTCCCTTCTCCGCACCGTATTTTGTCTCCATTAAAGTATATTACACGAACTGTATTTGTAGTTCTAAAATTGGAACAATGGTGAGTGGACTTCTCAAAAACTTTATGTCCGACTGCAATTTGTAGCAATTTAAAAGAAAATTTTCTAGAAGGAAAAGGCCGAATCTCCTATTGAACAAAGTACACAGTAAAGGCACATATGAGAACAATGAGTTTCTAACTCATTGAAAAAGGGTAACAAGGACCTTTCCACCATGCCCCCTGAACATAGAATTGTGTTCCCCACAATTAGAAACTGCTTTCTCTGTATGCATACACATAGAAATAAGTGACTTCTGCACTATATTTTTATTCTCAAGTGCGTTACTACCCACGCACTAGAGGACATTAGTAGTTAATTATCCTAGTAACCCCAAAGGTTATGAGTATGGCTATCATCAAACCTAAAAAGCATCTTTTATGAATGAAGCCTTCAATGTTCACTGCCATCATTCTCTTGACAAATACACACAAAAGGACAACTACATTATCACGCTGGGTATATGTGGGACTACATTGTTAGGAGGTGAAGTCAATATCCAGATCTCCAATGTTCTTCAGCAGAGAGGTGCATGGTTGTGCAGTTTATAGTGATTCTTCCCGAAGCGCTGTTCATATGCACCGGGTGCGCCAAGGGGGTCACAAGGGGGAACCGGCCAGGTTCCCCCCTGCTCGAGGATTCGGGGGCAGACCCGAAAAATACGTCTATACAACCATAATAGGGAGAGGAAACGACCAAACAGCTTTTTTGGAGTATACCACAGTTTTCTGGAATCTTCCTTTGTATTTTCTATAAATGGGGAATGACCCCTTGTATGTAAAAATGTTAGTGAATGTAAAAGTTTGCCGAGATCAATAAAATAAAGAAGCTGCCATTGCCCCGTGGTTTTACCTGCACACTGCAGGGTTTCCACGTAAAATCTGTGTTACTGTTTTTACTGTGTTATTGTTTTTGCTTGCTCGTGATATTTATTCTAACATACATTTGCCATATGATTCGCGATTAATTAAAAAAAAAAATGTACACCATTTCAGGGTATTTAAACCAATCCCTATCCTTATTTATTTCCTAATTTAAGTTGATTTAATCAGCTCAATCATAGAACAAATTTCTGGGTATATGTGGGACTACATTTGCCATGTGATTCACGATTAATTTAAAAAAAAAAAACCAATCTCTCTCACATCATCATCACCACCACCACCACCATCATCATCATCAATGTTTCCAATGTCATGTGATGTCCTCCTTCTCTAGCTTGTGGAAGTTTCCTATGTGATGCCCATAATTCACAAACTATTTACTACATTAACTATCCCTAGTTTTGACCTGATTGTGGAACTTCAGTGGTTTATGAGCCCCACCACTTGCCAAACTCTTTGCCAATATGGTAGCAAGCTTAGAGGTGCAAGCCCTCGGTCCCGCTTATGTGGGATTCCTGACCCCTATTAACATTGAGTCACGGAACATATTCTGACTGCGTTCAATGTGATGCTCTTCTTCTACAAGCTGTGGATTCCTATGGCATATATTGTGATGGAATATTGTTTCACTTAAATACCTGCTCTCTCTCTCTCCCCACCCAACCCACCCCGATATGTTAGCAAGCTTAGAGGTGCAAGCCCTCAGTCCCGCTTATGTGGGATTCACCCCTATTAACATTGAGTCACGGAACATGTTCTGACTGCATTCACTGTGATGCTCTTCTTCTACAAGATGTGGATTCCTATGGCATATATTGTGATGGAATATTGTTTCACTTAAATACCTGCTCTCTCTCTCCCCACCCCACCCACCCCCACCCCCCCACGAAGCTCTTCAATGGCATAATCTCCATGTCATGACAGTGTCTTTAATTTCGGATATGCTGGACTGCACCTCCTAGGCCTCTTTCAAGTTGACCTATTTTGAATTCCTCAAGATTTCTAATGGCTTGGTTGTCGAAGTAATACATCAACCACTACAGACCATATAAGCTCCAATCCCCTCTTCTAAAGTTCTGCATACATTCTTATGGTTGAGAGTAGAGACCAACTGCCATATTTTCTCTTAGGAACAAATCTACAGACTTGTTAACCTTGAAAGTTTGTGGCAAAGGCACTAAAGCCTTGAGCAATTTGACATCCAAAACAATCTCCAGGCCTCCTGTAGCAATAGCATAAATGAGAGCAAAATGTTGATCACCGTGCAGTTTTAAGTTATCAAATGGCATTAGCCCAACCAGTTAAATTCCTTGACTTTCAAGGAGGAGACCTAGGTTCAAATCTTGCCAAGTGATGCATGCATAATTGCCAAGCTGCTATAATACCACTATGTGGTCATAACATTATACAAGTGGTGTCCATTTCAATCCCATATAGCCCATTAAAAACTAAGTAAATAAATAATTCTGAAGTTATGGCACTCACTTTGCACTAACTTCCACAATGACAATTCTGTCTTTAGCAATCATCACTTGAAACTTGGGCACCAGGTATGCAAGGCAATTTAGTTGCGCAGCCAGATTTTTTGTCAATGTAGTTATGGGTGCTGCCCAAATCAGCCAACAAAACCATCTTCTGTTTCTTAAGAAAGCCTTCAATCTTGGGCATTTGCGCTGTGCTGACCCCTGTCAAGGCATGGAGGAAAATGGCACAATATTTTCTTGGGTAACCTTATCTTTAAGATCACCTGGGGGTTTCTACATCCTCCATCATCTGCTTAGATGTTCTCTATAACAATTACGTGTTCTTTTTCCAGCATTGCTATCATAAAAACAGCAAAAAGACCTTTGCCCTTCTTTCATCAAGTTGTTGTATTAGATGATAGGCCAATTACAGGCAATGAGGTTGATGTTCCCTCTCTCTGAAGCCCCTACTGCAAATCCTAGAAAAAAAATGACCACTAGTCAAATTCCTAGCATCAAGGCTGTAAGCTAGCTGGAGGGATTTTTTGGTAGTTTTAGGCCAAAGGAATCCAACTTAATGCTGAATCACATCTCACTACTTGCCTATGAACAACTCCAAGAACTTATCTCCCAAGAAATCAATCCTCGTTGACAAATTCTGATATTGACAGTGTATTCCACCACAAAACCAGTTTGCCTAATCTTGGTCAAATGACCAAAGTAGTCATTATTTCAAATTTCCAAGCACTGTCATACTAAATACTTATTTTCCAACAAATTCTGCCCAAGTATTTTGATACCTTTGTCATCCTTTTCAGCAACCATTCATACCATAATTGTTCTGTTTCCGAGTATAACAATGCCAGGGCGATAATCAAATGGCATGAGTTCAACAGGTTAAATACCTCAACTTCCAAGGAGGAGACCCAGGTTTGAATCTAGCCAAAGAAATACATGCATATTTGTCAAGCTGTTGTAATACCACTATGTGGTCACAATGTAATGAAGGTGGGGCCCGTTTCATTCCCATATAACTGATTTTAAAAAGAAAAAGAAAAAAAAACCAATGCCGAGGCCATATGTTGATCACAAGAAGCCAAGTAGAGGTCAAATTTTCTTCCAACTTAACCCAATTAAAACATCATTACGATCAAACTTCTTCAGATCCATTTTTGTGAGGCGATTAAAACACTTCAGCCACAGTCGGTCCAAGTGATGCCTATTTTTAGGAGATGGGCAACCTAAAGCTTATTATTAAGAGATATTAACCTTGAGCCACTGATGAATGAAGTCCAGAGAAAATTGTCTCCTTATAGTCAAAAACACCACTATTGGCCAAAAAATGTGGATCTCAAATGTGATGACTTGAATCAAGTTAAGAATTGCCCCGGTCTATGAGTCCCCAAGCCAAGTGACCCTGGACAGGCTTTTTTGGCTTGACCCATCCAGACTCATTGAGGACTTGCTAGAATCAAGAGTCCCAATGCTGAGACTTGCCAAGTCCGGCAAGACTACCAAGGCCGCCTAAAATAAAATAAAAACAAAGAACATAAAAATGTAATTTGAGAGAGAGAGATGTTAGAAATAGATTATATTCCATCATTTGGGTTATGTAAATGTATCTTCCAAGGTACATACTTAGGACATTAGATTACTTTAGGGGGAAGTTATCTAGTTACTTCATGCAATGTAATAAATGCACAAGTGTCAATGTGCAAGCTGTCCCTTGCACAGCTAGGTAGAGTGTTGGACAAGGCACTTTTTTTCCTATATAAGAAGGGCCTCATTGTAATACAAATATAGAGTCAGGGGACATAGTCAAATAGAGTAGCTTAGAGCATAGTAGTACAGTTCTGTGTAGATCACCATCTATTGGTGATGGGTGCAATGTAGTTCAGTAGCTTTATTAATGGAGTGTTCATTTCCTCCATAGCTACATTGTATTCTTTTATGTCATTTCTATTTACAGCATATTTCAGTCATCTAGTAGATTTACTTTCTTTCATATTATTCTACATCTTGTGATTGATATCTCCCTTTGCTCATTACATCAAAAGCTAACAAGAGAGACGCCTAAAAACAGTCCAAAGCATTGTGGAGCAATCGTAAAAAAGATAAAATTGTATGAGTGTGACACAATTTCAAATCCCACACCTTGATGAATGTTCTTGCAATAAGACAGACTGTGATAATACAATTTGTTGCAATACCATGATAACGTGGTTTGCTGAAATACCCTGATAATGTAGCTATGATGTAATACATGTGGGGCCCATTTCAATCCCATATGGCAGTTTTGTTTCAAAAATGCTAAAAACTAAACCACTCGTCCTTTCTCCTCATATTGCTAAAAACCCTGAATTAGCATATTAACTTTATGGCTATGAATCAGATATGTTTTTGCAACATTGCATATATGTTAGTCATCATGTCTGACCAAGTCACAGATAAGTGACCATCAGATTACATAACTCAATTTTTATCACTAGGAAGCCAGAACACCATTTAATGACTGCATCAATCGGATGACCATAATAGTGATCATAAGAAACCTAATGGAGGACATTGAAATTGCATAGTATGGATAATTTTATTCAATGTTCATGTTTTTTCGTAGAGGTCACATGCCCGCCATTGTCATATGGATAGGACACTTTGTTTGTATTATTTTATTGTCAAATGTAAAAGAACTGCATTTATTCTTTTCATGTTCTATAAAAACTACAATATTTTATATTTTTTTTCTTTCCTATTTGTCAGTCCTTACCAAGTTTTACCCCAAGCCTAAATCCAAAACAGACTTGCTGAATCTAAGGCAAGTAACTATGATGACTGCAACACTGTTATCTACTTGTTGAAGTGACTCTAAGTCGGGCATTCATCTAGCCAATTGCAGCCCATGTCTTGGATATATCATTGTCAATCTGTTGCTTCAGGTTTCCCTGTTTTGGATAGATCTTGGATTCTACTGCCAACAATTTTGATATGAACACGTAGTAGGCAGATTATCTTCTCCATTGTCAATGGGGCCTCTGCTTGCACAACATCATCAGAGACATTGTTCTCTTTTGACAGCATCTTAAGATTGCAACCTGGTTGGGACTGAACAAAGAAATAGGGCTTCCAACTAGGAATTTGGGGGTTGAGGTGTAAAACTTATTGAGGATTCTAGGCCTAGGATTAGGCTTTTGAATTAGAATTTAAGGATTCAAAATTAGGGGATGTGGTTTGATCAGGTTTAGGATTTAAGCTTAAGATTTAGGGTTTCTTGATTAGGGGCTGGATATTCTAGTTTAGAGGTTGGAATCAAGGTTTTGGAATTCAAGTTCATATAATGAACCCAAAGATTACCAAGGATGTTGTGGACAATTTGTATTGTTGCAATCAACTTGCAGATACGGACAAAATGCGATTGGTCCCTTGCAAGGGTAGCGTTGAGTCCCTTGCTAAGTGGAATCAAGATGTTAATAAATATTATTAATGACCTATACTATGTGATCAATCAACAAAGAAAA
The DNA here is from genome assembly GCA_028583015.1 of Wollemia nobilis. Classification (NCBI taxonomy): domain Eukaryota; kingdom Viridiplantae; phylum Streptophyta; class Pinopsida; order Araucariales; family Araucariaceae; genus Wollemia; species Wollemia nobilis. Next base: position 8,406,622 of record JAQPPZ010001028.1, read on the forward strand.
ATCCAACTATGTATATATCTAAAAAGGTTAGTACTGCACCTACGGACTCTTTTTACTTGTACTTATTCAGATCTCCAAATATCCTCACTCTAGTAAAAATTGTCCTGAAGATTTCAACCATTCTAAAATCAAATGCACCAAGCTCATTCAACATAGAAAACCAATAAGCACAAAAAGATATTGCTGCTAAATTGAAGGTCTTAATACAAATGGAGAGAAGAATATGACAACCAACCAATTTTTGATAGTATAAACTTGCCACTTTGTATTGCAATGGCACTTCAAAAGGGCAACCTCCATATGCAGTAATTCAACAGCACGCACAAGATACCTCACAATGAAGACTAACTCCAACTTGTGGAAGAATAGATTAGAGGTAAATATTCTTAGGGTCCACACTTACTATAAGAGTGAGCCCCAAATGAAAAGAGGGAATGCCTAAGTAGAAAAAGATATAAGACAGAAACAACTAGAAGATTGGAAATAGGCCATACATTCTATAATAAAACTTCTTTCATAAAACATAGTTCATACATCTACAGTAATTCATCCTGTCAAGCCCAATGGGCTTGGGACAACCAGAGGGGAGGAAAAAGTTTAACACCGTAAGCTAAGGTTCTAATCCCATGGGTAAACCTTAACAATTAGAAGCCACCAAAGGTTCAATTCCCATGGGTGCTGTGATAATACAATTTGTTGTAATACCAATATGTGATTCATGGAAATACCATGGTAACGCAGTCATGATGTAATAGGGGTGGGACCCATCTCAGTCCCATATAGCATATGTATGTATGTACGTATATGTGTGTGTATGTATAAAATTCATCCTTTTGAGTCTATCGAGTTGGGGTCTAATGATATGACAGGAACAACTAGAAGATTGGAACTAGACCATATATTCTATAAAAAGACTTCTTTCATAAAACATAATTCATATAGCATATGTATGGGACCCATCTCAGTCCCATATAGCATATGTATGTATGTGTGTAGGTATATATGTATGTATGTATGCATAAAATTCATCCTTTCGAGTCTATCAAGATGGGGTCTTACAATGAGACAGCAATTATCATCACATTGACCCAAGTTCAAACCTCACAGGCTTTACCCCTCTTCATGTTAATATAGTTGGTGAGGTTATAGTGAAGGAGTTGGCTTTCCTTGAATCTGTGTACCCTGCACAATACAAGAAAGTTGTTGGCTTCTAGACTGGAGATATTATGTGCTTTGATGATGATGCAAAGAGATGGCAGCTTGCTCCTAAATAAGTAACAGGCCAAACTTAACCCAAAACAAGAATTCACGAATTAGGGTGGAAGCATCATTCACTCAAAGAACATTATTACACATAACAATAGAGATGGTGGGGAAAACAAATCTGAAATGTATCTTGAGCATGTGAGCCTAAATTCAATTTTTGGAGGTAATGCAACTGCTTTCGAGGATTGGAAAAACTAACACTGAATATTTGTTGCTCATTTTCAGAACCTTACCTAACCATTTGGAGATTGTTTCATCCAGAAGTCCATAATATTTTACTTGCAACTTGGAATTTAGTCCTGTGAAAAGCACATTTTAAGCTTGACACCTCAAGTTTCTCACTAATAGTCCACTATGGATCAAAAGCAAGCATGTCATGACCAGTTAACATCAACATTCATGTCAACCAGAATTCCTCTTGTATCATGGCTCCAACGTCAGTTGCCTTGCTCAGATTCTCCTAACATCATAAACTTGTAACATGCAAAAAATAAAAGATAAAACCTGACACTTGCAAAAAGGGGTCTCAAAAAGCGAATGTACCTTCTAGGCAAGTCGTTGAGATTTAGACATGTCATACAATTTGTCCCACACTGGATTCACCACAGCAGAACTACAGATCTGTTACACCTATGTAAACTGCCCCAGAGGTACAAACGATTGGTCACAGATTAACAGGAATGCCTTTCTACAAGGTTTTATATTCTTCAAATCATAGTAGAGAAACTCGGAATCGACAAGGCCAAATCGGGACTCGAACTCGTACTCAACCAAAAAAAAAAAGAAGAAAATGCAATTTTTCATTGGAAAAATGTTTATTTTCATGCATATCACAATTGATTAACATTATACAAATCCAAAATTAATATTATAAGTGATACAAGCTTAAACTACACATAAAAGTGACAAAACACACTTCAATTAAAGAAATTGTAACGAGTAGAAAATCAAAATATTCTTGTATTGCTTATGATATAAAAAGGTACAAATTACAAAATATGTCACGACAATGCCTCAATAGGCCCACTATCCACTTCTTGCAATGCCTTTGCCCTTTGGCCTAACAGAAGCTCTAGTCCTCTCTCTATGTGCCGATGCCCATGCCACTTCATGTGCCTTTGCCGCTAATTCCTTTGCCATGCTTTCAAAATCATCCATGGAAAAGATAAGCTCTTGCTACAGCTCCTCCTCTAGCCCTATGATCCATTCAAATGATGGATCAATCTCATTTAAATCAATAGCTTCATATCTTGTTCCCACAATTCTTTTATGGTGGAGGCAAAGGTTGTAATGAACAAAAACAAAATCATTTAACTTTTGTTGCATAGCCCTATTGCACTTCTTGGAGTGAATGTGCTCATGCATACTCCAATTGCACTCACAACCTGAAGCGCTGCATGGTTGACATAAAACTTTTATGGAGAAGCATTGTAGATTGAACGTACACGTACCAAAGTCCTTCCACCATAAATCTAGAAAAAACCAAGAAAAAGGAAATTTAATAATTCATGTAAAATCGTAAATTGAGATTATTTTTGAAAATGAAATCAAAAGACAAAATCAATAATAATTCAATGAGGATTACCTAGCCTCAAAGTTGACCTTGTTTGAATGCACTATGTGGATGTGACAAGGACACCCTCACATCTCTTATAAACTTGCAGCTCATCCTAGATCAAATTGCGCGTGCACTCATCTGGCACCATCCAATCAAGGCATTGTCAAAGGCCCAACATCACCTCATAGTCAGCTTCAAATGAATCATCATAAAAACATTTGGGGTTGAGGTAGTACCCCGTTGCATAAAGTGGGTTATGGAGCTAAGAAATCCATCACCAATCAATAATTTCCCCAATGATATTGTATCTGGGCTCGAAATAATTATAAAATGAGACAATTGCCTCTTTCACCCTGTCCATAGCCTCATATACATATTCCATTGGTGATTTTTCTCCATCAACAAGATGGAGAACCTTCACCAAAGGCTCTAACACCTAACTAACAAATGGAAAAATAATTAAATAAAAATAATTTACCATTCAAATTTTGCAAATGGAAAAATAAATTAAATAGAAAAATAAAATAAAATAACTTAATCTTGTACCTTGATTGCCTCATGATAGTTGTCCGAAAGGGCTCCTCAAAGACATAGTTGTACACCTTCTCGCCCTTACTGGAGAGTCGGTATCTAGCAGCATCTTCAACGGTCCACTCATCGCTCACAAGCATCCTCTTCAATGCCCCTTTTGCATCAAAGAGGATCCACAATGCAACGAAGCTTGTGACATAGCGTGTAACTCCAGGCCGCACAAGCTCCTCCCATTAGTGAATCGTCTCATCAGCTAGAGGACCCACGTATGATTGTAGATAAATTTGGTAATACATTTTGCCTTTTGTACAACCTTAGACACCCAAGGTAATTTCCCAATGTCTTTGAGAAGCAAATCAAGACAATGGGCTGCACATGGTGTCCAAAAAATGGTGGGGAATCTCTCCTCCAAAATCCTACTAGCTGCTACATACGTTGTTGCATTGTCCATGATAACTTGGACAACATTCTCCTACCCGACCTCCAACACAACCTCCTCCAACAACTGTGCAAGCATTTTGACACTCTTAACTTGTGCCGATACATCCACTGACTTGAGGAATACGAGAAATACAATCCTCCTATAGAAGCAACCAAGAAATTAATCAATGTCCAATTCCTCCCATCGATCCACCCATCGGACATGATTATGCAACCCCTCTTCCTCCATACGTTGCGTTGTTCTTCAACCAACACCTGAATATCCTCCACGGATTCATGAAGGAGAGGGCCCCTAAAATCATCATAAGTTGGCGACTTAAATCCTTGGCTGCAAACTGTTAAGGCATCTACCATTCCCCACCAGTATGGAGACCTCGCCACATTTAAGGGAATGTCAAAATATCAAAAACTTGTGCAAGCCTTCCTTGTGGCCTTGTGCCTCTCCTCGTTCCATGCAGTTATACCCTCAAGCATGGGTTGTGACCCTAACGTGGAACGTTCCACAAAAAAGGACTTGTCCTTCCCACTCCTCGGGTGTGCAATTGATGGACTGGACCCACTCTCGCACTGCTGAAACCAGCTAAAGGTTCTGTTGGTACCCTCTATATGAGGTCGAGAAGGGGGACTAGCCATGGCCTCCCTTGTTCTTCGTCTTAGTTATTTTTTGTCATTGTAATCTATTAGGAGGGCATTGCATTCCCTCTCAACCTCGATAAGCACCTTTGAACATTGCCTGACATCATGGCATTTCCACCTCACCAAGTGATTATTTGAGGCAGCTTATGCCTCCATGAATTTTATCCCCACAAAAATTATAGTAAACCTCCCCTTTCTTTTCTCCCTCCTTCGCATATTTCCACGCTGCATCTCTTTTTCCTGTCATCTTGTTTCAATGTGGCTGCACATGGCAACAATAAACAAATAGTTAAAAACTCAAAAAAAAAAAAAAAAAAAAGGCCTTAAGGTTTAGGTATTAACAGCTGAAAACAAGTTTTTTTCCCTCAGATGCAACTGTTGGGTGGCTGTTAGATTCTTTATAACTAAAAAAATTTGGACTTAAGATGCACTTTAGTGTTGTTGTTGGTCTGATATCAGCTTGTCTCTGCTCTCTCTCTCTAACAGGAAACAACCAAAACGAGGGGACTTCCAAAAAAAAAACACTTTTTATATCATTTTCCTCTGCGCGTGCGCGGATGGCCAAGTTTTTTGGGGGGACTTGGTGATTTTCTTTTTGCTTGCGAGTTCCAAAAACTCGGAGAGTGAAAAAAAAAAAAAAGGCCTCAAGATTTAGGTATTAACAGCTAAAAACAAGTTTTTTTCCCTCAGATGCAACTGTTGGGTGGCTGTTAGATTCTTTATAACTAAAAAAATTTGGACTTAAGATGCAATTTAGTGTTGTTGTTGGTCTGATATCAGCTTGTCTCTGCTCTCTCTCTCTAACAGGAAACAACAAAAACGAGGGGACTTCCAAAAAAAAAACACTTTTTATATCATTTTCCTCTATGCGTGCGCAGATGGCCAAGTTTTTTGGGGGGACTTTGTGATTTTTTCTTTTTGCTTGCGAGTCCCAAAAACTCGGAGAGTGAAAAAAAAAAAACTCAACAAGCTGAAAAAAACTCATCAAGTCGATTCTGAGTGACTCAAAAAGGTCCACTCAGACTCGGACTCAACGAGTATTTTAAAAACACACCGAGTTTCATTTAGCTAATAAGGGTAGGTTGGAGGAAGCAGCACCATGGACAAGCTTGAATATTTTACTTCATTGGTCCAAGCTTCCTCTAAAAGGTATCTTCTTTATTTTTTATTTTTTCTAATTAGTTAAATGGGATTGAAACGAGCCCCACTCGTATTGCATCATGATCACACAATAGTATTATAACAGCTTGGCCATTATGCATCTATTGCTTGGCAAGATTCCAACCTAGGCCTCCTCCTTGAAGGTCAAGGAACTTAACCAGCTGAGCTCATGCCATTTGATAGGGTACCTTCTTTCATTTAACTGGCGGCATTTTGTCTTTAAGTAGCTTCTCTAGGCTGTCCACCTCTTTGTTGGAGTTTTCTTTCCTATATGCAGCTTCTTATCAGATCCATGTCATGGTGCATCCCTTTGCAAAACAATTGGCAATATTAGGGCTCACTGATAATTTTAGCTGGAATGAGAGGCTGTAATAAATATCTAATTTAGGCTACAATGAATGACCAATGGTTGAAGCAAGTATGAACTTGTTAATGATGAGTCTGGCAATTTCATTCAAAGTTCGTTCCTGTTTCCTAATGTCTATCATGCCCAAGTCCAAACAAATAAAACCCTTCATCTCTCTTTCCATAATGTTTGAACTTGCATTTTCTCATATTTTTATCACCTAGCAATTTACTATGTACCACTTTTCTCAAACCTGGCACCCAAGGACCTCCATTTTTTGTCCCAACCTTTACCATGCAACCTGCTTTTGTGGATAAAACTGACATCCAAGGCAAATAACCATATTATTAAAGCAAAAATTTTGAAGGTCCTGAAAATGGACTTGAAAGAGCCATTTGAAATGAAGGCCAAACATATCCAGCCATTAAGATGAATATAATCATTCCTGCTTGTGAAGAAATGCAAGATGATTTGGATGACTCCTGGATGGAATCTGTAGCTAAAGCTAAACGATGAATTGTCTGCAACTATGTTATTCTAACATATGTGATCATATACACAAAGATTGACTAACTGTAATATATTTTTTCAAATCAAATATAAATAGGATCAGATTTTTCCCTTTCGAAAATTCACATGTATAATGTTTTCTAATTATCTCATAGCAATTTAAGTTAATGACATTAACTCATAGCCCAGGACAAGCTATACATCATTCAAGTTTTAGAATGACAGACATCATATTAATAGCATAAGAGGATACAGCTGAGGTGGTGTGCCTCTTGTATCTTGTCCCCCAGTAAGTTGATGAAGTGATTGTTGCCTGTGGATACCTGTAGCTATTTCTTCACTTGCATCATCACTCCCCTGTACAAATGACCGACTAGCTTGTCCCCTGCTGGCACTTTTTGTGCCACTACCTGTTGAAGAAAACTCTATGTTATGTACTTATCACAATTCATACTGTGGATGCAAGTTGCAACTAGATACCATGTAGACAATACATACATCCAAAACTATAGATAACAGTCTGTACCAACCAGATATATTTGACCATACTCTAGTATGGTCAGAGGGTGGTTCAGAGCCAGATGAAGGAACAGCTTGTCCACTTCCATGTTGCGAATGTTGACGAGGTGTTTGAAATCCCTGAAGCCCTGCTCCATGATCATGTTGTGGGACTCTCTGTTCAACATGGATTTGCTCTGAATTATTTAGTTCTCTAAGTTGTGAAATAAGCATGGTTGCTAAGACAAGTGTGGCGTCAAAGTCTGCATTTGCCCCATCATCCAAGCCAAACTTGGGTGCCAAAAGGATAGGCCTGAGAAATTCTTACAACAAAAAGATCAATCTAGAATACATCAGTACTCAGAAAAATAATTTTACTGTCAACCCTAAACATAATTTCTGTTAGACTAGCATAACACACAAAATCACAGGAGAATAAAACACTGAAATTGCTTACTCGCCCGCCTTGTCAAAAAACATATGTATATCAGCTTCACACGCTTCACAGAAGTTAAGGAAAGCCTGTCATATTCACCAATAGGATAGGAATAGCAAATCAGCACATATTACTTAGGCTGTGGTCTAATCAACAAAAGTTACCAGCATGGTGCAGAAGACATGTAACTAAATAACTGTTTTTAAGATTAAAATAGTCCTCTGAAAATACTAAAAGAGATGTACAACAGATTGACAAAAATTTACGTAACAACAAAAAACATACTTGAGATAGATGTATGATTGTATAATTACAAAATGCATTTCCATACAGCAAGTTTAATCATATTTTGTTGACCCATAATGCTGCTGGAACAATAATCAAACCAACCAAAGCTCAATTGCATTGGATAACATCATATAAATTCTGGAGATATATGTTGCATAATACCTTCAGTTCTTTCACACTAAAAGTTACATCAACAGCAGCTCCTCTGTGGAGATATTCTTGCAACTCCTCCGCAGGATCAATCCAGAGCTGTGTATGCAGTGCACCGTCACTGTTTTCTGGATTTCAGAGAAACAAAAAATTATACTAATGTCCATTAATGAACAACAGTAGTCAACAGAAGACATCAAAATCAACATGTGATCTATACGTCATTGACAAGAGCTTAAAGCATCTCCAATGTAGTCCATGATCAAGAAATTTCATGTTAAAATTTCTTATTAAAAAGAAAAAATTAACTTGATCTGTTCAATTTCCACAAAACTTAATCTATAAACCAAACCTTAGAATAATCATGTAAAACAGTCATAGCACTAAGCTCAATTTTGTACCTTTAACTGGGTCTATGTAGCTTCTTAGCTCAACTGCTTTCCGTTCTGTAGTGGTCTCAGTGTCTGTGGGCGTAGATGTTGGCTCAGTTGCAATGACAGTTATTTCTTGAAGTGACGATTGGAAATTACCTAGCAATCTGTTTAAATCACGAGGTTTCACCACCAAATGGCTAGGAAAATCAGTCCTATCAAGTGCCAAATGTTGAATATCAGGTTCATAATTACAAGCAATCCAGTAGGTTTTTCTGATGCCTGCAACAAAGCAAACATCAGCAATGAAAGATACAAAGGCTGCCTTAAAATGATTTCTTTGGATGTATCCAACAAAACAAATAAAATGTGAAATCTACTGTAATAAATAAAGCACACCGTTTAGACAGTCCAAAGTCCACTGCAACTTTGTTGCCTCCATATCTGGCAACCACACTGACAAACGATCCATACTAGTTGGCGGCGTCCTGAAAATAGTACAAACAGCCTAAAAAATCCAGTTAAAAATTATCTTCAAAATCTCTATAATATATTTGCTGCAAATGCATATGCACTATAACATGTAAATAAGAAAAAAAAACTTGCATACCTTAAGAAGAAGACAACATTGAACATGGGATGCAAAAAGTCTGTATGTATCAAAAAACTGTGCTTTGAATGTTATGGCTAGAAATGCTGACCGAGATGAATTGAGAGTCCGAAAAATTATCTGCCAGTAAGGATTGATAATTATAACAAGAGCATAAGAAGAATCCACAAGACAAAACAATATAAGTAATATAAATTTGTCCATGCTATGGCATTGATATTACGTTGCCAGGTATACAGACCATATAATTAAACTGCCCTCTATGGGATTTGATATACATAAATATATAACCTGTAATTTACAAGATAGAAAGAAAATATCATTTTGTATTTTCTGTAAACTTCTTCCCCTCTCAGTGCTAACTTGTTATGAAATCCCATGAGAGCTGAGGCTTCAGTATCTATTCTGTCTATTGCATTAAAAGTAACACTACAATTTATAAGGTGTGAAATAGAAGACCACTTACTTGTGTTCTACAACTTGGCATGCATGTCCTGGCATAGACATCAGATGTAGATGTTGTCAGAGGAGTAAGGCTTGCACCATATTTTACTGACATGAAATTGCTCCCCATACCATAACATGGCACTCCATATCAAGAACATATTCTGGAGAGACTGAGTGTGATAAATGACAAGATATATTGGCTTTTTGTACCAAATTCTCCATACAAAAACAGTGCCAAGCAATCTTAATGCATTTCATGTTTGAGCTTGACTGATAATCATGTTGGAAGGTGTGTTGCAGAACTCAAAACATCCCAACAGCAAGATCTGCACTCATTTCTAAGTCAGATCAATAGAAAGAGTATGATTTGGACACGTCCAAAGATCTCTTAAGTTATTAACAATACATGGCGTAGGAAAGAACACAACTGCAGCTAAGCCACAATACAGTAGAAAATAGTAGTTGTCAAAAGCTAAGCATAAGAGGATCTCAATGCTGAGGCACTGAGATGAAAATTGAACTAAATTATGTTTGCACAAGCATATTTATGTGCACAGGTGATAGCTGCTCAAAAAGATAACGACAGGTAGGAAACCATAACCGCAAAGCAATGATTCTTGATTCCCCTCCTCCAAGGTGGTCTTGCCCTTGAGCTGCAAAATGAAGGTGTCCTCTAGTCCCAGCAGGTAGCAATAGCCTCTCAATCACCTACTGGAAGTGTAATGGGGTGATATGGTCTTCTTTGGGTACATTCTAGGATGTTATAGTTTGAGAGTCCTAGTTTTAATCACAGAGATCGATATGAGCCTTGAATGGGCCCTCCCACCTCTCAATGCTTACTATCAGGTTCTAATTTCAAGCACAAAACACGTAAGACCAAATGGTATTGGAAGATCGCGTGGTGTGGCTTTTCTAATTCAAGACTGCTTTTGCCAGCATCTTTGGTTGCATCAGATAAGTAATCAAATATAAATGGTTCTTGATTCGAAGGGGCCCCTGCCCCCTCTTCAAGACACCTGTATAGTCATGTGCTACTTTCCTCCAACATCCTCATCCTTTGTTATCCGTTCTGATAGTGGCCTGTACTTGGATCTCTATCCAGAGATTTCTACATATTCATCTTTGGGGGACAAGATTCTTTTGCATCACTTCAACTGTTGCCCACACTAGGACCCGCTAGACATCTTGTCATGATCTCAATGAAGACAAGTTTTGTCTCTATGAACTCAACCCATGGATCTTGCGTTACATAGAAACTTTACAGATGAGAAGCATCTGGTTACTGCCTCAAGGAATCATTTGCTTTAGTTGTGCGGATCAAATGACCTCCAGGCACTAAATGGGATTCCTCAATTTCTAGACTCTTACAGTTACATTTGTTTTCCACACGGAGGAGATGCAAATTTGGTTGACAATGTCCTTACCAATAGGACGTTACTTCTTGATATTCATAACTTCGAGGTTTTTAGTTAGCTTCCCTTGGCTAATCATGCAATACTGACTTTCTCCTTGGATTCTTCACATTTTTCTTCTCCATCTTCTCTTTCTTCCTCACCCAATCCTACTTGCCATTCCATATCCATTTTGATTCTTGGTATTCCAACAATTATGCTGCCCATATCTACCGACTGATGTTTGGATATTATTTTCTTAATTCGACCATGACGTCAATCCAATGTGAACTTTTTTGTCTCACACCTTCTGAGACAGCCCTTGACTCCTTTCCTTATATATTCAGCCCATTGCATTGGTTCATGCCCCATGAATCACTAATATGAGGGAGAATGTAGATTTATGCATCAAAAGTTCCACTTTGCTCTTATCCATGAGCTTGCTAATGTATCGTCCACCCAAGGGATATACAAATGCCTCATTTGACGTAAGAAACAAGAATTTCGTGCTACTTAGCATTGTGAGCCTTTGAATGTTCTTCATAACTTTCCAAATCCTTCTAGCACACCCTCCTTCCTTGGCAACCCCTTCCCACATGCACTGACCTCCAAACCTAGATCTCCCATGCTACTTCCTTACATGATATTTTTAAACAACCCACAATTCATATATTTCCATTCCCCAATCCCCCCATCATATCACCTCTTTTCTTTAGAGGACATCCAAATAGCTATACAAAAATCATGCACAAGCAAGGTTGTTCATTCTAAAGGATTTCAAGCTAAGTTTCAAAAGTATAGTGTTGAATCCATTGGCCACCCTATTTCAGAATTATTCAATGAAGTCATTTGTTTGCTTCCCTTCTTCTTGGTCACAGCATATTATCTACCTCATCCACAGGTATAGGGACTATTCAAGCCCTAATAACCACAAAACTATCCTGATTGGGCACACATTTTCTAAGCTTTATGCCACAGTTCTGAACATGAAACTCTCAAACCAACTGAAGCAAGGCAAAGCTTAGAGCACAAGTGCAGGCTGGTTTCAAAATGATCATCAAATATTTACCATGTTTTCACTCTCTAAGCTCTTATTGAGGAGGTTTGCCAAAGGTCTTCTAAAGTCTTCTTGTTTTGTAGTTTAACAATGTTCCTAGGCATCTTTTCTTTTAGATACTACAGGACATTGGCATCTCAAAGGTACTTATTAGTGTTATCAAAAGAATTTTTGAGGTGGTTGTTGGTTGTTCTTGGACAACCTTTAGATTCTTAAAAGATGTCCACAGCACTATTGGCATCAAACAAGCATGTCCTCTTTCTCCCACACTCTTTAGGATCTGCACTGGCAAACTTGAATTTATTTGTCAAATCAGGCATGCTGGCAATGGCTCCATCTTACATCATGTCTTGATAGCTATGTTGTTTTTTGCAGATGATGTAGTTCCTCTAGATCATACTCCTAAAGGCATTCAAAGATAGGAATCTTGACAATGCCTACGTCTTACATCATGTCTTGATAGCTGTGTTGTTTTTTGCAGGTGATGTAATTCTTCCTGCTCAGACTCCAAAAGGCTCGCAAAGACAATTCGATGCTCTGGCTCTCTTTTGCGACTTAAGCCAATTGGCAATCAACCTTGGAAAGGCTATGGTAATGATCTTCAACACCTCAAAAAGTTCCCTTCCTAGGTTTTAATTCTTCTACAAGGGGTTTTAAGTTTCCAGGTCCTTCCATTAATTGAACCAGCTTCACAGTCATAGCTTTGCATAGGATGTGAAACCCTTTTAGTTTTGGAATATCAATGTTCTAACTACACTTCTAAGACATGCCTTCAAGGATGTGCCTCTTTGGCTGCATTATCAAACACACATTCCTTTATGGATCTGGATTTGAGGCCTAAGTTTAGGGTGTGTTGATTGGGCTCATATTGAGAGGGTCCAAAATTATTTGCTCCAATGATTTATCCAATGTAAGAGAATGGTTCCACCATGTATTGTATAGGTTGAGTTTGGTGTCCATCCTCTTCACCTTAGTGTCTTCAATGTTATTTTTTACATCCAATACGCAGGTCCATGGGTCATTATGCATCAGGTTGAGAGAAACCTGTAATTAGCACTTTACTCAAAATGGATTACCTCTATAAGTATTTTTGGTCGTTATAGAAGTTGGCACTCATGATCCGCACAACTGGACCTAGGATGTCACAGCATGGAGAACAACTCCAGGAACCACCTTGTGGCACTAGAAAGTTAAGCTTCAAACTTGTGCAATAGGAGGAAAGATACAATAGAAATACTTTCCCACCCAAGACGCAAACTCATTCTAGATGATGATGCAAATGCAAAAATATATTATACAGTATAAGGCCCATGTATTAAGTAAAGCAACATTACAAATATTTAGTGCACAAGGTGTTTGCACTGCAAGGGGCAAGGCACTCTGTTCCCATACACCACGAGAAGTAGCTAAACCAATGCTTAACTGACAAGAACAGCTTGTGCCTGTAGGTGAGAAAGGGAGCAAGAGTAGAACTAGGAGAAAGAAGGAACAAAAAAAGAAGGGAAATTTCTACTCTATGCTTTGTACATAATGTACAACAATTAGGGAAATTGGAAGATGAAGCAATTCAGTTTCCAACTGAGCAGAAAGCAGTTTCAAGAACAATTGGGGAATTGCCCTTTCTTCTTTTCTTGCGGTTGGATCAAGTCATTGGACTGGTCCTGCATAGAGATGTGCTTGGCACTTGGCATTGCGAGAACCTTCGTGCAGGCTGCCGCTGACGAGTGACAAGTGTAGTTGGCGCCACAGCTCTATCTGGCTCTATGCAATAGCACCAATGTGGTTAACGCCAGAAGAATTCGTGCCACAAAAATCATGACGCCACAAGTTGACTAGGCACCAACCCATCTAGTGAAAAGCCTAGATTGGCACCAAGGCCTGTAGGTTGGAAAAGCTCTAGCATCGTCTTCCTTGGGACTCTAAACAAACCCGACTTTGCTCAAATCATTCGCCCCCCTCGGGAAGCAATGGTCCCCATTGCATCAACCTTTAGTAGTGGAAAAAAAGCTAGAGTTGATCAAGCATGTGCCACTCAACTTGTGAGGGAAGCTAACCTTGTTTGGCAACCCTAAATAGGTTGTGTCCCTTGGCGAGTACTCTTGTTGGGGACATCGATCAGTTGGTTTACCACTACAAGTTCCAACTAATTTGGGTCCAGATTTGTTGGATGTTGTACTACCACAAGCTATAACAGTGGAAGATGGTACGACTTGAGATGTTTTGCAAGGAAAACTAGATGCATCCCCAAGGTGGCAAGTCAAGAACAAATGCATTCTCACCTGCTTGGCATTGTATGGTATAAGGACCATAGAGCAATGGTTTGATCTTTCAAGGTGGATCGAAGAAGCATTCCTTCTTTAGATGGAGCCAAACCTTATCTCCAATCTGCAATATGTGTCAAGTGGTTTATTGGTCATGGCACTCTGTGTATTTCTATTGTTGGCATTGAAGGATCTCTTGACCTATATATGTATGTTTTGTACCTGTTACAGAAACTTCTCAATTTTGTCTACTTCCTTGACTTGTGCTAGCGTCACGATGCCAATCAAAATGTGGAAGGCCAAATCTAATGGGACGCTAGTCTGGAACCCAAACCATGCTTGGAAAGGATTATGACCTATTGAAGAGTTTAAAGCCCTCTTGTCGAAATGTTGAATGTATAGCAAACTCTTATCACATATGCGAGGATGTTGATAGTTGTACATCCAAAGCAAATGCACTATTTGTTCACCACCTCTCTTTGTCAATCTGTTTCCAAATGGAAGGCTATGCAATGTTGGAGCTCAATGTCTAGATGATTCCAAATATGGCGCCAAAAGTTGCTAATGAATCTGAAATCCCTACTGATACAATCAAACTAGGTAGGCCTAACTAAAACTAGACCTACAAAAGAATAGACGAGCAATCTCAACAACGTCGATGTTTTTCTTGCATGGCGCCATGATAGCCATCTTGTTGAACCCGTCCATGTCTACAAAGATGCAATTATGTAAGCGCTTGGTGGTCAACAACTTTGAGAGAAATCCATATTGACAAACTTCCAAAGGCCTAAAAGGAACCTACAATGGTGTGTAGAGCCCCAAACTCCTGTTTGTTGGTTTGGCAATGCTACAGCGGACACAAGAATAAATGTAGAGCTGCACCTCCTAGCACATGTGAGGCCAATGGAGATACTATTGCAGTGTCGCTAAAATCTTGCTAATGTTGAAGCGTCTAGCCACCTTGGATTAGTGAACCTCCCAAATCAATAGCTAGCATGGTGTACCGGAGATAACACAGCTTCCCAAGACAGTACAACAACCCATCCTGGAGGTGATGTTTAGGCGTTGACTTGCCTTATGTCAATTGTTCGTGAATTTCAACAAAATTGGTGCTTGCAAAGTATAGTGCCTACCAATCATGGGTGCCATGCCCTCTAACATCAAGAACAGCCAACAATATTGGTACTAATGGGCAATTAAGACTATTTGTCGTCTGATTATGTTTTCTCTTGCGATGTTTGATCACAAGGTGGAATTGTTGCAAGTAAGTTATTTGTTTCATGTGCCTAGCATTTTCTAGCCTACTTTAAAAATGCAAGAATTGCAAAGGCTTATGATCATAATGTATAATGGTTTCCTTACACGTAATGTAGTGGCACCATTGTTGAACAGCTTGAAAAATGGCATGCAACCCCTTATATGTGAAGTAGCATCAAGCTATGTCAAAGAGGGTCTTAGAATGGTATGCCACCAAATGCCCATTTTGGATAAGGAGGGCATCAAGTGCATAGTTGAAAGCATCAATCTCCAACTCAAGCAGTTGTGTGATGTCTAGCATGGTGAGGATTGGCACCAAACAAAGGCACAACTTTAGTTCATCAAACGCATGTTGTTGTTATTAGAACTTCACCTTCACACATATGACCTTATTCAAAGGCCATAAAACGTGAAAAACCCAAGATGAACATATTGTAGAAGTTGGCAAGGCCATAAAAGCTTTTGAGCTTTGTTAGATTCTTAGGTGTCAACCACTCTCAAGTGCCACGGATCTTCTCTGGATCTACATGTCTGCCCTATGATCAATGATGTCGACCAAGTATGCAATCTGTGTGATGTCAAAGATACACTTGCCCAAGTTAGCTTGAAGCTTGTGCTAGCATGGTGTCTATAACTTGGTGCACATGTTGCAAATGCTCCTCCCAAGTTTTGGAGAACACAAGGATGTGATCCAAGTAGACAATGACATAGGACACCATCGACAGTCACAACACATCGTTCATCACATGCATGAATGTTGTCAAGGCATTGGTCAAGCCGAAAGGCATAACCAACCAATCACATAATCCCTCTTTGGCCTTGAAGGTCATTTTTCAAATGTCTACGAGGTTGATTCGTACCTAACAATAAGGTGATTTCAGGTCAATCTTGGTGAAGTATCAAGCTCCCTGAAGCTAGTCCAACAGATTATTAATGTGTGGCAATGGGTATTGTTCATCACTATGATATTCTTTAGCGCTCTATAGTCAATACACAAGCCCATGTCCCATCCTCCTTTGGCGTTTGCACAATGTAACTACCGCATGGCAAGGAACTTTGTCTAATTTTACCTTGATTAATCAGCTCCTATATCTGGCACCAAATCTCATCGTTCTCCCAAACTAATTGATAGTACTTGTTAGCTTTTGATGCTTAATACTTAAAGCAAAATAACCACAAGATCTAAAATAAAGTTGCTATATGAAATATAAGATAATGGCAATATTCTAATCATATAAAACTCATAAATAACTTTTGCAACAACTCATAAAATTGCCATTAACAAATGCTCACGAAAATAGTATCTTGATATAGAATAAATATCTCAAATACACCATACTTCCACACACTCTCACTCTACATTGTGTCTTACACACACACACACATAGACACATATATAATGGGATGTGACTCTTTATATGGAGTACTCTTGCCCTTCACTCTTCTTGAGACTCTTCACTTTCCTACTCTAAGGACACATATGCACTCTTACATAATGGGCACATGCACATCTACACTCATCATACTTGCACTCTTAACTACAAGACACTTGTGCATTTCTTGCACATTATTACATTACATAAAATATTTACTCACACTCTAATCTAAGACACACTCCTAATCTAAAGATGTACCCAAGGTGGTACATTGGCATGTATCAAATAATATAATATACTCCAACACCCCCTGTATTACATTATTTGGTTATGGTCTTCGTCTTGGTTCTGGAACTTGTGCTCTTCTTTTCTACTTTCTTCATTCTGCTCCCTATCTGTATCCTGATCAAGTAAATAATTAGTATCTTCATAAAGTACTATCTTTGCTGAAAGTGCTTTAACTTCATTTTCTCTTGCAGGTTCTTCCAGTTCTTGAATTTCTTGAATCTCTTGAACTAAGTGCCCCTTTTGATTTCCTTCTCTATATTGTAGTTGAGGTTGATTGTATTGATTTTGAGAAGTATATTGATGCTGAAATTGTTGCTGATGTGGTCTATATTGATTCTAATATTGTCTTGGTTGAAATGACCTATTTGATTGGCTTCCAAAATTTGTTTGATTCCCTTGATACTGATTTCTTGGATTGAATCTACAATAATTTGTACTATGTCCTCTTTTCTTGCATACTTGACAATATCTATTATTCCATTTTGATTTGTTCCTTGAGAATGAAGCAACATTTCCTTGTGGATTATCTTTTGAGACTAAGGCATTGTTAGTCATTTCATATTTGACTGAATTCTCTACCTCATACTCTTGTAGTATATTGACTAACTCATCAAACGATGTATCTTTACTTAGAATTTGTAAATATGTGACTAGATGCTTGTAGCTTTCTGGAAGTGCTCTTAGAATCACTTGAACAAGAAATTTGTCTTCTACCTTTTCACCTAAGGTTAATAGTTTTCCTTTTATATCTGCCAATTTTCTTAGAAAAAATTCTATACTTTCACCACTATTAACTTTTAGAGAATGTAATTGGGTTTGAAGATTCAAGATAGTGGCTTTATTCTTTCCTTCAAATATCTTGGCTAAAGTATTCCAGGCTTCTATAGAAGTTACTACTGAACTAACATATGGTTGTATATCATCTGTAATTGCAAATGTTATTATCATGAGTGCTTTTGCTTCATCTTCTTCATACTTTTGAATTTCTCTAGCATCTTCAGTAGGTTTAGTTTTCGCTCCTTTAACAATATCCCAAAGCTTTTCTACTATCAATATTGACCTCACTTTGTTTTTCCATGAAGTGTAATTAGGACCTTTAAGAAGTTGGGATTCTGAAAGAAATAATTTGTTTGTTGCCATGATAACACTTGTACACTACCTTATATCTCCCTAATATTTTAAATAACAATTTCAATATAATCTTCAACTTCTACTCTTTACAATGAATACCTTGTATTTTCTAATGTTTGGATATATGATCAAACAATAGTTTTGACAAAGGTTTCAATTCTTCAAAACTCTAGGTGGAATTCCTTTTATCTCCCAAATTTCAATAATATGGTTTCTAAATTTCACAAACCTAATTTGATGTTGAATTCCTTATAACTCCAAATTTAGTAAAAGGATATTTGCAACTTTTGTATTCATAATTTGATGTAAGAAACCTTATTTCTCCAAAATTCAAAGTATTTGCAAATATTAAAAATGCTTCACAAAATTTAATTATTCAATTCCAAAACTTGAAATGGATTCAAAAATATTTCAAGGCTTCTCAAAAACTTTCCATAAATAACTAATAATGTTTCTAAGATTTCAAATTTCACGTGTATACCTTATCTCTCCAATAATTAAATTAATCTTATAAGCAACTAGATTAATTTTCCTTCAACCTTTGAAAAATAATAATATTACCCAACCTTATAACTTCTAACTTGGGTAAATAATCAAATTTTAAATAACTTGCTTTACCTCCCAACTTGAGGCACGAAATATTTGATCTAAGACATTTGACCTGCCCTAGAAAGGCGTTGCTCCTTGAAATATCTCCTCTCTACCGCACGTATGGCGATTGTCTTCACTCTGCCGCACACTGCCTTGATGTTGGATGATAGTGTGTCAAATGGACTTCAACTCCCACACATGGGACGTTTCAAACTTCTCTAAAGACGGTTGGCGCTTCTCCTTCCACTTCAACAAGTGGCACTCTTTCTCTTCAGATTCAAGACGTTACATAGGGCGCTTTAATTCTCTAACGCCCTTGGTGATGGTTTGCGCTCCTCCTTGTGATGTGACAAGTGTCACTTAAACTCTTGGCATGCTCAAGAAGACATTATGTCTTCATTTGGTGCTCCTCTTCCTTGCAATGTTTCTCCTCTCACATAGCTTGGTAATGTTTCTTTCAACAACTCTTCATCATGCAAAATGCTTTGCTTTATCGTATCTTGAGCTCTTCAACTTCTCAACATTTGGCTTCCTTAATGCTTCACCTTCTCAACGCTTAGCTTCACCAAGAAATGATTCGCCTTGCACCTGAATCAATTGTTGTACTGGATGGCGCTTTGGATGATCTTCTCTTGGCGATTTGCTTCCACCTGGGTGACGGCTCGGGTCCTTGGAATGGCGCTTGTGCTTCTCTTCGATGGCTCTCAAACAACTCCCCATCTCTGGTGGCTCCTAATCAACGCTCTTCCTCTTTGCTCGGTGGCTCCTCCTTTTTACTTGGTGGCTCTTCCTTCTTGCTCAGTGGCTCTTCTTCCTAGCTCAATGGCTTCTTTATGTGACTTTTCATCTACCTTTTCTACTCCTTTCAACGTTCTACTTTGCACTTTTCTTGACTACACCTCTACTTTGAAGCTTTAATATTTTGCTCCTATTGCTAGCATGTAAATCAACTTTCTATTGCTTCTAACACTCTATATATATTCCTGCAACTTGTTGCAGGTTTGATGGCACTGAAGATGCTTGGATAAAGTCTGAAAAACTTAACTTACAATGCCTCCTTGCCGGTTTTGACTCTTGAGAATAATACTTGCAAACTTGATATAAACACTCTTTCGAATGCTTAAACAAGATGCACTTTGAACGTTAATTTGCAGTCCTCTTTCTCTTTCATTTCTAGCTTGCTTTCTTGCTTATCTTACTCTCTATTTCGCTGTCCAAACTCGCTGTCCAAAATCTTTAAAAAATGCAGCTTTTATTCTTCTCAAAACGCTGCCCAAAATCTGCCTTTTCTCCTTTCAATCTGTTGTCCAAAAATATTGAAATTCGCAGCTCTTCTATCTCCTCCAAATGCTGCTCAATCTTTAGAATTTGCAGCTTTCAATACTGCCCAAAAAACTGTTTTCTTAGTTTTAATTTGCTGCCTCAAACCTTCTCCTTTCTCCTTCCAAAAAGCTGCCAAGAAACTCTGAAATTTGCAGCTCAAATTCTCCTTCAAATGCTGTCTAAAATACAGCTCTATCTCCTTCAACTTGCTGCCTTTTTGCTGTTCGCAAACTCTGTATTTTTGCAGCTCCAAATGCTGCCAATGTGCTGCATTTTTGTTGTCCAAAAACTGCCTCTATCTCCTTCAATTCTCTGCCTTAAATTGCTGTCAATTCCTCCTTCATACAGCTATCCAAAATCACTTCCAAATCTGCCCAAAACTTCTCCAATTCGTAGCTCTTCTATCTCCTTCTAATGCTGCCCAAATTCGCAATCCAAAACTCTTCAAATGCTGCTCCAAAATTCTGATTTCTTCTCCTCTATATTGCTGTCCTGAAACTCTTCAAATTCTGCCCCAAAAATCTGCAATCTTCTTCTTCAAAAATCAGCCTTCAAAACTTTAATGGCTGTCTCCAAAAATATCAATTTGTGGCCTCTTTCAATCTTATTTCTCCTCCTTATCTTCCACTGAATTTTGTCTTCAAATTTGGCCTCTTTGCTAGCCTCTTCTTCAAGAATCTGAATGTCTTGAAGTCTTCAAAAATACTTTCTCAAATTTGGCAAACTTCTTGCCAAAAATATTCTCCTTGAATCAGTTTCACAAATCCTTTTGGGCTTGTTGTTGGATGACAACAATTTTCCCAATTTTGATGTGATTACCTCTTTTCAAAAGTTTCTTCTTCTTGCAATCTTCTTCCTCAAACTTTCTTCAAATCTTCTCCAATGGCCACTTCTTCAATTTCTCAATAGAGCTTCTCTATTCTCCTTTTTTCTCCTTCAAAATTTCAATGGACCTTTTTCTTAGGCCTCCTCAATCTTCTTTCTCAAATCTGCAATGGGGACCTCTTCTCTTGGGTCTCCTTTTCCTCAATCTTCAATAGGGCTTCTCTAGCCTCTTTCTCTCTTCTTCCTTCAATCTGCAGTCTTCAATCTTCTATGGGGACCTCTTTTTTGGGTCTCTTCAATCTTCAATCTTCTATCTTCTATCTTCTATAGGGATCTCTTTCTTGGGACTTCCTCAATCTTCAATCTTCTACTCTTCTGTTGCAACTTCAAAACTAATACCTGCACGAGAAAAGCACATAGACTTTCAGGCAATTGAAGGTGAATTTCTTTTGTATCTGTTGTAAGAAGCTTCTCAACTTCTGAGAACTAATTTTTTGCAACAAAATCTTAGACAGTAGCAATTAAATTAATCCAAATCTCCAAAATTCTGAAATCAATAAACTTCACTAGTTATTCTTCAATCTAGTGGAAAGAAATATATGCCGAGTCCTAGTCTTCACGAGTTTTCCTGCAACCCTATGGAAAGACTCTAGCCAAATAGCAACTTTCAAATTCTGTAAACAAAATCTCCCTATCTCCTATCAATCTCCCTTGTGGCTTTGATACCACTGTTAAATTT
Organism: Wollemia nobilis; assembly: GCA_028583015.1. Taxonomy (NCBI): domain Eukaryota; kingdom Viridiplantae; phylum Streptophyta; class Pinopsida; order Araucariales; family Araucariaceae; genus Wollemia; species Wollemia nobilis. Next base: position 8,428,110 of record JAQPPZ010001028.1, read on the forward strand.
TGATGCTTAATACTTAAAGCAAAATAACCACAAGATCTAAAATAAAGTTGCTATATGAAATATAAGATAATGGCAATATTTTAATCATATAAAACTCATAAATAACTTCTGCAACAACTCATAAAATTGCCATTAACAAATGCTCACGAAAATAGTATCTTGATATATAATAAAGATCTCAAATACACCGTACTTCCACACAATCTCACTTTACATTGTGTCTTACACACACACACACATAGACACATATATAATGGAATGTGACTCTTCATATGGAGTACTCTTGGCCTTCACTCTTCTTGAGACTCTTCACTTCCCTACACTAAGGACACATGTGCACTCTTACATAATGGAAACTTGTGTACATCTACACCCCTTTTCTCTTTACAAAGTATATTAGATTTGTTTTCGACATTTTTTAATTAGTTTATTTCCTTGTATTTTCAGCTTATAAGGGAACAGATCAAAGATCTAGAGGTTGGGGAGAGTAAAACCCTCCCCATCCATTTGTTGAACTATAGTCATAGGTGCAAATTGCACTCGTCGATTTTTGTGTTCAATAGAAACTAATGTTTAACTTCTAGGATAGACAATCTAGTATTTGAAATGTCATCTCTCCGACTCACATAAACCATTGTTGTAGAAAAGCAAGATAAGTCGCTTGGCAACCAAAGAGCTAAGTTCTTCCCAATACTATATCACAAATGTCCAATGGCACCTCATCACTAGTGACTATGTCGCACATTGGCTTGGTAACATACTCAAGGTTGCATTGGCACCGAACTTCAATATATTTCCCTAGACGAAGCCAACCCAAAGAGCAAGGCTATCGGTGAATCGTGGTCTAGAAGCCGAGGCACTTGATTAAGTCTTATGCTATGATGTTCTTTTGGCACCGAACTTCAATTTCTCCATTGAGCACACGAAGGGCGCTGCCCCTCGACCCCGCAAGGGACGCTATCCCTTGACCCTACAAGGGGACTCCCGCCCCTTGACCCCCGACACAGATGGCGAAGGGCATTACCGATTATGTTCATGATGTTGATGGCATTGCTCATGTTGATGATATGGCTTATTGCAAAAAGTAAAGTGCCTATTCAGAGAATGTTGATCATGCTGATGTTACACATACTTGTAGCAAAAAAAGGGCACAATCAGAGAATCAGATGTTGTGAGCAGTCTCAAGTGAAGGTCATTGCCAAAGATGTATGGAACAGGAACAAGAGGAAGGAGCGTGACAAGAGATCCTGTTATATTGCTCAGTACTTCTATTCCCAGTGTTTAGCTCGTGTCGTTGAGGACAACGACCAGTTTAGAGGAGGGGATAGATGTAGACAGGCATATTGAGGTATCCTTAATTGCAGAACCAGTTTTGATATTATGTGTTTTATTGTAAATGCACGCAAAGTGTTTGACGAAACGCTCGTGCATATATTTTAATGTTGTAAGTGCAATTTAATATTGTACGTAAATAATAAAGTCATGTAAAGTCATATTAAATCATGTAAGTCGACTAAATAAGCTATTTCGTCCTGTAGTGCAAATGAAATGTAAATGCAAAGCAAATGCACATAAAATGTAATTTGAGGGTAGTTGCAAGGTAGTTGGAGAAAGTAACTACTTGGTGGGTGTATAAATAAACCCCCCCCCTCATTCATTAGAGTTGCGGAAGACTGGTACGTGAGCAGATTGAAGTCTATGGGCAGAATGCAGTCTAGCATGATGTGCAACCATGAGGGATGTTCAGCCTAGGGTTGAATGGTTGATACGTGGAAGAAGTATTGCAGGGAAGTCAGGCAGATTGATGGCAAAGTGCAGTCCAATCCTGTGTACAGCCATGGATATGCTGGCTGTAGATTGTATTGATGAAACTGTAATGTTGTATCACACCTACCATTATTAATACAAACTGCTGTAATTACTGTTAACTGTTATTGCTGTATTTTCTGCCATTACTGCTGTTATTTAATGCTGTTGCAGAATTTCTGCGTATTATTATTGCTATACTACAATGCTTGCAGATCTGTAGATTACTTACGTGGAAAGGGAACTGTTGGGATATGTAAAAACCCTTTCTACGGACACCTTGCTTCTTATACCACGAACGTGTATGAGCAAACATCCAACGATGAATATTACTAGTGGCTCTGTTCTAGACAAGGAAACCTGCAAATAAGGAAAAGCAAAATCAAAGAGCTAGATAGCTCTCATACCACTAGATCTGCACCATAGGGCCTAGGATGTGGTGGCGACAACTCCCAAAACTAGCTTCTAGCACTTGAAAGTTATGCTTCAAAGTTGTGTGTAGGCGGCCAAATTGATATGTATGTGTTTAGTGAATAAGTTTTGTTATTTGGTGTTATTTTGCAATTCTTACGCAAAGTGTTTGACGAAATATGTGTACGTATAGTTAATAAAGTTAGAAAATGGCAATGTAATAATGTTATATTCCATGTTATATAATGTAATGTTAGTATGTATGACAAAGTCATAAAAAGAGTCATAAGCTAGTTTGTCTTGTAGTGGGAAATGAAATGTAAATGTAAGTCAAATGCATGTGAAACGAAATTTAGGAAAAATATGAGGTGTCGTGTAGTTAGAGGGTGCAACTACTTTCTAGTTGTATAAATAAGACCCTTCCCTCATTCATTCGAGAGATGTGTGGTAAGGTTGAGGGTGTGGTTGTAATGTAAGGTAATTGTTGTGGAGTTGGCAGACATGTGTGGTTGTCGGCATGAAGGAGATTTTGCACAAGGTTGCAAATTGAGCATGTAAAGCAAGTTTCGTACAGCCATTGTTACTACAAGATCTGCCCATATTAATTTATCATCTGCTATTGTTATTGTATGTTTCCTATGACTATTATCATTGCTGATTGCTGCAGTAAATAGTTTTATGTTGTTTCTTCCATGTTTTGTATGCAAGGTGAACATTACAGACCAAGGGTTGCAGTACAAGTGAAGAGTCTTGGCTGATTATTAAATTTGTCATTCAAATTGTTCCTCCAAGAGTTGGAATACAAACCACTGTTCTACATTGTGCAGCAAGAGGCAAGGCACAACAAAAATGCTTCCCCACCCAAGGTGCAAACTCATTATGGGCAATGATGCAGATGCAGAAATATACTACAGAATAAAAGGCCCATGTATCAAATAAAGCAACATTACAAATGCTTAGTAGACAAAGTGTTGGCGCCTTGCAAGGTGCAGGGCACTCTATTTCAATACACTAAAAGAAGTAGCAAAACAAATGCTCAAGCAACAAGAAGAGCCTGTGTCTATAGATATGAAAGAAAGCAAGAATAGAACTGAAAGAAAGGAAGGAAAAGAAGAAGAAGGAGGGAAACTTCTACTCTATGCTTTGTATATTATGCACAACAATTATAAAGCAGTTAGAAGATGAAGTGGTGCAACTTCCAACTAACCAAGAAGTAGTTTCAAGAACAATTGGGAAACTACCTTTTCTGCTTCCCATGCGATTGGCGCTAGTCTCTGGATTGACAAGTGTTTGAACTAGTCCTACACAAAGATGTGCTTGGCACCTGGTGTTGCAAGACCCTCTATGGAAACTTACGCGAGACGGTGACATGTGTGGTTAGCACCATAGCTATGTCTATGCATTGGCACCAGAAGAAGGTTGGTGTCTCAGAAGTCATGACGCCAAAAGTTGACTTGGCACTAACCTGTCTAGCAAGAATTCCACATAGGCACCAAGGCTTGCAAGCTGGAAAAACTCTGGCGTCATCTTCCTTGGGACTCCACCTAACCCTTGCTTTGCACAAATCAACTCAGAAGCTAAATCAATTCCTCATCCACTTGGCATCTTTATATACTGACTACCTCCATTCAAATACACCTTGAATGTTCCTCTCAACTTTCTTCTTGACAAGACGATGATTAACCAAGCAATCAAGGATGACATATATTGACAATATATTCAAGTCACTTAGATCGCTCCATGCTAGCCTCTTAGTCCTAAGTTAGCTTTTTACATTAATCATTTCATGAGGATTGAGGATGGGATTATCACTCATCCCAATTATACCAATGACATTGGACACACAACCTCAAGATCCATCTTGGTCAACTCATACTTCGCTATCATCAATTGCAAGTGGAGACTGATCACAATATTCCTCAAGAGGATAGGTATGTTGCCTTGCTCTCTTCAAGAGGTGCTTGAAAAGCATTTTGTCTTCAAGTGTCCTATCTATTATGATATTCGAGGGAGGTATTGTTGCTTGTATAGATATTCAAGCAAATCAATTGCCACTTTTTTTGCTATCGTGACCACAGATGCTTGGCTTTGTACCTTTCAAAAGCTATTACTCTTTGGGGTCAAATATATATTACAAGAGGAAACTACTACCACTCAATTAATCACCTTATTCTTTCACCCTATCTCTACATCAAGAACAGTTCGTGTTCATCTGAGGCTACAGCTTTCTAAAATAATAAAGGCAAATTTGTACATCCTTATCCACATACAAAAAGCTATTACGACTTTGATGTCTTCTCCTTGCATGCAGTTAGATAGGACTATAGTTGTCTAGCATCAAGTATTAACAACTCTTTGCTTTCCTAGGGGGTGCAAATTGACAGCTTATTGGTTTCTTGTCTTCTCTTATTGGTTTCTTGTCTTCTTTTATTGGTTTTCGACCATACATGTTAGGAATGTTTTGAGGGTCTCGACTCTATTCCCTCCATGGATTATCCAACCACTTCCCCTTAATCCTTGCCATTCTCTTAGGAGCATCATTAGATCTTGTGTTGGCTCCTTTGGAATGATTGATAATTATAAGAGCTATGTTTGTAGTTTAGTGTAGTCTTTTTTAGTTTATTTACTCTAGTTTGGCCTACTCTAGTCATTCAAAGAAATAAATCTCTCTCTCTCTCTCTCTCTCTCTCTCTCTCTCATATATATATATATATATGAGGGATTGGTAATTGGTCAAATGGTCAAAATCCAAGGATAGACATTACTAAACTAAACCATAAGGTGAAATTAAAAGTTTTTCCTGCTCACTCAAGGGGGTCATACACCATGAAGATGTGTTGGCTTGGTTGTAACCTAAAAAATCACCTTTACCTTATATGTATATAGATAGATAGATAGATAGATAGATAGTATTCGTTTGTCATTCTTACATCCTTCTTTTATGACTTTAAGTTGTATGTATAGTTATGCAACTAACTTAACTACCACTAGTCACTAACATATAATTCTCCACTAGCACTTACCATCCACTACCATTAAGTGTTGACATTATGTGCACATTAAGCATTATCAATATTCTAATATTTATAATACTTAATGTTGACATTATCAAATGGCATGAGCTCAACTAGTTAAATTCCTCGACTTTCAAGGAGAAGACCCAAGTTTGAATCTTGCCAAGGGATACATGCATAATTGCCAAGCTATTGTAATACCAATATGTGGTCCAAACGTAATACGAGTGGGAACCATTTCAATCTCATATAACCAATTTTATACACACACACTTAATGCTGATATTAAGTGCATATTAGATGAATAAAACACACGCATGTGGACATACAAGGATTATTTTGATATCTATGAATGACCAAAGCTGGTCAATGGGACTCAAAAAGTAGACTTGGTTGATAAAGAGCATGGAGAAGCCAAAAAGTACTCCAAATAAAATTAGAACATGTAATAAAGGATGCACCTTGTCACCATGTGGAACATTGTCTAGACCAAGGTAGCATCATATTGTACAAATATGGTAAGATATAATACAAATAAAACACATATGAAGCTCAAATAGCCATACGAAGTAAAAATCCATTGTTGATGAGAGGTAGATAAAGTACAGTTGAAGCTCAAATAGCCGTAAGCAATAGATATTCATTACCAATGAGAGGTAGATAAAACTTGCATAGAACGACTAGAGTTGTAGTTGTCATTGGCCCAAACTAATAATTCAAGGATTTATATCACCATCAAACAACGTGATAAGGTCAATGCAGGAGCTAACGATGTTTTATATGGGAATTATCTCCCAAACACTCTATTATTGAAGGCTGATGATCATCCAAATGCATGGAAAAATCCAAAACATGCATGGTTCTTTCAACCTCTTGAACCATGTAAATTAGGATGTAGATGATCCTCTATGCTAAAGGATGGCATGTACCCCATCTAATGTGCAAAAGACAAGGAAGGTACCCCATTAGCTACTTCTTGTAGAAGACATTGTCCAATAAATCTACTACCATTTCTAGGGTTGGTTTTATCATCCAAAGAGTATTTAGTGCCTCTAACTATTGGAATAAAATTTAAGAATAAAATTAGCTTAGTAGTTTGTTTGGGCTTTTCAAGGCTATGCATTCGGGCAATTGTTCCAAAAAGGAATAGAGTCAAACAACTCTAGTGACAATCGAAATTAACCTTCACAAGTGTCTCTATAAACAACAATTTCTCTCTTCAATCTCATAGTACACATGGCACCTAGAGGTAAAGTGCTCTTGCATCGCAACTCTTGTAGGAAGGAAGGGCAACAAATCCTTTCTCCTCTAGAGATATGATGGTAATCCTTGATCCACACCTACCAAAAGCAGAGCCTCATTCAACCAAGGGAAGTCCATGGGACCAATGACCTTAGATACAATTGAGACAAATAATGATTTTATCAATAATGTACAACATAAAAGGTCATCTTAGGATCAAAAGGCTATAGAGGAAAAATCCAGGTAATTTAAGTGTATTGTCAATGGATGTCCTTCATAACAATTTTATAAACCGTCCTCTTCTAAAAAATCAAAGAGAAGGGGATGGGTAATCGATCCATGGAAATCTTGACATAATGGATAAGTGAGTTGGTCTCCAAGTGCCAATCTATACTCCAATCAAGAACATCATAAAACTAACCCACTAAAAATAAAAAGGGTTAGGTATCAATATCTCTCCAAACCTTATACATACCTCCCACACTCCTAAGACTACAAACATAGAAGATGAGTCTATAGATGCTTTGAAGCTAGAACAATTGGCAATGCACTCAGTCTAGATATTAAACTGAGGAACCATCTACTTACAATGGACATTCATTAGAAGAAGGTAGTCTAAACTCTCTCAATGTCCCCAATCAATACACTCCACACATGGCCTCCAAACCTCAAACCAATAGAGAATTGTGGGTCTAATAATACAATTGAAAAGGCACATTTTTGAGGTCATAGTCTCAAAATGTATCTAAAAGCAACGGTTTTCCAACATGGAAAGAGAGGTGAATCCCTTACAAAGTTATGATTAAGAGAAAAGCTCTGAGATTAAGGGAAGAACCCATGAAATGAACCCCCAAATTAGCCTAGTTACATAAGTCGTCATGATCTACAATTATGGTTAAACAAGTCTTAGCAGATACCTAGAATAGTAGACGTCTAAGGCAGACGGTCTAGACGTGAAGGACGATCGACTAGACGTCTGGGCTGGACGCCGGGACGGACGTCTAGACGTGTGGGCTGGACGTCGAGGACGGACGGCTAGACGTTTGGTCTGGGCAGCTAGACGTCTGGACTGGACAGCTAGACATCTAGGACGGACGGCTAGACTGGACAGCTAGACGTATGGGACGGACGGCTGGACTGGACGTTTAGACGTCTGGGACGGACGACTGGACTGGACGTTTAGACGTCTAGGACGGACGACTAGACGTCTGGATTGGACGTCTAGACGTTTGGACTGGACGTCTGGGACAATTCTGCCGACGAGGCCAAACGGCTAGACTAATACACGCAACGGGTAATTTTCTAGGGTCTAGACGTCTCCAACTGTGATGTCCGTCTTTAGTCCTCGATGCTCCTTAGCACGCCCTATAACAACAAAACAACACACAACAATACATGCTCTCGTACCAAGCTATGATCAATACCTACAACACAACACTATAACACAGATGCAATCACATACAACACGCATTCCAAAATAACAGTTGTTGCACAACAGATCTACATTATAGACAAGTATGGATAGATTACAAAATGAAATAGGGGGGTATTTATAGGTAAGCCCGGGTAGTTACTGCAACTAACCCGTCTCAACCATCCCAACCGCCTATTGCCTTAACAATGCGTTTACTGCATAACAGATTGTTTTAGACGTCTAACACAACAACCAGATGTCTGACTAGTTAGGTTGGACGTCTAATCCAGACGTCTAACTAATCAAGACGTCTTAACACAAAGACGGCTGCATTTTTCCTTTTGTGCATATTTATTAATCAAGCCATATTCATTGGATTGGCTGATTTTACATTGCAAACTTGTCATTTTCATGATTCGTACATTACCAAAATTGTTGTACATAGTCAAAATTGTGAATCTTCATAGGACATTCTTTGTCAGATAGCTCAATGATTTATTTATGCTTGGAACTGTTGTCTACAATGGATATTGGGCTAGGGTTTTGAGTATCATTATGGTCTCCAACCTTGGCAGACCAATGCACGGCATTGGCACCACAGAAGGAAATGCATGCGATAATGGCTCCTCTCAACCGACTATGCAAGCTTGTGTTAAGAATGGTCCACAAGGTAACCCTCGTTCTGTTGATGTAATTCTTCCATTGCCTGAAGTTGATTCTGCATGTCACAGTTTAGAATCACTCACCCTTGTCGAGTATTTCGTTGGACGCATCCCTAAGGAGTCTTCCCTTAGGGCCTGGGTTAATGCAGCTTGGACTCCTCATGGATTCAAGCTAACGATGGTTCAAAACCTTACAAAGGTTTTTTTTTTGTTTCGCTTTGCGGAAACAACCCATGTTAAGGTGATTTATGAACATGGCCCCTGGTACATGAGAAGCTCTCTACTTGTTTTTTTCTCCTTGGACCCGTGATTTTCTGTTTCTGAGGAAAGATCTACCAAAGTCCTTGTGTGGGTGGAATTCCCAAGACTCCCTCTACCTTTGTGGCCCTTTCTCAGTCACATAGCAACCCCTTTAGGGCGTGTCATTCTGGTGGAGGCGGACAAATGTTTCCATGCACGCCCTCAAAAACCTGTTTGCGTCGAGATTGATATTTCTCAAGATCTCAAGGAGTCTATTGACAAACAAGTTGGTGACATTGTGCTATCCCAGCGAGTCACCTACATTTATTTTCCCAACACATGTTTTCAATGCCAGTCCTTGTACCTATTGTGGAGTTTTTTACATCTCTTGTTTGAGTTCAACTTCTAGCATTGAAGTTGGAGACTCATCTTTCATTCCTGTAAAAGAGAAAGGTGATATTTTGTTAGATGGTGGTTGCATCAATGATGTTCTCTATGTTCCAAACATTACCACCAATCTTCTTTTTGTCTATCAAATTTGTAACTCTGGGACGTGAAAGACTGTTTTGGTCACACCACAAGGAGCTGAAATTAGAAGTTTGTTGGAACCACAAGGATTTGTTGATCATAGAGCGAGACTATATCATTTTGAGGGTTTTGATGATACTTCTTCAGGTACATGCTTAGTTGCTCATGCAGATTTTGAGAGCAAACTTTGGCATGAGAGATTTGGACATCTCAATTACAGGTATTTGAGAGAGTTGAGCAATCATGATATGGTTGTTGGTTTGCCTAAGGTTTCATGTCTTGATGGTGTTTGTCTTGGTTGTGCACTTGGGAAACAACACCAAGATCCATTTCCCAAAGGTAAGTCACACAAAGCATCTTCACCCTTGGAGCTTGTACATAGTGATTTGATGGTCTTCCCACATGCCTCTTTCAAAGGAGCTAAATACGCATTGACATTCATAGATGATTTCTCGAGGTGTACTTTGGTATATTTTCTCAAGTACAAGAGTGATGTTTTCTCTCACTTCAAAGTCTTTAAGGCTTTGGTCGAGAATCAAGCTTCTTGTTGCATTAAAAAGCTTCGCATAGATAATGGGGGGAGTATTTCAGCAAAGAATTTTCAGAATTCCTTGTGGCACATGGTATTGTTCATCAACATTATGTCCCTCACACACCACAACAGAATGGTGTGACAGAAAGAAAGAACCGAACCTTGAAAGAGATGGCTAACTACATGATGCACTCTAGGGATTTGCCACCTATCTTTTGGGCTAAAGCAGTTAACTATGCGAATTACATTTAGAATCGCACACCCCGCAGGGCACTTGAGCATATGACTCCAGAGGAGGCTTGGTCTGGAACTAAGCCTGATGTCTCATTTTTCAGAGTTTTTGGGAGCTATGCTTGGGCCTATATTCCAAAGAAGAAACGAAATGCTTTGGACAGGAAGAGCAAGCAACTCATTTTTGTTGGCTATTGCGAGGACATGAAGGCTTATCAACTTCTTGATCTTGATACACATGATGTTTTTCGAACACATGTTTAGTTCAATGAGCATCTTCTTCCTCATGATTCTTCTCTTCCTATTTCACCTTCTTCTTCTTCTTCTTCTTCTTCTTCTTCTTCACTAGATAATCCTCATGATCCTTCCATTGTTGATCAGACTAAGGAACATCTTGATGAAGAACCTACTGTTGAGGATCCTACACCAACTGTCACCATGCCTAGATGGGCATGTACCACAATTGAGGAGGCAGCACCTTTCATTCAGGATCTTCCACCTTCCAGACATGCTCATGCACATTCTACAGGTACTAGCCTTGTTTGTCAATCATTTTCAAGTGATCCACAGTCTTTTTCATAGGCTCATGGGATACAGGCGTGGGATGATGCTATGGCAACTGAGTATTCTTCTTTGATGAAGAATCACACTTGGGATCTTGCTCCTCTTCCTAAGGGAAGAAAGTTGGTTCGTTGTAAGTGGGTTTAATATGCAGCAGATGGGTCCATTGCCAAGTACAAAGCACATCTTGTAGCTAAGGGCTTTTCACAGGTTGAAGGTATTGATTACTCTGAGACCTTTGCTCCTATCGCCAAGATGGATTCAATTCGGCTTGTACTTGCACTTGCTGCATCACAGGGATGGTCTGTTTATCAGATGGATGTGAAGAGTGTGTTCTTGTATGGAGATTTGCAGGAAGAGATTTATATGGAACAACCCGTTGGTTTTGTTCAGGATTCTTCTCTTGTTTGTCGACTGCGAAGATCACTCTATAGTCTCAAACAAGCTCCTCGGGCTTGGTATGAGAAGATGGATTCCTTCCTTCTCTCTATTGGATTTGTTCGGTGCCATTCCGATCCTACAGTTTACATTTGGCGAGATGGAGAGGACATCACCATACTTGTTCTTTATGTTGAAAATATACTTCTCACCGATAACTTCACTACTCACATTCAGATTGTTCAACGTTCTCTCTCTGAGAGATTTGAGATAGCAGATCTAGGACTAGCTCACTACTTCCTTGGGTTACAGGTAACTCAAACAGATTCAGGGATTTCATTATGTCAACAAAAGTATACACTGGATCTACTACAGCGATTTAGGATGGTTGATTGCAAGTCATCACCTACACCATTTCAGTCAGGGGTTACTTTGACTTCCTTTTACACATTACATCATTGTGATGCAACTTTGTATAGACAGCTAGTGGGGAGTCTTATGTATCTTATGCATACTTGCCCTAACATTTCTTATGTTTTTGGGTTGGTCTCTCGGTTTGCACATGCCCCTCATGACAGTCATTGGTAGGCAACCAAGAGGATTCTTCGATATCTAGGGGCACTACTCACTTTGGTTTATTCTACGCCAGAGGTTCTACAGAGCTAGTAGGATACATTGATTCAGACTGGGCAGGTTCAGTTGATGATAGACGTTCCACCTCAAGCTATGTTTTCTGTCTTGGTTCTTCTCCAGTTGCTTGGTCATGCAAGAAGCAGCATGCTATTGCATTATCATCTACAGAGGCTGAATACAGGGCAGCTGTCACAGCCAGTCAGGAGGCTCTTTGGCTTCGTGTCAGTTATTGGCAGAGTTTGGTTTCTCCCAAGATCAACCTACTGTACTTTGGTGTGATTACCAAAGTGCAATTCATATTTCTCGCAATCCTGTTGAGCATTAGCGCACCAAGCACATTGAGGTTCACATGCACTTCATTCGGCAACACATTCAGGATGGAGTTCTCAGCTTGGAGTATCTTTCAACTCAACAACAGATTGCGAACATCTTTACGAAACCTTTTGCATCACCTCGCTACCTTGAGTTGCATGGCTTGCTTGGGGTGACGAAAGTTGTCCTTGGGGGGTGTTTATGAGGACATCTTCCTCCACATATTCCTTCTTTCTTCTTTCTTCTTTCTCTACTGACAGATGGTTTTTTCCCACATGGTTTTTCATCATCTTTCCAGCAAAGTTTTATGGATATATTGTACATGAGTACCTTATCAAGCCTTGTTGTTGAGACTCATATTTGTGGATATGCCACTTGTTTGGTTTTGTTTGTTTGTCCACTACCTCTTAGTATCACTTAAGGGGGGTGTTAAAGTATATTTTAAGTTTACTAGGATAGTAAGTGTTCCAAGATATTCTTGTTGTCATTTTGTTCTTATTCTAGATTGTTAATTTTAGACGGTTGTGATCCATTCGGTTATACCTACCTCATGATCTATGGCTCATATCGCACCTCTTGTTGTATGGTGGATATTCGCCCCTTCTCTTTTCTATTATGAACGGATGGTTGATATTGTACACCCTTGCCTATTTAAGCAAGGCTTCTCCATTGAGTAAATTATCAGATTTAGAGCTTCTTTCATATTTTATTGTGATGCTTTTCAATATTCTTTGATGCTTTTCAATCCCCATGGTGGATGTGAAAAAAATATTCTTTGATCTTGGGCTTGGAATGTTATTTTGTGTTAGCTAACATTCCTTTCAGAATGAAAGGTGGGAACTTGTGGATCTCCCACCTGGAAGAAAGGTTGTTGGTAACAAGTGGGTGTACAAAGTAAAGAAGAGTGGTGATGGATTGTTGGAACACTATAAAGCTCGCTTGGTGGCAAAAATTTATGCGCAAAAGTCAAGAATAGACTTTAATGAAATCTTCTCTCAAGTTGTGAAGCTGACTACTGTCAAAGTTTTACTTGCACTTGTAGGAGCACAGGATTTAGAGCTAGAGCAGCTTGACGTGAGGACTGCTTTCCTGCATGGTGATCTCGAGGAAGAGATCTCTATGGATCAGCCTGAGGGCTATAAAGAAAGAGGCAAAGAGCATTTGGTTTACAGACTCAAGAAATATTTGTATGGATTGAAACAGGCGCCAAGGATGTGCTACAGAAAATTTGACACCTTCATGAAGAGCCAAGGTTTCAGTAGGAGTGAAGCTGACCATTATGCATACTATAAGAGGTTTGATGATGGCAGTTTTATTATCTTGTTGTTGTATGTTGACGATATGCTGGTTGCAAGCCCTAGAATGAAGAAAATCATTGATCTTAAGGCTCAATTGGCTAGGACATTTAAAATGAAGGATTTAGGATCAGCAAACCAAATTCTAAGGATGAACATACACAGGGACAGAACAGGAAGGAAGATCTGGTTATGTCAAAAGTCATATATAGAAAATATTCTGCAACACTTCAATATGCAGAATGCAAAACCAATTAGTACCCCACTTCCTCCACACTTCAAATTGTCTTCCAAATAGTGTCCTACAACAGAAGCAGAGAAGACAAGCATGTCTTGTGTACCGTACTCATCAGCAGTAGGAAGCCTCATGTTTGCCATGGTGAGCACCAAACCGAATATTGCCCAAGCAGTGGGAGTTGTCAGCCAATTCATGGCAAATCTTGGTAAGGAGCATTAGACTGCAATGAAGTGGATATTTAGATATTTACGAGGCACTTCAAATGCTGCTATTTACTTTGGACCGATAAATTTGCACGTTAAAAGTTTTGTGGATTCTAATTATGGTGGAGATAGAGATGGGCGAAAGTCCACTACAGGATATACTTTCACACTTGCTGGTGGAGCTGTGAGCTGGACTTCTAAGTTGCAGCCGGTGGTGGCTTTATCAACCACTGAAGCAAAATATATTGCAACGACACAGGCCAGCAAAGAGGCAATTTGGCTAGAGCAACTATTGGGTGACTTCAAGATAATGCAGGGGAAGATTATGTTGCATTGTGATAGCCAAAGTGCTATTCAGTTAGTAAAGAACCCAGCATTCCATGATCGCACGAAACACATTGATGTTCAGTACCATTTTATAAGAAATGTGGTGGAAGAAGGTAGGATCCTATTGGAGAAAATTGATACTAAAGTGAATCCTGCAGATATGCTTACAAAGCCGGTCAAGAGAGAGAAGTTTGATTGGTGCAAAACTTCTCTAGGCTTGCTGTAATCGTGATAAAGGCAGCATTGGGCAATTGGTACTGGGATGGAAAATAGAGAAAAACAATTCCTGTATATTAACTTCAAGTGGGAGAATGTTAGGAGGTGAAGCCAATATACAAATCTCTGATGTTCTTCAACGGAGTGGTGCATGGAGGTACAGCTTATAGCGATCCTTTCTCACGCGCCGAGGGGGGTCACAGGAGGGAACCGGCCAGGTTCCCCCTTGCCCGAGGGTTCAGGGGCAAAGCCCCTGAGGCGAAACGAACGACCGCACAATCGTATGATGCGGGACCCTCGCAATTAATATAAGCGGCAATTAATTAAACGCGGTTGTTAATTAACGCGTTTTGGATGTATCTCGACTTTTCTAGAATCTTCTCTTGTTTTCCTATAAAAAGGAATGACCCCTTGTATTTGTATATATAGAAGAAAGGGTGCGAATGTGATATTAATAAAAGATTATAGCTGCCATTGCCCCGTGGTTTTACCTGCACACAACAGGGTTTCCACGTAAATCTTGTGTATTGTTTTATTGTTGTTTTTAGCTTGCTTGCTTTTAATTTTCTAACATTTGGTAAGATTATTTATTACTTCTATGAAATTGTCATTACACATAAATGTCTTTGACCTATAACTGAAAACACAATCTAATACACATATGGAATACAACATAACAAAAAAATAAGATTCCTAATGTGTTCTTTGCATGAGGATATTCTCAAACGAAATCTTCAAGCTCATAGAGGAGAGTTGGTGAAAGGTCACCTTGCTTGATGACAGTGGTATTTTGAGCTCATCAAAGAAATTCTAAGTTGTTCAAAACCAATCAGACAGTATCTCATAACCTCACATAGCTAAGGAGCTTAAAGATGCAAACATACCATAATCTCTAAAATAACAAGTGTTTAGGTACTATGTAATCCAAGCATAAAGCCCATACAAAGACAAGCCTAGGCATCTTGGCATCCACTTGAACATCCTGTGTAGCTTCACCAATGTTGTGCTTGGCACCAACACCATCAATGAAGCTAGCACTAAGTGATGTCAACAACAACCTAGACCTAGCTCCAAGACGTACCACATCAAACCTCGAACACAAATTGATGCCAAACATCAGCACCTACTGCCAACCCTAGACACCAACATTCACACAACAAAAATTCCATGCATCCAATGTCAACAGATGATCAACAATTTAACAAATTTTATTGTCAATCACCTTGTCACCTGACGCCTACTAAGAAGGCACATGAACTATTCTATAACTATTTTCTTAAACTACTAGTTGTGCCAGTTTGGAAGAGAAACCATTTTGGTTTTCCACCAATCTTGTAATAGTATTGCACATGATTGCATACAAGTTAAAGCCCAACATAGTTATTTCTTCTTCTAAATATTTGTTTTTGTTCATATAGGTTTTTTAGTTCAGGACTCAACTCCTAATGCCTTGCGCACACTGTAGCCCAGCAACTTGTAGCCTAGAATTTAATGTTGTTGCCAAATTCTGCTACATAAGGACTTTGTATTCTATAGTTCATTTACATTTGCATTATCTGTAAATAAAATTGTCCTTTCATTTGCATACTTTCAAATTTCTTGCATTGAAGAAGTACTAGATTGTCCCCTGTTTTGCTGCGCAACTTTGAAGCATAGCTCATCCAGCCTCACTAGTTGAGGAAGGAAGTTGTTTTCTATGCCACCCCTAGGCCCTATCAATGGCCTTCTTAAAGTTTACAAAGCAACAAAAAAATGTAGAGGACATTGCTCAAGCCTCCTCAATGATAGCACCAAGAATAAAAATGTGGTTAATGGTCTAAAAACCAAAAAGCTCTCCTAAAGCTTACTTGCTCTCTCACCTCAAAATTGTTTTGCTTCAAGTGTTCAGCTAGCTTCATATATGTGATTTATAGTATATATGCCCATCAATTTGGGCTTGCACTAAGAGTGCACTCACACACCAAATGTTTAGGTGTACATACCACACCCTAATAATGCAGCGGGTGGATGAATGGTGCATCAAGTGCATTTGACAATGCATAGGTGCTTTGATATACACCCCAAGCATTATATGTAACCCTTCACCCTCGCACAGCATGCACCCTTGCCCACTCACACCTAGAGATCCACCAAGTAACTCTGTACCAGCATCTTGTATACCCCCATACCCACACATCCGTACAACTTTACTTGTGACCAAAAGGGTATAGAACCACTTCAAACAACTTCACTAGATAGCAATGCAATGAAATGAACTAGAGACTCGAACTCATACTTAAGAGATTTTGCCTTAGGCTTATACTTAAAAAAATTTGCCTTAGGCTTATACTTAAAAAAATTTGCCTTAGGCCCTTCACAATCAGTGGCTTTGCCTGTGAATAAATTTTGAATCGTTTTCCTAGTGCCTCTGGGCAGAAAAAGTAACATGAACCTTGGGGAGAACTGAACTGGATAACAAATTGAGCTCATATGCCATAGAGGCAATTAATATGCAAAAACCCAGCTTGGGCATCAACCTTAGGAAGATGCGATTCTATTGGAAGGTTATGTCAAAATTCCTCGGGAATTCAAGAAAATCTCATTTCTTGTGTCTAGGAAGACAATATATTTTCTATAGGACGAGGATTATATTTCTCTTAAATCGTCTACTCAATTTCCAAAAACCAAAAGGAAATTTACAATGAACATTTAACCGCGTGTCATATGTCATATATCATTGCTTAAAGTCCAATTTCACGCCCATCTTGAGTTCCGAAACTGCTAAGGAAATCCATATTCACATAGTGGACACCACCTTTGCAATAAGCTGGGAAGCAACATCCACAAAAGAAAGGGCAGAGAGGGACTCTTAAGGCACGAAATATATATATGTGTGTGGGGGGGGGGGGGGGTTTAACGAGCTTATACTTGATAAAAACAGGGGTAGTGACATAAAAGGGTATATAAAATCAAAAGGACGTACCCATTGTCATTGAGAACACTGCACTATGCACAGTGGGATGGATGCCTCTTCATAAAAGGGATAAAATCTTTCAACAACAAATTAATTCACGGCTTGCTCATTAGAATAACAAAGGTCCTGCTCCCAGAAAAAGCCAATTACTTCACTGGCTAGTTAATTAGCCTTGTTTTAATCCAGAAAGAAGAACCTTCATTGTCATGAGCTCTCTGCTGCTAGAGCAGCAGCAATGACATGTGATCCAATTCAAACTTAAGTTCAAAATTTTGAAGCATGTCAATCCTCAAATTTTAGATTTTTCTGTCGAGTTAAACCCTAATTATTTCTTCAAGTATTATCCTACCCGTTTCTTATGTAATTTTAGGGCTCTGATTTTAATCACGATAACAGAAGAAGAAAAAAAAAAGGAAATAAAGAGTGAAGTACCTTGGTGGGGAGGCATTCAATGATAAGCTCGTTACCAATTCGAGCCAAGCAGGTAACCGTTCTGTTAAACATTTTGATGGCGTTCCCGCTGAGTGCGTACTCCATTTTTTTGGCACCAATTCTCACGAATAAAGCAACTATAACTAATTCTCATTTGAAGTTATAAAAAGCGTAGAAATTACGGGGTTTTTGTTTTCCCGCCAAGCAGGTGATGACATAGGTGAACAAATAGGTGATCCAAAAACACCACCCGAGTTTGTTCGAGTCTCTTCTTGGAAATTAATTTTCACGTGAGGAATGTTTTTGATTTGTGTAATATCAAGGGAATCGAAGTTCTATGATATCGTAGTGTGTTTGGGATTTCATTGAAATATTTGTGTAATATCAAGGGAATCGAAGTTCTATGATATCGTAGTGTGTTTGGGATTTCATTGAAAGATCCAACTATGTTATTAGGGTCGTGTATTTGGGATTTCATTGAAAGATCAACTATGTTATTAGAGTCGGACCTTTAACCCGTGTTTTATTTTTATTTTGTTAAGTAAATACTTTTTATATACATTCACTGTGGTAACCCGTGTTTTATTATAAAAAAATTGTCATATAAATGAAAAATAGTTACTGCCCTAACAGTAAGTCTCGAGTTATTTCCGTGGAAGGTCATGGTCCTAGTGGCTAAGAGTATAGAGGTTCCCTACATAAAAATATTAAAAAAATCTAACAAATAATATTTTATCTCAAACTCAAATCATGAGGAAGATAGTTCTTGCCCTAGCCTGAGACATGCTCAAGGTTTGAACCTAGATTTTTCAAGTGTTTGGTTATAAAAACAATTACCAATCCACCTAAGTTCCTTTGTTAAAAGCATTTTTAAAATAAACAAATAACATTTTATTGATTTATGGTATAATTTTTTTTTATTATTCTTTAAAAGTATTTATAATTATCAAAATGGTATGAATTTAAATTGTAAACAAAAATAGTTTTAAAAAGGAGATTTAGGTTTCAATCTTATTAAATATTACAAGTATAGTAAGTTATTGAAAATAACACTATAAAGTCATATAAAATAATAATAATAATAGTAAGTAATAAGGTTGGACCATTTAAATCTTATATAATCAATTAAAAATTATATTAATAGTCCTAGGCCAACAGCGCGACGATTCGGATCGGATTTTGACTCTTTTTCAACAGGTCCAAGGTTCAAACTGCAGTATGGGCGAGTGTGTGAGGGGGTGGGTCTGTGATGGTTGTGTGTGTTAAATTCTCTATTGATAAGCATAGCTCTCGGTTTTAAGAGGGGTCATGGTTGGGGGAGCCTGTTCAACCCTGTGCGTTGGTCATAGGGGTTTCTCACACTAACCAAATCAAAAAATAAAAAATTATATTAATAGATAAAATATTAAAATTTAAAATTTTGTTTAATAAAAAATAATTTAATCTTAAATTTTAATATAAAAATTTACCACGTGTTGTAGGTGAGTTGGAGAGGGTAGGGCAATCCTCCAAGGGAGGTCCTTGGTTCGAATCTCCACCCTACCAAACTCATTTTGGGTACCTAAAATCTAGTTGATAATGTTGGTGCGGTCAGGATCAGACGCGACTCTCGAGTGATTTTGACGATGTAGAACTCCATGGTTGTGGTTTCTCAGACCAAGGCGACCCCGCAAAAGGTTTTTTTGCTAAATTCAAAAAATATATATATAAAACATTAAATGAAGATTAAAAAAAATCTTTAACAACAATTCATTTTCTAAGAGTCATATTTTTACATCTTTACATAGAGTTGTCTATTCAAATTATGCTTGTATCATTTGGTGTGGAATTTAAAAAGTTTTGAATTGAATGGACATACCAAAGAACCCAAGTAGTATTGAGGAAGATACGATCATGTAAAGACAACCATTAGGAACAAGGGCAACGTTAAGGCAATTTTTTTCCAAAAAATATCTTATATTTTAGAAGTCATGTATTTGCGAAGGTTGTCTGATTTAGATGATTCTTGGACAAATTTGTGTAGAATTTGAAGCGCTTTAAAATGAGTGATTATGTGAAGAAATTTTAGAAGTATTGAGGGAGATATGACCCTGTGAAGTCAACCATTTGAAATAAGGGCAGTGATAATTTTTCAAGTTGTGAGAAAAAAAATTGCAGATATTTGTCAACCAGGGTTTGCTACGGCGTCATCAAAATGAGACATTCTATTTGGAAATAGAAATTTTCAGCTAAATTTCATTTATTCCTTCATTATCTTAGAAATTTTGCATACATATTATTATAATTTTATTTTAAAATAATATAATTGTTATAGGATATACGGGTAAATTTTAGTTGATATCAAGTTATAGTTTCCTTCACATGGACCCAACTAGATCCTTAGAGTCATCCTTGCTAGTAGAGGTTAGGGAGGACCTCATAGAGAAACAATCCTCATTGCTCAAAAATAAGGCAGTCATTGGTAAATTTAATGGATCTTGGCCAAGGGCTTCGACTCCATGAAAATGGATTGATAGGAGATGGGAGTCTTCAGGAGTGATTCTATCCTTTTTTTCCAAAAGTTTCTTTCTAACCATTTTCTATTCCATAGAGGAAAGAGATAGAATCCATAAACAAGGTCCTTGGTTTATGGGAAGAGCAAGACTCTTCCTTTCCTATTGGTATGAAGGCTTTAAACCTAAAAATATCCTTAGTACCAGTCTAGGTCAAGATGTATGGGTTACCCATTGAAAATTGAGAAAATATATACCTTCAAGTCAATAGGCAAAACTTAGTAAAAATTCCATGAGATTTCAAAAACTATAAAAGATGGAGTTGGCTATTTATGTCTGGATATTGGTCATGATCGATATAAGTAAACCTTTACCAAAATCAATCATTCTTAAGTATGGGGGTAAGTTGTGGACCCAAACCATAGTTTATGAAAACATGTATTTTAGATATAGAAGATGTCATGTGGTGGAGCATATTGAGAGATCATACCCTAAGAAGAATCCAGCATAAACATATGTAGAAAACCACAAAAAAAACTTACAAATGGATATGGATGAGGATGGTTTTCAACTTCTAAAAAATAGGTCTAAATAGATGAAAGTAAATAAACAGTGGAGACCAATAAGTAAGGATATTGGAATAAATATCAATTCTTTTGAAGCTTTAGCCTATGAAGAAAAAGCAGATCACAACTTAGAAGACATGGTACAACAGGATTAGAATATTAACAAGGAAACGTCTACTTAGTATGATCCTTGATTTAGAGATGAACATTCCTGCTAAACCTAAGGAACGTGCCTCATCATATTATAAAGACTCTCTTGAAGTACCATGTACTATTTAGGAGAAGGAAAGTGGTAGAGAAAATGTAGTGTTAGATGTTAATACCTCTACCATTAATAAGGAAATACTAGAAAATGAGTAGGATAAGTCAAAAGATTTCTTAGTAGAGCCAAAGAGGATAAATATAATGAAAATGAAAGTTGTGAAAGAATATTGAGGAATAGAATAATAAGACCTACTCTCGATACTAGCAAGGTAACAAGAGGAAATCCTTCAAATTATCAAGCAAAAGCAAACATAGAGAAAGGAACGCAATCTAGTTTGGTTGAAGTTCTCTTTATCAAACAACAAAATTATCTTGGCAATTTGTAGGAGGGGCTAGCAAGCCCTAAAGAGACATGATTACCATATCATGGAATATAAGGGGTGCTAATGCCCCCTCAAACCATAGGTGTATTAAGGATCTTTGTTTAAGTAAGAAGCCTCATATTCTTTGTATCCAGGAAACTTAAATGATAAAGGAAGAAGTTTCAAAACTATGAAAGCAATATGGGTAATATGTGAATGGGATGATGTGGATTCATAAGGAGTGACAAGGGGAATTCTAACATGTTGAAATCTAGTTAAAACCTCTTGTGAAACCATTCATAAAACTAAGCATTGGATAGCCTTATTAGTCACATGCTACTTTGCAGATTTCATTTCATCCTTATCAATGTCTATGGACCTACAAGTTAGTCAGGTAGATAAAAAGTATGGAGTAGGATTGAACCCTTTATGCAAAGTAAATACCAAGACACCCAATTTATGACCATATAAGAGTTTAATGCCATAACTAAGTTGTCTAAAATTTTTAGGGAAATTAGGAAAATAACCCAAAGCATGAGAGTTTTCTCAACTTTATTCAAAACAATAATCTATGGGGGGTTGAGTTTGAAAGAGGACAACCATACATGGACCAACAATAGGACATGCTAGAACCTAATAGCTTAGACAAATGCATACTCTCGAATCATTGGCTAAATGAAGGCATTAGTGCTAAAATTAATACCTTGACAAGGATTAGTTCAGATCATTGCCAATAAGAGTTAAAATGGTGGTAAGTGAATTAAAAAAATATCATATTTTAAATATGAGCAGATATAGGAAGACCATCCTCAATTTGTTAATATGATAGTGTAGACGTGAAAATCTTTAGGAAACGATGGTGTGTATACACTTCCAAAACAAAATTAAATCAATGACATCTAGATTAAAAGAATGGAACAAGAACACTTTCAAAAACATTTTTGAGAAGAAAGAAGAACTAAAATAGAAACTTTCAAAATTTCAAAAAGGTGAGCACAATAATCCAAGTTGGGAGGAAATGGAGTTGCTTAGTGAATCTCATAATATTTTGAGTAAAGAAGAGAAAATTTGGAGATTAAAACCAAGACGGGTGGGATTAAAAGGAGATTATATATATAATATATAGTATGGGAATAGTATAGAGATCAAAATCCATAACTAGTATAATTAAATCAATAGGATGCGTTTGGATGGAAGACCATAGCAAAATTAGAAAGAGGTGTAGACACCTCAAAATCAATGCATCTTAACCCTCTATGAATTAGACAAACAAATTAGACAAACAAATTAAACAAACATCAAATTAAAAAATAACTATTTTTTTGGGTAAAAATAAGAGTATATTAAGTTATTCAAGGAAAATAGGTACATTGCCTGTCTTTCTAGGTAAATAGGCTTTTGATCCAAGATTTAATATATGATGTAGTGTTATAATATCTATCATCTTATATGCTATAGTAACCCATGTATAACAAAATCAAACGAGTATAATGAATTAAATAACTAAATACATCTAATGTTGCTACCATCAAGAGATAGGATAAAAATAAGAGTTTCCTTGATCTATGTTGCCTACCATCTAGGGAGATAATCATAACAAGTGATATCACCTTTGTCTAGATCCCAATTGGTCATCTTATCTACAACTTTGTTTTGTTCTCTAGGGATGTGATTGTATTCTACTGATAGAAATATTTCATATACCATCTGATTTTTCTCTGCAACTCTCCTGAGTCTCCTATCAAGATTCCTATTCTCCATTAGATTCCTTAGATGGTTGATCATGACATGTGAGTTTGATTCTATCAGAACCTTCTTCTAGCCTACCTTTATTGCTTCCTAGAGTCATCTAAGGATGCCACAACCCTCAGCTCGGTTGTTGGAAAGTATACCAATATTCTTTGTGAAGGTGAATATCAGGGTCTCATTCAATAGTCGTGCTATCCCTCTTACACTAGCTCTTCTTGGATTCCCCCATAAGGTTTCATCCATGTTAAATTTTTTCCATTCCTTTAGGGGAGCATGCCACTTTCTTTTCTAACTACTTGTGGGTACCTTATGGTTGTAATTTGTTGTTTACCAGCCATAGAAGTAATATTTAATCTGGTCATTATCTGTTCCCATTATGGGTGGGATTATTGGGGATACTTTAGCATCTGTTAGATTATATCTGCTATGTTGGTTGTGGTATTTTACCAAACATAGTGGATGTCCAAAGACTCTTTTTTGAAGATGAGGTTGTTCCTTTCTTTCCATATTTTCCAAGGTGGGAGAGTAGTTCCTACCCATACTATATGCCTAACATATTGGTCTACTCCATATTGTGTAGTCCATTCCCTCCACATATGCTTTAGGGTGGTAAAGTTAGACCAATTAATACCAAGTAAGGTAGTCATCATCTTCTAGAACTTTGAGGCTATCTGACACTCCATAAATAAGTGGCAGAGCATTTCAAGGTTCTCCCAACACATCTCACACCAAAAAGGACCATGATAGCCTCTTTTCATAAGTTTTTCCCCTGTTAGTACCCTTTTATGTAGTAGTAGCCAATTGAATAATCTCACCTCAGGCCATAAATTTTGTGCCCATATTTGTTTGAATAAGTCTTGAAGCAGGTTAGGAGTGCTTTGGATATGGTTACATATCCTTGTTCTACTAAATATTCCCCCTAACCCATGTTGTTCCATACAAGGGAATCCTCTTCTTGAGACCATGAAAGTGATCTCATTTGAAGAGCTCATTGGATATCCATCTAATACCTCTTTAGGATTTGAATTGGTCATTCGACTGTGGGGATCCAATTTCTCCCAATTTTTGAATTTCTAGTATAATACCTATATTATTTTGCTACTTTTATCCAATTTGCTTTGTGTAACCACTCCATGAAAGGTCTCCACTCTGAAAATTGAATCATCAATGGTTGGTTTCCATCCCAAGAGTTTGTCCAAAAATTTACGTGTTGACCATTATGAATTATCCAAAAGAGAAAATTTTTATCATATCCTCTCCAATCCTAAAAACTACCAAGATGGGGATCCTCTACTAGGGAGCTGGTGGTGAATAATGTTTGTCGAATTTTTATTTTTTGTATGTTTAGCTCTCATATTTTGGGTCCACAGTGCACCGGGGTTGTTCAACATCTTCTAATACAACTTAGCCGCTAGTACCTTATTGTTCTTGACTGGTGATATAAATCCTATTCCCCCTTCATATTTGTGTAGGCATCTAGTTTTTCACCACACTATCACCCATTTCCTTTTCTCCTTAGTGCCCCTTCAAAGGAACTAATGATATATTTGATCCAACTCTCTCAACACTGCCTTCTGAATGTCCAAAAACCATAGAGACATATATAGGTGGAAAATATAGGACTGATTTAACCAAGGTTACTCTTCCCCTAATGATAGTCATTGATTAGTCCATTTTTCTTTTTTCCTTTTTTTTTTATCCACTAGCCAGGCCTAATCCTTTTCTTGTGTCTCCTTATTTTAAGTGGAACACCTAAATAGGCGATTGGGAGTGAGGTCTTATAGTATTGTAATTTATCAAGAGTCATGATTTCCTATCTAGGTGAGGAGTTAAGGAAATTAACTTTGGACTTTTCCTCTTTGATCTGTTACCCCATGTCTCTTGAGAAATAACTTATGATGTGTTTAATTTTTTAGGCTTCTTTCACCGTTGGAGTAGAGCCATCAACAAATTGAAGTTGAATGATTAGTCTAGCTCCATTGGAATTAGTGATTCTTGTTAATGTTTGTTTTTCTATTTTTAGTCATTCTCCTTCCTAGGCATTCAACCAATATAATGAATAAGTATGGGTAGAGGGGGTCTCCTTGCCTAATACCTCTAGATGTTGTGTACAATTATGAAGGATAGTAATTAATTAGTACTAAATAGGACACAGATGAAATAATCCCTTGATATAGTCTATTCATTCTTGTGATAAGACAAATTGACTCATTACTTTGAGGAGGAAAATTTAGTCCACTCTATCATATGCTTTGGACAAGTCTAAGCATATGAATGCAAATGGAGGTTTTTGTGCTTCCATAGAGTGGATAGACTCTTGAGCCAATACTATTGCACCCACTATTTGTCTACCTACCACAAAACCACCTTGTTTCAATGAGATAATCTTATGTAGAAGTGGTTTGAGACTCTTTGCCATTACCTTAGTCATTATTTTAAGCAAGACATTACATAAAGCTATTGGTCTAAACCTAACAATGTGTTATGCATCTTGTGCCTTTAGGATCAATGTTATATATGTTTGGTTGATTTCTGTTAGCACATCTTTAGATTTCCTAGTTTCCTCCACCACATCCAAAAGGTCCTCATGCAAGATATCCCAATTTTTGGTAGAATTTGATAGGGAATCCATATGACCTAAGGTTCTTTTTTTATGCATTTTGAAGACCACCTGTTGTAACTCTTTGGTAGTTACTAGTGTAGTAAAAATTGATTTATCCTTTGTTATTAGTGTAGGTATATCTTGTAACACTCTTTGTTGGAGCCATCAGATCCTATATTTTTGATTCCTTAATAGCTCTTCCCTTTTTCCCATTCTTCTAGCTAGGATGTAATTCTAATCTCTGTCATAATTAGACCCTCTATGAGGCCATCCATGCAGATCTATTCATTCAAAATTTTGAGTTGGGCTATCACTTCCAAATTTTTGTTCTTGATATTTCCAAACTCTTTCTAGTTCTAGATCCTTATCTTAGATTTGATGTATTGAAGCCTCACAAAGCAATGCACTTTACTTCCATGTTGAGGTTTGCCTTCCTTCCACCATTGATGCACTTTGGGCCTAAAAGAGTTGTCTATAAACCACATTAGTTGTAATCTAAATGACAAGTGTTTGACCTTAGATTTCCATGGTTTTATAATGATCAACCAATGATTTAAGCCTACATTGTTTAGGATCTTCACCCTAGGAATGTGTCCACGAATCATAATTTTTTGATAACAAGAACCTATCTAATCTTTCCAAAATGTAGGTAAAGCCTTACCTATTGTTAAACCAAGTCATCAGACCATTATCTGATACAACATCCGTAAGGTGGAGGTTTCTGATGTATTCCTTCATGAGGTATATACTCTCATTTAAGCTATTATTTTCCCCTAGCTTATCTTCCAATGGAAGGATGGCATTGAAATATCCTCCTACCAAGGTCCATGCTTCATGGAATTAGGTAATAATATAGTCTATATTCTTCCACAATCTTCATTTTTCCTCTATGGTAGTAGGCGCATAAACATTCATATAGAACATAACTTGGTCTAATTGCCTACTTTATGCTGCTATCTCCAAGAGACCCCAACTACCTACCACTTGGTGTATAATTACCTCTTTAGGGTCCGCAAGGCATGCAATACCTCCCGATACCCCTTGGTAGTTGAGGGATTCCACTCTTCCAACATACCATACTTTCCTTGCAATTGCCTAGTCTTCCCTTGTTTGGTGTCTATAGACCCTTTTGTGGTCAT
This sequence comes from Wollemia nobilis, assembly GCA_028583015.1. Taxonomy (NCBI): domain Eukaryota; kingdom Viridiplantae; phylum Streptophyta; class Pinopsida; order Araucariales; family Araucariaceae; genus Wollemia; species Wollemia nobilis. The sequence goes on from JAQPPZ010001028.1 coordinate 8,454,852, forward strand.
CCTTTTTAGGTGTCTATAGGATTTATTTGATCATATTTTGGTTGGTTTTCATAGCCACCTTCTTGATTGTCCCTTGTTTAGTGCTTGTAGACCATCTCTGATCGTCCACTTGTTTGCCATAAATTTTTTTATGACATGAAATCAGGCCTTATTTGATTACTTTTATTTTTATCTATAATCTCAATCGTGGTAGCAATGCATGTTAGTGTTTATTCATCAATATTTGTACCATAGAATAAAAGCATGCCTTGCATTTCCTTTGAAAAGTTTCTCCTTTCAATGTAAATTAAATGTTGTTAAAAGTTACATTGCAATAATTCAAAGCGTCATTTATGCTACAAAACAATGAACTTACACCTACACAATTAAAAATAGTTTTATTTGATGCTTTCCAACCCAATAAAAACTCCACGGTTAAGCATGCTCGACTAGAGTAGTACTCAGATGGGTGACCTCCTGGGAAGTCCCAGGTTTACACCCTCTAAACTGAATTTTTTATAACCTAAGTTCATCCAGACCATGTTTTGCACACGGTCCGCATCTGAGCTCTTTTTGCACCCGGTTTACAGTTAGGCATTTTTTTGCACCCACTTCGATCAAAACTATCAAATTTACTACTTTTTATAATTTTTGGTGAAAAATTAAGGTAATTCACCATATCTTCTACATGAATTTGAACTATATTCACCTTGGTTTTGAAAATGATTCACCCCATTATTATATATACATTTTCAGGCCTAACCCTTATGCATAACCCTCGAATGATTAATATATATACTTCAAATGATGCCATTGAGCAAGCCTATTTATGAATGTGGATTGCAGACTCCCTTCCTTCTACCACTTGGGTTATATATGGTGATTTCAAGATGATTGAAATGGTGATAAATAAATGTGAAGGCCACCAAATGTGTTGGGTTATGAGAAAACGAACAACTTGGTTCTATATACACAATAAATTGGATTTTTTTAATCCTAATGTAGGTTGCCTCCACTCCAATAATTTGTGGTACATGTGGTCCAATATGAGTGTTGATACTAATAGGATAATCAAATAGCTTGATAGGGCAATGTTATTAGGGCAACTCATATTTAATTATGCCAACTATTTTTTCCTATCAGTAGAACCACTACCCAATGTAGTCATCTTGGAATACTCCCTAACTCATTTTCACATTGAATGGTTAGGCGATAGAGTTTTAAATTTTAGTAGTCATTTTTACTTAAACACATCACTACCTAATCACAAGCCTTATCTTGCCCACATCTAACATGTTTGGAATCTACAACAATGTCCCCACACCCTAAATGGGTGGATTAACTGGTGGAATAGTCTGATTAAGTGCACCATATACTTCCTTCACACATATGGGCATCAATCGGTCCTTTTTCATCATTGCTCATACAAGTCCACCACCTTGGACCTTCACCAAGCCACCATGCAACTGGAATCTCATTTTCTTTTAATCGCTCTACAACTCCATGTGGCAAAGCTCTGTTAACAACAATCAATAGTCAATGCTCATGCAGCCCAAGGGGCCCAACTCAAATCTAGTTTTCACTAGCTCAAAGTTGGGGATAGGGTATTGAAGGAATTATTTTAGTCTCTTCAATAAAAAGACATTACCCATAAAATCAAAATAATTAGAGAGAGATAGCAAGTGTTCACTAACCTGATATCTAACCGACCTTTATTTATCACTATTGGTAGGTATTCAAAGCTTTGGATCCTTCCTCAACTCAATACCATGTCATTCAACAATGTGTTAGCATGGTTCCCTACATGATTTTTGTCTCTCAATAATCACTCTACAATAACCTTCTTTCCTAGGATAATCTCAAGGAAGCAATATATTCCTTGGCCAATAATAAGGATCTAGGTTGTGATGGTTTCCCATGTGAATTGTACACCACTAGGTCTATATGGAAGCCCTCAAAACCAATTCTTTGAACCATATGATAAATAGGAGAAATGTAAAGGTCATTCCCAAATATAGGCTTTGAAGATAATTATAATTGATGATCCATCATCTTGTTAAATATCTCCTATAATATTATAGCCAAATCTCTCGCTCTCAAAATCAGGATTCTTCTCTTCTTGATCATTCGTGCAAAGCAATATACTTTATTAAGAACAAATATATCCTAGACAATATTATGGTTATCTAGGAAGGGATGGAATGGATAAGGAAATTTCAATAGAAGGCCATGTTTCATTTTGGCCATGTTGCAGGCTTTAAGATTTGGCCACAATATTTTGCATAATATTAAAGTACTTTTCTTAGAAACCTCTGCTTGTATCACTATTAATGGCAAGCAATCCTCCTCCTATGGCCTTCATAGACCCATTCTCCAAGGATACCCTCTTGCTCCTACCTTATATGTTTTGGTAGCTAAATGTTAGCTTTTGAAGCTTTAAACTTAAAGGAAATGCAACCACAAGTATGGAAATAAGCATACAATTTTATAACTATGATAATGGCTAAGTAATATGCATGAAAATATGATATAAAACTTGAAACAATGCTCAAGAAATGCTCATATATGAAATCTCACAAAAATATACAATACCATGCAATGGAGGTCACTACTCCATTTTGCAAAAATATGTCTACATTGTATATACTACTACTCAACCTATACACTCCAAAATACCCTCTTACTTCTACTTTATGAAGGCCTATTTATAATGAGATGCAACTCTTTGCCTTCAATATTCCTATGACACCTCACTATTCTATTCTAAGGACTCATGTACATGTGGACTACATGCACATTTACATCATTGCACATTCTAGCACTTGTGCATTTATTACATTGCTTTAATGAAGTACTTAACTCCTAATATACTCCTAATCTAAATATGTACCCATGAGGGTACATTAGTAGGGACCAAATAATATAATATATTCCAACACCCCCTGTATTACATTATTTGGTTTTTGAAGACTTTAGTCTTCAATAAGAATCTTGATTCTGGTTCTGGATTTTTTATCCTCCTTATCTACTATCCGATTCATGTTCAAACAAATAGTTAGTGTATTCATGATATGTTACTCTTTCTTAAAGAGATTTAACTTCAGGTTCATCTATTTTTTCTTCTAGTTCTTATATTTCTTGAATCCTTTGTGCTAAGTGTCCTTTCTGATTCCCTCCATGATATTCCAATTGAGGGTATTGATTTTGAGAAGTATGTGGATGTTGAAATTGTTGCTTTTGAGGTTGATATTGCCTTGATTGGAATACCCTATTTTGGTGGTTTTCATAATTTTTTTGATTCCCCTGATTCTGATTTCTAGGATTGAATCTACAGTAGTTAGTGTTATATCCTTTCTTCCTACATACATGACAATATCGATTATTCCAAGGTCTTTGTCCTTTTGAGGATGATGCAATATTTCCTTGTGGATTGTCCTTTGAGACCAATGCATTGTTAGTCATTTCATATTTAACTATATTTTCCACCTTATATTCTTGAAGAATATTGACTAACTCATCAAATGAAGTATCTTTACTTAGGACTTGTAAGGATGTAACTAGATGTTTATAGCTATCAGGAAGTCCTCTCATGGTTACTTGAACAATGAATGTTTATTTTATTTCTTCTCCTAAGGTTAATAATTTTCCTTTAATATTTGCTACCTTATTTAGGAATAGTTTTATGCTTTCACGATTGTTCATTTTCAAGGAATGTGATTGAGTTTGAAGATTTAAGATAGTAGTTTTATTTTTCCCTTCAAATATTTTCTTTAATATTTTCCAAGCTTCCGAAGATGTCCCTGATGAGTTAATGTAAGGTTGTATTTCATCCGTGATGGCAAAAGTTATTATCATTAATGCTTTTGCATTGTTTTCTTCAAACTTATGAATATCTGTATCACCAGTATTAGGTTTAGTGATTATTCCTTTGACGTTTTCCCAAATGTTTTCAAATATCAAGATTACCCTTACTTTGTTTTTCCATGAGAAGGAGTTTGGACCTTTAAGTAGTTGAGATTCTATAAGGATGAATTTGTTTGTTGTCATGATGGTCCTAGTATGTTTCCTTGTAACTCCTTAGTTTAGAGAATGTGAACTATCTTGATAAAACTTTTCAAGACTTAGGTTTTGTAGAACTCCTTATGTCTCCCTAGTGATAAGATATATTCTTGATAAAGTGCTTAATAGTTTTTAGTTCATTTTTCAATCAACTATTTTATCTCTTCTTGTAGAAATATTACAAATGAAATTCAAAGGATATACCTTCAATATGTTTTAGGTATTTAGTTGGATTGTATATGTCTCTTTAATTTGAATATGAGACTAAATCAAAATTTCCAACTAAAACTTGACTTCTTTCAACCCTTGTAGTTTCTAAATTTCTAGAAATTCAAATTGAAGTGGGATTCCTTATATCTTCCAAGTTAGAAATTTAGAATAAATATATGTTTGCAAATTTAATTCAACAAATTTATAGCTCCTTGGTTTAAAATTTGCAAATATATTTGAAGCAATAACAATAATGATTCAAATGCTTCTAATTTCAACTTGTTTTCCAAGATAAACAATCTAGAGATTAACACCTTATTGCTCCTATATTTTAATATCTCTAGTATAAGTTGATTTTACAACCTTATAAACTTGCAATATAAATCTTACATTTCCTTCAACCTTGCAAGCTCTCTAAAATTGATTCAACCTTCTGCGACTTAGTGATGGTTGACTTCTTATCAACTCCAAGATGCAATGTAAAGTCATTCCTTCCTTCTTCATCGGTATGCGTACTTCCTCCAATGTTTAATTTAGACCTATGTGTTATTCTTTCACATTGATGTTCAACTTGTGAGTATCTACTCTCCTCAGTGAACGTGCTTTACTTTACTTCAGTTCAGGATATAATTGATCTCTCTTTGTAGTCGCTTTGCTTAACCTTCAAGCTACAATTTCACTGGAAAACGTGTTCTTTCACACTGTAACTTGGTTTGCAAACTCTAATTTTTGTTGTGTGTGCTTCTATTTGATGTTTTTGTACCATGTTGAGCACTTGATGAGTTACTTGGCTATTCTGCCTCGACCTCGATATCTACACCACTTCACTTAATTAATGCACCTTAAGATCTCTCCTTCAACTTCTAGTTGACGTCGCTTTATGGGTGCTATACAAGTGCTTCTCTTTAAGGGTGTCTCTCTAAACTAAAACGTAGTATGCTCTAGATAATGCCAAGTGTCGATAGCATTATTTTGATGCTCCAAAAATGCTTTAACTCCCCTTCTTCCAACGTTGAATGACAAGTGGTTTCAACTAAGGTTATAGATTCCTTCAACGTCTTTGACCTACAAATTATGTTTTTTTAAGAGCATTATGTGAATAATGTCCAAGGATTATCGAGTTGTCCTTGATGTCATGGAAAATGCATGCAATGTCTTCCCCCATGTGGTGCAAGTAGTTAACTTCTTTTCTCCTAACTGATGTAGGTTATTCCAAAAAAAAATTTTGCCCTTCTTGTTCCTCTTCCAACACTTCTTTGATAGGAGAATGATGGTTATTTTCCAATGCTTCTATGGCAAAAGTGGTTTCTCTTCCAATGCTTCGAATGAGTGTTAAGCAAGGCTATGAGGTAGCTTCAGATGAAGAGAAACTCCTTTCTTGAGATAGACATGAATGCGATGGTCTATGCTGTAAACTGATGTATCTCCTCTTTGTTTTGATAGTGCAAGATGCTGAGTTTTCCTTGCAATATGAAATGACTTCCATGCTATAAACCTGAGTTGAATGGAACACTTGCTTTAGTGCAAGTTGTGTGGGTCAAACAGTGGCTAGACTTGGTGCCAACATAGCTTCTTCCAATGTATTTACATAGGCAGAGTAGGGACTATGTCCTCTAATTCTTGCACACTTGAGATGCATCTTTAGCTCACATTGCTTGGAGATAGACTTTGTTGTATCTACCTGTGTTGCCTTCACCAAAGGCTTTCAACTGTTAAAGGTATCTTGCTTCTCCAAAGACTTTTTGGATGTACTTTTTCCTACCTTCACCAAAGGCTATTAGGATGCTAGACGTATTGATGTCCTTAGTGTAGTTGATCCTCCTACCTATTTCCCAATGATCCTTGGATGGATACGTAGTTTTAGAAATCTAAAAATCAATCTCTTACTTCACCTTTCTCATTGAATTCCCTTGATAAGTAATATCTAATATACTTGGGTGATAAAATACAGGTTGAAACTATTCAAACTATCTCCTTTTCCTTTGGAGATACTTTACTATTAGCATTATCTGAAATGGATCTAAAGAGATGCTTACAAATGGAAAATATGATGGTGTATATGTTTGCCCCCCTGTGGTCTTGAACCAGTTCTCTTCCCTTATCAAAATGGTGACTTCCACTTCTTTTGCAAATTGATATGAGTAGGGTAATACAGGGTTCAATATTACCTCCAAATCCTTGGTAATATTTTCCTTTGCTTGGCTATGTTTACACTAATAAATCCAAGCTTTCAATATTGTATTTTGCACTATAGGAAATGCAAAAACATAGAGTCTTCTTTGCTTAGAAATAGATAATAGAATGTTGATATATTTATTTCTCTCAAAATATATCTAACTTCTATATTTTTTCTTGTGCAGGTTTGAAACTTGTAAACAATAACTTCTACACTACCTTGAAGACTTTGAACTGAAACTTATTTATGCAACCTTTTAACCTTTGAAACTGGTGCTCAATAAACTTGATAAAAAACTAAATATAAAAGTTCAACTAATGAACCTTTTGCACCTTTGTTGCATACCTTTTCTCCTCTATAGATGATGATGATGATGATGGTGATTTAAGTCACCTAAATTGTTGCCTTTTATAGATGATATTGTAGCTCTTCTAGGCTATCCAAAAATAGCTCTTTGGCTCACCTTTTGTAGCTTTAACACTCCACTAATCTGCTGCCCAATACTATGATTTGGTGGCTTCAATTTCTCTTTAGAATGCACTTTTGAAATCTGATCCTTAGCAGCTACTAATGCTGCCCAAATTGTTGCCTTTTTCTATCCTCAAATATAAAGTAATTTAGATTGTAAAGCAGTTAAAAAACTTCACCAAAATGTTGTCCTTGAGTCTCTTAGATTTGATGGTCTATCTCTTTTCTCTTATAAAATTCTAACTTCAAATTGGACTATCTAATGGCCTTATTATCAATATTTTGATTGTCTTAAGGTCTACACTTTTCTTCTTTGAAATTTGGAAAGCTTCTTGCTAAATCCTTCTCTCTTGGGCTTGTTTTCGAATGGCAACAACTGTCCCAAGTTCTTTTATCAAAAAATTCTACTTGGTAGAAAATTTCTCCAATGAGTTCTTCTAGGAAATCTTCCAATGAGTCTCACCAAGCCTTCTCCTTGTTTCTCCTTGAGACCTCTCCAAGGTCTTCAAACTTGTAGCTTCTAAAACTTCAATGAGACCTTTCTTTGTTTCTTCAATCTTCAACTATAAATTTTTTGCAATGAGATCTCTTTCGCGGATCTCCTAAATTCATTGCTATTGAAATCTTACAATAGGAATTTTGTTAGTCCTTCTCAATGCTCAATCTTCCACTATGGAATTTCTTCAATAGGGCCTTCTATGAATCTCTTCCTCAATGTGAAGTTTTCAATCTTCAATGGAGATCACCAATCTCCAATATTCGCTAGGACTCTTCTCCTTGAGTCACGTCTTACTTCAATCTCTACTCTTCTATAACAAAGAACTAATCCTTGAGTGAGGAAAGCACATAAATTTTAGGTAATGAAGGTGAAATTCTTCTCTATTTGTTGTAGGAAGTTTCTCAACTTCTAGGAGTTAATTTTTTGCAACAAAATGTTAGAAATAGAAATTTTTGCAAATCTATAGAAAACAATCTTCACTAGTTGGATTGCCAATCTAGTGGATTCAATGTTGAGTTCTAGTCTTCACAAGTTTTTTTGTAACTTTGTGGAAAAACTCTAGCCAATAGTAAATTTTAGAAATCTGAAAATGAGATTTACAATCTCCTCTCAATCACTCTTGTGGCTCTCTCTATTTTCTATTGATCTACCGTGTGCTCTGATACCACTGTTAGCTTTTGAAGCTTTAAACTTAAAGGAAATGCAACCAAAAGTATTTAATAATCTTGCAATGTTATAACTATGATAATGGCTAAGTAATATGCATGAAAATATGATAGAAAACTTGAAATAATGCTCAATAAATGCTCATATATGAAATCTCACAAAAATATACAATGTCATGCAATGGAGGTCACTACCTCTCCATTTTGTAAAAATAGGTCTACATTGTATCTACTACTACTCAACCTATACACTCCAAAATCCTCTTTTAATTCTACTCTATGAAGGCCTATTTATAATGAGATGCAAATATTTGCCTTCAATATTCCTATGACACCTCACTATTCTATTCTAAGGACTCATGTACATGTGGACTACATACACATTTACATCATTGCACATTCTAGCACTGGTGCATTTATTACATTGCTTTAATAAAGTACTTAACTCCTAATATACTCCTAATATAAATATATACCCATGAAGGTACATTATTAGGGACCAAATCATGTAATATATTCCAACACTAAAGGGTTTGGTGTTATTTTAGTAGATGCTATCTTTAAGGATAAGGTGAAAGGGGTTGTCCTTCTTAGTACCTCTCAACAACTAGTGAATGGACACTTTGTGGATGACTCCTTTCTCACTCTTATTGAGGAGAAATAAAAAATTATGCATGCCTTGCAATGTTTAGAGATATTTTGTTTAGTCTTAGGCTCTAGCATCTAGTGGCAAAAGATCCAATGCCATAGATAATCCTTTCTACCAAGGTTGTCTTGGCTCAATAGTTATGGTTCGAAATGGATCCAACATAAAAAAATGTTCAAGTTCTTTGTATTCCCGATGTTGTGGCAATATGTTCTGGATAGAGTAGAAAATAAGTTAAACAAGTGGATTACCAAACCTTTGTCTATTACCAAAACAATTTATGTTTGTTCTAATATTTTGGATATAACTCATGTCTAGTAATCACAGTGTTGGGCCCCTTCCAAATTCTCCTACCAAAAACTAGATTAACTCCTCCATGATTTATGTGGTCTTCTTTTGAGGAAAGGAAAGGATTTCACAAAGTAGCCTAGAAGTTTTGTTGTCTTCTAAGAAAATCTGGAGGATTAGGTCTTATAGACACCCAAAGACAAGGGATAGATGCACAAAATGAATTATCAAATTCATTCAAGGTAATGAGGTATAGAAAATCCTTCTCCATAACTATATTTATTTCGACACTCCCCATGGGTGGACAACTTGGAAAGGACTTGGGCTACCCTCACTCCTAGTTATGAAGATGCCTATGTAGACTTAGGGAACCTTTGTAGCCAAAAGCATATGGAAGGCTTGAGAGGCTATTAGATAATGGCTTCTATGGAATGAGAATGAGCTAAATATTGAGTTATCCATTAGATTTTAGTTAGTTTGTTAGTCCCCCATTTTTATGCATCAAGATCAACCTCTAGCCAAAGTCCCCTAAATTAAGGTCCTACATTTTTTTGACAAATGAATAAAGGTGTGTTTAGATTCTTCTTCAAATGCACTCAAAACTAGATCTTATGGCTTAAATACAAATCTCAATTCAACCTCTTAGAGCAAATTAAAGAGACCTTCAAGGTGGTCAAGGATGTATTCCCGCATAATATGATTTTTAAAATTAGGGTTAGGTGTACTGGTGGAAATATTAGAAATGGTATTTTGACACACCTTTTAGAAATTATAAGCCCAACAAAGGATACTCATGGATTTTCCCCAACTTTCCCATGGAATGCACACTCAATGCTCAATGGTGTCTTCAATCGTTAAACATGGACCGATAATGTTTATTTCATTCTATGTGGGATGTAGCTATGGAGCCTAAATTGGCCTATTTTTCTTAGTATAGAATCTTTCAAGTGTTACCAATTAAGGAACAACTAGTTCACTCAAGGGTGAGAAACCCTAAATGTCCTTTCTATCGGTGTTAATAATATATCAAGCTCTTGTTTTGGTTCTCTTGTAGAGCCTAGGCAACTTGGACTTGGATTCATGAATTTTTCAAACCCTTTAGGCCCAAGCCATTTTTTAGGTACATGATCCTCCTTAGGGATAGGACTAGCATATCTCTAAGTATTGAATAAATTAGGCACATTTTCATAATAAAAATTCTATTTCACATTTGAAAAGCTCAAAATAATGTTATTTTTGTTAAGTAAAATATTTTTATACTTATGTGAAAGCTATGATTTTCTCTAATGTATTATCATAGATCCAAGCCCAAGCCAACAAGGTAGCTCTCAAGGTGCAACACTTGTAGTTTATACTTGATCATTGGGTAAATACCTCCTAATTGGTGGCTAGAGTCCTTCCCTCCCTGCATTCTCAAAGGATCCAACCTCCTCGAAGAGGTCAAAATCAAGTTGCAATCATGGGTCTCAATCCTCTCATAGCCCCCAACCCCAAGACCAAGGATCCAAAGGTTAGGCCAACTCTGTATACAAACACATACCATAGGATTGTGGAACTAGAGGTTTGGCTAACTCTTTGTGAAGACATAGATCTCAAGATTATGGAATGAGAGGCTTGGCTATCTACTCATTATATTCCCCATAATTTCAAGGATAAAACTCCAAAGATTGACCTCCTTCTTCCTTTGGATGGGACCCAACGATTACTCGAGCGATAGAGGACACTTTAGGGTAACATGCGATGCATCACAATATAGATGAATAGTCTAGATGAGAGCCCATTATTAAGTAACCCAACCCACAAGTTGGGTGGTATGATCCCTCAAATAAGGATTTCCCCTTCCATTGATGTTATTTTTGTTGTTCCTTAATCTCTAAGCATGGCTTCTAGGATTTCGTTTTTGTAATATCTAGAATCCTTTGTAATTCTAGAAAGGAAATTGTAGTGTGTGCTTCCACACCACCCACTTTTTTTGTGATTAGTGTAATTTTATTATTATTTTAATAATATAAGTTACTTTTCAACAAAAAAAAAAAGGTTTTTAAACTTGTATATGATTCTACGATTTAGACACACTCAATACAACTTATTAGAGAGGGTCTAGATCTAGAGAACATAGGGAGTATGAATATCACTTGACTTTAATAGAATTGATATTAATTTCTCTCCTCATCATGTGCACAAGTGTGGAGAGATCCTACTATAGATTTCAAAACTAGATAAAAGATTGGGAATTTGATCAAAGACTGACTATGAGCTATTTTTGTTTTATTAGTTTCTAATAAACCATTAAAAAACAAGGACACTATTAGATGCATGCTTATGACCTATCCTATTTCAAGGGGCCTCTTACCCTTGATGATTCAATACTCCTAAGATTATAGCCAACTTAACAAAAACTAATAGGTTTTGAAAATGGTCCAAGATATTCTTCGACAACATTGAATTCTTTGTGTATATTATTTGTAAGTACATAGTTCTTTATCGTACAATATTTCTTGTTAATTAATGTGTTCATTATTAATTTAAGCAGGTTTTAATCATCAATCCTATCCTTAATCACTTCATTCAAGGGCAAATGGATTTTGAATTCATTAAATTCAAGACTAGTAGGATATTCATTAAATTTAAGACTAGAAGGATAATCACCTTCAAAATTGTTTAGCAAATGTTTATAAAATAAAGAGGAACAAGTCATAAGAACATATTTTTAAGAATTTTAAAAGAGAGACTAAAGTTGTTAAATATATTTTTTATCTTCTTATTAAAATAGAAGGCAAAGAAAGTAATTGAATAAAAAAATGATAAAGATAACAAGTGTAAAGGTCAAATAACCAATTTAAATTTCTTGATGATTGATAGTATTTTGATCTATATTAAGAGTAAATCACCAAGTATTAAGAGTAAATGCATAAGGTAGTATCATAAAATAAATCAAACAACATTATATTTTAATTTCTAGTTATTAAATTTTTGAAAAAATAATTAAAAAGTTTAATTATATATGTATATAAATTTGTATATTAAAATTTAAAATTTTATACTATTAAATAATTATAAAGCCATAAACTTGAGTATTATAACATTTGTCATGCATTTTAACCATGAGCTTCTCAAGTTTGATTTGAAATAGTACTTATAATGATAATTATGTCTTTTAAATCCAATTCATTTGTAAGTCATATTTATGTAAATTTACATTAGTTTGTTTAAGATTTAATTATATAAATAGTGAAGATTACTTTATAAAATATATATTTTTTACTTAGTATTTCACGTTCTAAATTATGCCAATATGTGGTTATATCTCATTTTTTTTATTGGTTGATAAAAGGGGTTTTGAAAGGTCCCGAAACTTTTTTACACAAACACAACAAAAAAATCTTACCAGAAGCAAACTAATTGAATTGAGAGCAAACAACTTCAGAGGAGAACAAAATAGTCAAGTTTAAACTAGAAAGGAGGCACAAACAAGAGGGTTTTGAAAGGAATCCCACAACCTTTTACAATAACTCCACCATAGGAGAAACCACCCTAAAAACATAGCAACACTGAAGAGACTCCCTACATAGAGCGATTTGAATCTAAAAAAAAATACCCAAAATGAATGACGATCCAACGCTCAAATTCAAATTCAAAGCACTTCCATTATTAAATGAAAACTACAATAAAGGATTTACAAGATCTATAGGGAAATTCAAATAAAAACTATTTTGGTATCCCAAAACCACCCCCATAAACTATCGATCGAGAAATTAGGAAACCCTGTAGCATCCAAAAAATCATCAGTCGAGAGACCAGGAAACCCTGCAACACCCAGAACATGAGGAAGCTCTAAGAGAAATCGGAGGGAAATAAACTCATCAAGTGGTGGGGACCAAACTAGAAAACCATCTACCCAATTTTTTGGCCATCCCGGTCTCATTGCCCTTTCTGCAAAGATTCCTAGATTTCGGCCCGGGTTAGCCTTTCTCCAAGTTAAGCTTGGGAGACACCATAGGGCTATCCAAGCCAAGTGCAGGGGAAGCACATACCTCCTTAGGGGAAGAAGATTTTCTATCAGCCCTAGGAGTTGAAACCTCTAGATCCTTAGCCACCTGATTTACCTTGGTCCCTTCCAACCCAAGGCATTCAAAAGAATTCTTAAGAGGAAGGACAATCTCATTCTCCATCGGGTTTGAGTGAGGAACAACTTCCAGATTATTTTGGGATTCCAATCCAGGAGTGACCACATTGTCCATATCATTCCCCCATGGATATGCAACATGAAATCCACCATCATCACCCATTGTCGACTGAGGAAAAATAATTTCTTTACCTTTCGAAGTCCCTTGGGATTTTTTCTACCATATTTTATGTTTCTTGTGTGGGGTTTTCCTAACAACCGGATCAACACGATTCACCATTTGTGAAGCCTATTGAGCAGACGACTTCAAAGACTTATCCTTTCTCAACAACGAATATTGGGTCTTCAAGTGTCCTTGGGTGTGGCACTCAATACAAAACGTTGGTTTGTTTTAAAAAACAATGGCCTGACATCTTCTTTTGGAGTCGCAGACGAGATCCACATAGGTAGGTAACTCAGAATCAAGATTTGTAATAACGTAGATTCCGACTTAAGTTAGCCTTGACTGCGCTTTCGTTGCAGGATCGAGGGCAACAAAGTCACCAATAATTTTAGCAATTAGGAGAAAAAAATCCTCTCATCCCAATATTGGAGGGGCAGGCTGTGGAGCTGAAATCAAATAGACATCGAATTAATAGATTGAGTTTCAATATCGAAATCCTTTGTCCATTTTCATAGGAAAAAGCTTCTACGACGTAGAACCAGGGCCCACCAGTCAATATGCGGCTGGTATCTTGCATGTTGTTGAATATTATGAGGAAAAACCCTCTGGACATGACCTTGATTTCCATGGATCCATTGGGACGCCATTTGGTTGCTGCCCATTTCCTGATTGATTCAATGTCAAGGCGGCCTCCCACGAATTTTCCTATCAGGGACAAAGAGCTTCCACTAATATTTAAGTCCATAACATCGAGAGGAATGGATATCTCCTTGCCTTTACGGGTGTAGGGGTTTGGGTCTAAAGAGGATTTTTAACTTTATCAGCATAGGACTTGAGGGGAGAACCTTGAGACTGGCTCAAAGGGTTTTTGCTAGCGGTTTGACCTTCAAAAATTGCATGTGAAACACAACCGCTAGTGGTGTGGCCTCGATCCACATGGATCATTGATACCGTATCTTCCAAGCCATCATCATTGCCATCGCTAGGAGGGTTCTCTGGATCATCACCATTGCTAGTGCCGGATTCAACTTTCCCATCGACCAAAAATTTGAAATTCCCATCGCCATCACCAGAGCGCTTCATCTTCACACAAAACTACCGTTTCAATCGATATTTTCTCTCTGCTCTTCCGTTAAAAAATAGCCAGATCAATCATTATCGTACAAAGATCCCTCTCTCCCTCCGCTCTTCCATTGAAAAACCAACAAGATCGATTGTTGTTGTACAAAAATCCCTCTCTCGCTCCGCTCTTTCGTTGAAAAAATAGACAAATCAAAGGAAATTTCACAGATCGTTGTCATACAAAAATCCCTCTCTCCCTCCGCTCTTCCGTTGTTGAAACAACATCCAGATCGAAGGAAATTTCACAGATACCATTCAAAAACTTTATCATAATTATATCTCATCTTTTTCTTGGACAAAATTTAAAATATAACTATCTAAAAATATATTATATATATAACTATCTCTTAGTTTTAGTATTGGTATTGATTATGAGTGGTGGTTCTTAATTTATTCATTATATATTTTTTAGATATTAATTAATTAATTATATATAATATTGGTTTCATTATAATTGAATAGTATTAATTTAATTTATATTTCTTAGTTAATTTTTTACGAGTATCCATATAACATAATTAATAATCTAAATTAAATCATTTTATTAATTTTTTAATTACAAATAATTTTTTTTTTAAATTATAAAAAAATAATGATTTGGATTATCTAATATGTTGTAAAATGTGTAGTAGTTATAAGAATCACTTTGGTTAGATAGATAGGTATTAACGTGAACGGAATTCCAATCATAAAATATGTCACTAGACTTACATCATCACATAAAAAACCGTAGTCTAAAAGTATGTCATTTTTGTTATATATCATCTATGCAAAGACTTTATCACCAATTTCAATTATAAACTATTTTTTAAGGTTATAACCAAAGTTCTTTTCATATAAAATTATAATCTTGGCTTGTTCTCACATGCTTGTTTCTATACAAACACATATTTGAAAATTCTTTTATTTATGATATTTATTATGTGCACAATTAAAAATATCTGATTTTAGTTTAATTTTTTTAATTTATTTTTTAGCTATATAATTTATTTTTTATAATTTTATAAAGATTTTATAAAGGAGGTCCAAGGTTCAAACCGCGGTGTGGGCGAGAGTTTGTGAGGGGTGGGTGCGTGGTGGCTTTGTATTAAATTCTGTATTGTAAGTATAGTTCTCAGCTTTACGAGGAATCATGGTTAGAAGGATACTACCCAACCTTTTGCCTGGTCATAAATTTTTTTACAATAATCAAATTAAAAAAAAAATTCTTTATAATTTTTAACTCGTTAAATTTTTATTTTATTTTATTTATCTTTAAATTGGGACAAGGAAGCGTCAACATCCCTGTCACTGTCTTCTGCCGACAGCAATGACGCCCGTGCCTTGATGAGATTTTTAAAATAAGAATTAAAAATTACATGCTACCCTGCCATTGAAGGCTTCCTACAAATGGGTTAAAGTTTAAGAGGATGATGATAATAACAAGAGATAGGCAGGAAAGAGTCAAGAGGCTATAGGGACGAAGAAAGATTTTTTATTAACTTTTTTTTTTCAACGGCACATTTTCGAATTACAAAAATCCTCGTATGATTAATTTTTGCTTTCAAAATAAGAATATTTCAACTTTAATGTTACTTCTGTTTAATGTGTCAAATACACATTTTAATTTGTCTTTAATTGAAGAGTGATCCCGAACGTGCTTACAAAGAAACTTTGTATTCTTCAATTTGTAACATCCTTATATTGTATCTCCTTTCGATGCGTTAAGAAAGTGTTCATGGTTATGAAGGACTGAGCCTATTACTAATGTCCAACATTATCCCTGGAGGACTCGTATGCAAAGGGAAGGGCTTCTATTAATTGTTTTAATCTCCTATAATGAGATCTCTTGCCATGTAAAGGAGGAAGAGATATAAGGAACCATTATTTGATGGTTATTGTAGCTAAAAATAGGTTGGTTGTTTATGGTTCTTCAAATGTTTGAGCCTTTTTTTAAGATGTAGGATTCATTTTTTTTTTCTATGAACCCATTTCAAGGAGAGAGATTGACTTTTGAAGATGTAGTGATTCTTCTATATCCAAAGGCCTCAGGTTAGAATAGTTATTATGATGCTCTAGAGGAAGTTGTGGCCATGTTGTGAAGTGTCATATATTTTTGGACCAAATTAAATAAAAGGATAATTTTATAAAAGCAACTTTATAAGTTTAAAATTGAAATTATAGTTTAGGAGTTGCTCGATGGTCTCGATTTCACTCTTACAAAGTATACAATATGAGGACCAATACTAGCTTCTCTTTTTTAGATTATAAAAAAAAAAGAGATTTGATTTGACATGCTAACCATGAGAATGCATTGGCCATGAGAAGGTTGTGTCATCACATATAACCGCTAATTGTCATTTGGTCCACACAAGTTTGTATATAAGTGATTTTTGGCTATAAGCGATCTATCCCAATTTGGAGAGAGAACTCCATCTTCTCTATAGAAAAAATATTCTCAATTGAGGAGACCCAATAGACACACCCTTTATGTCTTGTTGTGGTTCGAACAACTCCTATGAGTAATCAATCAAGGATATACCACATAAAGCAAAAGGAGGTCTTGATTGAATCAATAGAACTATAAGATGGAACACATGGGTCAAAAAGGATAACTAAAGTAAAAATCAAAAGAATTGGTTATGTCAATTCACTACATACCAATGCATTAATACACTATGACTGACACATTGAATATTGGTTGACCTACTACATATTGAGTAGGCCTAACGATGATGAAGACTTTGAAAATACAAAAAAGAGGTATAAGGTTTGAATCTAAAAGGGAATAAGATTATACACCATGCTCCAATAATTGAAGTATGGTTGAATAAACACATTGGATAAACAACATTATTCATGAAGATTGTCACATATGGCCTAATTGAGAGTTGATTCATGAGAAGATTAAGTAAGAACACATAAGTACTTGCGAGTTGATTCATCTTGAATTTGATAAAATGATCATGTCATCCATAGAATTCACTCACCAAGGACAAAGAGAAGTCAATCAAATAACAACTTTAATTGATCAAGGACTATGAAACAATCACCTACTACCACATGGAAGATATTCACACAAGTATAATAGGGTGCCTATGACCAAAAGCAATTAGGGGATAAGTAAATCCTCAGTGACTCACTAACATGAAACTAATTCATTAGATAGTCATGCGACTTTGCCAATTATCCAAGTCAACAAGCACTTATTCATTACTTGATGATTTTCCAGGGCATCTATTTGCTAGAAATTCAATCAAATTGATACTTAGTCATTGATTTAGGACCTAGGAATGCATGAAAATAATTAGTCAAAGGGTCAAAGTGATATCACGCCCATTGTGACTACCTAATTAAGACAAAGTGTTTACCAAACAAAATTGGAGAAAGAAAAGCACCACTAAAGTGCATATAGAAATTTATTTATGCCAAATTTGGATGGATAAGTAGCCACTTGGCCATCTAAATTTTGTAATTGTTACTCTTATTTCATATAACTAAATTAATTTTTTTTTTACTATAGTTATTATTAGAGTCATATTTTGACCACTACAAATACAATTCAAAGGCTCATTTATAGAGATCCTTTTGGAAAACTTGAAAGAAATATCTACTCTTTTGATCAAACTTATGTTGGATAGATTAATTACAATGAATGGACAAATTATGCATGGCATTTGGATTGTGTATACTATTTCCTTACCTTTTAAATGATGAATAAATGGTATATATATGCTCTTATATATCCTATTAGTGCTTTCCATTTATTTATTTTCAAATCTATTGGTTAATGTTAGTAAATTAAAGTTATTTTACCTCTTTAAGTATGTTAGCTAGTCAAATTCAAACTACTATGACTATATGGTTGTATTTACTTTAATTCATTTTTTTTTATCTCTTGTAACTCCTTTCTATGAATATTTGGACTAGATTATTGTATTACAAATGAACCAACATTCTCCAAAGTGAAATATTTAAAACATGTTCATCCAATGTTAGGCGTGTTGTGAGGGTGCTATTACAATTAGTTACAATACTTAGTTTAGTAGTTTTGACACACTTGATGGAACCCTAGGGTTTTACTACCTTAAATACATTTAAAGGTTTGAAGAAATGTTTAGATCTAGTTATACCCATAATGTTTTCAACTATTTAGTGAGATTATTACCAACTAAAAACCAAACAATCTTAATATCTTGCTAAATCTAGTATTTTTGCATAGATATCTAAAGATTTCACTGTATTTTTTTAAAATTGCTCATACCCATTAAAATACATTGGCATGGTAATTTTGTTTGCTAAGAATCCATTTATTTTTGCATAGATTCAAGGGTTTTATTAGTATTTTGTCAAGGATTTAATGTTTATATAACCATATCTCATAAATTTGAATAGAATTTAAGTGAATTTTACAAATTTGACAAATGGATATTGAACTTGTCTATTTCTTTGATAAATTCACTATCTATAAAAATAGATCCACTTGCATAAAATTCAAAATTTGACAAAAAAAATGAATACCAAAATGTTTTTGGTAAAAATCCTACCTAGATCTATGTTTGCGGTAAATTTTTACACAAGTTTTATGATGATTCTATTGAAACAAGGGTTTCAAGAGATTATGCTTACAAGATCTAAGTTTTGGACAATTGAAGGGATTTTTGATTTTAGTGTGTTACCCCCAAAATAAAAGAGGGATTCTAGGAGAAACAAACCCCCTACCAAGGAAATAAAAGAGGGATTCTAGAAGAAACAAACTCCCTACCAAGGCATTAAAAGAGTTACTAGAAATCCTTAGTGCATATAACCTAGATAACTAAGAAAGACTAATTTAATCATTTGATCTACCCAACAAATCCCACTTGTACAACATGTGATTCAACAAGTGCATCTAAATGGGAAACAAATGTTTCATCTCTCATAATAGCAAGTTTGCTGAACATGTCAAATTAGGAGACATAATAATAAATTTGATCAATAAAATGTACAATAACATGTTGCATAAATTAATCAACAAGAAGCCAAAAATTCTAAAAATGTATAAACTTCTCTAGTTGGGCAACAACCTATCCAACAAAATACAAGTTGCAATTCGAGTCTTATATTTCTTGATAGGATTACATGTTCCAAGAATATAACACATGCAACAAGGGTATCTTGTAGGACAAGTGCCAATCCCTACCTCACCTCAAAATAACTTTCCAAACTAGAACCATCAAAATTTCTAAATCTATCTTCTTATTAAATATATTTCAAGTGAAGTTAAAAGATTTATCAATGTTTAATTGAGATGAAAAACAACACTAGAACACCCTAATATGTTATCAATGTTAACAATGATGATATTTTCACTAAGGGAAAAAGTTACTTTATGGTATATGAGTCTACAAGGTGGACAAGTCACATAGTTGGCCATAATCGTATACCTATTTGCTAAGACATTTGGTAATATAGATGATGCATATTCAATGATATTCCAATTGAAAGTTATACACAAACATCCAAATAATAATATTCATTTTAACATCATGTGTATGTGCATGTCATATTGGATCTCATACAACATTCATCCACCTAATGAACAAGCAATGGTATGTTACATAAAGGTATTGCAATCAGACCTAGCCATGATGGTAAAAGTAGTTAATCATGTCATACTAGTAAGAGCATTTGAAGAGGTTGTCCATGCAAAAGAGATACTTATACAGGTAAATAAATTGTCACATACAACTCTAGTGGCATACTTGACCAATGTAATATAGGTAGATACTTAGTAGTTCCAATTTTACCACCTACACAAATTGTTTCCCTACCCAATATGCCATTCCCTACTGTCCAAATATACAAGTAGTCATTTCCTACCTTACCACCTCCTCAAAGAACATCATTATAAAAAATAAAACCATCAAATACACTCATATACCAACAATTCTAACCAATCATTAACTCACAACTTCACACACCATGACTTTTTGAGGTTTGTTGGTACCTACTACTACCTTGTACCATCCTCAACAACCAACATTACCCACATTTACAACCATAAATTTCCTTACCCAATCCCTCAATATTTCTAAATCAACCCATAAAAGAATGTAAGAGGGTAGACAAAGTGGAAGTGTGAATGGATAAAGAACATCATTACTAAATATGCAACCATCAAATACACTCATATACCAATAATTTTGACCAATCACTCTCACAACTTCATACACCCTAATTTTTTAAGGTTTGTGGGTGCCTACTACTACCTTGTACCATCCTCAACAACCAACATTACCCACACCTAAAACCATGCATCTCCATATCCACCCCCTCAATATTTTTAAATTAACCCATGAAGGAATGTGAAAGGGTAGGCAAAGTGGAAGTGTGAATGGACAAGATGTTTTTGCTAATGAGTGATATGGGTAAAAAATGATAATCAATGGTCAATAGAGATACAATAGGAGGTACAATAGAGGGTGGAAATAGATAAACACTTCCTATAGGTTATTTGCACAAACGATTTTACCACCCCCACAGTTTATTTCCCTACCCAATATGCCATTCCACTACTTAGGGGTAGTAGTGGCAATGATTTGCAAAGCAATATATGATAGGATGGGCCTTTATTACACCCATTATTCAAAAGAACAAACTCAAATTGATGGAACAAGGGTGACTAGCACATGGGCATTAAAATATTTAATCATGATAGTGCATTCATATATGAAATTTATTGTGCTATTGGAAGTAATTGTAGTTTGTTTGTTTCCTTTCTTCACAATGCTATTGTCATGAGAATAGACTAAAAAGTTATCTAAAAGGGGGTACATATCCATGGAATGAATGCACATAAAAGTACCATGATGAGATAAAAGTATATAGATTAAAATTGAATCAACATGTACATATGACTTAGAAAATTATAATGATCCCAAAGCCATGAATTGGAATATCATGGAAAAGTCAAATGATGAACAACCGTTGGAAAATGACCTCCTCAATGTTATGAATAAGATCATAGATAGTCTTAAAGAAGGCAATGAATAATTAGTGGATCCATTTGAAGAAAAGAAATAGTGTAATTATCTAGTACTTGACAGACAACAAAGTACTACCATCTCTATTGAGAGAAAATTAACCACTGATGAGATAAACTATGCATTTCAATGGAGCTCGAACTAAGAATAACATAGGAGCCATAATTAAATTCATAGACCAATAGGATTACACATAGAATATGTGTTTTTATTTATATTTTCTTGTATGAACAATATGAATGAATATGTAGAACTATGCTTAAGTTTTCCAAAGCAAAAAGGCTTGGCATAAAACATCTAAAATTTTTCAATGATTTAAAGTTGATTGTAAGATAAGTTTGGTAGATTTATAGTAGGAAAAGTAATCAAATAAAATTTTATAACCATAGGATCTAGGATTTGATAGAAGATTTTAAGACCATCAATATTCCAATCATCTTGCAAAAGCATAATCAAGAGGTAGACAAAATAGCATCTTTAGATACAAGATTCAATCAAATGGTAGATATGTGATACAAACTAAAAGGAAACAAAGTTATTTTTAGGTTGACTACACCAAAAATACAGATCATTATCAAGTGTTTCTAAATGATAAAGAAATAATATATTCTATGATCCCAAAAGTTTAGAATATTGAAGATTATAAGGAATATAGAGATAATATCTATAAATGTTTGAAACTAAAAATAAATCAGTATCATTGGGGGAAAATAATGCTAGAAGGCCTTCTCAATATTGATGTTAACACTAAGAAAAGGATCATCTAGGTGAAATATTTATCATATAGGCCAATTGAAATTTATGGAAAATGTTTACTCCTAAAAAAAAAATGTATAGAAGAGGAAGTAATCCTATTTAAGGAGCTTTACACTGAATATAATGATATCATCACATGGAGTTATGAAGATCTAAAAGTGTATGATAGAAAGGTTATCGAACATACCATACATATTGATGCCAAGAGATAAATCGCTCAAACATAAACAAAGTCTAGTTAACTTAAAATTGAATTAATGATGATAAAAAATACTCAAGCTATTATAGGCACAAATTATATATCCATTAAAATATTCAAAATGGGTTACAAATTTTGTGCTAGTTTAAAATAAGAATAGTGACTTGCTACCTCCAATGAATCAAATCTTATAAATCGTAGTAGAATCAGAAATGTTATCTCTATTAGAAATATTTTCTAGGTTTAAATAAACATAGTTGAAAGATGAAGATCAACACATGATCACATTTACTACCACATTTGCATATCAAATATTTAAGTTGTCTAATGTGGACACCACATTTCAATGTGCTAGATATCACTTTTTTAGGGATTATAAATTAAATAATTTTGATATGTCTAGATGATGCATTTCAGTGTTTTCAAAAGACAACAAATATATAGAAAACCTTTGTATAGTATTCAAGTGATTAAGGGAATATGACATCCCACTAATCCAAATAAATCAACATTATTTATATAGGAAGGAAAATTACTTGGTCACATTATTTTTAAATATGGGCTTGAAATCATATTCTAATTGTATGAAGGTAATCCAAGAATTGTCATTTCTATCATCAAACAAGGGGGACAAATTTATCCGTGAAATGGATAAACTTTGTAAGTTTATTACCAATTATTCTATGGTTGCGAGACCGATAATAAAATTATAATTTAAAACAAGACTATGTTGAGTACATTGTGAAGTTGATTTTAGTATAAGAAAATCCACTTGATATTGTGATTTTTAATCCAAATGAAATATGTTGATCAAAGACATATTTTCCACTTGGCCCTATGTCACTTTAATTTATTATGATGAGTTCCAATCATTATTGAGATTCTAACATTTATTGATTGCTACTCTCATTCTTTATTATAGTCTTACCTAGCCTAATGGTTGGAACTACCAAACTTTATCTTGGAAATTTAATGATAATAGTATCGAGAACCCTCATCTAATCCATCCGATATAACTCAATGATGTATCTAACTCTACAAAAGAAATTATGATTGTTATATAAAAACGTTATCTTATAATTTACATAACAAGACTAGTAGATAAGTATAACTTAAAACTACATGGAAAATATAATATATAAAATATGAGACTTAAAATATATAATATATGTAAATCAAATAAAATAGAAGATGAAAACCTATAATACCATCCCTTTTTGACCCCTTGATAAATTTAAATTTATGTTAAATTTATATTTAGATCATATTGAAATAGAATATGAGTTTCTAAGTGATGGATAAATAGGATGTACTAATAAAATAAAGCATGATCTATGAATTAAATATGATGTTGTTTTCTATGAATTTATGTTTTTACTTTAATGAATGATATTAGCAAATTACTATATATTTTTTTAATTGGAGAATAAGGGGTTGTACTTAGGTCCCCCACACTTGACAAATATCAACTCTCTTCTTTAGAGCATTAGAGTTTGCAAACAAATTCAATTTTCATCTCAATTGAGTTGCTTTATCTAGAAAGCTACATTATTTTACATAAAATATCTAAATTCTTGATTTTTATTTTCTAGAACTTTTTCAAATTTTTCTGTGAATACAGATATTCTAGAGTTCAACATCCTTCTTGACATTTTCCTACACCAGCTTTCACAATACCAAAAATTCACGTCTACTATATGTGCATTGCATCTTAGTAGAGTAATATTTCCAAAACATCGCACTATTATAGCCTGCTTTATCAGATTTGGATTTCTAGTTTCCTTCTTGAAGCATAAGTGCAACCACAAGAATTGAAATAAATAGTATATATGAAAGCACATTAATGTTATAAAATAAAGCAAATATTACCAATGGAAAATATTAAAGTAAATCTTAATTATTATTTGATTCAAGTAGTCAACATTTTCTTGTCATCTTCAACTAAATTTACTACTTTCTCTAACCAAGGAAAAGAGAATTTAACCTCACAATACTCAATTAAAACCCCTCTAGTTGCTAGCCTATCTACATATTTAATTCCTTCCCTTAATGTATGTGTAAACTTGATTTATTTAAACTTTATAGCAAGGTCTTGAATTTCCACAATTATCATGTTTGATGGAGCCTTTGCTTTCCTCAAAATTGTATTTATAATTGAGTGAATCACCTTCCATCCATACTTTGTTCCATTTCATTTGTTTGCATATTTTTAATCCTTCCAAATTTGCCCAAGCTTCAACTTCATTATTTATCTTAAATCCACTATTGAAAGCATAATGAGACAAAATATCTCCTCTATTATTTCTAATTATTCCTCCTCCTATTGGTCTTGTATTTCTTTTAGATGCTCCATTAAAATATAATTTGACCAACTCCACATCTAGTGGTTTCCACTATATTTTTTTTTTATCTTCTTTTTGTTTATCCTATCCCCAACATCATAATTCCATTTGATGACTTGAATCCATCTATCAAGGCTTTCTGCTTCCAGATTAGGCATTGGATGAGTTGATAGTGTTGTATTAGACTCCTCTAGGGCTAAAAAAATATTCCTTTTCATTACCTCTAAATTGCTTTCTTTTCCTTTAAATATTCTTCTATTCCTTTCTAGCCAAACAATCCAAAGCATTGTATATTTTTAGATATCCTAGATTATCTATAAAGCGTCACTTTTAAAAGTGCTTTGTTATTGCTTTAACCATTCCTCAATTTTTTCATTAATCACCATGTATTTTCCAAATATATTAAGAATCCATAATCATAGTTTCCAAACTATTAAGCAGTGTCCCAAGAGATGGTCTATACTCTCCTCCTCAATTTTACAAAGAACACATTTTGAGGGGTCATGAAAACCCCTTTTCATAAGGTTATCCCAAGATAAAATTCGCCTATGACCTACTAGACAAACAAACATTTTAACTTTAGGAATGCTTGGGCTATCCCAATTACCTATCCATATTCTTGTAGTATTTCTATTTTGATGGTACTTTATATTATATCCACTTCTTGTTGTGTATTCTCCTGAGCTATTCAACTCCCAAATCAACTTATCCTTGGCTCCCCTCAAAATAATCACTATTATTATCTTTCTAATCAACTGCCTCATACCTTTATACTTGTACGCAATGTTTGAAACCCTATCACCATATTTATCTTGAAGTAATCTCATCCATACTTTCAAAATTAGATCTAGAATGAGCGGTTTTTTATCACAAAAAATATTCATCCAAATAGATTTTTTTCTCCAACTCCCACCACCCATCTTAATCTTTAATCACTAGATCAATTATTATTTTTAAACCATTTCATAGAGCAGAACCATTTGGTACGTAGAGAGAATGCAGTAAATATTAATTTTGGGTTATTGGACTCAAATGATACAAAATTACAGGCTAAAACTCTAGATTGATGTTTTCATTGATAATCATGCAATATATAGGCACAAAGTGCCCGATACAATACCATGGTATGAGCCAAACCATGGGCTCATTACCATGTGTGGCAAGGGATAGGATTGCATTTAATATGCACTATATTTATCTTGCCACATTATGCCTCATTAATAATTTACAACAAATGCCATTAAGGCATATTATTTAATGCCATACTGTATCCCTATCATTCCTCCCCACTATAGATGCATTGATCCCCAATGCATACAAACAGGAAAGGATAATCTGGAGAAGAGAACAAGATCCAAATGAGGCTAAGGATCCAATAAAGTCAATGTAGAAGATGATGCTGAAGAACTGATGCAGTGTTGCCTGATGTGTCTTGTTGATGAAGACATGTGTTGAGCTACGAAAAGCTGATGGATTAAAATCCACTAAGAGACGATCCACAAGAGGGTTAAACAAATACCAATTTATAGGAAGACCAAATGTTGCAAGAGGATGAAGATCCATTTGATGATAAAGATCACAATAAAAGGGTCATGGTCTTGTGAAGGAAGAAAGAACAATAACTTTGTGATTGAGGAGGATCCATGTGATGGATGTGGATCACATAAGGAGGATCATGGTCATGAACATCTTTGAGATGACTCCATTAGTGAGGAGTACCTGTATGCAAAGGCCATGGTCTGGAGGATAAATCTCTTTAGGTGTAGTCAACAATCCAATGGATCGCGAATGTAGTCAACGATCCAACGAACAAGGTGGAGTCAACCAAATGGACTATGGGCTACGCAAATGCAAAGGATTCAATTGTGCAGGGTCAAAGATCAAGAGTCCGTCATGCTAGGTGCTTGATAAGGTACATTGTTAGCACTCGCTATAGCCAATGGGTGTTGGCTATGTTTAAAGGGTAGGCTCACCAACCACTATCGCACCTCTTGCATGAAGAATGTAGGATAAAGTGCCCATAAGAGATTGATGTCACCTATAAAAATGAATGGTAACCTACCAAAACAGGGGCAAAAAATACAATGACCATGGGAAACCTATCGAAAAACAGTCAAATGGCTCAAACGCCACTAGGCCATCGTTGATTGGGGCATGTGGAGATGCTAGAATCTTACCAAGACCACCATGTGTCACACTAAAATTGGAAACATGGTTAGGGCAAAAAATTAGTCGTGATGGGCTAAAATAAAAACCTTAGAACTGGTTTTTAATTTTACTACGATCTGGCCTATAATTTTTCCTTTGTTTTCTTATGATATTCTGTTTGCACACAGAGTTCTCATAAAAAATGCTTGAGCTGCATGTGCTAGGGAGAAGAGGGCATCACTTGGCTAGGTCACCATGGATTGCTATGTTTGCGTAGAACAACATAAAATCACCAAATCTGGATGCCATCACTATTGATTAATACGATCTGATCACAGATGACCTCTCACTTTGAACCCACATTCGAATCAAGCATCGAGGACTTCAACCATGAGGGTGTTGCTATTGCACGCCATCAAAATGTGATTCTGTTATGGAATCCAAAATTTTATTTGCAACCAATGGGAGAGTGAGATTGATACAGATCATGGTAAAATGGGCTTGTTGAACTGTAGATAAGGGGCTGCAAGCGGGCTAGGCTGACATCAAAGTTATGGAATTAATTTTTCTATTTTTATTAATGTTTTCTTTAGTGACTTCGATGCTATTCTATTGCTAGATCATCACGAGATCAGATCATCAAAGATCCTCGACACACAGGGTCATATTGGCATGTAATTTGATTCACAAACATATGGCGAGTATTGCTACAAGTGGGCCAGAGGCAACGATGGTGCCTGTAGATCGAGTGTTGTGGTGCTGGGTTCATGCGTGATGCAGCGTATGGTGGATGATTGCTGTGGGGTTGCCTCCATGGAGAATGCATAAAAATGGATGATCATGCACAAGAAGTTGTAGGTCACTTTTGAATTGCAGATTGCTAGCACGATGGAGGATTGAAGGGCCAACGATCATAGCACGAGGGTCGTAGAATGGTGGCAAAAAGGTGATGAGGCACTAGCATTTATGATGATGAGAGAGTGCAACATTGGCTGAGCTATGAAGATTAAGCCTGACGTTGTAGTTTGGGGTCGATATGTTAGAGGTACAACGATCCCACACAAGATTAGATAGATCCAATGACGTTGTGCTATCATTAACTTGTTGTCTCAGACTCGGTGAGCCCTAGTTTGCAAAAATAGGTTGAGCCTATTGTAGATGGCCCTGCATCAGCACCCGATAGTGATGCGTGCACTCAGGAAACAAAGAAGAGTGCGGCCACGTGTTGCATGATGGAGAAACTGGAAATATATCAATGCAACACGCATGGATAGGTGGCCATAAGAGGATGTAAAATCCACAAGCAAACATGAAGGAAAGGTATTAAGGAAGATAGAAAGACACTCAATACCAACTACTAGATTTGTGAAGGAATGGAATTGCGGAAGGGAAGGGGGAATTTCCATGAGGGAAATTCCTCCTCACAGGGAAGGAGTGAATGCTTTGATACCAAAATATATGGAATTACAGGCTAAAACTTCAAATTGATATTTTCATTGATAATCATGTAATATAGGCACAAAGTGCTTGTTACAATACCATGGTATGAAAAAAACCATGGGCTCATTACCATGTGCAGCAAGGGATAGGATTGCATTTAATATGCATTATCTTTATCTTACCACATTATACCTCATTAATAATGTACATCAAATACCATTAAGGCATATTATTAAATGCCATATCATATCCCTATCATCAACATACTTAGACGAATTCATGCCCAATTTCTTTGACTTTATTTGTACAATATCCAAAATACTTTTCCCTAAGAGATAAGTTTACATCCATAATAACTCTTAAACAAAGACCTCCTCTAGTTTTATCATTACACACCTTAATCTATTTCACTAAAGGAAATTTCTTTTTATCAAGTAATCCTAACCACAAAAATGACCATAGAATATCGATTAAACTTTTTTCTATCAATTTTGGCATAGTATACAAGGACATATAATATGTTGGAATGGCTTGTAAGACTAATTTAATTAGTTGCACTCTTCTTTCTAATGATAACCATCTACCTTTCCATGCTAGTAGTTTATTTTGAACTTTACTTATAACTGGATTCCATAATTCTATCCTCATTCTCCCCTCAAATAAGGAAATCCCTAGATAAGTTGTTGGTAAATTTACCTTCTCCATTTGAATTAACCTGTATATCCTTGCTTTGATTTTAGTTGGGGTGTTTAAGAAGTAAATTTTGGATTTTGACCTATTAAATTTTTACCTTGATGCACCTTCGTATTCCTTTAATAATTTATTTAAAGATTTGGCCTCATTTATCCTTGCCCTATCAAAAATTTTTGTATCATCTGCAAATTATTGATGGGTTACATTGTCGATGTTATTACTAGATTAGCAAATTACTATTATTATAGTGGTTTTATGAAATAATATTAATATTCTAGGAAAGATTAGTATTCTTGTGTTTTATAGTGATAAAGGCCATAATTGATGCAAGATAAAGTAGTTCAAAACCTATATGGTTTTTTTGTTATCACCATTCTAATACTTTCTATCTTGTTCTATTATTGCTTAAAATAAAATAATAAAGTTGTAATATGGTCATGATTGTGTTGTGTTAAAATACCAAGTGAGAATGTGCTTGTATGTATCCTACATTGATAAGAAGAGGTTGTTATTATGATAAAGCTAATAAGACTATTGAAAGATATTACCCCTAAAGCAATGATTCCTATAAAACTTCACTTTAATTTTAACTAGAGAAGAGGTTGGTTCCAAAGGAACTAATAGAAGGTCATGCAAACTAGGCATCAAAAATATGTTCACCCAACACAAAATTCTCATGTGAAGATAAGAAAGTTAAGGAAGTAATAAAGGTAAAATTGCAACCGCTCCACAATTACTCCCATCTCTTCGACACACAATTGGGATATATAGAAATATGATGACATACCCTAAATAGGAGCATGGCATAATGGTCCCATAGGAGAGGACTGTTGAAATTATTAACCAAAAAGAAAAGGGTGGTTAGTTATTCCTCCATCATGCTAAAAATAAATTAGTAATAGAGAAGTAGAAAATAAGGCATGATCACTCCAAAATGTATGAAGAGTAGAACGGAGGAAAAGAGAGGATTATAGGGGAAATTATGGGAAAAGGGGGAAAATAGGAGAGAGAAGAGTTTCTTAGGGCAAGGGGAAACAAAAACCAACAACTATAAACACTCGAAAGTATGCATTATTATCTAAACTAAATACTAGTTATAAATTGATTTATAATTAAAAATAAAAAATACATTCCTCACTTGGACATAAACCTTTGTTTATGCTTTGGTGGTGAGTCTGGTGAACTATGTACCACCTTTGGATTGTGAGGTTAGTTTAATTGTCTTGGTTGTTCTTGATCAATGATTATATGTCAAATATGAATGTTGGAATATAATTCTTGATCTATTCTTTACTTGTTTTGTATGTTTTATGAATTAGTATATTATTGAATGCATGATTGGTCATTGATGAGAAATGATCTCATTACTTGCTAGCATGTGGCTCTTATGTGCTACTTATAATATAGAGAGTTATTGACTATTTAGTTTGACCTATTTGGTATTTTGCTTGTCAAATAACTAAAAAACTTTATATGCTATGAGAAAGTAGTGTATCAGTCATTTGGATTTAAAATAAAGGATCAATTCAAAGGGTATTATGGGCTATTGAGGTACTAGCATGAAGGGAAGAGTGAAAACTTCTCAATGTTAGGAATTGACAAGAGAGGAGTGGGTGGAATGCCTCCTATAAATAAATTCTAGAGCATGTGCAACATCTCTAAGGATGGATTAAATGGAAATTTATTTGATTACAAAGTGTGGCTTCTCCAGGATTGGCCTAATCTATGAGGTCGTTAGGAGATCAAATGTCAGTGTACGTGGGTTGTTGGCACTCTAATGATGTTAATGCCATCTTATGTACTAAGCCTGAGATAATACAACTATTTTGAATAAGGACAAGTTCCCTAGATCTAAAAATAGCCAGAGTAAGTACATTTGCTTTAAGGATGGATGAGACTCTTATAATTAGTTTAAATAGTAAATATAATATTTTAGATTTGTGATTTATATTACACGTCATACCATAAAAACTATATTGTGAGATTTATGGATTTATACCTTGAGTGTTAGTGTATTTCTCTATGGTATTATAATGGGTGCTTGCTACTTCGTGATATGGAGACACATAGAAGTCATTCCCATTACAAGAATGGCTAATTTAGGGCTCTATACATATTGGCATTCTTGTGTGGTATTGATGTATTAATTTGCTTATATGATTACGTTGTGGATGACTAGTGATAATGATGGGTCTAATACACTAGAGAAAAAAATACATATATCATCTTGTTTTTATTTTTCCTATGGAGCTTGGAGGAAGGTGATGTTGAAGTATGTGTAATATGATCTTATTAGGCCAAGGAAAAAAGTGTTTGAGAATGCTTATAGCCACTATTGATGTAGCCTACAAGAAAGCATGTATGTAAGCCTACGAGTATTCTTCATGTAAACCTACAACCATCACTTATATAAGCCTCCATGCATCTTCAAGTAAATCTAAGGGCACCCTTCATGTATTCACTCTTACTAATATTTGTCAATCCACCTCTATGGATAATTTTGATTAAAGAGTATAATATAGTTATCATATTGTAATTTAACCTTCAAGTTAAGTTACATTAGCTTGAGGTTAATATCTAATTAGGGATTTGGTATCATTATAAATACCCCCTAATAACTTATCCATTATATATTTTTTCAATTGGTTATATAGGATTAAAACATACCCCACCCATATTGCATCGTCACCACATTGTGGTATTACAACAAAGCTTGGATATTATCCATTTATTGCTTGGCAAGATTCTAATCTAGGTATCCTCCATAAATGTTGAGGAATCTAACTAGTTGAGCTAATTCCATTTGATCAAAAAAATTAGGGTAAAGCATGGGGTTTTGAAAGGGATCTCAGTCCTCTTGTATCAAGGTTTGAACTTGGGTCTCCTAGATAAAAACCCAAATATATACCACTATAGTATTCCTCATGGGGACTTATCCATTATATTAGTAGGTGATATATGTAAATAATATGCTCTCTCTCTCAACGGGAATTTGGTCTAGTGGTATGATTCTCGATGGATACCCCTGCCTCCTTGGGTCTTAACCGAAAGTGGCATCCATTTTGGGATGTTTTCCACAAAAAAAAAAAATTATGCTCTCTCTCTCTATCTCTCTCTCACACACACACACATATTTTTAGTCTCTCTTGCATATTTTTTAGATATGAAAATGGTGAATGTATATTTCAAAATATTTTTGGAAAGCATTGTGAATTCTAACAATAGGGTGGCAAATCCTTATCATAAAATGACATGTATGATGTTAAGGACTTGTTATTAAGAATTTAAGTGTAGGATGCATATCTCATTATTGAATTTTTTTGAAAATTTTAAAAGTAGAGTATTAATGTTCTAAAAACATTGACATGTAGATATATAGGAAGATGAGAAAGTTGTGTAACTCTATGTATTTATGTGTATGTATGTTTCTCTCTCTCTACACACACATATTAAGCCATGTATTAATTATATCTCTTTTGTAACAATTCCAAATAGTGATTCCAAGTTAAAAACCTTGAGTACCAACTCTAGATAGAATAATTAAACAAAGATCCCTAGACACCAACCAATTCTCAAGGAAACCCACCTAGAAGGTGGTAAACCTTGGGTTGGTTGTCATGCATCATTGCGCCATGTGTTGAGTAGGTGAAGAACTAATAGTACTTTGTAAGGACCCAACCAATTTAGCTTTCTAGTACACTTTATCTAACCAATTTTGAATTATTATTATTATTATTATTATTTTTTGTTTAACATGGTGGACTCGAATAGTTGCCACGAGTCCGGGCCAGCCAGCCAAAAAGCCGCCATAGAAATCTGCACAGTCCACCCCCAGAAGCCTGCCACCGAAATACCTTGCGTAGACCGCCCCCTATACCACCATGCCCTCGCCAATTTGAACCTTTTACGCCGCTGACCGCTCCTGGACGAGAGAACAGGCGTAACAGTATGGCAAGGCCCAAGGGATTGGAACCCCAATCTCTCCGCTCCGAAAGAAGCGCTTTAACCGTTGAACCAGGCCCTCGGATCCAATTTTGAATTATTATTATTTCATATATTTTGTTATGGTTCTCCTTAATCTTGTATCCAAACTACCATAGTAGTCTTCTTTTATTTAGTACCTTTTTGTTGTAAGTGCAAAAGCTTAATTGGTTCCATCTCTTTACCTAATTAGCAAAAATGTGTACTTGCATTCATACAAAACCATAAAATTCTTTAGTGCATCAATGCCTAATAAATCCAATTGTTCTTTGTTGTTATTGTAAACTTAAAATTTGAAAGAATTAATGTAAGAACATCAAAATTAGCAAAAATTAAAAATTTAGTAATGAAAGCAAGCAAATCACTGACTTGCGAGCAATTCACCAGTAGTATAAGTGAATAATTAGTAAGGAAACTTGGTGATTTTTAAGTTTTAATAGAGTTTATAATTCATCCAATGAAAGGGATTGAATATCTACAGTAGACAAATCAATATTTTTGGTACTTGAAAATATTCTTTGCAGGCATTTTTGAAGGTCAATGTTTATGTAGCAATTCATTTAAATTTTTTGAATAGATAAATAATTGAAAGGAAAGTGAATCATCATTTTTTCACTTTAGAGATTTTAGAGTTTCTAGGTAGATAAGACATTGTTGAATAAGTATCAAACTTTCTAACTATGACAAATTGCCAGAGAAGCAAGCAAATCACTAGTATAAACAGTTGTAGGATTTTGAATTTTTTTAAATATTCATCTAATTTATCATGGAATGTGCCTATAAAACATATAATATTTTAGATTTGAACTTAGAAAACATAGAATTATTCAATTCAAGTAAAAAAATGAATTCAATTATTAAATAAAGTCATCACTGCATGGATTTTAACAAGTTTCAAAGCAAACTTAAATTTAGATGTAAAACCTATGATCTAGATACAAAATTGTTAGATCTAGGGCAAATTTGTACATATATATCCCAAAATTTAGGGTTATAACAAAGTTGATGGTACAAAAAAACCATTTTATGGATTTAAAAGGATTTGAAGTGGATTTGTGTAGATTTAGAAAATCAATGTTGGTAGGTTAGGCTTAATTTCAAGTAGAAAATATGTCTATGGTCTAGCCAAGTGTGTCACAATTATTGATATATGATAGTGAATGCATTTGTGAGATCGTAATTTTTTTCAATTGATTATATGAGATTGAAATGGGTCCCACCCGTATTACATCATCACCACATAGTGGTATTACAACAAAGCTTGAATATTATCCATGTATCACTTGGCAATATTTGAACCTTGGTCTCCTCCTTAAATGTTGAGGAATCTAACCCATTGAGCTAATACCACTTGATTTTGTGAGATCACAGTTTAGCATAGGAAGAAATAAGATTAATCTTATTAATATTTAGATTTAGGTTGATTTCCCACTAATCTATCTAATCTAAACTAATTTAATATAAACAAAGCATGTCTAAGGAAAAAAAGATGCGAGGGGATAAAACAAGTACAAGAAAACAAATACGATTAGATGACCATAACAGGATTAGTGTTGATCCAATGGAAAAATACAGAAGTGACTAAATAATTCTAGTGTGAGTGAATCAATGAATAACCTACGGTAAAAAAAAGAAAGGACTAATTGAAGATAGGACAACAAATCCACAAACACCTTCCAAATTAAAAGTCAAAGGGTACAATTGATCCACAAAAGTCATGTTCAATTTTTCTATTAATTAGAATTTGATGTTAATATATAAATTCTCATCACAAAGAATAGCTATAGTATTCCAAAAATGACCAAATGCCCTTACAAGTGAGCTCTTATAAGATCTTATTTATAGAAAATACTATTTACTAGTTGTGAACATAACATCAAAGGAGCCTTCTTAACATAAACTTGGGCAATGTATAGATAATAAACTAGTTGTTATAGCTTGTAAGCTCATATTTTAGTCTGCTTATTAATATTTTTCATCTTCTTCCCCACTTGGTTCGCTTCCACATACCCTATTGTTTTTACCTTAAATTATTTTCTATGTACATCCATTGTGCTCACACCTACATTGCAAAATAAGTTTCTAACATATCAACCTATTTTTTTTGTAAAATCCACTATGATTATAAGTACTAGAGATAAACAAATATTTTTAAACTAGATAAGATCACCTTTTATAGAAGGAAGGGTATTTATTCAAATTTCATAGAAGTGAGGATGCTTTTAGTTTTCCTTTGCAACTTTCACAATCCATGAGAACTCAAAACTCTAGTTTCAAATATTACAATTTGATTAGAATTGTATTTTAATCTATGAAATAATATCAACATAAGAGAATAATCAGTATCTAAAATTGCATAGTTTTCTACTGAGAAAATTCTTCCACTTTAAAACCTTTTCATATTTTGCAACTTCTATTTGTTGTAGGTTTAGGAAAGTCCATTGATCTATATATGATGATGCAAGTCTAATGACATATTGGATGATTGGAATTTCATTCCATGTTAATACCTATCTAATTTTTTTTTAGAAAATGAAACCCATACAACCAACCAAACACTTATTATTAGATATTATACATAAAGGTAATTTGTAAAAGGAAGAAGTTATTACTTTTCAGCCCGTTAAACCCATACGAACTATAGGGATAGTTCTTGAAAAATGACATAAGCTCCATGCTTGGGCCGAATGGTAATCATTGATACAGGTGCATGCACATAATTAGGTGAGATAGCGAAAGAGAAACGCTGCAGGATTATTGCAACTACTATCTTGGCTTCAATCAAAGCAAACTCTCGACCAAGGCAGGTTCTGGGTCCCATCCCGAAGCCCATAAATGCTGCTGGATGGGTAGCCGCCTTTGAAATCCCTTGTGAAAATCTTTCTGGATTGAACTCGTCTACGTCTTCCCCCCACAAATCCGGGTCGTGGTGGACAGCAACAATCGGTAGCACAAGCTCAGTGCCCGGGGGAAGAGTGATACCTCCTAACTCCGTCTTTTTGTTGGTCTTTCTTGATACTTGGATTAGTATAGAATAAAGTCTGAGCACCTCATACAAGATCATGGTCACCTCATATAAATTAAGAGTCAGTTTCATGGACATGGTAAATTTCACAACTTTAATTAAAAAAAGCGAGGTGTTCTAATAGAAGTGTACCGTATTGTTTGGTCCAGGCATAAATGTGCGGAGCAACTCGGGGTAGAATGTCATGGGGCTTGAGGTCCGTGCTAGACGATGTGGCATGATTTTCCATTTCAACTCTGTCCTTGGCGTTCCCGTAAAATAGCTTATATGAAGGGCCATAAATACCTTGGCTTTCAAATAAGAGTTGCTTGCGAAGAGGTATCCACCATATCATCACCATAACTCTTGCAAGAGCAGTGGTCACTATCACACTGAGAACCGTTCCAACCAGCGGCCATGTAAGTTTCATACCAATATCCATCATGCAAGTTCCTTATTTGCCTTCGATTTGGCAGTTTTTCGCATTGTAATTGATTGGGCTATTCCTTATTTATTTATACTCCTACAGAACATCCCAATTCCCTCACCATAAAAAAATCTATCGCCGTCGATCCATTTGTTGGGTCTTAAAAAAAACATTTTTGGGTTATATAGGAGAGTTGATTACAGCCATTATTTTTAGTAATTCGTAGTGTAGGGTTCAAATCACAGTGATTGCAACCATCAAACTTATTCCTCTTGTTAATTGTTGACTCGACGTGACCGGATTAATACCGTCATCGTCGGTCTGGCGCGCACTCAGAGGATTCAGAGCAGACTACTTCCTTTGCAAACTGGCACCACCAAGGTTTAAACCCAAGTCTCGTAAGTTCCCATCCACCACCAAGGTTCAAACCCAGATCTTTTCTCAGTAAGTTTCCATCCACACTAACACTTACCAATCCACATAACCTTCGAGACTTTCTCCCGTCCGTGGATTCCTCAAACTGTGCTCGGGTCCTTCCAAAAGCATGCAATTTTTTATTGGTAAGAAAATCTGCGCCAACAAAATGTTGGCAGGGCTACAGTGAACTTGAAATTCATTAATATGTTGAAATGAGCAGATGCAAACAAATGATTTGCTGGACGTAAAATATGGAAATAATTATTTTTCTCAACATCGTCTCAGCGCTTGTTCCCCAAGAAACTATTAAAACAAAAAAAAATTAAAGGTAATTTATTTCCCGTGAAGAGGATTTTCAGCTTATTTATAGATTAATCATTTTTGTCACCATCATCTCAACCCTTGTCCCCCAAGAATAATAATTTTCTTAAATCAAGAAAGCTTGTTCTATAAGAAACGTTAAAAAATTAGAACATTAAAAAATTTAAGGACATGAATAATAATTTTCTTAAATCAAGAAAGCTTGTTCTACAAAAAAACATTAAAGGATCATGTCAGTTTTTGAGTTTTGAGATTTAAAAAAAATAGGTTTTGTCGATAGTCATTTTTCTATGTATTTAAAAAATAAAGATTATAGAACTATTAATTTATCTCAACCATTATATTAGATGAAGAATATATGAATTAAGAAAAATAAAAAACTTAAAAAATAAAGTTTTAATATAATTTAGATTAATCATTTTTTCTTTTAAAAAAGCAAACGTTTTAAGAGAGTTAGTTTTATAAATTTAAATAAGTTAAATGTGAAAATTAACTTAGTTTTAAAAAATAAATAAATATTAAATTAATTATAAATGAAATACAAGATTATCAAATAGTATTAGTTTATTTAATTAAAATTTTTAATTTTTAATAACAAAACTTATATTTGAATTTTGCTAAGTAATACATGGATAATAGTCAAGTTGTTCTAATACACTGTGTGTGATGATATAATACAGGTAGGATCCATTTCGATCCCTTAAAAATCAATAAAAAAAAAAAAAAAATTGTTTGGATGATGAGTACAAGTCGAGAGCAAGTGCAAACTAGGATTTCTAGGGCAATATAAAGAAAAAGTGCTTTTGAGACTATTTCTTGCACTTTAGATCCTTCAAAGCAAGACAAACCTATAGATGATAAGTCTTATATTGAATAGTCTAAAAAAAATGAAGAGATTGATGAAGATGAAAGTGTTGGTGGTATTGAAAAATGGAAAGAAAGACTCAAGAATCAAAAACAAAGAGAAAAGGAAACTCAAAGGGATTTTGATATAGGAAAATAATATAAAGAAGAAAGTACTTTTGAAACTATTCTTTGCACTTTAGATCCTTCAAAGCAAGACAAAACTATAGATGATAAGTCTTATATTGAATAGTCTAAAAAAATGAAGAGATTGATGAAGATGAAAGTGTTGGTGGGATTTAAAAATAGAAAGAAAGACTCAAGATGCAAAAACAAAGAGAAAAGGAAACTTAAAGGGATATTGATATAGGAAAGCAAAAGTAAATATCACAAGTGTTAACAAGAAGTGTGGCTAAGCCCACAAATAAAAATAAAAAAGGATGATAAAAATTATATTTTGGAATGTTAGGGGCATGAGTAAGACCCTAAAAAAGAGGTATTATGAAATTTATAGGTAGGTATAGTTAATATATTTATAGATATGGAAGTTGCTAGTAGATGTTTTAGACATTTGTAATATTGATACTCATCTTGCCAATATTCAAATTTTAGAATCCAGTTGACGGAGTGAGATTTTTTCTCTTAATAAACATGATATCAAGGAGCTTATTGTAAAAACATAGTAGTTTAAAAACTATGAAAGATAATATTGATGAAAAACAAATAAAGAATATCATGAGCAAGATGAAGAATATATTTGCTTGAATTCATATTGTATGTTTGTTTTTATTCTAAGTTATTGAAATGGAAATTATTATTATTAGCATATTTTTTCATATTACGTTAATATTTTCCCATCACATGATAATATTAGCTTTTGAATATCATCACTAATACTATTTGAAGTCATTTTAATACGTTTCCTTGTAGTATTTTGCCTTCAATTTCTAAATTGTAGGTGTTATTGTTAGAAGTACTAGAATGTTGGAGTTGTAGGTGCACTAACATTGATGTGATAATGCTAATAAAATTAATACATCATGGTAATGCTTTTGTATGAAGTGAAGAATAACTAACCCCATCTTATTGATTGTAACATTAAATCCTTAGACATTGCAATAGGATATGTTTTCCTTATCCTTAGAATTTTTTTTATTAGCTATGATATTTATCTTTATATAATTCATACATAATCTAATTAATTATCCTTCCTTTGGATGTTGTCTATTTTAGCTTAAAGGTAAAGAATAATTGATTATGTCCTTTAAGGTAGTGTACATTATGCCTTTAAATCAAGTTTGGATATTAGAACCTTACAACTTCTACATTTTAAATTTATTTTAAATAACCTATCAATAACACTAGATACTGGTAGTACTTACATTAGCATAATGGTATTTGTAGAATTATTATTCTTGTAAAATCACTCCTATATATAAAAATCAAACATTTTTGATCTAACATACAACCTCCTTATTTCAAGGCATATTCAACCATTTTTGAATAAAGGGTCTAACTATTGCAAGATCCTAGATTCTTAACATTTTTAAATTTAGTGTGTGCAGGTAACTTCATACATGGATGATCAAAAAAAGTAAGAAAACTACTGCAAGCAACTACCTAGCGATCTTCTCTTCTTTGGGGTAATAGCAGGTAGTTCCTTAGGATATTGTACTTTATTTTTATTTTCTTGTTTTATTTATTTTGGATATACTATTAAGAAAAGAGGGTTTTGAAAGGAATCCCTCAACCTTTTACATCAACTCCATCACAACTGGAGAACCACCCAGAAAAACCACACAAAAAGTTGGAAACCACCCGAAACGATGGGAGAGACCAAGATAGACTACAACTACTAACACAGAAAGAAACATAAAAATAGGGAGAGAACACCACATAAGGCTGAGAGGATAGAACAAACTAGTTCTTGACCAAAAAGTCCACATCCTGGATAACATCTCTCACAATCCTAGATATCTCCTCTGAGTAGACAATAACAATTTTCAACAAGCCCCAAATAGCACGTTGCTTTATCTCCATCATATTCATATTATGAATGACAATATTCTTTCTTTCAATAGCACCGTTCGAGGCATAAAATTCCTTCATCGATTTATCTTTTTGAAAATATCTTGGTAAAATATCAAAATCGAAGTGAAGGTAAATGAGGAAAAAATCCTCCTCAGATAGTTTATTATCTAGTAGATGCTTAGACTTCCTTGTAACACCTCCTCCAACCATGCTAAAATATGGTTCACCACCCAAACTTGTGCTGGTTTGAGTCTCCTTGATAGAAAGCTTCGAAAAGTCATTTCTCGAGCCTTTGCAATGAGACGCCTTCCCTCTTACTCCTTTAGCCGAAACTTGAATTTTCTTGGAAATTTTATTATCCCTAGAGTCCAAGAAAAAGGAATACAAGTCCTCACTTTAACCGAACTGGGCTCAGGAATAGGTTGATTAGCAATCGATCTCAGGATTTCTTTCACAATCAGGCCACGTTCAACTACAAACTATTCAAAGACCAAGAGTGCAAGATCTTGGTGGATAGGAATCTGGCCTCTACCACCTTGAACGTCCATCATGGACTTCTTTATAGACTAGAATAAAAATAATGGGATATTCATCTAGAGTTGCCTCCTAAGATGGTTCAGAAACATAGCATCGAAGCTCCAAATCACATCATACATAGAATCAAGAGTGAAGTAATTCATAATCACTTTGGCCATCCTATCCTAGGGGGGAAAGGGCCTTCACACTAAATTTTCTTGTTTTATTTTTGTTTTTGTTTGCTTTTGAACAATTTTTTCACTTTGTTCAAACTTGTTCCAGTTCTTTCAAATTTTTAGTGCTACTACACTTCTATATAACTAGCATGAGGATATTCTTCATAGCTTCCATGGAATTTGTTAGGTACAACCAGAGGATGTTGGAAAGAAAATATATAATGTTTATTCTACTATTTATGAATATAATGATGTGGGCAATACCCAAGGAAGTAGAAGATATGTGTTTAGGTTTAATAGACTTATTAAGCTCAATCTTACGATTTTCTAACATCCAGATAGAGAAATAGAAGTCAAACCATGCATGATATTAGAGAGTTTTACAAAAACTATTATAGATTTGGAAAAATAGAAAGGGAGAGAAGAACTTGTGTATGCAGCTCATGTCACTTTAAGATTGAGAAAATTATTTAATGGTCTTAATACTTAGTGTTGAATTGCAATATTAGAAGCAATATATAAATAATGATAAGCAAGGAAACTATGTTTAAAAATCGACTCCTCTCACCTTGATGTCTAATTAGAAATAAATAGCAAAATGGTTTTTCTATCAAGTCATCAATGGGATTTTTAAATTTATGAAGATCTCTCTTTTGTGTAGTATCCTACATAGTTTCCTTAAGGACATAAATGATGGAAAAATGTTTGGAAGAAGAAATTGACAAGGGTGTAATAGTGAGAGAGGAATATATTATGATAGTTAGAGAAGCAAGAAAGTAAATTGTTGGTGGTAATTTCGTTCCTAAGGTAAAACAAGTATGAGATGTCTCAATAGGAGTGTAAAATAGTGTTGTGAAGAGTTGTTTTGAAATATATGAATCAAATTACTATATTTTCAAATGTAAGGTTTTGTGCACAATAGAAGTTGGATCTTGACAAGTACATCAAACAACAATACAACTCCTACTCCTTCTAGGGAAAAAAATAATATTCAATAGGATTTTAGGTCTTGGTGCCTACTTTTAAAATAGTTATAATGTTCAAGGTTTGGAAGAGATTATAAGAGATGAAAGTGAAACATAATTCTCTTAAAAATACTCATTAAATATTGTGGAAGGTGGATCAAAGATATGCATGAAAATTCTTAAAAGTTTTTGATAGAAAAAATATGCAAAATTATAGGACTAAATTGTTATCCATTAATCCTCTTTAGAATTTCTTTTTTTTAATACATAAGGGAGTTGGTTACATCCATACTATTTTTAATAACTGTCAAGTGCAACTCCCAACAAGCCTATACCACCTCATTATTGATGACCCAACATGAGGGGGACCACCGGTCGCTCATCATTCATACCATCATCATCAATTTGATGCGCACTCAAAGGATTCAGATTAGACTACTACCTTTGCAACATGCATGCCTCCAAGGTTTGAGCCTAAGTCTCTTCTTGAGTGCCATCAGCCACTCCTCGCTCTGTTAAGATCCACGCAGGAAGAGTGGATCTTAACGAATGTATATGCTCCAGTTAGACAGGGACTGAGAAGGGTTCTTTGGAGTCAGCTAGCTGAATTGAGGGAGACGGTCCCCAACTACCCTTGGATTGTGGCGGGGGATTTCAATTGCTACCTTAATCCTGTAGATAAATTGGGGGGCTCTCAAAGAATAACTGCTGATATCTACGAGTTTAGAGATTTTGTTGAGCAACATGAGCTGATGGATGTGGACTTGCGTAGATTCTCCTATACATGGTCTAACAAAAGATTGAAGGAAAACCAAATTCGGATCAGATTAGATAGGTTTCTTCTTTCTCAAGAATGCCTGGAGAGGTTTGGGGACTCTTCATTAACGGCACTCCCAAGAATCGGGTCCGATCACAACCCAATTCCGTGGGAAACAGGGGAGGACTCTAAGAAAAGATACATCGGACCCTTTCGATTCGAACTTATGTGGTTCCAACATCGGGATCTCAAGGATCTCGGTTTCCCAATGGTGGGACAAAAAGTATAATGGTTCGAAACTGGCCCAAGTGGCATGTAAACTAAGGAATGTGAAGGCTAACATTAGAGAGTGGAACAAAACTTCCTTTGGCAATATTTTTGTTAAAAAGGCAGAACTAAAAGACAAGATCAATGAACTACAAGAGAAGTTGAAGTCGGAGCGACTTACGGAGGATCCGAGAAACCGGGAGAGGGAGTCGTTAGCCGAATACCACACGATGCTAGGATTTGAAGAAACCTTTTGGAGGCAGAAATCCAGATTGCGTTGGTTAAAGGAGGGTGACGAAATACAAAGTTCTTCCATGTCTCTACTCTTCGCCACAGGAGTACTAATAAAATTAAGGAGATCAAGATGGCCGATGGGTCTAACACCAAAGATATGGAAGACATAAGGAGGGAAGCCGTTGAGTACTTTAAATCGTTGCTAGAAGATGTAAATCCGACTATTGAAGAAGAGGACTCTCTGTTGGCAGCCATTCCACCCCTCGTAACTGATAATCTTAATGGATTCTTACTTAGTCCTTTCACAAAGGAGGAAATCAAGAAGGTCGTTTTTGACATGGATGGTAACAACTCCCCAGGACCGGATGGCTTCCCTGCAGCCTTTCTTCCGGAAGTTTTGGGATATCCTAGGCAATGATGTAGTGGAAGCTATAATTGAGGCTCAAAAGGACATGGAAATCCCAGAAGGAGTTAATGCTACTTTTTTAGTCCTCATCCCTAAACTAGTGGGAGCAATGGAATTTTCCAGTTTTCACCCTATCAGTTTATGTAACACTCTGATGAAGATTCTCACAAAAACAATTGCCAATAGGCTGAAGGTTATCCTTCCTTTCATCATTGATATGAACCAAGGTGGCTTTGTGAAAGGGCGACAAATATTGGATGGTATCATCACAATTCATGAGGTTATTCATTCAATGGTGACTAGTAAGGAAGCATGTATGTTACTAAAGCTTGATATGAATAAAGCCTACGACCGGGTCTCATGGCGGTTCCTCACCAAGATTTTGGGTAAGTTTGGTTTCTGTCCCCAGTGGATTAAGTTGATTTTTAGTTGTATCTCTATCCACACATAAGAGACAAATAAACCAACTAGACATCAGAATCACTCTACTATCAATCACATTTTTGTTCCACATAACCAGTAACCCTCCTGCTGTTCCAGTGGCCTCTTGGCCAACTACTTCGACTTCTCGCCAAGTCCTATTCTTAAAAGGAATAACTCTACTCTCCTCCATTTTAGTTTCTTGCAGGTAAAATCATATCCGGTTTGTGTTCTTGTCTAAGAGCATACAAAGCTCTTATTTTTGCGAGGATTACTCCCACGAATATTCCATGAAAGAATCTTCATTTATGGGCTTTGGATCCTCGAGCCTTCGCCCCAAAGAGCAATACTGCTTGAGTGCCATCAGCCACTCCTCGCTCTAGGTATATGAAAGTGCATATTAAAATAATTTTGGTATAATACTGTGAACTAACACATTCCTTAAACTACCAAGAAATATGCCACCTAATCTTGGGAGTGGATCAAAAATACCTCCTCGAAGACCTAGACTAAACCATATGGATAATATTGTAGAAGGAGGAGGAGGAGGAGGAGGGAGATTACTATCAGATGAAGTAGTCTTCAAGGATCCAACCATGAAGTGGCTCAAAAAAAATATAAAAGCGCGAAAACGACGGGTTGGGTTCATTTGTGCTGCGACTTCGATTGCGATTTGGAGCTCTGAGGAGGGAGATTTTCTGACGCGAAGCGCTGCTGAATTTTCCAGCCAC
This sequence comes from Wollemia nobilis, assembly GCA_028583015.1. Taxonomy (NCBI): domain Eukaryota; kingdom Viridiplantae; phylum Streptophyta; class Pinopsida; order Araucariales; family Araucariaceae; genus Wollemia; species Wollemia nobilis. The sequence continues at coordinate 8,499,331 of JAQPPZ010001028.1, forward strand.
CATGAGTGCACAGACCGGGTCATCAAGCGGTGGAGCCGAAGCAAGACCAGTAAGTGCACTATCTCCTCGAGGTTTAATTGGAAAATTTGCAATTTGTTTTTATTGTGTTTTTCTTTTGTTTAAGACATGAAACCCGAAGTAATTAATTAAAAGGTGAATGAATTGATTTAAAGACCATGAAACAAAATGAAACGTGTATGCAAACCGATGGAAACCTAGATGGAAAACCGTAGAATAAACCCAAATGAAACTTAGAGTAACACCTTAGGGTAACCACGGTTATAAAAATGTTTTTTTATGTGCATGGTAAAACTTGGGTCGAAACCGTAGGTAAACCATGTCAATTTTTTTTTTTTTTTTTTACATAATTAAAAAGGAAACCCTAGGGTAAAAATTGATGAATTTTTTTTTTTTTTTTTTGAATGGTGAACTTAGGTTAAAACCATAGGAAAACCATTGCAGTTTTTGTCTGTTTTTTAAAATGAAACCCTAGATTGTTTTTTTGTGAATGGTGAAGTTAGGTTAAAAACCGTAGGTAAACCATGTCGATTTTTTGGAAATGATGAAAAATGAAACCCTAGATTAAAATGGATGAATTTTGTTTGTTTTTTTTTGTTTGTTTTTTTTTTTGAAAAATGAAAACCTAGGTTAAAAATTGATGATTTTTTTGTGTTTTGAATGGTGAATGTAGGTTAAAAACCGTAGGTAAACCATGTCAAGTTTTTGGAAATGATTAAAAATGAAACCCTAGGTTAAAAATTGAAATTTTTTTTTTTTTTTTTAAGTTTTGAATGGTGAACTTAGGTTAAAAACCATAGGTAAACCATGTCAATTTTGTGTTGTTTGTATTTCTGTAAATTGTAACGGATGTACATGTGAATGAATGATGCTACTGTATATTGATGCATTTTTGTACATGTGATGGTGATTTGATGCATGTTTTTGATGTGTGTATGTTTTTTGATGTGTGTATGTTTTTTTGATGTGTTGTTTGAATTTTTGTGCTTTGTTTTTATGGTTTAATTAATCAGTTAGAGTTAAAAACCCTAGGACTAACAAATAATTTTTGAATTTTGTTGTTGTGTTTTTGGAATTGATCAGTTAGGATTAGAAACCCTAGGACTGACAAATAATTTTTGAATGTTGTACTTGTTTTTGGCTATACATTTTGAATGCATTATTTGTATATACATGTTAGAGTTGTACATTTTTTCATTGTTTTTAATGTTTTTGTGTTGTTTTCTTTCATAGGTTGTGAAGAGCCGACACCGGGTGTTGACTGTTTTTACTTAAGCACGGGCGGTGCTGACCTTGGCTGACTGGGATTGGATTGACACCCTTGGGCTCAAGTAGGTGACTCGACTGGAGCCAGTAGTCGGGGATCAAGCCTATCTGATGGCCCTGATCAATCTATGGGATCCCCAGACTAATACCTTCCATCTCCCAACAGGGGAGATGATGGTGACCTTGGAGGATGTTTATCGGATTCTTCGGATTCCAATAGACGGACTGCCAATCCAAACGATGTCGCGAGATCGGAGGACAGTAGTACTGATATGTTGTTTTGGGCATGGGGAGGAGTTGGGTGTGGAGAGCCCCATGGAGATGGCGGAGATGGACTGCCAGATTGGTGGCATACTGGTGCGATGGTGGCTAGAGAGGGGTGTGTTGGGAACGAGATATGCATTACTCATGAGCCTCATTTCCAACATGCTACTCCCTGACTCTTCTAGTGCGAGGTTCCCGTGGAACCTGCTAGAGGTGGTATTCCAGTTGGTGGAGTGTCCGACAGATACTCCGATGATTATGAGATGGGGACAGACGCAAATAGCACAGCTCTATGATGATTTGTACGAGGTCCACTATCGAAAGCAAAAGGGGATCGATTGCAGCTACTTGTTGCAGTGCTAGGCTTGGTAGCACATAGCAGTGGAGAGGCCTGCAGGGCTGCCCTGGACGATGCGGACGAAGATGGTAGACCGGGAGATTGGATACGAGGTATTATGGTAGAGGTCGGAGGAGCAGGGCCAGATCCAATGATGGGCAGGTGCTATAGGGCATTATGTCGATGCCTTCACTTGACTTACTCTAGGGGAGGTGTTTTGGTGCCCCTATCGAGACTGTCCAGCCTAGCCTGAGGCTGGCGAGTGGCTTTGATGGGTACGGAGGGAGCGATGGCTGATTGGGAGGCATGGGACTGAGTAGGAGTTGTTCCCATATGATCGAGTCACATGACAGTTCAGGGTGCACCAGGGGATGCCTGGTGAGCCCACGGTCTATCAGCATCGGGGGGATGAGAGGACTCTGGATTGACCAGTCGTTGCACCACTTGGCAAGGATTTAGATACGGTGATTGATGTCCCAGATGTGGATGACGTTGGGGTTACTACTGAGTATGAGTAGTGGTGGACCTTGTGATAGTGGAGAGGTGAGGGGCCACTTGGTGGTGTAGAGGTAGCAGCAGTAGGGGATGAGGGTGCGGAAGCACCAGATGAGGGTTGGGGTGCTCGATGTGATGATGCAGACATGGTCGAGGTTGAGGATGTTGGAGGGAATTTTGGGGTACCTGACCAGCCGGAGATGCAGGACGTCCTGGAGTAGTGGGAGCCAGAGTAGGCTACTGTCCCGGATTCGCCTATGCCTCAAGCAGGTGCAGAGGATGCAAAGGCAAGACACAGCACTGAGATAGCGCGATTAGAGGAGCTACTACGGAGGCAATACTTTTTGATTAATAACTACATAATATAAAATTTAAATCAGGATTATATCTATTATATTTATATATAACAAGTAAATCTAAAACTCATACTTCCTTACCTGCATTGTCAAATTTCGAGCCGGATGGCGAATATCTATTACTCATGGAAATATAACAAGTAAATCTAAAACTCATACTTCCTTACCTGCATTGTCAAATTTCGAGCCGGATGGCGAATATCTATTACTCGTTCCATGTTCATGTGGCCGTTGCCACCTAAGCCGAATGGTTGGGTCAATCTAATATATATCGAAACAAGCAGAAGAGACGAAAAATCTCCATCGTTGCAAGATTTAAAAACTTCATGCCCGCTGACCATGTCTTTGAAAGCAATCATTCGTCATTAATTTACCCTAGAAATAACGTGCGTCTATTCTAGATTGGTCGAGACAGCCACTTTTGTTATTGACGGGTTGGCTTCCCTGTTGAAAGGCAAAACCATTTTTTTTCTCATTACCAGACATTCACAATCGTCAGTGAGCTGGGCCCTTGAACGATCCGTGCTTATTTTCACCCTCCCTATTTGTCCCAACGGAATCTCATTTTGTCTATCATATTTTAGCCGTAGCCCATGACTTGCATGCATTCATGAATTTTATTGTGAAGGCAACCCACGTCTTTTCATGAAAGTTTCTTGTCTTTGGTGCCTCAGATTGATACCGCAGGCCATTTTAGTTCCCTGGTTCTCCAAAATCGAGAGGAGGAGGTAAGAACTAAGAACAGAGTTTGGCGCACCCACTGAAGTTATGATTGAGCAGCAAGTGAAATTTGACACGAAAGAGCTCCCAATTCGCAAGTGAAGATAAAGATTCTGCAGAATGGGCATTGATCTAAACCGTTTGGGTTTGCTTGTAGCATCCTTTCTTGCTCTCTTATTGTTTGCCACGATTTTGAGAATTGTGATGAAGGTATGGTGGATTCCTCTCTCTGCTCAGAAGGTGTTCAAAAGTCAAGGCATTCCTGGCCGTCCATATAAGCTGTTCTATGGAAACACCAAGGAAATCATTGAGATTCAGAATCTTGTCAGACAGAATATGAAAGAGCTCATGCCTCATGATATTGTATCTCGAATTGTTCCACATTTGGATGCTTGGACGAAACTATATGGTACAACTTTGGAGCAATACTCCATTCAAAATACATATATCTTTCCCATATTTTGTTTTGATTGCATATATGAAAAACTAAACGACTTCTTATTGTCATGTGGATAGGGAAATTGTTCGTTTATTGGTTTGGTCCTACCCCAAGACTTATCATTCAGGACCCCGAGATGATCAAGCAGATTCTTTCCAACAAATTTGGGCACTTCGAAAAGACCGTGCCGAACATTCAAATGAGGCGGTTAGGTGGCGATTATGGCCTTACCTCTGTTGAAGGAGAGGAATGGGCTCGTCATAGAAGGCTTCTCAACCCCGCTTTTCATTTAGAAAGCTTGAAGGTCTGTATCAAATTTTGCTATAAAATAAAAAAGACAACTCTCTCGCTCTCTCTTTTAATTTTCTTCAGAAAATTCGTCTGTTTTTCTTTTTAGTCAATCGTTCCTGTGGTAATCGCTAGCACAACAAAGACTTTGGAAAAATGGGAAAAAACGATCGCCGGTGGTGTGAAAGAAATAGAGGTTTGCGAGGAATTCCGATGTCTGACGGCAGATGTCATTGCCCGAACGGCTTTTGGCACTAGTTTTGAGCAAGGAAAAGATGTGTTTGACATGCAGGCTGAACACGCCATTCTTGTCGGCAAAACGTTCGGGACGTTCTACATTCCAGGCTCCAGGTTTCTTCTTAAGCACATTAAGAGGGCTGATTATGAACCCATATTGTATTCTTACTTTCAAATGGTTTTACTTGATGGAATGGTGTATAAAAATTTATTGATCTAGTGATTTAAGGTATAAGGAGTGGTGGAAACTAAAAAAACTATTTTTATTTGGATGGATATTTAGTGTGATAGAAAACCACTTAATGTAGATTCAATTTTAAAAACATGGATGAGATTACATGGATAAGATTACTTTCAGATAAATATGGTTATAGGATTTCAAACACTATTTACAAAAATTAAGAAGGAAGATACAAATAGAAATAAGATTTTATTACAAGTATACAAAACATTGATGTTAAGAGGCAATTAAGCAAAAATATAACAATAATGATTAATCCGAGGGAAGCCAAGGTTAGCTAATTTGGGATTTGACTAGCTCAGGAGAATACACAACAAGAAGTGGAACAACATAAAACACTAACAAAATAGAAATATCACGAGAATATGGAGAGATATTTGGGATAGCCTGAGCATTCCTAAAGTCAAAATGTTTGTTTGGCTAGTAGATCAGAAGAATTTTATCCTGACATAAACTTATGAAAATGAGTTTTCATGGCCCCTCACAATGTGTTCTTTGTAAAAGGGAGGAGGAAAGTATAGACCATCTCTAGGGACACTACTCAATAGTATGGAATCTATGGTAATGGATTCTTAACATGTTTGGTAAATGTATGGTGATGAAGATAAGAATTGAAGAACGGTTAAAGCAATGGTACACCACTTTTAAAAGTGAGGCTTTATAGCTAATTTAGGATATATCAAAAGATGCAATAATTTGGACTATATGGCTAGAAAAGAATAGACTAATATTTAAAAGAAAAAAGTAGTTTAGAGGTAATGAACATGAAGATTTGTTTGTCCATACAAGATTCTAAACCAACCCTATCAACTCACCCAATTCCTAATTTGAAAGCAGAGAGCATTGATAGATGGAATCAAGTCATCGAATGGAAATATGAAGTTGGGTATAGGAGAGATAAAAAGAAGGAAAAAATATAGGGTTGGTCAAATTAAATTTTGATGGAGCATTAAAGGAAAACTAGGACTAACAAGAGGAGGAGGAATAAATAGAAATAATATAAGAGAGATTTTGTCTCATTATGCTTCCAGTAGTGGATTTAAGACAAATAATGAAGTTGAGGCTTGGGCAACTTTGGAAAGGTTAAAAATAAGTAAAAAAATGAAAGGTGATTCACTCAAAGTAATAAATACAATTTTGAGGAAAGCAAAGGCTCCATGGAACATACAAGAGATAATTATGAAAATTGCTACACATATGTTAAAATTCTTTTTTTTCCATAGTTTTTTAATTGAGTAAATACTTCTTATACATATACATATCCGCTTTGGGATTGAACCCGGGCCACATCACCGATAATGCAAGTGGCGTACTTGCCGGTAGACCACATCACGCATGTAAGTTTACTTGAAGCTAAAAAGAAAATATCATAATGATTAAGATTTACTTTAATGTTTTTCATTGGTAATATTTGCTTTATTTTATAACATCAATGTGTATTCATATAAACTATTTATTACAAGTTTTGTGGTTGCATTTATGTTTTAGGAAGGAAACTAGCAATCCAGATTTGGTAAAGTGAACTATGATAGTTCGATATTTTGAAAATATTACTCTACTAAGATGCAATGCATATATAATAAAAGAGTTTTGGTATTGTGACAATTTATGAAAAATGATGTAAATATCTAGCTATAGCATTTCAATTGAGATAAAAATTGAATCTATTTGTAATCTCTCAAACTCTAAAGAAAAAAATTATAACTTATCACAGATAAAGGACCAAAATACATCCCTTCGGAAAAAAAAACATAAATTAAAAGATAGTAATTGCAACAAACAACTAACATGCTAACTTAAGCTAACAACCTTTACATTCTAGATAATCAAGATAAGTATTGTGTTATCTCATGTATTACATGGATAAAATAACACTTAGACTAAGTTTACAAATAATAAAAATAATCCTATGTCTATCCTTATCACAATGCTCCAGGTTGCGCCTTTACCTTTTTCTTCTTAAGTACATTCTTTCCTTCTTAAGTACATTCGATACACATTGTGTCCGCTTATAGTGCTTTTGTTTTCGTTTGAAGGTTCCTGCCCACTCCAGCTAATCTTAGAACCAAGAAATTGGAGAGAGAAGTTCAGAAATCATTAACACGGCTGATCATGAACCGCAAAAACAATGCAGAGATGGCGAAATCGGAGGGCTATGGCTCCGATCTTCTGGGCCTGTTGATGGCTGCGTATGACCAAGAATTGAACTCCGGGAAGAACTTTAGGAGCTTATCTCTTCAACATGTAATTGATGAATGCAGGATTTTCTTCTTGGCAGGACACGAGACTACCTCCACTTTGCTGACATGGACAATGATTTTACTTGGAATGCACACCAATTGGCAGGAACGAGGGCGAGAGGAAGTGCTTCATCTCTTTAAGAAAGAAATTCCCAATGCCGATGCGCTCTCTCGCCTGAAAGTTGTAACCATCTGTTTTTAATTTTGATATTTTTGGGTATTGATAATTTTAGTATCATGTTTGAAGTAATTTATAATTTGTCTCAGGTGAACATGATATTATATGAAGCGTTGAGGCTTTATCCTCCAGCGGCAGTTATAACCAGAAAGACCTCCACAAAGATCCAGCTGGAAAGTCTCACTCTTCCGGTGGGAACGGAGCTTGTTTTATCTACGATTGGACTAAACCACGATCCAGAAGTGTGGGGAAAAGATGTGAATGAATTCAATCCCGAAAGATTTTGTGAGGGGATTTCAAAGGCGTCAAGCCATCCTGCGGCATTTACAAGCTTTGGATTGGGTCCCAGAACCTGCATAGGCCAGAATTTCGCTTTGATTGAAGCGAAAGTGGCCCTGTCGATGATTCTGCAGCGTTTCTCTTTCATTATTTCCCCCGGCTATGTCCATTCTCCGGCTTTTATTTTTACGGTTCGCCCTCGGCATGGAGCTCAAATAATCTTTGAAAAGCTATCATCGTAGACTTCACATGGTCTCCGCCGAAAGGAAACAAAAAGAACGGTGTTGACATTCAGCAGGTAGTTTCTGCTAAATTCGTCCTCCATCTCTGGTTTAACTTTTAACTTTTGTGGGTGTGAAGGTTTTAGAAATTCTAAAATAAAGTTTAAAGTTTAGAATTTTTAAATTTCATATAAAATTAGAGACATTAAAACTACTTTCTTAAATTTTAATTATTTTGTTGGTCATAATTATGTGACTTTCATGGATGCGCCACTAGTTCAACCATTAAAGCCTTTAATAATTAGTGCTTTTATGTATATAAAATAGTAAGTTTAAAAATTTAATAACATTGATGAGTATGTTATTCAATGCTTTAAATTACATTGGTCATACGACATAACTAGTGAAATTTATGAGAATGAGTGTTTAGTTGACTACTTTTCTAAATTTTAATTATTTCGTTGGTCATAATTATGTGACTTTCATGGATGCTCCACTGGTTCAACCATTTTAAGTCCGGCCTTTAATTATTAGTGCTTTTATGTATATAAAATAGTAAGTTTAAACTTGAATTTAATGAATAACATTGATGACTATGTTATTTAATGCTTTAAATTACATTGGTCATACTACATATCTGGTGAAATTTATGAGAATGAGAGTTTAGTTAGTGTGATTGGTTAATTTAATATTTTACAAGGAAAGTGGTTTTCTCTTCTATTCTATTTTATTATATATATATATATATATATATATATATATATATTAAAGTTTTAAAAGTATATATTTATAATTTTTTTACATAAATTAAGAAATAAAATTTTTACTTTTTAATTATAATTTTACTTATAAATATATGTATTATTTGTTGTATTGTTTTATTATATATAGTAGTTTTTCAATATTTTTTATCAAATTGGCTTCACAAATAGTTTTGATGTATTTTATAAAGACCAAACTCAATCTCATTTAGATCAATTATCAATAATTTTTTTTTTGGTACTATTAAAAGAAGAGGGTTTTAACGAGATCCCACAACCACTACAAAGAAAGCCATGAGGGCGACAAAAACTGAACAAACTTCGAAAAAAACCAAAGGTAAACCAGAAGGAAAGACAAAAACCAAACCACAAGGCATCAAAGGAGGGAGAACTGAGATAGTTCTACACCAACTTATGAACACCTTGAGTTACATTAGCCACCAAGCTAGAAACATTTTCAGTTAAGTCGAGGGTAAATTTCAGCGTACTCCAAATTTTACGCTGGTTAATATCAATGAGCTTTAAATCTCGAAGAACCAAATATTTAAAATTCTCGATCGCTTTCGAAGAATAGATTTCCTCCACAGACTTCTCCCGGGGAAGATCCCTCGACAGAACATCAAGATCCGAGAGGGCCATAGTAATGGGGGAGTCACCTTCCTCCAATTTACTACGAAGCCATTTAGACTTACGACGCTCCGCAACAGCGGCACTAGCCAACTTCAAATAAAAAATACTAAGGCCAAATCAAAATTAACAGTGTGACCCGACGAGTGGGCCTCATTCGCCTTCGGGTCCCCACCCCAAACCCCTTTGGAAGAGATCTGAATATTTTTGGAAATTTGCTTCGGGCCAACACCAAAAGTGAAAGAGAGAGTGTCCACACTATCATCAGTGTCTGTTCTAGAGGCTAACCGAGAACCACCGCCAACAGAGGGGGAGTCCACATTCAGCTTGGGACCACGAACCAGAGGAATAGAAGGATCTGCAAAAGACTTCAACAAATCGTTAGCATCAAGGTCGTGCTCCAAAACAACTTGTTCAAACACCAACAGAGCTAGGCCTTGGTGGATGGGGGCTTGACCAAAGTTCTATCAATAATTATTCCTAATGTCAAATAGGACATTTGAGAGAAATGTTAAAATTAGAGAACTACTATAAATACCAAGTCCATTATTTTTATTTAGCATCATCCCCCAAGCAAATCATCCAAGAAAATATCCTTTAAAATAATAAAAGACTTACCTGAGTTGGAAAAAATAAGGAGAAGACATTTCATCTTCTTCTCCTCCTAATTATTCATGTAGAATAATGTGCTAGGTTAACCCTTCAAAATTTTCTCATATCCCTTCAAGAAATATTTTATCATCCATATCCATCATCTACAAGAAGAATGTATGCTTCTCTCCTACATTAGATCTTCTCTTACAAAGTATTCCTTACCTCAAGGTTAATGAGAGAGCTCCCCATCTATCAATAAGGTTAGAAAATCCAAAAAGAACATCATTGATACTCAAGATATCAAAAATCTAAGACATTCAAACATCTAAGGACAAACATATTCATCAAATGATATCCACCTAAGAGGTTAGTACCATCAAAGGTTAGTATGCATGCCATATCTTATTTTTAAATTATTATATTTTACTTATATTATTAATTACATTGGTCAAGTATTTGCTTTACATTGCATTATACTAGTTAGATATTGTTTCTTTCTTATCTATATATATTCATACATTCCTTCATACTTAGATCATCCTTTTAGAAGCATCTACATTCCAATAATTGACCTAATCTTCCCCACCTTCATATTATTCTATTGGGATTTTATCTAGGTTTAGGATGGACCTTATGCTTCCTTTATAACTTCCCTGGCTTTTTCAAGTCTTGGCAAAATGATTTATATTAATTACTTATGAAAATGATATATATTTTTTATTATGTTATTTTAAAATGCATTGAAATTATTTATTTATGATTTAATAGATTTTTTTTTGCTCTTGTTCAACTTATCAATTATTGATTATTTGTTGATGCCCTAGTAGCATAGTTATTTGTTTGAATCTTTTTGTAATGCTTTTCACGTTAAGTGATATGCATATGATATTTGAGATATGACAAGAAGTATCTCTTCCTTAAGATTGGATAGTTTGTGACTATATAGTATGGTAAGTATTTTAATGCATAACTTTCAATAATAGTAGGCATGCTTCCACAAGGAGAAAAGAATACAATGATTGATTTTTAAACTTCAAGTAATTAGTGATAAACATTTTGGTAATTTTTTTTTGTTTAATTAGTCTTGATAAAGACTTCCACCCTATACCTCACATCTATAGAGGGTGACAAATATATATATTTTTTAATTTGTGGAAAACATCCCAAAAGGGATGCCACTTTCGGGTAAGACCCAAGGAGGCAGGGGTATCCATTCCACCAAAAACGCCCAGGACTCGGACCCGGCCTACCACCTTTGACATACTCAAGGAGCAAACAAACACACAAAACCAATTTAAAAATAAGTAAATAACAACAAAAATAATAAAATAAAATAAAAAACATGCTCCTTGAGTGTGTCAAAAACAAAAGCACAACCAAACACGCACAATAAGATAAAAGAAACCACAACACAAACCACATAGAAAAACACAAGAACCACATAACAAAACACAAACAAGACAAAAACAACAGAACACTACAAAGACATAACCCAAAAAAACATGAAAAATAAACACAACCAAAACCTAAAAATTAAAATAAAAATAAAAATAAAAATAAAAAACAACCAACAACAGACAATAAACAAAAACAAAAAACATAGAAAACACTCACACATAAAAACACGAAATAACACAAACAAAGAGAAACCCAAGAACAAGAACGAAAAAAACACAAGAACAATAACAAAAAAATAAAAAAAAAAAACAAAAAAACACATGAACAACAAAAAACAACACAAAGAACACAAAAACAAAACAAAACAAAAGAACCCACCCACCTTAAAAAACTAAACAAAAAAAAAAAAAAAAAGAAAAAAAATTGAACATAACAATGACCTATCTAGACCAGAAGACTATTAAGGCAAGAATCAACAGAGGAAACAAAATAAAGAATAGAATGAGCTAGGGAACTAAAAAAAACCGAATGAACCAAAGAGAAGCAAAAAAAAAAACAAGAAGAAACTAGGTACCTTCGTAACCGGAGCCATCCAAAGAAATGATAGAAAGAAGAGCTTCCCTAATTTGAGAAGCCCACCATATAGGAGGGTGGCCATAACAAGTAAGATCACCTTTGTCCAAAGCCCAATTAGCTAAAGCATCAACACTCTTGTTTTGATCTTCGACCACATGATTGTAATCAACTTTCAAAAATCCCATCTGGATTAATTGAATCTTCTCAATAATTATTTTTATTCTCCAATCCACCTTATGATTCTTAGAAGGAGTCTTCAAGAGATTAATCATAAGTTGAGAGTCGGACTCAACTAACACCTTTTCCCATCCAACCTTAGTAGCCTCCTCGAAGGCCTCTCGAGGATACCATACCCCTCAACAAGGTTATTGGAAAGAATACCCAAATTCTCAACAAAAGTAAAAACCAGGGAGCCATCCGAAAGTCTACCAATTCCTCCCACACTGGCTTTTCCAGGGTTCCCTCTAGAGGCTCCATCAGCATTGACTTTTCCAAAATCCTTAGGAGGAGGTTGCCAATTTCTAGTCCTATCCATCTTACTAATACTCACATTCCCTTTAAGTTGGTTGCCCTTAGAAGATTTAATCTTCAATATTTGCATCACTTGATCCCATCTTTGGTGGGAGTTTTGGGGGTGATTAAGGAGTTGATGGACTGATTCAACTAAGTTGGCTATGGTCTTTTGCCAAATATAGTGAATATCCTTCCTATCTTGATTAAAAATTCGGTTGTTCCTTTCATTCCAAATATTCCAAAGAAGAATGGTAGAACCCATCCAAACTAACCGCCTAATAAAATGATCAACACCCTCTTGATTAGGCCAATCCCTCCAAAGTTGTTCAAAAGTAAAAAAATTGGACCACTGTAAGCCAAGTAAAGTGGCCATTCTCCTCCATAGCTCAGAGGCTAAAGTACACTCAATAAAAATATGGTTGAGATTTTCTACATTCTCTTCACACATTTCACATCTAAAAGGGCCATGAAAACCACGCTTCATAAGTTGCTCACCAAGAAGCACCCTACGATGCAATAAAAGCCAATTAAAGAACCTCACCTTAGGCCAGAGCTTTTGAGCCCACAATCGAGAAAATATGTCAGAAGAATGGTTGGGATTATTATGGCATAAGGTCAAATAACCTTGAGCAACCGAATACTCACCCTTAGTAGTGTTGTTCCATCCAAAACAATATTTTTCATGGGACCAAGAGAGGGATCTCATATGAAGGATGCCTTGGATATCTTGTCTTTGCCTTTCTGGGATTTGAATAGGCCAGTCCTCAATAGGGATCCAATATCTACCAACCTTTGAATTACCAATATGGTACCGATAGTAATTAGCCACCTTTATCCAATTAGCTCGATGAAGCTCCTCCATCCAAGGCCTCCAATCGGGAAACTGAGTTATCAAAGGCTTGTGACCATCCCAAGAATCTGTCCAAAAATTTGCCTGTTGACCATTATGAATGATCCAAAATAATTTTTTCTTTATCAAATCCTCACCAGTCTTAAGAACTCGCTAAAATGGGAGAACCTTTGGTAGGAAGTTGATAGCGAACAAGGTCTTCAGGACTTTTGTTCTCAAGATATTTAGCACGGAGATTATTGGCCCAAAGAGCATTGGGGTTATGCAACATCCTCCAATATAATTTAGCAGCTAAAGCTTTGTTGTTATTAATAGAAGACCGGAATCCTAACCCCCCTTCACTCTTAGGAAGACATAAAGTATCCCATTTCACCAAGGCCCATTTTATTTTCTCCTTAGTACCACTCCAAAGGAAACGATGACTCGATTTGATCCAATTCTCGAAGAACAACCTTTGGGATATTCAAAATGGAAGAAACATAAATAGGAATAGCTTGAAGGACTGATTTTACCAAGGTGATTCTACCCCTAGAAGAAAGCCACTTGTTGGTCCACTTTCCAATTTTCTTCTTGACTTTGTCCAACAACCAATTCCAATATTTATTTTTTTGCCTTTGAATATTTATGGGAATACCTAAATAAGTGATTGGAAGAGAGGTCTTCTTATATCTTAATTTATCCAAGACCATGGATTCCCTGTCTAGCAGAGTAGTGAAAGAAAATAACTTTAGATTTGTCTTCATTGATCAACCGCCCAAGTAGCCTTAGAAAAATAGCTAATGATTTGCTTAATATTAGAAGCTTCCTTAACCGTAGCTTTACCTAAAAGAGTAGAGTCATCCACAAATTGAAGATGAGAGATAGGTCTAGCTCCATGAGCAATGGTAACTCCCTCAAGGGTTTTGTTTTCCCTCTTTTTGGTTATAGTCCTACCCAAGCATTCAACAAGAATGATGAATAAATAAGGGGATAGCGGGTCACCTTGCCTAATACCTCTGGAAGCTGGGAATGACCGAGAAGGCCTGCCATTGATAAGAACTAAGTAGGAAACTGAAGAGATACATCCCATAATCCAATCCATCCAATCCTTAGAGAAACCAAATTGCCTCAAAACTTTGATAAGGAAGTGCCAATCCACTTTGTCATAAGCTTTGGATAAGTCTAACCGAATGAACATGGAAGGAGAATTTTGCATATCCATGGAATGGATGGCTTCCTGAGCAAGAACTATCTCATCTACTATTTGACGTCCTTCCACATAACCCCCTTGCTCTGGGGAAATAATCTTATGCAAAAGAGGCTTCAACCTTTCTCGCCATGATTTTAGTAATGATTTTGAGAAGAACATTACATAAAGCAATAGGTCTAAAAGCTGAGATATGATCAACCTCTTGAGCTTTTGGAACAAGAGTAATATAAGTTTTATTGATAACCTTCAAAATTTCTTTGGCTTTCCTGGCTTCTTCCACCACCTCTAATAAATCAACATGAAGGATATCCCAGAACTCTTGGTAGAACTCAATGGGAAAACCATCAGACCTGGGGTTTTCCTTTTTGCATTTTAAAAACTACTTGTTGAAGCTCATTGATAGTAACAGGAGCAGTCAAAATAGAGTTCTCCTCAGAAGTGATAAGAGAAGGGATTGCTTGAAGAACATTTTGTTGTGAAGCTGAGTCAAGAGGAGTAGCAACAAAAATATTGGAAAAGTAATCAACAACAATAGAGTTCATGCCATCCCAAGTATAAACAACATCTCCAGAATCTGATTTTAAGGAAGAAATAAAGTTGTGAGATCTTCGAGCTAGAAGAGATTTGTGGAAGAAATTTGTGTTTCGATCTCCTTCTTTGAGCCATTGAATTCTAGATTTTTGCTTCCATAAGATTTCTTCTCTTTTTTCCCATTCCTCTAACCGAGTTGTGAGTTTAATTTCATCTCGCACTTCTCTTCTCTGTGAGGCCATCTAAACGGATTTTCTTATTCAAATTTTCAAGATGAGCAATAACTTCATGTTTTTTTTTATGAACATCCCCAAACTCTTTCCAGCTCCAAGTCTTGATTTTGGATTTAATGTATTGCAGTATTTTGGCAAAATAGAACATCTTAGTCCCATGCCTAGGTTTACCTTCCTTCCACCATTGTTGCACACGAGGTCCGAAGGAAATGTCTCTAAGCCACATTAATTGAAAACAAAAAGGAGAGAAACTCACATTGGTTTTCCACATTTCCACCATGACTGGCCAATGATCCGAACCAACATTATTAAGAGTCTTCACTTTAGGAATGTGACCATGGATTAAGAAATTTTCAGAGAGCAAAAACCTATCCAATCTCTCCATTATACAAGCTAAGCCTTGCCTTCTGTTAGACCAAGTCATAAGGCCATTATCTAGTTGGATATCCACAAGATGGAGGTTTGCAATATATTCGCTCATGAGGTCAGTGCTTTTGTCCAAATTTCTATTTCCCCCATTTTCTCATCCAGAGAGAGGATGGTATTGAAATCTCCTCCGATCAAGATCCAAGATTTAGGAAAATGAGAGATAATATGAGTAATATCCTTCCACTGTCTTCTTTTTTCCTCCAAAGAAGTCGGAGCATAAACAGTAATGCAGAGCATAATCTGGTTGGAATGTCTACTTTGAATAGCTATAGCCAACAAACCCCAACTGCCAACCATATGGTGAATAACTACCTCTTTTGGGTCCCAAAGACAAGCAATGCCACCCGAAGTCCCTTGGGAACCGAGGGAAACCACTTTTCCAGCTGGCCAAATTTTACCGGCAATTGAGTCCATATCCTCCATTGACATCTTTGTTTCTTGAAGGAAAACAAGATGTGGATGATTTATCTAGAATCATTCTTCTAATTTCATTTTGTTTTGAAAGACTCCCTTTGAGTCCTCTAATATTCCAAGTGATGATCTTCATTAATACCAGGGCTAAAAAAGTTGGGAAGGGCATTAATCTTACCTTCCTCTACAAGCTTTTCACCTTCTTTTACCATATGATATTGATTGGTCTTGCGACCTGCTTTTTGATTAGAATCCATCTTCAATTTTTTTTCCCTGTTTCTTGACTTATTCCAATTGAATCTGAGATGGCTTCTAACCTTGAAGAATGCTCGTACACAACCAAAATTTTACTAGATGGTTCAACGGAGTCTATATTGGGACCTCATATTATTTAAAGTTTTGACATTTGAAAGATTGTTTTTCTTGTGTAAATTTTCTCTCTTTTTTTCTCGTTGAAAACCTTTGATTTGTTGGTTTGTCTCTTGAGTTCTTCCCTTCATATTTAAATTGTGTTTCTAAGATTTTAGTTTCCATTATTTCCTCTTCCTCACTTGGGACATCATTTGTGGAAAGGATTTCAAACATATTAGCAGATGACTTTGATTGATCCTTCATAACCGGTTTTTTTTTAGTGTTCTTCTTCTTAGGTATTTGGAAACCTCGCTGAGTTTATATCTTCTTTCTTTTGATCAAGAATTTTATTTGGGCAAGCACCGGCCAAATGACCATATTCATGGCAAATTCTACAACGAAAAGGAATGTTCTCATAGTCCACTACTTGCTCCCAAGTGTCTTCCCCAAATTGTAATGTGATATTTTTAGGTAGGGGTTTGTCAAAATCCATTAAAACACAAATCCGAGCATAAATAATATGTTCAAAATTTTGAGTACAATCAACAATCATCATAAAAGTTCCTAAAGAGTTTCCAATTGAAGAAAAAATAGTAGGATTCCAAAATTCAATAGGGAGGCCAAAGAGTCTAACCCACACGGGAGCTATAGAAGGCATCTCTTCTTCGGCTTTAAATTTAGTATGCCAGGGCTTCATGAAAAGCCCCGCCCTTCCAAAAAACCAAGGACCCCCTTGAAAAGTTTTCTCTCTATCTTCATTATTAGCAAATAAAACAAGAAAATAACCATTTGGATAAATAGAGATTTGTAACTCACCTTTAGTTTTCCAGCTTTTTGCAGCCCAAACTTTGAAAGCAGATAGACTCGGATGAAAACCCACGAACCGACAAATTAGTCCTCTTTTTTCCAAATCTTCAATGCCATTTTGAATGTTACCCATATCAAGCTTAACAATAGGAGTTCCATCAGCTGCTTTAAGATATCCTGACTCCGTTTTCCTGGGATCAATCTTAGGCATTCTTAGAGGTTTATGGGAAGCCCTAAGATTGATATTAGCATTGGGCCGAGGCTGTCCACCACGAAGGGCATCCCTAAAATTCATTTTTGGGACTGAGTCTTCGAAATTCTTACCCTTGACAAGGGTTTTCATAGTAGAATTATTTTGTGGGTGCACCTTAGCACCAGATTCACTTGAGATATGAGCCATTTTTTGATCAACTGCTTGAAACTTGTTTCGTGATCTCTTTAATCCTTGCCCTAGACGCCGTGGAAAGGTATGGTTTTCACTTTTCTTTTGTGCAGCAAATTGGAAGCCGTTGTCACTCAAGTTCACAGTATGATCTATTGAAAGATAAATTTCTAACCCATCTTGGATCCCCTGCAACATTTCCTGCTAAAATATTGAGCATAAACCACAAAAATATTGGCCGCTAGGGCCCGAAGGCCCTAAAAACCAACCTCTGGAGCCGCTTGCACTCAACCCGGATGAAACCCTCGCATAGCCGCTTGCCAAATATCTCGTTCACACATAGGGATGCGCTAGGATCTGTGTTGCTCCAAATGATATGAAAATTGGTGGAGACGTTCTAGGGTTTTTCAGGCATCTACCCTCAAAATTTTAGCTCAATCCGAGTCCGGATGAGTGAGATATGGCCGAAACGAGTTTGGTAGTTTGGGCAGTCACAAATAACATCTTAAAAATAGTCCTCCAAGGTGGGATGTGACACAGGGGGGAGCAGTTTCTCAGGGGGAGCAGAATTGAAAAAAGAAAAAAGGGATCAGAGGGTGACAAATATCACTAGATTATGGAATAGGATATTTTATTTTATATTTATTTTCTAAATCATGAAATACCTTCCAGTTTGTAAATATTTTTCCTAATGCTAGTGATAAAGATTTTTTTGTGATTAAATTATATATCTAGATATGTGTAGGATTGATCTTGTAAAATGGATTGACTAATAAATAAAATTCAACAATAAGTAGTTTAAATATTTCATATCAAAATTTTAGATCTATTGATAATTAGAATAGGTTGTAGAGTTGTCATTACACTATAACCTCAAAGTATTGGTATCCAATATAATCTCTATATTTGAATACTTCATAGGGTGGTTAGTCCACTAAGTCAAATCCTTGAGGTGTAGCGGTTAGTCCAACACCCCCTATTTGATATGACTCGGGGGGATTTGATCCTAGTGTAAGGCTCTGGTACTACTATAGAGTTATCGTCACACAAAAACCTCGAAGCATTAGTGTTTGATAGAATATCTATATTTGAATACCTCATAAGGTAGTTAATCCCAGGGTCTAAGGTGGAAGTTAGTCCACTAAGCCAAATTACTGTGTGGCAGTTAGTCTAATATAGATGATAATAAATATATATTGGAGGACTTCTATTACTCTCTTAAAATTAAATTGATCTATAGAAATCAAGATAATATTATCAATAAATAGAAGTAACAATCCTTTAACTAAATAAAGTGATGCTAACATGCCCTTTTTTCTAATTATCTTTGAAAGTTTTTCTATATTAATGCCAAAAGAGGTAAGGAATAGATGACATTCTTGTTTGGTTATATAAAAAATATCATGTCTATCAGTTTAATTTATGAAGTAAAACCCAACTTAATTGCTACCACACAAATAAATTATTAATTTTATCATGTTGTTATCAAAATATATGTAAAATTTAATAATATTAAGCTTAAATAGTATTTTATCATTTTCCTATGTGAAGATTTAATAATATATCTATCATTAACATAATAATCATAAAATATCATTTATTGAAAATTAAAGGACAGTTTAAAAAATAATTATATACTTTTCACATGTACAAAGAATATTCAAGTAAATTTATCAACCACCTAACTTGTGGAAAATTATAAATTTAGGGTTATCTTCAAATCCCCCATCCTTGCACTCGTCTATCCACCTACCATACACTCCTACCCTAAATAACTGCCTATTCATGTGTACATTTAGTATATAACATGTTAAAAAATATGCTTGACCTACCCACACATACTTTCAAAGTAATAGGAATTATGTCTAAATTTTAAAGATTAATTCCTATAGTTTGTCTGACCTAACATTTGAATAGAATTTCCTAGAGTTTATATATGACCAAGAACATCAATGAAGGTTATTAGAAAGGATTTTATAAATAAGATGATATCTACAAATAAATTGAATAACATATGTGACAATATTGAAAAATAACTACAAAAGGGTATCAAGTTAGGGTTTGGATATTTTTTGTTTGTTTTATTATTAATTTCCCTTTTAAAAGAAAGAAGATAAATATGGGATATTGTAATGTCCTAGTGGTAGTTATATCTTATGCCAATGATTTTATTGTCATGTATATTCCTTTGATTCAAGACCCTTGACCATATTATGAATATTGACATAAATAGATGTGTTTGGTATTTTATTGGATGTTCAAGAGTATTCATTATTCATTAATATTTTTGATTGAGGTTAGTGTGAGAAACCTCTACTAGGTTGGGGATCCCCATACCAACCATGACCTCTCATAAGGGTGAGAGTTGAGCTTATCAATAGGATCCAAACACACAACCATATACACATCCACCCCCCCACACACTCATCCATGCCATGGTTTGAACCATGGACATCCCAAAGAAGAGCTAAAGCCTGAACCTTTGAATTGTCCCCCCAAGATATTATTCATGAATCTTATTTGAGTTTAGGATATTATGTAGCTTTATTACAAGTAAATTAATTTGATAATTGTGTATGTGCATCTTACAATTAGAACTAGTGCAAAATAAAAAATATTAGCATGATCATTTTAAAGTATGCATATATCTTAAACATCATTTTTATGTATTTAAGTATGAGTTTGTCATTATTCCAAGTATAAATGTATA
Organism: Wollemia nobilis; assembly: GCA_028583015.1. Classification (NCBI taxonomy): domain Eukaryota; kingdom Viridiplantae; phylum Streptophyta; class Pinopsida; order Araucariales; family Araucariaceae; genus Wollemia; species Wollemia nobilis. The sequence goes on from JAQPPZ010001028.1 coordinate 8,519,272, forward strand.
TCCTATAATAATTATTTTTAGGTGATTGTTGAATTCATGCATATGAAACTTTTATAGAATCCAAATATTATTCATGTTTAAATTTTAATATTCATAGTTAATAAATAAATATTCCATTTTGATTAAATATTAATTTATTTCCTTATTAAAAGTATTAGGTAATATAATCATGAGGGATACCGTAGTGGTAAGTCCTTGGGTATTCATTCTAGTAGATCTAAGTTTAAACCCTGGTATGAAGGATTAGGACCCTTTATAAAACCCGTTTAAACTCAATTTCTTATTAAAAACATTAGGCAATAATTGTCATCATGGATCAACACTCATATTTTCTTAGAAAATTGAAAATAAAGGTTTCTTACAAGGAAAATCTAAGTAGTAAAGGAGGAAATTAATTTATGGAATCCGTAACTAGAAGTAAGGATTTGGATGTAAGGATATTCAACTAGAAGGTGTTTCACCTATTAAGTATGAGATGTCTAAGAATGATATAATGATTTTTAAAAGCAAGATTAATATGTAAGTTCCATGGATAGTAGTCAAGTATTTTGGATATTTAAAAATATATTTAACAGAAGTGGGGTGAGATTCAAATAACTCCATGAATTTCCTTTCGAAAGGATTCTTCTCATCATATTATTTTATTCAAAAATCATGAATAAGATAATGGGTGTTGGCCTATGGTTTAGGTGGAGATAAAAACTATTAAAAGAATTCCAATGTGCGTTATGCTTTTTGGACTTTCATATTAAGAAGGTTTTTAAGAATATTAGTAATATTATAGGGAAGCTCCTCTAGGATGGATTAAATACTAAGTAAAACCATGTTGTATATGCATATGGATATGTATTGACGTAGATATTTTAAAACCTTTTTTTTAAACCTATCTAGATCAAATCTAAATTAAGAGAATATGTTTAACAACTAGATTATGAAAATAGTGTAATTTGATGTTGCAAGTGTTATGAGGCTACATACATGACAAGATATGTAAAGTGAAAGCAATCAATAAAGAGATGAGATAAAATTCAAGATAAAGCAATAAGATCTTATTATAGTAGAAGCTACCTGATATCAAGGAGTTTTAGTCATAAGAAAAAGGTAAAGAGATTTCCTCTTCCTCAGAAGTCAAAAAAGATCTTCATGGATCACTCAAATAAACCATTAGAAGAAACTAATACAAATAGAAAGGATTATGGATTTCAATGTGCAAGTTTAAATTTAGAAGGAATTAAGGGTGCAAAGGAAGATATTAAAGAAAGTTTAAAATAAAGAGATTGAAGCCATCGAGTCTAATCTAAGTAAATCATATTCATTTTTCTCAAGCAACAATAAGTCATCTCCTTGCAATAAAATAAAGTAGGATACAACTTATACCTTATATTTTAGGGTTTCATGAGCAGAATACTAAAGAATGTAGTATGGATTCTATCCATTTCAATTTAGGGTTTCTAGGGAAGCATAAGAAATTATGTACTATGGAGGATTATCCTTGTACTTTAGGGTTTTCTAGGGTAGCATAAAGAAGAAATTATTTTCAAGACTATTCCTTACACTTTAGGTTGATCAATATAAAAAATAGATGAGAAGTATTAATATAAACAATTTAGAAAAATGAAAAAAATATTTATGATAAAAATATTGGCGGGAATACAAAAATATAGGAAGACCCTCATAGCAAGAAAAAAGAAAAAAGGAAACTTAAAGGGATATCTATTTTGAAAACTAGATTTACAAATATCATAACTATTAATAAATAAGCGATAATCCCATCAAATGAATAAAAAGTTATGATGAAGACGGTATACTACAATATTATGAGTATGATTAAGACCTCTAAAAAAGAGTTGTTAGGGAATTATTAGATTGTTATATTACTAAGTTTATGTTAATGCACTTAATAAAATAAGTAGTGATATCAACATATAATTATAGATGAGCCTTATTATAAACAATTTAGAAAAAAAAAAATCTTTATGAAGACATGAGTGTTGGTGGTAATGGAAAAAAGATAGAAAAACCCTCAAAGCAAGAGAAAAGATAAAAGAGAAAAGTAAACTTAAAGAACATCTATTTCAAGAATCAAATTCACAAATATCACATGTATTAATAAATATGGGATAATCCCACAAATAAGAATAAAAAATAATGACGAAGATAGTATACTAGAATATTAGGAGTATGAGTAAAACCTCTAAAATGAAAGTTATCAAGGAATTGATAGGTTTTTATAGTACTAAATTTATTATAATGCACAAAACAAAAATAAGTAATTAGGAATCATTTTAGGTTTTCTAGATCAACATAAAAGTATATGTGAAGCCTTATTATGAAAAATTTAGAAAAATTAGAAAGATCTATGAGGACAAATGTGTTGGTAGGAATGGAATAAATATAGAAGGATACCCAAAGAAATAGAAGAGAGAAAAGAAAACTCAAAGGGATATTTATTTGAAAAAACAAATTTACAAATATCATTTACAAATTTACACTTACCAAACAAGAAAAAAGCGATTTCATTCTCTAGTGAGCAATGTTTATTCGACAACCCAAACAACAATATGTAAGGTTCCACCCCTTACACGAAAAGTTTTTTACCCAAACCCTAACACTTACCAAACAAGAAAGAAGTGATTTCTAACCGTAATCCACATATAAGGCATGTAGGGTAAGAAAATGATATAATGTTTTTATATTTCTCCAAATGGCATGGTTCTTCTCCACCACAAATATTGTTGCATTCAAACCAAAATAGAGTTTTATTTTTTGAAAAAGGATTGGATTTTTAAAAATCATGTTTGATATAATTTTTGGACAAGCATTAGGTTTTCCATAAAACCTATAATAAATTGAAGCTCTTATTGAAAACCCACATTTATATTTTTACAAGATATTTGAATTTAAAGGAAAAAATAATCATATTTACCAATAGAACCATATTAGTAAAATACCTAATTTTTTTTCTTTCAAAAAATCATAATATTTTAGTTCCCATGAAAATTGAATGCCACAAGAGATAAAATTCTAATCATTTTTCTTATACTATCTTTTGGCAAAGCTTTGAATTCCTCTTTCTCCAATGAGCAATGTTCATTCCACAACACCAAAAACAAAATATTAAGTTCCACCCCTTACATGAAAAGATGTTTAGCATAACCTTAACAATTACCAAACAAGAAATAAGTGATTTCTAACCGTATTCCAAATATAAGGCTAGTTGTGAAAGAAAATAATATAGAGTTTTTTATATTTCCCCCAAATTTTCTAGTTTCTTCTCCACATTCTACAACATATGCACCTCAAATATTGCCCACTAAGAGGAATGAAAGGCTTGAAAACTCTTATAATACCCTTACCCATGCAAAATGATATTTTCTTCACCTTTCTAAAATTTATTGTCACTTTTATGCTCTATGGTGGGTTTTTTAAACATAAAGGAAAGAAAAAAGCTTCTTTTTCCTAAGACAATGAAATTTCGTTCCTTATTTTATTTTGTTAAACAATATTAAGATAAAATAAACATTTTATTAGACTGAATTATTTCATGCAAGGAGTTTAATAAAATTTTAAATCTTATCTTCAACAAGAACAATGTTATTTTTCAATCATCAAGCCGATGTTATCTTTGTTGTATAAAAATAAAGCTATGTAATGCATTGAAATGAAAATTACTTTTGAATTCTTGTCTAACATAAAACTTATATGATTTATTTAAATTAACAATCAATATTCTATTGCACATGCAAGTAAAATTCAAGTTAATGAAAGTTTTATTGTTTTTCATGTATGTATGTGGTGTGTGGTATTTATAGTGATTACTTCTTCATAACTCCTCCTAGATGATACCATGGTTATGCATAAGGGGTAGTACCGAAAAAGTATTTATCAAATCGGGGTGAATCAACGTGAAAAGTGTATAAACTTTGGGGTGAATTTTTCAAATTTTCGAAGAAATTTTTTCAAAACATGGCGATTTTTTCTTTTTTTTCCACTAAAATTATCAATAAAATTTTATAGGTACTGGCAGAAGGTGACTTGCAGAGGGTGAGTGGCATAAGGCGAGTGGCACAAGGTGAGTGGCACAAGGCGAGTGGCACAAGGCAAGTGGCACAAGGCGAGTGGCATAAGGTGAGTGGCACAAGGCAAGTGGCATAAGGTGAGTGGCACAAGGCGAGTGGCACAAGGCGAGTGGCATAAGGCAAGTGGCATAAGGTGAGTGGCATAAGGCGAGTGGCATAAGGTGAGTGGCATAAGGTGAGTGGCATAAGGCGAGTGGCACAAGGTGAGTGGCACAAGGTGAGTGGCATAAGGCGAGTGGCATAAGGCGAGTGGCACAAGAAGTGAGTGGCATAAGGGAGTGGCATAAGGTAAGTGGCACAAGGTGAGTGGCATAAGGTGATGAGAGATGGCATAAGGGATAGTAGATGGTGAGTGGCATAAGGCGACTGGCATATGGCGAGTGGCATAAGGATGGAGGGCATAAGGATGGAGTGGCATAAGGCGACTAGTAGATGGCGAGTGGCATAAGGTGACTAGTAGATGGCGAGTGGCATAAGGTGACCATCATAATTCATCAATTAGATGATGCCATGTGTCCTCTCTTCTACCACGTGTCATGCATCTATTAACTTTTACCATGCAGAATTCTATAAATTCATTTGTAGGGTCATTTTTTACCTCTTCCACAACATTTTCCAGAGCAATTTTAAACCTTTTTCCAACATTTTTAGGGCATTTTCCACAGTGGTTTCCAAGCATTTTTAGAGCATTTTGGCAGTAGCATTTTTAGAGCATTTTGGTAGCATTTTGAGAAGGTTTTGGCAGCATTTCCAGAAGGTTTTGGTAGTGTTTTCCAGGGCATTTTTGAGTGTTTTCCTAGTTTTTCAAAATATTTTCCTACATCTTTTTAGAGATGGCTAGCTCTTCCTCTCCTCTTCCCTCTAAAGTGTATTTCAAGAACATCTTCTGCCCCAACCTCAAGAGCATTTTCAACACTCCTGGAAGATATTCCCAATGGGTTTACACCGTTGGACTTGTTGGTGTGTTGAAGATGCCATAGTTGAACATTAACGTTCAGTTGATGCAATAGATCATTTCTTGTTACAACCATGACGTGTCCACTATTTCGATGCGAGTGGATAACAAGGACATTGTTTTTTCTGTTAAACCCTTTGATGTGCAGTGACTAATAGGGCTACCATTTTTGGATGGTGTACTGGTGAACAACCAGTACGCCTTAACCGACGATGATAAATCCACCCTAGGAACCATTTACTCTATTCATTCTGACAATTTGAAAGGTATAATTTGAAAATTTATTTTTTATTTAACATTAAATATTGTTGTGTTGTAGTTTCATTTCTCTAATAACGTTCTCCTTGTTGTACTTTTTGTTTTCTAATAATGTTGTCTCTTTTTTTTCAGTTAATTCTTCTAAGTCCAAAAGGGGCTTAAACATTTCCAATGTTGGAGATAAATTTCTATATGCTTGCATTGAATTTTTTAGGCAAGGCTTATTCTGTAGGGGTGACCTACAGAAATGCCTTTTTGGGCACTTTCTTTATTGATTCGTTGTATTGGTGGTGGTAGATTTGATTGGTCCACGCACATTTCCAACCACCTGAAACACGACCTTTTGAGTGCCCAAAAAATTCAATCTGCTTATACAGTGACTACCAACAATTTTATTCTTTGTTTATTTCAGGAAGCTTATTTCAACCTTCAACAAAGTAGTCCTCCCACTGCATTGCACCCCAGTTTGTTGTCTATTGGCATGTATGATGATGAGATACAGGTAAACATATTTGTTGGAATATCTTTGTTTTCTTTTTTTCCATTCTATCTTGTTATTCTCTAATTTTATTTTGAAAATAGAGAAGAGCATCTCAGTATTCAAGTAAAAGGGATGCCACATTTAGGGTTCAGGAAGTATCTACTGATTCTGATATGCAATCGCAGTCATCACCAATAACTCCCACCAAACGTGTGAGGTCTCATGGTGATCAGATTCAACATACACCTACGACACCTTTTACTTCTAAAATTGTTACTATCGACGTGGAAGAGGTTACCTCCAACCCACAAGGTAACCTTACTCTTCAAAAATACTATTTTAAATGATTTATTTTAATGACTTAAAATTATGTTTTTTAATGTGTTTTAAATATTTTTCAGAGAAAGGGCAAATGGTTGAATCATCAATGGTTGTAGAGTCTGAGTCTGGTATGTATGGTTTAAATAAATATTTTTTAAATGCTATTGTTATTTACACAAGATTAAATTTATGTTTTTGTGTGAAATTTAATAGAGGGACCTGCTAGATTCAAAAGGCTAAAAAAATATGGCTCCACCATTTGTCCAACCACAACAATAACCACAAAAACCATAGCAACAACCATAACCATAACAAGTTCCACTATCTGTCCATTCAAAGCAAGTTCCTGTCCATCCACAGCAGGTTCCACCTATGAGGAACCAATCACGCATGCATGGTAAAATGTTCCTCACACCACCACCTCATCATGCAAGAAGTGCTACAGAGACACAAAATGTGTCATCATCTAATGTTTCTATTTTATCGATATTAACCTTAGAGAATTTTTCAAATGTTGAGAGTGCATCTCAAATGCCCTCGGGAACTCTAGAATGTGACTTTCTTTATCAGGGTATGAATCCTAAAAATTACCCTTTAAAGGCAAGTGATATTCTTGAGGATGAAGAGGGCATTGATGGAGAAGAGGATGTCAATGTAGATGCCATCGAAGTTTCCCCCTCCGCCCCACAGCAAGTCGTCACCCATAGTGTAACAGATGATGATATCCTAAACTTTTCTGAAAATGTGTTATTAGTCGATAGATGTAAAGTTGTAGTTCATAATACTCTTCTTTAGAATATTGATAAATTGAAAGAATGGGAATATCGGGCCAAGGTTTTGATTAAAGCAATCAATGGCCGATATAAGAATTTTTCAAAGAGAAAAGAGTTGTTTTTAAAGGTTGAGAATGAGCCCCAAAAGCTCGATGCTTTGCTACATAAAGTTGAATCTGGCACTATGGAGGCCGAGTCTACATACAGAGATGAAATTCTGGCCATTGTTTTGAATCATTTGGAAAACCTCAATGTAGAAGCCCAAGCATATTTCAATGAATGGGCACTAGATCAGAACAAAGTAGCAGTTGCAGAAACAACATGACTTACAGTTGATGTAAGTTTTACATCTAACTAAAAATTTTTTTTGTTAAATATGTTTTGTTTATAAATATTAACCTTTTTTCATTTATGTTTTGTAGTCTAATTTCCAGCACCTAAAGCAACAAGTCGGTGCCATGAAAATTTTGATCAAGACTGCCAAAATTAGCATTAATAATGCTATTGAATTGAAGAAGAGGTTACAACAGATGGTTAGAGAAAATAATTTGCTGAAGAAGATTATCAGAGATAGGGGCCTGGATGTCGAGGCTAAACTGAAAGAAAATGAGAAGGAGTTGAATGCACCTTTCAAAGAAGATCCAGTGAAGGAAGAGAGTGCCTTGTTATCGGGGATCAACACTACAACAGAAAGTTTGGTTAGGGTTGGGGCATTAGAAGAAAAGGATATTGAGGTAGATGTGGGTGGACCTTCAGGAAACATTGAAAAAGAATAGAAGTTTGTTGTGTTGCATTTGAAGTGAAACAAAAACTCTTTGATATTTTTATAAATTATTTAAGACTGGTATTTTTTTTTTAAATTGAAATCAATGATAGAGGCAATTTCTGAAAAATTTGTATTATCATTTTGAAATTTTGTTTTTAATTATTGTTATGTTTTAATTTGAAGTGGAAGAAATAATGTTTGATATGTTTTGTAAATTGCGAATGAATGGTATCCTTTTTGAAAATTGAAATCAATGAATGAGACTATTTTCAAAAAATGTGTTATCTATTGGAAATTTTGTTTTGAATGTTGTTATGTTATGATTATATGTGTTGATGTATTAAGTAATTTGAAGTGGAAGAAATAATGTTTGATATGTTTTGTAAATTGTGAATGAATGGTATCTTCTTTAAAAATTGAATTCAATGAAAGAGACTATTTGCAAAAAATATGTATTATCTCTTGGAAATTTTGTTTTAATTATTACTATGTTTTGATTATTTATGATGATGTAGAAGTTTGTTGTTTTTAATTTGAAGTGGAAGAAATAATGTTTGATATGTTTTGTAAATTGTGAATGAATGGTAAATTTTTTGAAAATTGAAATCAATGAAAGAGAATATTTCCAAAAAATGTGTTATCTCTAGGAAACTTTGTTTTGAATGTTGTTATGTTTTGATTGTTTGTGTTGATATATTAAGTAATTTTGAAGTATGTGGATGCAGTAAGATGTTATTTTATGTTATATGAATTAATTTGAAATGACAGAAAATGCAGCATAGACAATTACTTTCACAAATTGCCTATAATGATTTATACATTACAAATCTACAAGAAAAATAGAAACTTTAGACTAATACTTCAATAACAAGGCTAATGTAAAATGATATACAAAATATCCAGTAACACATTTATGATAATCCAATAATCAAATCATGTGTAATCAAAGAATATGTGTAACACATGTGTAATCAAATAATACATAATCAAATCAGAGGGCTATGCTATACAGAGTATCCAATGGCATCCATTCATTATGATATGTGAAATCAAATCAAATAATAATATGTGAACTCAAATCAAATCAAATGAAAGCATCCTTTCATTCTGATATGTGAAATCAAATCAAATGATAATATGTGAAATCAAATCAAATGATAATATGTGAACTCAAATCAAATCAAATGAAAGCATCCTTTCATTATGATATGTGAAATCAAATCAAATGATAATATGTGAAATCAAATCAAATGAATGCATCCTTGCATCATAATGTTGGAAGCTGGAACAAACTCTTTTTAGATTGTACAAAATGTTCTGCACTCATTCCCAAAATTTTTGTCATCACAATCTGACCAGTGTTACCATCATCCTCATCATCATCAATATTCATTACACCTCTTCTCTCTACCAAAGAATTCCAATGTGACAATGCTCTTTCATAAGGAAACTCCTCCACCTCATAGGTCGACACATATACTCTCAAACAATTCTTCAAATTTTTGTCCAACCTATTTCAAACTTTAGATTTTACATATGATAGTGCACTGAACACCCTTTCATCTTCCACGGATCCCAAAATCATCGTTTGACATAATTCATATAAATGAAAATATTCACTCATAGTATGTTGTAAGATAGTACTTGGTTGTAATATTCTCCACAAACGTGAAATAGAACCTGCTTCATGATGGTTAGAGAGTTGTGAAACTTGAGTAGACATTGTTGTTCCAAAATAGTTTGATTGTTTTGTCAAAAGATCTCTGTTGAGAATGCCATTGATTTCAATACCATTGACTACAACACTTTTACTGAAATGGCCAGCAAGACTGCCCATGTATTTGAGAAACAAAGAATTTATAGTCTGGTATTCATTACAAGGATCCCAAAACATCGGATTAACCACACCCATAGCCTCTAGCAATTCATCTCTTTGAAAATGGTCTCTTATTTCTTTTGTCAATGATTCTGCTATTTGTTTTAGTTTAAGTTTTGTATCATCTACAACTACATGAAATCTATTGTAGGTTATGGGCATTTTCTCAACTTCATTTGTAGCTATATCCATTCGCACACCATAACAATATAAAGGTATTTCCTTTCCATGAACATTAATACATAGATGATCATTTATATTGAACTTCAGAAAGCTCTGAGGATCATTCACGTTTGTTAATGCTCTCCAACTCTCAAACATGGGATCCATAAAATTTTGACCAGATGCGTACATCATATCAATATGCATGCAAATTTGTATTCTCACCCTGATGAAATCCATAATATAAATTGATCTTTCTTGTGCAATTTTGATCAAAGTATTCATTTTTTCCAACATTGGAAGAATTCCACACAATGTGAGAAGAGTTTCAAAGTCACTCATTCAAAAAAGTAAATCTTTAGCCTTATCAACTGCCCTACGATTTGCATACATAAACCCTATCAAGGATTGATATTCTTTGAAAACTCTTAATGTCGGTTGATACATCGAAATCCACCTAGTATCCACATCTTTCAACAATTTTTTACCTTCGGTAACTCCTAGTGCAAACTGTTGAAACTCTGAAAATATTTTTGGACTACGTGAAAAATATTCATGAATTTCATGGACAAGCTCTTCCACTCTCGCAACATTTGTAAATGTATCCACAATTTTGTATGCAAGATTCATTCTATGAGCCATGCAATGAATAGGGATCAAATATGGGGCAACCGATGTTTGTAGTCTAACACAAAGACCATTCCTGTGTCCTTGCATTGTAGCAGACACCATCAGCTCCTACACATATTAACTTAGTGGCTATTTCAATTTCATTCATTCCTGCTTCTTCTTTTAAACTAGTTACAACAACATTGTAAATATTTTTTGCATTACAATTTTCCACCATTTTGCGTATTCCAAGTAAATGAGGTTGCCTTAAATGATTTTCCAATGTGTAAACATGCATGCAAATCCAAGATGTATTGTCAACAACAGTCACCTCATCAATTGAAAGTGAAATGAATTTTGCCTTTTTTACTTTCTCTCTGAGGTCATCCTGCTCAACCAATGAGAGACATTTTGCCATTTCCCAACCACTTCGATCTGACCAATGGGCGTTGGGTAAGTTCTGCACATCAGCTAGTCAAAATAGAGATTTATAATCCATGAAATCAGACATAGGTCTACCCTTCTTAAGAATAGAGAATACAACAACAAACTACAAACTTTTTGAAGCTAAAGTTAACTTATTCATTTTTTAAAATTGGGCTTGAATCGTTGCACCTTTCTCAACCAATGTTTGCTTTTGTTTCATTTATTTATCATATTCTTGCGCATATCTTATATGTGTGCACTCTGATGCATCCTTCCACCTATAAGTTTTTGGTGTTGGTCGATCACCTTCTTTTGTTTTGATATAAACCTTTCCACAATGTTTTTCTACTGTATCTTTCTTAAGTTGCAATCTATGCTCCTTTTCATGTTTCCAACTACAAATTACGCATCTCAATTCTGTTATATCATCACTACTATTCTCTGGAAGCACTGGCTCAATAAATGGAAATTCTGATATCCAATCAAGCTGAAATGATCTGTTAATTGTCCACCTAGATAACCTTGCACGTTTATTTTTTTTAGATGAAGATTCTCCGAAAGTAGGGACTGCATAAGAACTATTAGTTTCTTTTCCACTTGGCGTGTTAGATTCAGGAATCTCTTCATGTTGTTGTTCGATTTGATTGAGAATATTTTCATCTATGGACTGTTCATTAACGTGGATATGTGGAAGTGGAGGTATACCAGGGTTAACAGTGTTTTCTGTAGAGATAATACTAGTGTCAATAGTAGGTTCATTATCACTATGGCATTTAAAAGCATACCTTCTACAGATAAAAATGGACAAAGCCATCAACCAAAAAGCACACTTCTTTATGAATGAAGACATTATATTTAAAATTAACAAAGTAAAAAAATTAACTGGTGAGTAAAGGTGTTCATACCTTCAGTTTGTGCAGATGTTGATGGCTCACCGGGTTTTGAAATATTATGAAAGTATTTGAGGATACTCCTTTTATTGGAAGACTAGCCTCCCTTCTTTCCACTACCTGTAGTTGACATTTTACCTGTATGAACAGAAGAATAACATGAACAAAGAACATCATTTTTAAAAATGAAAATAACTGGTATAAAAGAGAACTACTGCTAGAGACAATAGAATATCTATCCCAAGAATATCGTTCACAAGTAGAATAAACCTCCTTATTGAGTGTCCATGAATAAAATGTTAAATGAAATTTAATGGTAAAAGAAACTTATCGATAAATTGAGTCACCTTATGCCACTCACCTTCTACCACTCACCTTATGCCACTCACCTTATACCACTTGCCTTATGCCACTCACCTTATACCACTTGCCTTATGCCAATCACCTTATGCCACTTACCTTCCACCTTTCCATTACCTTTCCTCCTTATGCCACTCACCTTATACCACTCACCTTATGCCACTCACCTTATGCCACTCACCTTATGACACTCACCTTATACCACTCACCTTATGCTCACCTTATCTCCCTTATTTTCACCTTATCACTCACCTTATGCCACTCACCTTATCCACTCACCTTATGCCACTTGCCTTATGCCACTCACCTTATTCATCGCCTTATGTCAATCACCTTCTACCACTCACCTTATGCCACTCACCTTATGCCACTCGCCTTATGCCACTTCTTATTCCTTTCTTCCTTATGCCACTCCCTTTATCCTTATCCTTATGCTATTCCTTATCTCCCTTACTCCCTTTCCTTATCTATCACCTTATGCCACTCTTTATGCCACTCCTTATTCTCACCTTTCCATCGCCTTCTGCTTTGTATCGCTCGCTATCCAAAAAAATGTTGTAATTGTATGGGAGTCGTTGTCAGGGTTAGCTATATATAATGGGGTACAAGGGGCGATTTGGGTGGGATATTTCTTATTTTTAATAAATTTAGGGCAAAAATTAGGTGGGAAACCTTATGACAATGGGGTGAATTTACCCTTAAAAAAATTAGATCCCAAAATTTTTGGGCGAACGGGCCGACCTCTATGGTCCCAAAATTCGCAAAATTAACATTGTGAAAATCTGAATATTCGTGCTAAATTGCGAAATTCGCCACTATGCATAACCCTGGATGATACCTTCCATTTTTTTATCATCTAGAAGGTGACATATCAACACTTGCATACTTTTTGTAAGTTAATCGATGCAAATTTAAAAAATCATAATAATTGATAAGTAAATGATAACTAATTTCTAAATATTTATCATGATAATTTATCAGGTAATAATTATATAAAAGCTAAAATTTATGGGATGTGACACTTAATTGAAGATTCATTAGGTGATAAGCATGTGGTCCCCCAAGTTTCTAAGAAACAACCTATATGGAAGATGCATGCACTTAGTTTGATAATTGAAATTCAAATGGACCATAGTCTGTAAGGGTCATGGATTCCTTAAAGTTTAATAAGATGATATGAGGTGGCATATCTCTTGAATATGGTATAAAGGTAAGTATTTAAAGGATCTATATAACATTATTTAGATTAAAAGAGACTTAATGTATCCAAAATCATGGACTTGATAACTAGCATGAGGATATTCTTCACAACTTCCATGGAATTTGTTAGGTACAACTAGAGGATATTGGAAAGCAAATATATAATGTTTATTCTACTACTTATAAATATAATGATGTGGGCAATGTAAAAGGAAATAGAAGATATGTGCTTAGGTTTCATAGAATTATTAATCTCAATGTTATGTTTTTCTAACATCTAGATAGAGAAATATAATTCCAACCATGGATGATATTAGAGAGTTTCACAAAAAATATTATAGATTTGGAAAAATGGAAGGGGGGAGAAGAACTTGTGTATTCAGCTCGTGTTACTTTAATATTGAGGAAATTATTTAATGGTATTAATACTTAGTTTTGAATTACAATATTAGAAACAATATATAAATAGTGATAAAAAGGGAAACTATGTCTAGAAATTGAATCTTCTCACCTTGATGTCTAATTAGAAATAAATAGCAGTGGTTTTTCTATCAAGTCATCATCGAGATTTTTGAAGTTAGGAAGGTCTCTTTTTTTTTGTAGTATCCTACACACTACACCAAAAAAGGCTTTAACGATATTTTTCAAATGCCCTTAAAAAAATTTAAGGGCAGTTATTCAGTCATCATCTAGGAGGGCATCGTAAAAAATCTGCATCATATGATGATGGTTAAAAAACCGCCCTATTAGGTCTAAGAGAACTGACCTCTTAGACCTAAGAGGGTGGTTTTAAACCACCATATTTTTCTTACTTTTAAAAAATATATATAAGAGGGTGGTTTTAAACCACCCTCTTTTTCTTACTTTTAAAAATATATATAAGAGGGCAATTTTAAACCACACTATTTTTCTTACTTAAAAAAAAAAAAAAAAATATATATATATATATATATATATATATATATATATATATAAGAGGGTGGTTTTAAACCACCCTTTTTTTCTTACTTTAAAAAATATATATAAGAGGGTGGTTTTAAACTACCCTTTTTTTCTTACATTTAAAAAAAATATAAGAGGGTGGTTTTAAACCGTCCTATTTTTCTTACTTTTAAAATATATATAGATACGTTATAGAAATTTTGCTCCATTTTGCTCTGGATGTATCGGGAATAAATCATGAGGATAAGTGTGATATTTGTGAAAATTTTATAACAGACGTGCTTGTTCTAGGTCTCTCCAAATTTTTCCTATTGGTCAAGAATATTTGGGACACTGTGATGGCTGCCATCAATGATTTTGATAAAATCAAGGAGTTGCAAGTTAAACCCAGTCCTACCCACTTTATTTTAGTCTATATAGGATGTGATCTCATTTTTTATTTATTTTTCATTGAAAAGCATGTATTGGCTAGTTGGAATAAGTTGAGGATAATTTTAAAAACTTATGGATAAGTTGTTTTACATAGCTTGATAGGTAACATATATAATGTAAAACATTCTTTAACATTTATATAATATACCATTGTCAATTTTAATGGGGATAGATATACCAAAAGTTAAAATACAAATTAAATATTTTTCAATTATAATTCCTTAATCGATGATTTGATTTCATTAGTTATTTTTATAAACTTACAGTGGGAACATAAAAATACAATACATTGTAAATGGGAACATTACACCATCATATTGTAAAATACTTAAGACATGTATTAATCGATGATTTGATTTTGTTAGTTAGTGGGAACAGAACAATACAATACACTATATATGGGAATATTACAACATCATACCAAAAAAGACTTAAGATATTTTCTAATCGGTGAATTGATTTTGTCAGTTATTTTTATAAAATTACAGTGGGAACATAAAAATACAATACATTGTAAATAGGAATATTACACCATCATACCAAAAAAATTAAGACTTCAAGACATGTATTATATGTGCCAAATACATAAAAATAATTCCAAAAGCTAAAATGACCACATCAATCTCCTTTTGTGGAACATTTAGAGAAATTTTAAAAGCTTTAAGGTGAATCAATGTTGGGAAATAAAATGCAAGGAATGTACATACTGATCTCCTCACCAAAAAAACAAAGATGTTGACTCCAATAACATATGATGCAAGTACTGCATGCATAACAACAAAGCCTGCAAGAAGAATTTTAAAGCTAGTTTTTTTGCATCAGTTTCATCTCAAACATTAAATAAATAGTATACATAATGACAAGATATGTGAATAAGAATCATGCAAAGGGCCACCTTCATAAAAATTATAGGCCAATAGTTTATTTGAGGAAGCTGAGTTTGTGCTAGACACCTATGGTTTTGGATGAGGTAAATAACTTCTCCCATGATGTTAAAAAGAATTTTTAGGACCATGGAATTGTGGAAATTTGCTGTTTTTATAGAAAAACAAACATAATTTCAACTTAGCACCCTTAATATACTTAAATGACACTGTAAATTAAAATAGATGATAAAAGAACATGGTTGAAATTCAACATAAAATTCCAAGCCAAAAAGTGTCCATCTCAAAATACAATGTTACAATAGACAAATATTTTGAAACATCACATGTCATAGCACTATGATAACAAAAACATTAACTAGAGGATAGCAACAAAAAGGGGGTAAATACAAAATCCTAAAAATATTTGTAGTTTGATAATTTGCATAGGATGAAAATATGCTACAAATCATATCAAAGTAAGAAGGAATCAACATTTTAAAACTTCACTCTCGAACCTGACTATCATTGTTTTTTAAAGTATTATTAACTAATTCAATGAATAAAGGATTTAAAGATAACTAATTCAAAAATATCAGACTATAGAGAAACAAGTAGGAAGACTATTTCAACATACCTTGCAAATGTAGAAACCATATCCTCTTTTGTCAAACTATCTTCTTGAGTACATATGTTGAGGAGATATAAGCAATCTGGATTGTTGTAAGGCTAAAAGTTGAAAGCAAAAGATAACCATTGAGTAAAAAATAATCATTGCAAGAATTAAAATAAATAAACAAGTTTACTGAATGTCAAACAAAGTCCTAAGTAAATGAATATACTCCAACAAACAAGCACCATGAACATGGCAATTCATAACAAAATAGACCAGGATATGAGCTATCTACATCATGAACACCATCCAAGACATGTATACTAGTACACACTAATATATAGCTTTCTATTACAGCCTTTTTATTAAAATGGAAAAATAATGAACACCCAAATCACCATACAAAGACTGCAAGTCAAACCCATAGAACTTAATTCAACCCATGAAGCTGCTATTAGCCTCTCCAAGGTCCCCATATTTAATAGTAAATAGAGCCTATCATAAACCAAACTTCTAGTTTATAATATTTGCCAGGCTAATAAAAAAATTGCTCTATATGTTTTCATGGTACTTTAATAGGTGGATACTCTTTGACATTTCATCTATCTTATTTAGTTTAAGAATAATTGAGACAATGATATTTAGATTCAAATTTAATGAATGGCTTATGTGTGTATTAGTCTGAGGGATTGGCCAACTTCAATCATATCACAATGCAAGCCTGAGTGAGTTTCTATCAGGAGGACTGGCTATTTTAAGGACCACTATTATTAATTTGAGCTTAACAAAAATAACCACTAAAAGAATGTAGAACCCTAAAAATAGTGTATAAACTAAACCTGAGAATGTAAAGGTGTATGAAGCACTAGGGTCCCAGTTGATGTTCATGAAAATGAAGACAAACATGATCATAATAGTATTTAACATTTGTGCATAAATCAAATGCTTAAGACCTAGATAAACTCAATCAGCTTTGTGAATGACATCAAAAAATTCCAAAGGTTTAAAAATAAATTAATAATAATAGAAAGAACAAAATGTAAAAATGGCAATAAAACTTGTCTGTAAAATAAAATACAAACTCATCAAGAAACCCTATAAAATTCAAAGTGAAACCCTAAAAATATATAGAAACAAAAACATTACAAGAAAAAAAAAATACAGATCTATAAACCCGAGTTCAAGGTAAAAATATCATATAATACCAAAAAAAATTTCAAAAACAAAAGTGTAATTACTAATATGCATAAACACTCTTTTCCCACTGGCAAAAAAACCAATAGATAAGTAAGGAACACCTTTTTAAAACTCAAGACTCCAAAAAAATGCATTAAATTTTGAATATTGAGCCATAACCATTCTCTACATTTTTAATTTGTAGAACCATAATCCCAGATCTAGAAACAAGGATCATATACTATTCTATAACTCCATAATCCACAAATATGAAAACTTTTAGTATCACACACTGGTTTCACAATTTGTAGAACATTAAATCACTAACCCAAATCTAAAAAGAGATAGGATACCCTACTTTCAAAAATGTAATAAACCCTAAACCACAACCCCAACTCTCAAAATAGACAAGATCATACACCAATTTCAAATTCTCTAAAATATTGAATCTGTAGACCAAAAAAGTAGCTTACAAACACCCAATACCAAAATAGATGATGAATGTAAACAACAAATTCTTCAACAAAATAAACCCTAAATAGAAAAATTTAAACTGGATGTCCCTACATGAGAACTCCTTTCACAAAAGCTATAAACCTTAAACCCATAAACCTTGACTACCCCAAACTTGCAAAAGCTGAAAACCTATATAGCTCACTTATAAACTTAATTCAATTTTAAAAACAAGGAACACCCTTTTAAAACTCAAGAATCCAACTAGAAAAAGGTAACAAAGAAGCAAGGACCACCCTTTTAAAACTCAAAACTCAAAAAAATAATGCATTAAATATTGAATATTGATCCATAACCATTCTCTGCTTTTGCAATTTGTAGAACCATAATCACATATCCAGAAATAAGAACCAAACACTATTCTATAACTCCATACTCTTGAACACAAATATGAAAAATTTTAGTATCACACACTGGTTTCACAATTTGTAGAATGCTGAATAACTAATTGAAATCTAAAAAGAGACATGATACCCTGATTTCAAAAATGTAATAAAGCCTAAACCACAACACCAACTCTCAAAATAGATAGGATCATACACTAATTTCAATTCTCTAAAATCCTGAATCTACAATCCAACAAAGTAGCTTACAAACACCCAATACCAAAATCGATGATGAATGTAAACAACAAATTATTCAACAAAATAAACCCTAAACAAAAATATTTAAAATAAATTTTATCACATGAGAACTCCTCTTACAAAATCTAGGAATCTCAATCCCATAAACCCTAACTACCCCAAACATGCAAAAGCTGAAAATCTATATAGATCAATTATAAACTTAATCTAATTTTAAAAACAAGGAATATCCTTTTAAAACTCAAGACTACAACTGGAAAAAGGTAACAAAGAAGCAAAGAACACCCTTTTAAAACTCAAGACTCGAAAAAAGAATGCATTAAATCTTGAATATTGAGTCATAACCATTCTTTGCTTTTGCAATTTGTAGAACCATAATCCTAGATCC
The DNA here is from genome assembly GCA_028583015.1 of Wollemia nobilis. Taxonomy (NCBI): domain Eukaryota; kingdom Viridiplantae; phylum Streptophyta; class Pinopsida; order Araucariales; family Araucariaceae; genus Wollemia; species Wollemia nobilis. The sequence continues at coordinate 8,537,939 of JAQPPZ010001028.1, forward strand.
AGAAACAAGGATCAAACACTATTTTATAACTCCATAATCTTGAAAACAAATCTGAAAAATTTTAGTATTACACACTAGTTTCATAATTTGTAATACGCTAAATCACTAACCCAAATCTTAAAAGAGACAGGATGTCTTGCTTTCAAAAATGTAAAATATGACCACTAGCTAATAACCCCAAAAATAAAAAAAACTAAAATGACCATAATGGGTGCGTAGTTCTTTTCTACTACGAGACTGCGTGGGAGAAATAACTTTTGCATGGATGTATTCTTTATTATTAGCTTACACACAAGGGATTTAGAATCATTTCAAATGGTGGACATGTGGCATCTCAAAATCCTCATCTACTTGCTTCAGTTTTAGCCGCCAACAACATCATAGCCCCAAGCCACTATAGTTTTTGTTTGTGGCTACCATCATTGTCATAGCAAGCAGGACCCAACATTGCATCCTCAACTATTTTATTTGTTGTACACTCTGATATTTGCTATTTTTCATTTCTCACATGCTCTTCACGTGTTTTGCAAATGTAAAATATCTGATAGTTGTAACATTTTTTTGACATGATGAACCCTAGCAACTTTGGTGGATAAAAATTGTTCTATGCCCTTGCGCACTACATCAAATCAAACAATAAAATTCCAATCTACCATTTTGGGAGGTAACCTCCATACTGCTGACCACATTACCCTAACCTCTAAAATATGTGGCACTTCCCAATCCTGTTGTGGAAAAATTTGTAGACACATGGATGCTCACATAGATGTTTCCATCCCGTGGACCCTCTCCACATACTCCACTTATGCCAAATGGTACCCTTTGCTCCTGAATGAAGATTTCATCCAATATTTTATCATTGGGTTATGACGTCGTTGCTTGCAATTAGAGTATCATGCCATATCACCAATTGCTTCTATACAATGCATTGACCTCCCACATAGGAAATATAACTTTTGGGGAAATTAGTCAAAACTTTATGAAAGCGTAGGAAAACTATTGCGCATCTTTTATTTTTTTCAGGATCCCTAAGATGGCGGTTAAAAATCGCCCTCTCCAATTTTTTAGCTCTAAGAGGGCATTTTTTAACCACCCTATTTAATTTTTTTTAAGCTCTAAGATGGCAGATAATAACCGTTCTCTTAAACCGCCCTCTTAGGATCTATTAGGGCGGTTTTTTACCATCGTAAAAAATTGCCTCCTCTTAGGATTTATTATAGCGGTTTTTTACTATTGTAAAAAATTGCCTCCTCTTAGGATCTATTAGGGCAGTTTTTTCACTTAGGATCTATTAGGGCGGTTTTTTAGTGTAGTGACATAGTTGCCTTAAGAACATAAATGGTGGAAAAATGGTTAGAAGAAGAAGATTGACAAGAGTGTAATAATGAGAGAGGAATCTATTAGAATAGTTAGATAAGCAAGAAAGTAAATTTTAGGTGGTAATTTCGTTCATAAGGGAAAACAAATATGAGATGTTGGTTAATTATATATTTTAGATATAAATTTAGTTATTATGGATTAAATAGGATAAAGAAAAATGTTTTATCTTGTATTTTATTTGATGTTAAGGTATGTATATCTACCAATCTTATGTAAATTAAGAAATAATTTTTTTATTTAGTAATTATAATTTTATTTATAAAGTTAGACACATCACGGTAGGTAAGATGATTTTAACTGAGCATTTATAACATTATTATTATTATCATATTTTTTTAAGGATAAATTTTAGTAACACTAACTAAGGGCTGTAACAATTAGAGTAGCAATCAACAAATGATAGAATCTCAACAACATCATGATAAATTAAAACAACTCGAAATTAAGTGGAAAGCATACCTTTGATCAAAGGATTTCTTTTTGATGAAAAAATCATAATATCAAGGGGTTTCCTTCCATTTAGATAATTACTTTGCCTTAACATTAGTCTAGGTATGTTGGAGAGGATTTATGTATACTACGAAAAGGGCCAAATTTATATTTAAATGTGAAAGTACGTATGTTCTCACCCATTCCTTGTTGATGGATGTCTAAGTAATGAGATATCATATTATCAAGGGGTTTCGTTCCATTAGGATAATTACTTTGCCTTAACATTAGTTTAGACATGTTGGAGAGGATTTATCTATATTGAAAAAAGTGCCAAATTTATATTTAAATGTGAAAGTATGTATGTTCCCACCCATTCCTTGTTGATGGATGTCCAAGTAATGAGATGGTGTACCTTGATATTGATAAACCCTAGATACCTTTAGGTTCATATCTTCCCAACATAGCCAACTAGGATTAGGATCATCATTAGTCTATCTAGTAAGCCTTTAATCCCATTAGAGTGTACATGATAGGTCAACTTATATTCAAAACCACTCAATTTATTTTTCATCAAGATTGGCGACTATGTTGCCTAAACATCAAATATGCTATGTTGAGAGCAAATGTATCATTTTTTGCACTACTCTACTATATCAAACTCTTAAAAATAGGCATAATCACTTTTTAATGCTTTTCATCAAATTGGCTTCACAAATGACTTTGATGTGCCCTATAAAATCCAAACCCACTCTCACTTACATCAATTAAAGAATTATCAATAATTATTTTTAATATCAAAAAACACATTTAAGAGAAATGTTAAAACTAGTATAAATAATAAGTCATTTTTTTATTTAGCATCATCCCCCAAGGTAATGCCCTTTAAAATAACAAAAGACCGGCCTAAGTTGGATAAAATAAGGTGAATATGTTTTATCTTCTCCCCCTAGTTATTCATATACCATAATGTGTTAGGTTAACCCTCCAAATCCCATCATATCCCTTCAAGCAATATTCTATCATCCATATCCATCATCTACAAGAAGAAAATATGCTCCTCTTCGATACTAGATCTTCTCTTACAAAGGATTCCTTGCCTCAAGGTCAAATAGGTCCCCATCTATCAGTAAGGTTAGAAAAGACAAAAAGAGCATTATAGATACTCGAGATATCAACACTCGATGACATTCACGCATCTATATTCTAAGGATAAACATAGTCATCATATGACATCCACCTAAGAGGTTAGTACCCTCAAAGGTTAGTATGCATGCTCTCTCTTATCTTAACATTATTACATTTTTCTTATATCACTAATTTCATTGGTGAAGTATTTGTTTTATATTTATTTCTACTAGTTAGATATAGTTTCTTACTTATCTATACCTATTCATACTTTCCTTCATACTTAGATCATCCTTTTAGGAGCATCTACATACTAGGAATTAACCTAATCTTCCCCACCATATTATTCTATTGGAATTTTATCTAGGTTTAGGGTTGACCTTGTGTTGCCTTTGTAACTTCCTTGGATTTTCCAACTCTAGGTAAAATAATTTATATTAATTCTCCGTGACAATATTATTATATTTTTTATTATGTTATTTTAAAATGTATTGAATTATTTATTTATGATTTAATAGATTTTTTTATTCTTACTTGTTCAACTTATTAATTATTGATTCTTTGTTGATGCCCTAGTAGCATAGTTATTTGTTTGAATATTTTTGTTAGGTTTTTCATATCAAGTAATATGCATATGATACTTAGGATATGACAAGAAGTACATATTCCTTAAGATTGGATAGGTTGTGACTATATAGTATGATAAGTATTTTAATGCATAACTTTCAATAATAGTAGGTATGCTTCCACAAGGAGAAAATAATGCAATGATTGATTCTTAACTTTCAAGTCCACCAATTATAGCAGGACCACCAACTATGAGAGCAGGACCAACAAGTCCAGTGGCTCTATGATTTTGCTCAACAACAACATGATTGAAGAGGACAAGGTGGAGACCCTGATAAAGGGGAGAAAATAAAATTCCCATTTTGACATTCAAGACTGACCTTTCCACTGACCGAAACATGTACTCAGGAATGTTGATCATTTTTTTTCCCTGGAGGTGGTTTAGAATATCCAGATGAAAGCTTCTCAGAATTGCACCAAGGCTGTCGAGGGTGAAGTATTGAAGAACACTAATCATGACTGAAGTTTAATTAGTTTTTTATTTAAAAAAGGTTATTTGTGGCTTTTACAATAGTCAATACCATCAATTTAACAAAATATTATATTTTTTTTATAGGTTAATTAGATTTTATCTATAAATCATTCCCAATTAAATTTTTAAAAATAACATTAATTTTTATTTATTTAGTCATTGTTACCTAGAAAAGGTAAGAGGTAAAGCAATTTTTAACATCAATGAGATCATAGGCCATATAAGATGACCTTCATAGAGGATTTTAATTATCCAATATGTGTTTATCTGACCAAATTTGGGTTGTCGAAGTATGTATACAACTCTACCCCATTATATTCAAACCTTAAACCAATATTTAAAAATATTTTATCTTTTTTCCTTACTTCATCTTTACTTTACTAGACCCATCTACACTTTGTTCATGCCAGAGTGCCTTAAGCAATAATCAATGCATGTAAACTAGTCAATGTGTAAGTAAAAGAAAAACATGAAAATAATAATGCTTATGCTAAGAGTCCCTTCTAGTTGTTACAACCCTTGTCAATTGAAAACCCTATGGTTATACATGTTTACCAATACAATTTTCTTTTGTTGGATGCAAAAGAGTTTTAGGCTTGTTAAAAATGACTACTTATCCCTTGCATTGACTATGTATTAGGTATTAATTCCCTATAAGGTTCCATATATATACCTTTTGATGGAATTTATTTCATTCATTAATAATAAATCAATGTCATTTAAGAATTTGAAAGAGATGTTAAGCTAACATTATCATATTTCAACCATTCAAGATATGTATTAACTTTCTTAATTCAAGAGTTCAATTTTTAAAGTTATATAGGGTCTTATTATGTAAGATAAAATATTAATTTTTTTTAAGTAAGTATATAAGCATTCCAAATGATCACAACACCAACTTCCAACACCTAACCTTTAAAATTTAAACTTTATACTTAACACTTTACATCCTTAATTTCCTTCAAAATGTTTCCTCATACAAAAAAATATTGATATCACCACCTAAGTCAATTTTGTCTTAACTTGTATTTCCATATGCAAGCTTATGTAAATGATATTACTTCATGATACATCCTTATAATAAAGTATAAATGGAAGAGTATTTTTTTTCTATTTTAAATTATAGAATAAAACATAATAGCATTTGGTAATTAAGTAAAAATCATCTTTAGATGATACATAGCATCGTTTCATTTTTGTATAAGGACATTTGAAATTATATCTATTACAACACATTAGTATGTAACTATTGGATAACTTATATTATAATTCCATGATATTTTGTTTGATACTATTAAAAAGAGAGGGTTTTGAAAGGGACCCCACAACTGTTTACAAAACCTCCATACACAATGGAGAAAACTTGAAGAAAATTACAACCAAAAAGCTAAGAACCACCACCCCCAAGGGGGATTAAAAATAAGAGGGATCGAGGGGAGAACCAACAAAGTTCTACACCAACATATCAACCTATTGAACTACCACACCGACCACCCTAGATACTTCCTCTGAGTAATATATTGCAGTAGCGAACTCCAGATTGCTCACTATTTAATCTCTATCAGTTTTAGGCTATGAAAAACTGAGTTCTTCCTCTCAGAAACCATCTACAGAGTGTAAACATATTCAACCATTCCCGAGACACTAAAAAAATAGATGAACAATAAACACCAAGGAAGGGATTGACAAGAGGGATTTAAAATTTGAAATCGAAAAAACCAATCATGAATCTGACAATACATTAAATCCTTCACATCCTTGAGAAAAATAATTCCAATACGCCAAATAAATGCAACAGTATTAGGACAACAAGGAAGGAATTGACTAAAGGGATTCAAAATTTGAATTTAAAAATGCCCTTCCTAACTTAGGTGGCACATTAAAACCTTTGTATCACCAAGCATCATAAAAAACTCCACTATAGACCACAAAAAGCACCAAGCTTTTCTCCACAGGATAAGCGGCCGAACAACCTTATGATAGGAATTATGGATTTTCATCATTTGAACATCAAATTAACTTGATCAGGAAATCCCTCTACCAGACAAAAAATCCCAGTTGGCATACTCCGAGATTCACCATAATATCTGCCACCACATTCCCTTTCCTAAACACATGCAAAATTAAAACATGTTCTAAGGAGCCAATGTTCCACTTCGCATCCTTAATCAGATTGGATAACTTCCAGCTAACCTGACTGGAGCCACTGAGCATGTTGATCACATTTAAGGAGTCACCCTCGATAATAGCATTATGAATCCCTAGATATTTTAAAAGCATCACACCTTTATAGGCCGCTCTAGCTTTAAAAAATTATGATTTTTGATAACCAAGAAGTTTCATGAATGCTAAAATCAATATTCCATTACTATCTCGAATCACCCACCTCACACCAACCTGCCTAGGGTTTTCCTTAGATGCTTCATAAAAAATTAATTTAAGCCAACCATCCGACGATGGGGTTCATCAAATCAAATTTCTTGGGTTAGAAGCAGGCAGGGCTTGGGCCACCTAAGCAAATTCAAGCTTCTCCTCAAGACTAAATTCACTAGGACAAATGACCAATGAATTAATCGACTCCTTAAACAAGGACAAAATATTCTCCACCATCTTCCACACAATTTTGGCACTTCTTATTTTGATCTCCCTTTCCTAATTTTTGAATACTCTCACATTCTGCTCCTTTCAAACACCCCACAGAAGATGACGTAACAGGAAATTCCAAAAATATTTGAACCAAGGTGAGGAAAAGGGAGACACCCACTGAATAACATAGTCTTGAACCAAATAAGGCAACACCCAAGATGCTCCAAGAACGTTAAGAATAGATGAACAAACATCCTAAAAAACCTAGCTTCTGAGTAACATATGAGATGCCGACTCCCAATCCACATTACAGAGGAAGCATCTGTTAACCATATTGAAGCCTCTCTTAAGCAAATTTTTAAAGTCAAAATTTTATTCTCCACAGCAAGCCCAAAAAATATTAACTTTGGGGAGCACGTTCTTAATCCAAATCTTCCCGACAGGGAATTGGAATGCCAACCCTGCGCTCAACAACTCATATGCTAATTTTACTGAATAGGACCCCTCGCTATCCCTAGCCCACACCGAATGATCTTCAACATCCTCCTGCCTCACAAAATAAAGCCAAATATCCTCCATTAGGGAATCCCACACACGAAGAGAAAAATCATCCCTTGTAAAGGGAGGGGGATTGCACCGGATTTTTCTCCCATTTCAAACCATAAGAAAATTTGCCATGTTAGATGAATCCCCATTCCTGGTAATCAACATTAATTCCTTGAAACACTAGTCCTTAGACAGACGATACTTCCTAAGTCAGGAGTCATCCCAAAATTTGACAGACCTGCCATTGTCTATCAACCATTTACAATTTTCTCTCAGGAATTTTTTGGATTTAACCAGACTTTGCCAGAATGCCAATCCACTATTCTAAAGGATATCCTATAAAAAAAAGTCAAATTTATACTTAGCTTTAATAATCTTTCACCATAGGCGATCAACATTAGAAGCAACCTTCCAACCAAGCTTTGCCACCAAGGCCTTATTCATCTTAGCAGCACTCTTTAAATTCAAACCTCCGTCTTTCTTTCTCCTGCATATTTATTTCCAAGAAACCAAATGGAACTTCCCTTTCAACTCAGATCGGTCCAAAGAAAAGCCTTGCAAATGTTGTTAAATTTTGCTGCTGTCCATGATATTATTACAAGTACAATGTGTAAATATTATGGGTTATTGCATTTATTATAAAACCACACTTGTTTTTACCTATTTGATTTCATAAGATATTCTACCATGTGAACCATAGAGAAGAAGATAACAATAGGTTCATTTTATTTTATATCTTAACAACTAATCCATATCCTAATACAAACCAAATCATTCAAATCCCTATAGTTAGATTATGTTCTTGTAATAGAAAAACTTTGACCAGGTGTCAAGTTGACTAAGGGATGCCCTTAATCTAGGATGATATTAATGTTCCTTCGTTTAATCCTCATAAGTCATTACATACAACATAATTAGATACTTCAATCCTTAGTAGAAAAACAAAATTTTAATTTTTTATAGCTTATTACTAGTAGTAATTTCATGTTCTACATGCAGGTCTTTAACAGATGAATAACAATATTCTTGTTAAATTGCCCTTATAGAAATACCTTGGTCAAAAAACACATGGATTTAAAATGTATAATTTAAAACGTATACAAGCTCAATTTCATCAAAATCTCATACATGAGTCAATGTCTATAGTACTTAAGAGCTAAATATAACAAAATCAACATATAAATTTAATCAATGGATTTAATCGATGATAGAATTCAGTAAACCCAAAGTTTATATAGAAATAACTTTTGCTACTCGAGGTTTACCCTCAAATTCTATAAAGAAAAACACCCTTTAAGGAATACACTAAAAAATTATTAAGCTAAGTATAAGCATACCCATCAACATCTATAAAAATAATATAATTTAGTTATTCAAAATTTATCTCTCTAAATAGATGAAGTTTTGAGAACAAAAATAATGTCTTAAGGTCCAAAAGAGAGTCCTAACTTATATCAATTTGCTAGGATTTTTATCTAAAAAGAAAAAACAACAAACAAAGTATTTACCTTTGCTTTTGACCTTTCAATAGGGTTTTAAATATAACAAGCTCCAAAATATATTTTAAATCATACTAAAGTGGAATTTATGTGTTTATCATGCATATACACAAAATAAGTCTAATATTATCACTCTAAGATTTGATTTTACTAAAGAAAAAGATCTCATGTTACAAGATCTAAAACATGTTTGAGGGTGCTAGCAAATTAGTGATAACATTTCTAAGTTTTATCATATTCAAATATTGATGAGATAGGGTGAGCATTTCTAGGTTAAATAAACATCAAAGTCCTAAATGAATAACTTCAGCTTCAAAGAATTATAGTTTAAAAGTGAAATTTATCCCAAAATAAAATTCTATTATTCTTATTATAAGTGGGAAATTTGAATGGAACTTAGCAAGTTCCTTTGTGTAGAAAAATCAAACAAAACCCTCGCTTAATAGGATATATTTTGAACCATTAACTTTCTTTTATAGGGTTCCATACCAATATTCAAGGTGATAAAATGAAAAAATACTTTCAAAAGGAGAAAGAATAAGAAAATAGGTCACCCTAAAAATGATACAATGTTGATTCAAATGCGAAGGAGAAAGAATAAGAAAAAAAAAAAAAAAAAAAAAAAAAATATATATATATATATATATATATATATATATATATATATATATATAAAACATAAGAAATAATCATAGAGTTATTCTCATTCTGTTTACTTGTGAGACCCATTTTATAGATAAAATTTCAATGAAATCCCATAAATATTTTAATAAAGAGGGTATTTGAACTATGGTTTTTCAAAACTCTCGATCAAATGATTGATATCTAGATCTTCATACTATTCATTTTCACACTCCAATCCCCTTGCTTTTGTCTTATCCTCCTATATATAAGACATGGCCTTGAGCTAATAGCCTTCTCTTACTCTTCCATGACTATTTGAGTCACTCAAGTGTCTCCCCATTCTTCTCTCCCACTTTTAAATTGAAACAAAACCATTGAAGAAAGGAATGTGGATGATTTTGGCATAGATATGGCCACTTGTTGGCATCCTTAGGATTTCTCTTAGATCCCTATCTATGTTTCCATTGAGGTAATTCAAAAGAATAGGAATCCTCAACAAAAAAAAAATATTATTCATATACCCTTCTTCCATGGACTAGATGTGCCCTAGTTAGGGTGCCACCCATTTTACTTTAAAATATAAAAAGATGTTATTTTAAACCTTTGGACAAACATACCACCTTAAAAAATAAAGGATCTATATAGTATTAAATTTACCCTAAGTTTATCCTTCATAGGGACTACATAAGGTATAAATCCATCACTTGGACTTTAGGTAAGGTTTATGGTCTAAAACAACTCACATCCCTACTTTAAAAAAAAAAAACAACCAATTTTTTGCCTTAAAATATTTTGCATTGAAAATTATATCTACTTTGCCAATGGGTTTTTGGTTCAATGGTTGGACAAATAGTTGATGTAACCAACACCAAGGTTCAAATCTTGGTGGCACCAAATAACTCTATGTGACTAAATTGAAGTAAAAGGGAAAGGGTAACCTTTCAAAACCCTGCTTAAAAAAAAAAAATTCTATCTACTTTTTAGAGATAAAAATTAAATATCTAAATATATTCAAATGATGAATGATGTAAAATTGAATTGGCTTTAGCATTCAATACAATCACTTATTATGTCTAGAATGTAACTATACTAATTCATGATTTCAACACTAATGTCCATGGACTTGGATTGTGTGCAACATGCAAGAATGTGATCCTATCATGGTGTGTACACACTTGTCCATCTCTATCTAGAGTTTTGTTTTGAATCTACTATTGACTCCTCGATGATACCTTCTCTCTGGCTCAAAAAAAATTCTATCTACTTTTTAAAGATAAAAATTAAATATCTAAATATATTCAAATGATAAATGATGTAAACTTGAATTGGCTTTAGCATTCAATACAATCACTTATTATGTCTAGAATGTAACTATACTAATTAATGATTTCAACACTAATGTCCATGTACTTGGATTGTGTGTAACATACAAGAATATGATCTTATCATGGTGGGTACACACTTGTCCATATCTATCTAGAGTTTTGTTTTGAATCTACTATTGTCTCCTCGATGATACCTTCTCTTTGGCTCAAGTGAAGGGTGATCCTATAAAAATACTTAATCCATAAAATTCTATTTATAGTCCTTTTTTTTAAAATGTATTTATGCATATTCAACACTATTACATTATCAAAATATTAAATTATCGCTGGCTTTCATGGGTTTGCATTCATGTTTGGATTCTTGTGGTTGTTTGAGTGGTTCTTTTGCATTGCTAGTGTGTGATTTTGATGAATGTGGTATCCGGGTGGGGAAGCTCTGGACGAACCGGTGGAATCTCTTTCTTTGGAAAAGCCTTGTGGCCAAGCTATTGGGGAGGCTGCGCCCAAAAGGAATGGGGGAGCGTAGACTTTGCCAATCGGGTTGTTGATGGAGACGTTCATCCCCAACTCGAAATCTCACTCAACTGTGTCCTTTCTATTGGCAAATCTGTCTGGTAATTTAGTGGGAAAATTCTCCGGGAGCAGACCGGATGTTGATGTTTAAAAGAGATGGGCCATCGCCCGTTGGAAGCCAACTTGCAACCTCTGTTTATCTCTTCTCCCGAAGAACTTTTTTCTCTTTTCTCGGTCGGACCCCTCTGATGTTGATCGAGTGCTGGAAAAGGGGTCATGGTTTTTCGAAAAGCATGGGTTGTATTTGAGGAAATGGGACTCTGGGTTTAACCCTGCTACTCACAAAGTGGACATTGTTTCGGTTTGGATTCGTCTTCCTGAAGTCCCTCTCTATTTATAGCATGACTCCATCTTCAAACAGATTGCCAATGCAATTGGGAATTTTATCTCTTTTGATGCCTCTTCCATGTCGGAAGACAAAAGGCAATTTGTTCTCGTAAGTGTTCTCACGGACTTGTCCAAAGAGCTGCCAAAATCTATTTTGATCAACTCTCTGGTGGGAAGGTGGGAGCAGGTAATCATCTACGAACATGATAGCTTTTCATGTTCAGCTTGTGGGGGCAAAGGTCATTCATCTTTGCATTGCAAAAGAAAGTCAGGGGATGCCCCTACTAGGGTGCAGCGCTCACAAGGATTTGTGTCCATGGTGGAGAAAGGGAAGATACCGGCCTCTGTTCCTGGTACTAGCAAGCCTATTTGGTCTTTCCCCTCAAAGAAGCGAAGAATATGGAAGAATAAATTGTTCGTTGCCCCGTCGGTCAAGGAAGTCATTGCTCCTTCGGTGGATCTTCAAAATTTGGCTCCCCCTCTTTCCTCCCCTCCATTAGCACCTTTGGTTAGGGAGGAGGAGTTGTTCAAACCGATGTGTTCGAATATTGCAATGGAGAATTCTAATAAGCTAGAGGTGGACTTGTTTTCAAAAGTCAATCTGGAAAAGGCTTCTATCCCCTTAGACAACTCTTTTGAGTGTCTAAATGCTTTGGCAGAAGACTTGGGTCCATCGTGCTCTAAGGTCTAGGCGGTGATCCTAGTGGGGTCCTTAAGGGAATGCCCACAATCTTCGATGGCTCGTTGTCTGTCCTTCTCTTCTGGCATGGCCAAATCGTGTGGATGGTTGTTCCTCCTTTGTGATAAGAAACGAAGCTTTAGTGACAGATGTGGCTCCTGCTTCCCCATATCCTCATCTGGTGGTAATAGAGAAGGGCTCTCATGGCCCTAAAACCCATAGTCATAGAAGACATTTGATGTATTTGGGCAAGGCCTGTAAACCTAGAAGTCCTATGTCTAAAGTAAGCAGGAAAAGAAAGGTCAATGAGTCTATGGCCAATGAATGTAAATCTAGACTAGTTCTGAAAATTGGTGGAGGCAAAAAATGATTGAGCTTGGATGGTTTCTTGAGCTTATCGGTAGGTGGTGGAGATAAAGTGAGTTCCCCCTTCCCATGAAAATCTACTCATGGAACATAAGAGGGCTTAATAGCTCCTCTAAGAAGCGCTTATTGGAGTCCCTGAGAAGCGAATTGGTCCCTGATATGTTATGCATTCAAGAATCAAAGCTTGAGGCCGAGTCGTGGAGATCGATCCAAAGGGCAGTATGGAAGGACTCGGGTTTCATGGTTAGTGAAGTTGTGGGAACAGTGGGTGGACTCCTTTTTTTTTGGAATTCACATAAATTTTATGGGCATGTAATCTCTGCTTCACGTAGAGTGATAAATATTCTTTTTTGGTGCAACAAAACCCAAAGGCGTTGGGTGGTCTCCAATATCTACACTCCGAATACCACTTATGAAAGGAGAAATTTCTAGAATTTGTTTCTAGAAATGCGTCAAACCTTCATTCATGAACATTGGTTAGTGATTGGAGATTTTAACTCCCCTCTATATCCTTTGGAGAGAAGGGGTTGAAGTGGCCCTAAAGAGCACAATCTTGCTGACCTGGCGGATTTCATATCTTCCACAAAATTACGAGACGTGGATTTGAAAGGGGGGCATTTTACATGGAGTAACAGTAGGTCAAATAATGGTTTGATCCTGAGCCGGCTGGACAGAGCGCTAGTTTCATCTAGAAGTCTTGATTTATTTGGGGATGCGATGCTTTCGACCTTGTCTAGAGTGGGCTCAAATAATAATCCTCTCCTTTTTGAGACTGTTGAAACTCTTCTTTTTTTTCGAGACCCTTCCGCTTTGAAGCAGTGTGGTGCAACTTCCCTAACTTTGAAGATTGCGTGAAAAAATGGTGGGATGAGGAAGCATCAGGATTGGGCCTTTTTAAAGTTGCCTTCAAATTTTGAAGGCTTCCTCATCAATTAAAATGGTGGAACAAGAACGTGTATGGTAATATCTTTAGGGAGCTGGAAGCTTTAAAAAATAAGATCGCTAAAATAGAGAAAAATATTGAGTCACAGGGACTCGATGAGGTGTTATTAAGGGAGGAAAGGTATTTCTTAGCCAATTATCATAACAAAAAAATGGATATCGAGTTGCACTGGAAGTAGAAATCGAGAGAATTATGGCTAAGAGAAAGTGACAAGAATACGTGGTTCTTTCATGCATCCACCATGCAGCAGAGGAGTAGGAATAGAATAGTGGATATTATTAAGGAAGATGGCAGCTCTATCAGGAAGAGCGAGGAAATTTTATTGGAGGTTGTCAATTTCTTTAGTTCTCTTCTTGGTCCCCCCAAAACGGGATTTGGCGACGGAACGTGTTATGTCATATTCCATTTCTACTTGGTGACGAAGGAAATGAACGTGGTTTTGGAGGCCCCGCTCATAGATGATGAAATATTTAATGTTGTTAAGGAGCTAAGGTCTTTAAAGGCTCTGGGCCTTGATGAATTTCCCCCATTGTTATTTCAAAAATATTGGAATATTTGTGGGTCTGAGGTGGCAGAGGCTCTAAGAGAATGCCAAATATTGGTGGAAATTCCTAAATACCTGAATGCCACGTTGATTTCCTTAATTCCAAAAAAAGGATTTTGCCTCGTCATTTAAGGATTTTAGACCAATCAATTTGTGCAATTATCTATATAAATTCCTCTCTAAGGCTTTGTCTAATAGACTCAGGGGGTTGCTTTCAAGTCTCATTGATATGGCTCAGAGCGCCTTTGTGCTAGGTAGATAAATATTAGATGGCACTATTTTCATGCATGAGCTCATTCATTCGGTCAAGTACAGTGGTAGATAGGCTTTCTTCTTAAAGCTCGACATCAATAAGGCTTATGACAAAGTGACATGGCCATTCTTACAAGAGGTGATAATGAATTTTGGCTTCAGCAATCGGTGGTTCACCCTTATTTTGGCTTACATTTCTTCAGTTTGGTGTTCCATTATAATGAATAGATTGGTGTCTAGATTTTTTAAGTACACCACAGTTTGAGGCAAGGCAAACTGCTTTCCCCTTCCTCTTCCTCTTCCTCTTTGTGGCAAAGACTTTAGGGAGAGCGATTGGAAGGTTGAGCGGGGAGGTGGGTCTTCGTCCAGCTCTCCCATGTCTGCCTACATCTCATCACCAATTTTTTGATGATACTCTGATTGCTAGTGGTGCATCAGTTCTTTTCGCCCTGGTTATTAAAAATATCTTATTGAGTTATGAGAGGGCTTCTAGTCAGGAGATCAACTTTGCGAAGAGCTTTCTCTACTTTTTTAACACTTCGAAAGCCAAGCAATCAAATATTGTGAATATACTCAATTGTAGGATTGCCACATTGCCAGCAACCTATCTTGGACTGCCTCTCTTTGTGGGTATAATGAAAGACTCACTGTGGGATCCTTTGATTGAAATAATTCAACGTAAACTAGCCTCTTGGAAAGGGGTGTTACTGAGACAAGATGGGAAGGTGGTACTTGGTCAAAGCAAGATCCAGAGCATACCCATTTATTTCATGTCCTTATTCTTACTCCTTGGTAAAGTAACAGATAAAATTGATCATATTTGTAAAACATTCCTTTGGGCTAGATTGGATTTAAAATGCAAGTACCACTTGGTCGCTTGGGATCATATTTGCAAGAGAAGAAAGGACGGGGGTCTTAATTTGAAAAGAGCCACACTTATGAATAGAGCCCTGGTTGGTAAATCAGGGTGGTTGGTTACTTCGAACGCTAAGAGACCTTGGTGTTTTATCCTTAAAGCAAAATACGAATTTAATTATTTCTTTTCATACGATCTCTCCCCAAGAGGCTCCATTTTTTGGAGAATATTAATGAAGATTAGGGAATTTATGAAGGCTAAAAGCAGGTGGATCATTGGTGATGGGAGAAATGTCAAATTTTGGGAAGACCATTGGTTGAGGGAAGAGTCGTTATTGGATGACCCAAATCTCAAGGCTCTTACTTTGAAAGCAATGGAGGAAGGCAAAATTTGGGTTTCCCAATATATGCCTATTGTCAATGGTAGACGTTCGTGGAATTATTATCCCTATTGGGTGTCCAACCAGAACAATTTGGTCAGTTGGTAGAGAATTTTAGTGGAACTTAACAAGTATGCGATCAGATAGGATGATTCCAGAGACCGTTTGATTTGGAACGGGGAAGCTGAAGGTGAATGTTTTGTAAAATCAGCTTAATCCTTCCTTCTCTCAAAATATGAGGCTCCTTTTCTAGTGAATCTTATTTGGATTAAAATACTAATCACAAATATCAATATTTATTTTTTGCTGATGGCTCAAAATAAAATACTTTTTATGCAGAATCTTCGAAAGAGGGGTCGCATTATGGTGAATAGATGCTATCTGTGCAAATCGGACTGGGAATCCATGTAACATCTTCTCCTTAGCTTCCCGTTCACATGGCAGGTATTTATGTTTATTTTTAATTGGTTTAACATTTATTAGGTGTTTCCAAGTACTTTGATGGACAACATAATTCAATGGTGTTCGTCGTTCATATCCCAATGACTATATTGGTTGTGGAAAATTATGCTTCCCCATGCGTGGTGGGGGTGTGGAAAGAACGGAATGCCCGTGCTTTTAATTACGTTGATACCGATGTTGTCAGGGTGGGTACTAATAACATTAATAGAGCATCATAGAATGTCTTGGTTGCCTTTTTGGGTAAACGGCCCAAGTCACCCTCCTCCTCTGACAAAGTTGATTTGGAATTTAAATTGGGTTGGAGCCCTCTTCCTTGGACCCCCTTGAACCTGATCCTTGAGAAGGAATTAAGTGGGCCCATTCGGCTCCCAATTGGCTGAAATGCAACTTCTATGGGGCCTCAAAGGGTAACCTCAACAAGGCTGGAGTAGGTGGCATTGTGCAAAATAAGAATGGCGACATCCTCATGGCATTTTTTGAACCCCTTGATTCCCAATATTCACACTTCGTGGAGGCTCGTGCATCTTATATGGGGATGAAATTGTTAGCGAATGCTTTTTATAATAATGTGGAAATCGAAGGCGACTCTTTGAACATAATCAAGATGCTCAAAGGGGAGTGTACACCTAGCTGGAACATTCTCAATCTTATTGTCGAAGCTAGGAGATTGTTGTATGCTTTTGAGTAGGTGAACATTCACCATGTGTTTCATGAGGGGAATGCATTGGCCGATATGTTGGCCAACCGTGGTGTCCACTGTGTTGCTTTTTCGATGTGGAAAAACGATGTCCTGAATGACGTAGTATCCCTTGCTAGGAAAGAGGCTCATGATGTTTTTTTTTTTAAGGAGGAGTCGGACATCCCTTTGGCTCTTGTTGGAAGGGGTGTTCAGTCTCACTTTACCCTTTGACCAAAGTTTGTCAGAGTTTGTTTTACCTTCAAAGCGTTGTGCCTTTCTAAGTTCTCTTTGAAATCATTATGGTTATTAGGAATTAAACTCTCTCAGTTATTCATAATAGGTATGATATTTTGGAGATTGTTATTATGGTTGAGATTTTGGTTGTATGTATAAGGTTGTGGAGACCCTTTCAAAACCCTCTCTTTAAATTAATACCAAAAAATATATTCAATTATCATTTCATAATGTAAGAAATATAATATCCATATTAGAAGACCATAATATTTTTATCAAAATGATATTTATATGTATTATTGCAAGATTTCATTTGCACATTTTAATCATCATGCTATAAATAGAAAAATCATAAAGTTGTAACTACATCCCAAAATTTGAGTTGTGATAATATCCAACTTGCATTTCTATCAATGATATTCTATATTGTATTTATATAAAATATATTCTTCATCTTCCTCAAATGGTTAAGCTTCCACAATCAACCCCTTGATATCATTTTCACCAAGATAAAAACTGTCTCAATTGACTTTTAAATTTATTTATTTTTCAAAATGAAGATAAACAACATGACTAGTTAAATTATTTGGTATCATGTTTTCTTCTTTATAGGTGTGCTAAAATATCCAATTTATTATCTTAGTAATACTTGATGGACATTCAAAATAATGTTATGTTTAATGCGATCCCCACATTCATTTTTTTATAGCATTAATAAAATCCCCTTTGGTGTAATCATATTTCCATATTTTTTCAATGATAATTTTGATCCTTGTAAGAAGATACATAGCCCTTGAATTTTTGATAGTTGAAGTTCTATATGATTCTTTGTGCAAATGATTTTCTATTAATTATCCCTAAAAACACCACCTCCACAAGATTTTCTTGAATGTCATTTTGAAACATCACCAAAATTAAATTTTTGTGAGCCTAAATTCTAGGTATTTCTATTTTACTATAGATCAATGCATATCCTTCATGTTAACTCCATTGTCACATATGACCCTTGCATGCATATTCAAATCTTGTAACCATGAGGCTCGCATATATTTTCTATACTCTAGAATTTTCATGATGAGCATCATGCCTATAAACTTGGGCATTATTCTAAGATTTATTTTTACACTCTATTATTCCTTATAAGCCATAGACTCTAATTAATAATAGTAAGACATATTCTCCATAATATTCATCATGTATTAGCTTTGAATCAACTAGTCCAACATTTTATCAAATATTTCAATGTTGATGGAGCTACATAAATATTCTCATCTTTTGAAACACTAACTCCAATGGTGTAAGAAAAGGTACAATAAAGAAGTATTCTCATGTTTCTAGATCCTTCTTAAACAAGATACACCTAAAAGGTCCGTAATATCCTCTTCTTTGAATACTCATACCTATAAGAATTGTGTTTTAGATTGCTAGCTATTGTAATGTTGATGCCTTCGGGAGGGCCTTAAGTGATCAAATATTTTTCAAATGGAAATAATTCTGAGTAGGAATTTATGATTTCTCTAAAGCCTTATATCCCAATGTGCATGACCTTTCTGCGAATAGTTTAACAACTTTGTTGGGACACTATTTCCTTTTACAAATGGCACACATGATCTCAAGATTTATAATTTTAATTTGCATAGAATACATATTGTATGTGTATATTTAATTAATAACATTAATTTAGGTCCTTACTAGAATTTTCCTCTCTTATATTTTTTAGTAAAAATTAAAAAAACAAAAACCCATTTCATTCTTTTTAAAAGAATGCGCAAATGCAAGGTCTAAACTATGTGTGATTTTAATTTGAAATGCTAACAAAAAAAAATATTTTTCTTTGTTTCAAGAAAGGGTAAAAGGAAGATGCAAATACATAGATCTAACCTATATGTCTTTTTTCAATATCTTATAATGTAGCTACAAATGCATAAATTTGTTTTATCTTTTAATTACACTAACTAGTTAATTTTGTTTTTGGTAATATTAAGAAAAAAGAAGGTTTTGAAAGGGACCCCAAAACCTTTTATAGAACAACCTATCACAAAGACATCTAGAAGAGAAAACCATAAAATATAACAAATAAATGAGGCCCTCCAAAAACATCAAAGAAAATAAGACAAAAACAATCAATGAGAGAACCGAGAGAGTTCTACAACATTAAATTGATTTCATGGATAATATTACTAGATATTTGAGCCACCTCCTCAGCATAATCCAGTGCCATTTTGACTGAAATACAAACCGCACGTTGCTTAATTTTCGTTAATTTTAAACGATGTAAAAGTGCACTTTTTTTTGCAAAAGCTTACCCTAGGGAATAGACATCGGTCACCATTTTATCCTTAACAAAATATCTAGGAAGAAACTCTACTTCTTACTTGAGGGATAAGAGAGAGGACTCTGTCACATCCCTCTTTTTATCGCTCAGTCACAACGATTTATGGGTGCCACTACCTTCCGCCACGCTTATAGAAGAAGGACCCCCATCATTGGAGTGGAAACTAAAAAAACCATGGAATTCTTAGCAATATCAATAGTAGAGATCTTAATCGTAGATACCATAACACCTTTAGTAAAAATGTGAACCTTGTAGGAGATCTTCTCTGGGCCAAAATCCATAGAAAAGGAATAAAAATCCTCAAAGTCCTCACTTGAACTCTCCAATGTCACCAGAGCTTGGTCAGGTACAGGGATTGGAAGAGCATCCAAAGACTTCAAAATATCCTCACCTCGACCCCTTTTCAATTTTATCTTGTTTGAAAACCAATATGGTCAATCTCTAGTGAAGGATAAACTGACCGCACCCACCTTGAACTGCCAAGATCGAATTTATCATTGAATGAAATAAAAACAATGGGATATTCATCCATATTTGTCTCCTCAAATGATTCAAAAACATAGTGTAAAAACTACGTGTGATATCATACGTAGAATCCAATGTGAAAAGTTCCATCACAACCTTAATCACCCTGTCCCACAGTAGAGACAAGGCCTTGGCACAGTACCCATTCTGGATTCTAGGTAAAAATTTATCTCCTTCCAAGAAGAAGCTAATCTCTTTCAATAATAAATGCCTATATTAGTTGTGATACGCACCATCCAACACCAAACCTACAGTGTGGCTGATCAACTCCACAAAAATCTCAAAGGACTAAGACCTGACTCTAACCCAACCCTCCTTCCATGTAGCAATCATCCACTTGCAAAGAACTAGGTTATGTCCATGAAATTTTTGGACACAATTCGGTAAGCCCCCATTCTTCAGAATAGATTTAACCTCATCATCAAAAATTTGAGCATCAGGCTCCACCCTAGAATTAACTTGCTTCGACTTGGGCCTAAAAACCTTAGCCTTCTCCATATTCAAAATGGGTATAGAAACCCTATTCCTTAAAACCACACTCTGCCACCCCAAGAATCCAAAGAAAAAGATTCTCGAGCAAACTACAAAATATAAGAGACCCCATAACAAGCTCGAGCACAAATAGATATTCACCCCCATCATGGGTAAAATAGGAACCTCCAAGTCAAAAACTAAAGTTCATGGAACCAGAGTCTCATGAGCACCGAGAATAACCAAAGAGCCAAAACTCATCCATTATTGTACCGAAAAGAATAGAACGCACCAAGGAAAACGTAAAGGAGCAACAATGAGAAGGAGCATACAAAACTTGAGCATGAACATGTGTATCCTTCCAATCCAAACAACAAAGGGGAAAATGCCACCTATTATGCGCCAATACAAACCATTCCTCCACACACTACCATCTGGCCAGATGAAAAAAGATCTACAACCAAGTGTAAGAGAATCAAAAGTGCACATCACAAGAGATGACACAAAGAAAATCTAGAAAGTGACCAACAATTGAAGGTACAAAGGTCGACTCCAACAATTATTACCCCCATACCAATCCAAAGATAGGAAATTAACAACAACCCAGGTACTCACCTCACAACTAATCCAAAGGAGCAACCACCACCACCCAATAAACAAATGAAGTGACATGAAAGAAGAGGACCCGAGGTGATTTGCATAACAATGCCAATACCAAAAACCTAGAACAATCAAGGAGAACTAACACCACATAATGAGAACATGACTTTAGGCAGAAGGCACACTCCAACGAAAGCTAAAGAAGCTTTGGGACACACCCGAACGCCAACAAAAAAAGGGGAAACAAAATTCAAAATTCAAATTTGAAAGGAACACACTTTACTATGTCCAGGAAATAAATGTCGGTCACCTCTCTGCACTTTGACCAACTACTACCGCTACACCAAAGTCCCACCCACCAAATCAAGTGAAGGTAAACTGCCTGATAGAAATTAATGCAAATCATTACTAACACAATAGATAATCTCCAGAGGGAAGTCCCTTTGCCAAATAGAATATCTTTGAAGATAAAACCCCATATTCGCCATCACATCCACCACTGAGTTGCCTTATCTAAAAATATCCACAATCAAAACTTTTTCCAGGGAACGAATAATACCAATGGCTTCATCGATCAATTTGACCACCCTCCAACTTATGTGGCAAGTCCCTTTTATCATGTTTATAACATTTAAAGAATCACCCTCGACAATAAAATTTTGAATTCCCAAATATCTAATAAAAAAATAAGCCTAAAAAGGTTTCCCTTGCTTCAACAAACTAGAACGAGTTAATATCAAGATTTTTTGCAAAGGCAAGAACTAGATTGCCACTATTATCATGAATGACCCCCCAGTACTAGCCACCATTGGGTTACCTTTAGAGGCCCCATAAAAATTCAATTTACACCAGGCAATAGGGGGAGGATTCCAATGAACAAAACTCCTGGGATCAAGAGCTGGCGGGGGGTGATCAACATGCCCAAAACCAAGACTCTGGTTAGTTGAAACTTCATTAGAAATCAGAGCCTCCAAAAATTCACACTCCTTTAAGGCACTCAAGACATTCTCCATAGTTCTCCACAAAATATGAGAGCTCAAATAAAAGGTTGAAGACTCTTTATCTTTGAAAACACAGGTGTTCCTCTCCTTCCACACACCCCACATCACATGAAGTAGAAGAAATTTCTAAAAATACTTAAGTCTAGGCGAGGAAAGGGAGAAGCCCACTGCATTACATAGTCAATTACCGAATTAGGAAAAATCTAGCTTACTCCAATTCTATAGAGAATGGATAACAAAACTTCCTAAAATATCCCACAATTGAGAAGCAAATACAAAGATGATTTCCAGGCTTCTTTACACAAATAATACCTTTTAACCAGAAACATACCTGTTTTATGAAGATTTTCAATTGTGAGAATCTTGTTCTGCACTGCCAACCAGAAAAACATATTGACCTTGGTCGTTAAGTTTTTTAACCAAATAAATCTATGAGGAAAAAATCCATCCCATTCCACAAAAAGGAGCTCATAAGCCGATTTTACTGAATAAAAACCCGCACTATCAACTTTCCAAATAAAATGATCCTCCACATTCTCTTGCCGCACCACAAAAATATGGAGCTCCTCGATAAGCAAGTTCCAAAATTGGAGATCCGTGGCATTCCTCACCACAGGCAGAGGATTGGACTAGACAATTCTGCCTCCACAAACTTCAGTAAAATCAACCACTTTCACAAGCCCAACAAGCCTAGACCCTTGAATTAAGTCTCTAAAATGAATGTTCTCAATCAAGGGATGATCTCTAAACCAAGCATCTTTCCATAAATTCACATTCCTCCCATTACCAACAATTCATCTATAGTTAGGATTGATAAACTCCCAATATTTTACAAGACTATTTCAAAAGACTAACCCACTAGAAGGGAGGAAATAAAAAATGAAAGAATCAAAATTATACTTAGCCTTCAAAATTTGGCACCACAAACGGTCAATATTAGAGGCTACCTTCCAACCGAGCTTTGCCACCAAAGCCTTGTTCATCCTAGCAGCACACTTTAGATTTAAACCACCATCTTTCTTCCTTCTACAAATCTGCTCCCAAGAGACCAAATGAAATTTACCTTTAAGCTCAGGACCGGTCCAGAGAAAAGCCTTACAAATGCTATCCAACTTTGCTACCACTTTACCCGAAAGGTGGAACAAGGATAGAAAGTAGATAGGGATGCTCTGCAAAGTACTTTGAAGTAGCACCACCTTATTTGCTTGGCTCAAAAGAGCCCCTTTATAGGATGCTATTTTTTGATGAATTCTTTCCATCACCAGAGTCCATAAAGCATCTTTGGTATGACCAATAACAAGAGGAAGACCAAGATAAGTAGAAGGAAGAACGCTAACTAGTTAATTTGTATAAGTAAAACTATAACTTTTTATCTTATAATAGAAGTAATGCAAAGTCATAGTGCAAATAGAAGTGTAGTAGCACTAAAAAAAATTGAAAGCACTGGAACAAGTTTGAGCAAAGTAAAAAATTGTTCAAAAGCAAACAAAAACAAAAACAGAATAAGAAAATTTAGTGTGAAGGCCATTTCCTCTCTGAGATAGGGTGGCCAGAGTGATTATGGATTACTTCACTCTTGATTCTACATATGATGTGATTTAGAGCTTCCATGCTATGTTTTTGAATCACCTTAGGAGGTAAATCTGGATGAATATCCCATTATTTTTATTCCAGTCTATGAAGAAGTCCATGATGGATGTTCAAGGTGGTAGAGGTCAGATTCCAATCCACCAAGGTCTTGCACTCTTGGTTTTTGAATAGTTTATAGCTTAATGTGGCTTGATTGCAAAAGAAATCCTGAGATCGATTGTTAATCAACCTATTCCTATGCCTAGTTTGATAAAAGTGAGGACTTGTATTCCTTTTTCTTGGGCTCTAGGGATAATAAAATTTCTAAGAAAATTCAAGTTTTAGCTAGAGGAGTAAGAGGGAAGGCATCTCATTGTAAAGGCTCGAGAAATGACTTTTTAGAGCTTTCTATCAAGGAGACTCAAACCAACACAAGGATGGGTGGTGAGCCATCTTTTAGCATGGTTGGAAGAGGTGTTACAAGGAAGTCCAAGCATCTACTAGGTAAGAAACTATCTGAGGAGAATTTTTTCCTCATTTACCTTCACTCTGATTTTGATATTTTTCCAAAATATTTTCAAAAGACAAATCGATGAAGGAAGTTTATGCCTCGAGATAGTGTTGTTGAAAGAAAGAATACTGTCATTCATAATCTGAAGATGATGGAGATAAAGCAATGCACTATTTGGGGCTCGTTGAAAATTGTTGTCGACTACTCGGAGGAGATATCTAGGATGGTGGGAGATGTTATCCAGGAGGTGGACTTGTTGGTCAAGAACTAGCTTGGTTCTATCCTCTCAACCTTCTCTGGTGTTCTCTCCCTCTGTTGCCATTTCTTTCTGTGTTAGTAGTTGTAGTCTCTCTTGATCTCTCCCATTGTTTTGGGTGGTTTCCAACTTTTTATGTGGTTTTTCTGGGTGGTTCTCTAGTTGTGATGGAGTTGATGTAAAAGGTTAAGGGATTTCTTTCAAAATCCTATTTTATTAATAGTATATAAAAAAATAGAACAAGAAAAATAAAAATAAAGTATAGTATCCTAGGGAACTACCTGCTATTACCCCAAAGTTGAGAAGATCACTAGGTATCTGCTTGTAGTAGTTTTATTACTTCTTTTGATCATCCATCTATGAAGTTACCTACACACACTAAATTTAAAAATATTAAGAATAAAGGGTCTTGCAATAGTTAGACCCCTTATTCAAAAATGGTTGAATATACCTTGGAATAAGGAGGTTGTATGTTAAAACTAAAATATTTGATTTTTATATATAGGAGTGATCTTACAAGAACAATGCTTCTACAAATACCATTATGCTAATGTTAGTACTACCAATATCTAGTGTTATTGATAGGTTATTTAAAATAAGGTTAAAATGTAGAAGTTGTAAGGTTCTAATACCCAAACTTGATTTAAAGACACAATTTACACTACCTTAAAGGACATAATCAATTATTTTTTACTTTAAGCTAAAATAGACAACATCGAAAGGAAGGATAATTAATTAGATTATGTATAAATTATATAAAGATAAATATCATAGCTAATAAAAATTTCTAAGGATAAGGAAAACATATCCTATTGCAATGTCTAAGGGTTTAATGTTACAATCAATAAGATGGGGTTACTTATTCTTCATTTCATACAGAAGCATTACCATGATGTATTAATTTTTTTAGCATTATCACACCAATGTTAGTGCACCTACAACTCCAACAATCTAGTGCTTCTAACTATAACACCTATAATTTTGATTTTTAAGGCAAAATACTACAAGAAAAATTATTAAAATGACTTCAAATAGTATTAGTGATGATATTCAAAAGCTAAGATTATCATGTTATGGGAAAATATTACCTTAATATTAAAAAATAAGCTAATAATAATAAATGTAAATTTCAATAACTTAGAATAAAAACAAACCTACAATAAAAATTCAAGAAAATATATTCTTCATCTTGCTCATGATATTCTTTATTTATTTTTTCATCAATATTATCTTTCATAGTCTTCAAACTGCTATGTTTTTATGATAAGCTCCTTGATATCATGTTTATTAAGAGATAAAATCTGACTCGATCAACTGGCTTCTAAAATTTGAATATTGGCAAGATGAGTATAAATATTACAAATGTCTAAAACATCTACTACCAACTTCCATATCTATAAATATATTAACTATACCTACCTATCAATTCCATAATACCTCTTTTTGGGGTCTTACTCATGCCCCTAAAATTCCAAAATATAATTTTTATCATCACTTTTTATTTTTATTTGTGGGCTTAGCCACACTTCTTGTTAACACTTGTGGTATTTGCTTTTGCTTTCCTATATCAATATCCCTTTGAGTTTCCTTTTCTCTTTGTTTTTGCTTCTTGAGTCTTTCTTTCTATTTTTCAATCCCACCAACACTTTCATCTTCATCAATCTATTCATTTTTTTAAGACTATTCAATATATGACTTATCATCTATAGGTTTGTATTGCTTTGAAGGATCTAAAATACAAAGAATACTTTCAAAAGTACTTTCTAATTTATATTATTGCTTTTCTATATCAAAATCCCTTTAAGTTTCCTTTTTTTTTTTTGAGCCTTTCTTTCCATTTTTCAATCCCACAAACACTTTCATCTTCATCAATCTCTTCATTTTTTTTAGACTATTCAATATAAGACTTATCATCTATAGGTTTGTCTGGCTTTGAAGGATCTAAAGTGCAAAGAATAGACTCAAAAGCACTTTCTTCTTTATATTACCCTAGAAATCCTAGTTTGCACTTGCTCTCGACTTGAACACATCATCTAAACAACTTGTTTATTTTTTAATTGATTTTTAAGGGATCGATATGGATCCTACCTATATTATATCATCACACACAATGTATTAGAACAACTTAACTATTATCCATGTATTACTTGGCAAAATTCAAATATAAGTTTTCTTCTTAAAAATTAAAAAAATTAATTAAGTAAACTAATACTATTTGATAACCTTGTATTTTATTTATAATTAATTTAATATTTATTTATCCTTTAAAACTAAGTTAATTTTCACATTTAACTTATTTATAATTTATAAGTGAAGAAAAACTAACTCTCTCTTAAACTTTTTTTTTTTTTTTAAAAAGAAAAATGGTTAATCTAAATTATATTAAAACTTCATTTTTTAAAGTTTTTTATTTTTTCTTAATTCATACCTAATATAATGGTTGAGATAAATTAATAGTCTTAAAACCTTTATTTTTTATATACATAAAAAAATCACTATCAACAAACCTATCCTTTTTATAACACAATATAATTTAAAACTGGATCTCAAAAAACTTAAAAAAAAAAAAAAACTACAAGGTTTCTTGTAGAACAAGCTTTCTTGATTTAAGAAAATTATTATTCTTGCGGGACAAGGGTTGAGATGATGGTGACAAAAATGATTTCAGAAACTAAAAGTACGATTAATCTATACCTTTAGTTTCTTGGGGATCAAGCGTTGAGACGATGTTGAGAAAAATAATTAATCAATAAGTTAAAAATCCTGACTGCTCTTAGGCACCGCTAAAGGACGTCTCTTGGACATAAATGGATGACTCATTCATCCCTTACTTCGCCTTTACATTATTAAATTTTTATCTTCCAGCAAATCATATGTTTGGCATCTTCTCATTGCAGCATATTAATGAATTTCGAGTTCACTGCGGATGCTTTTTTTTTTTTTAAAGATCCAACAAATGGGTTGACGGACCCAGGTGTTGTAGGTGAGTTGGAGAGGAGAGGACAATCCTCCAAGGGAGGTCCCAGGTTCAAATCTCCACCCTATCAAAAAGCTGAATTGGATATCCAAAATCCAATTGATAATGTTGGTGCGGGCAGGGTCGGTTGCTCCGAGTGACTTTGATGGTGTAGAACCCCTATTCGCGGTCTCTTAGACCAAAACGGCCCCGCAAGAGATTTTTCGCTTAAAAAAACAAATGGATCGGCAATACATTCTTTTATGGTGAGGGGATTGGGATGATCCATAGGAGTATAAATAAACAAGGAATAGCCCCATCAATTACATTGCGAAAAACTGCCAATTCGAAGGCAAATAAGGAACTTGCATGATGGATATTGGTATGAAACTTACATGGCCGCTGGTTGGAACGGTTCTCAGTGTGATAGTGACCACTGCTCTCGCAAGAGTTATGGTGATGATAAGGTGG
The DNA here is from genome assembly GCA_028583015.1 of Wollemia nobilis. Classification (NCBI taxonomy): domain Eukaryota; kingdom Viridiplantae; phylum Streptophyta; class Pinopsida; order Araucariales; family Araucariaceae; genus Wollemia; species Wollemia nobilis. The sequence goes on from JAQPPZ010001028.1 coordinate 8,565,544, forward strand.
ATACCTCTTCGCAAGCAACTCTTATTTGAAAGCCAAGGTATTTATGGCCCTTCATATAAGCTCTTTTACGGGAACGCCAAGGACAGAGTTGAAATGGAAAATCATGCCACATCGTCTAGCACGGACCTCAAGCCCCATGACATTCTACCCCGAGTTGCTCCACACATTTATGCCTTGACCAAACTATACGGTACACTCCTCAGATTTGTTCTAAATTTTTTTGAATAATATTTTTTCGAGTTCGGGTTACATGACATTTTTGCTAATAGATCATACTCAAAAAGATGATTTTTTTTTTTAAAGATTTATAGCACCCATAAAAACAAAAATTTTCTGCCGTCGTTCACGGAAGAGATTCGTATACTGGTTCGGTGCTACCCCAAAGTATGTGATTGCTGACCCCGAGATAATTAAGCAGATTTTCTCCAACAAAGCCGGGCATTTCGAGAAACGCACGCCAAACGTTCAGGCTGCACGGCTATTTGGAAAGACTGGAGTTGTTATTCTCAATGGAGAGAGATGGGCTCATAAAAGAAGGCTTCTCAATCCCGCTTTCCACTTGGAAAGCTTGAAGGTATGTATGACGCATCAAGTTCGTCCCCCCCTCCATCATTTTTTCAAGTATATTTATAACACTAATTTGGGGCCTTTTTCAGTCAATGGTTCCGGTGGTGGCGACTTCGACCGCTAACATGTTGGAGAAATGGCAAAATACAATCTCAACTGGTGTGAAAGAAATCGAGGTGTTGGAGGAAATGAGATGCCTCACTGCAGATGTCATAGCCCGAACATCCTTTGGTACTAGTTTTGAGGAAGGAGAAGATGTATTTAAAAAACAGGGTGAACAATCCATTCTTGTCGTCCAGAGTTTCAGGAAGGTCTACATTCCAGGTTCCAGGTATTCCCTCTACATTTCATCTCTAACATCAAGTAGCCCGCATGTGTAAGGTAGTTGGTCCTCTTACTTTCTTATCGGTTTATTTGATGTTGTTTTTTACCAGTTTTTTATTTCTAGTGACATATTCCTATGTTGGAATTTCATTCCACTTTAACACTCTTCTAACATGTGCAAGGTTCAAACAACCACACTATTTTTAGTAACTGACAAGTGCAAGGTTCAAACCACATGGCTGCTTCCACCAAACCTATTTCCCTTCATTATTGTTGACCCGATGTGAAGGGGACCACCGGTCCCTCGAGACTCGTACGTCATCGTGGGTATCAGACTACTACCTTTGCAAACAGGCTGCCCATGAGGTTTGAACCTCGGTGTCTTCTTGGTAAATGCTTAGACAGACAAGCACTTACCAATCCAAGGTTTAAACCTCGGTGTCTTCTTGGTAAACGCCTAGCCACACAAGCTCTTATCAATCCACCTAGGCCTTGGGGGCTAAAATTTTAGGTTAGTGTGAGAAACCCCTACAACCAAGACTAAGCAGTCTCCTCCTAACCATGACCCCTCTTAAAACCCAGAACTAGAGAGAATTTAACACACAGTCTTTGCATTCCTTTTACATGGCAGAGGTGTAAACCAATGATATTAGCTAATTCTATTTACTTGTGTGAAGGTTCCTGCCGACAAAATCGAACATAAGAGCGTGGAAGCTAGACAGAGAAATTAAAAAATCTTTAAGACGGATGATTATAAACCGCAAGAAGAATTCAGAGATGGAGAAAAGTAACAGCTATGGCACTGATCTTTTGGGCTTGATTATGGGTGCCTATAAGCAAGAATTAAAGGCCAATAGCAACTTCCTGGACTCATCTCTTCGGGAGATTGTTGATGAATGCAAGAGCTTCTTTTTAGGAGGACATGAGACCACCGCCACTTTGCTCACATGGACAATTATTCTGCTTGGGATGAACACCGACTGGCAGGAACGAGCACGATCGGAAGTGTTTGAACTTTTAAAAAATGAAATTCCTAAAGCTGATGCCCTGCCTCGTCTGAAAATTGTAAGAAATTATTATCTAAGTTGGTTTCTATGTTTTACAAATTAAAATTTGCCAAACTTGTGAAATTTACCATATCCATGAAACCGACTCTTAATTTATATCAGGTGATCATGATCTTGTATGAGGTGCTCAGACTTTATTCTATACTAATCCAAGTATCAAGAAAGACCAACAAAAAGACGGAGTTAGGAGGTATCACTCTTCCCCCGGGCACTGAGCTTGTGCTACCGATCGTTGCTGTCCACCACGACCCGGATTTGTGGGGGGAAGACGTAGACGAGTTCAATCCAGAAAGATTTTCACAAGGGATTTCAAAGGCGGCTACCCACCCAGCAGCATTTATGGGCTTCGGGATGGGACCCAGAACCTGCCTTGGTCGAGAGTTTGCTTTGATTGAAGCCAAGATAGGAGTTGCAATGATCCTGCAGCGTTTCTCTTTCGCTATCTCACCTAATTATGTGCATGCACCTGTATCAATGATTACCATTCGGCCCAAGCATGGAGCTTATGTCATTTTTCAAGAACTATCCCTATAGTTCGTATGGGTTTAACGGGTGAAAAGTAATAACTTCTTCCTTTTTATGTATAATATCTAATAATAAGTGTTTGGTTGGTTGTATGGGTTTGATTTTTTCAAAAAAAATTTAGATAGGTATTAACCTGGAATGAAATTTCAATCATAGAATATGTCACTAAACTTGCATCATTATATATAGATCAATAGACTTTCCAAAACCTACAACAAATAGAAGTTACAAATATGAAAAATTTCTAAAATGGAAGAATTTTCTCAGTAGAAGACTATGCAATTTTAGATATTGACTATTCTCTTCCGTTGATATTATTTCATAGATTAAAATACAATTCTAATCAAATCGTAATATTTGAAACTGGAGTTTTGAGTTCACACGATTGTGAAGGTTGCAAAGGAAAACTAAAAGCATCCTCGCTTCTACAAAATGTGAATAAATACCCTTCCTTCTATAAAAGGTGATCTTGTCTAGTTTAAAATAATTTGTTTATCTCTACTACTTATAATCATAGTGGATTTAAATAAAAAAAAAAAAAAAAAAAAAAAAAAAAAAAATATATATATATATATATATATATATATATATATATATATATAGAGGTTTGCAATGTAGATGTGAGCACAATAGATGTATATAGAAAATAATTTAAGGTAACAATACTAGGGTATAGTGAACTAAGTGACGAAGAATATGAAGAACATTAATAAGCAGACTAAAATATGACCTTACAAGCTATATCAACTTGTTTATTATCCATACATTACCCAAGTTTAAGAAGGCTCGTTTGATGTTATGTTCATAACTAGTAAATAATATTTTCTATAAATAAGATCTTATAAGAGCTCATTTGTAAGGGCCGTCATTTTTGAAATATTAGAGCTACTCTTTGTGATGAGAAATTATATATTAACATCAAATTTTAATTAATATAAAAATTGAACATGATCTTTGTGGATCAATTGTACCCTTTGACTTTTAATCTATCATTGCATGGTATTTGTGGCTTTGTTGTCCTATATTTAATTAGTCCTTTCTTTTGTTATTGTAGGTTATTCATTGATTCAATCACACAAATTGTTTAGTCACTTTCAAAATTTTACGGGTCCAAAAGAGCCAAGGTGCCAAGATGTCGTGATTTCACGACATGACAAAGTTTCACGAGTTCGAAGGAGGAAAAGGAGCCAAGGCGCCAAGATGTCACGATTTCATGACATGACAAAATTTTACGGGTCCAAAAGAGGAAAAGGAGCCAAGGTGCCAAGATGTCGTGATTTTGCGACGATAAAGTTTCACAAGTCTGAAAGAGGAAAAGGATCCAAGGTGTCAAGATGTCACGATTTCACAATATGATAAAGTTTCACGGGTTTGAAAGAGGAAAAGGAGCTAAGGTGCCAAGATGTCGTGATTTCATGACATGACAGAGTTTCACTGAATAGGTGAACAAAAATAGAAATAAGTAAATGCAATTTCAGAAGATCGTGTCTTGGCAACCAGTGGTAGATAGTGATTGAAGCATCAAATCTTAACCTCTTGCTGTTGGCGATTTGATTCCTTCCTTGACCAATAAAAGCCATGTAGAAACAAATTGGCATATTTTTAGTAACAAATTTATTGTAACTGATTGAAGATCGTAGAGTTTATTAGCTGTTAAAAGATGCTTACATAGAGTATATCATAGGGAGCGCACCTAAAATAGAGGTCGACTCTTAGATGTTTACATGATTGGATGTATGTACTCTAAATTTAAGCAATAAAATATGCTTCTATTGGCTTCTGGTTCATTGTACGCAAATGTATATATCAATATTTGATGCTTCTATTTACATTACTAAAATATACATTATATTTATTCTATCATCTGGATTCATGAATGTTATAAAAAATATTGTTGGAGATAATAACTTTATACATGCATGTGTTAGATTAATATCTAAATTACATTAAGGAACCATGATTTCTGCATGAAGGTATAGAAAACGCTTAGATTACGAGTTACATGTATTTGTCATTGTTGTTGTTTAATCTACACCATAAGAAAAATTCTAGTAGTAGCTATATTTTCCTTCGTTTTAGTAAATTTCTCCCTTCCATTTTCTTGTAAAAAACCACCAAGGAACCAGACTTCTATGGATATTAAACGGAATCCCTTTGAACTTAGTATGTCTACTCAATGTTGGCAAGGTCGTGGGTACAATCACAACCATATTCTGATTTTGTACCAACAATTTTTGGCACACCGAGTGGGACCAAATACCACAAAATTTATAGTTCAAAGGTTCAATGTTTGCCTTTGTTCTATTTAGATCCAAATCAATCAGCTGGCGACTTAGTTCGAAGGTATAGACCCAAGAAATACCTTATCTTTTTGTCTAGTTAAATATTGCAAATGTCCATATTTATGATAACCAGATCCAAAGCAAAAAAATCTGAAGAGCCCATTGAGTTCTTTGAGTTACACCTTGGCAGCCTTAGGGTTCATCCAGTTTTGTCTACTAGATCAAACCCACCTGCTACTAGTATCACCACCCTTGTACCTACTATTTTACCTAGCACTGGTATCAAAGCATATTCAAGTACGATCGCTAGTAGTTCTATAGCATGAGCAAGCATAATACCTACAATGGTTGCACCTCCTCCAGCTTACCTCACATGGAATCACACGGGTCCTTTGAATCTGATGACTCAGGATCTGATTCCTACTACAACTTTGAAGGTGTTGCCTTCCTACGATGGTACAGGTAAGAAAACTTATGAGCACTATCTAGATGTTACCTCTTTGGAATCCATATACAACATCACGCTGGAATATGTGATGATCAAATTGTTGTCATTTCCTTGAAAGAAAAAATGCTTTACTGGTATAGAACACTCCCTATTCAAACTATTACTAGTTGGGCTAAACTCGCTGGTAGGTTAGTAGATGAATTTAACCAACATGCAGATCCTTTCTCCTTCGAAAGTATTCTTAATAGGAGATAGTAGATTTTAACATCAGATTTAGTCATACTTGGGAAAGAGTGACTAATGGGCTGAGACCGACCAACAAACAAGCCATATACTATAATCTAAGGGCTTTTGATTTTGATATCAGTATGATTATAAGGAAATCACAGGTACTCACTTTCCCTAATATTTTCAATAGGTATCCAAAGTGGAGAAAGACCTCATTGCTATTGGAAGGTTCCCACCAAAGGTAGTAATACCAATTTTCCCAAATATTCCCAAAGCTTCCAGTGCTATCTCCTTAACTTCTTCTCATTATTCTAGCATAGAGCTTCCAAAATGGGGTGGGCAACCATCTATTCCAGTGATACAAATGCCTCAAAATTTCCAAGCATTACCCCCTAGTCCTGCGGTTCCTTTGCTACCTGCACCACCTACTAAGTTGACCCATGAACCTCAGCTTGCCGTATTACTCAACATGCAATCAACAATGAAGAATTTAACTAACGAGATCACATCAATGAAAATAAGAGAAGCCAAAAGAGGTTTTAAAACAAGAAGGTTTCCACAAGTGATGAGAGACCAAGCCTCTTCGAGTACCAAGGATCAAGAAAGATCAAGTGTATTTTATGCAAATGATGATGAAGAACCTACAACTCCTTCCACAGATTCTAACTACTTGTGTTCTACATGTAATTTCCTGCATGGAAAAAGTTCATGTATGATTCATCAACACTATGTACAAAAAATAGCCATTGAAAATGCGGAGAAAACCTTGAAGGGACATGTAAACATGATCAGAGAAGAAAACCACAATTTCATGATGCATTCAATAGAACAAGTAGCTATTTTGACAAGATTGGGTAAGAAACCTCTGCAGGTTGATCCCCAAGAACTCTAGCCTTTAATTTTTCCATCTGCCCCTAAATCTCTACTTAAAAGGGATACCACTTATGAAAAGAAGACTCAAGTCCCCTCCTAGAACACTGGATCAGAAGTACGTAAAGAGTCTACCCCAAAAAGGAGGTGGAGACTCAAGAGTAGGCTAAGGAGAATTTAAGATTCCCTTCTCTAACCAAGAGATAGAGAATGAAAGTAACTCAAGGATACAAAAATAGATATGATGCTTTCTCTAAAGAGAGAGATAAGAGTGCAAATTCAGCTTCCTTCAACATAGTACAAGAAATGAAGAAAACCCCTTTGAAAGCAAGTATGTATGATGCCTTACAGTTTCTTGGCCAAATTGACCTATTGCAAGAATCCTTGAGGTCAATAAAAAACAAAGGTAGGAATCCCTCTTACTCAAATACAGTTCAAGAAAACCTCACATCTACTATCAAAAAGAACATACCACCCCCTTTTATCTATCTCCTCAAATGGAAATATGGGTTGTACATAATTGTATGATAGATTCAGGTGCTACTACCATAGTAATACCAAAAGCAGTGTGTGACATTATGATAATGGAATACACTAGGAGAAGCCTAGGAGTTTTACACTTAGATGGCACTCCAATAAATACTGTAGGAGTAATCAAAGATATCTCTATTAAAATTTATAGGAGTAATACAAGAAGTAGTGGTAGTGGATTTGGAACCATACTTTGGTATGTGTTTATCCAGAGAATTCATGACAAAGATAGGGGGATATCTATCTTTAGACTATTCACATTTGGAAATACCTTTCAAAGGTAGAAGAATCAAGATATTTAATGAAAAACCATCCACATTACACATAGAGAAAATATAAGAGCCTAGTATTGTAAATATGATGATAGAAGAATTGGAATACCTCGATCTAATGGAGGAGACCTTGGAGGAACTTAAAACAGAAGACCAGTTCTCTCTGAAAAATTCAACGCTATGGTCAAAATCGAGATGGGAAGTTACTCCATTATGAATCCAAAAAAAAAACCAAGCGGTCCTCGCTCCCAGAGGAGACAAGCGTACTAATCAGCTTTGGAATTTTTTCTTTGATGGTGCTAGATGAAAAAACGGGACTAGTGTCAACATAGTGCTAATTTATCCTACAGGTAAAGAGAAGGTTTTATCTTATAGATTGACTTGGAGTTGTAAAAATAATGCTTCTGAGTACAAAGCGCTTTGTTTAGGTCTAAGAAAAGCTGAAATAGGTATCAAACAACTACAAATATATGGGGATTCAGAACTCATTGTGAATAAAGTCAAATGAAAGTGTGTAAGTAAACAACACTATCTTAAAGCATATAGAAATAAGGTGTGGGACCCCATGGAAGCCTTTGAAACTTTGAACATCAAAGCAATTCCTAGAGAGAAAAATACCCATGCTGATATGTTAGCATCTGTAGGGGCAAATTTCTTCCCCATGAGCAATGTCATCTAGAAGTCCAAAATAGTAAGACTCATATATAGACCCTCCATGCCAAATAAAAATATTTTCTGGTAAGTATTTGAAAGTGATGAACAAATATTGGATTTCTTAACCTATGAAATGAATTTCTTGAGTGGCAAAATTCTAGAAGACGAAGAAGGTGGACTAATCCAAGTAAAAAATAACCATATTCCAAAGGGACTGATCACCCTTGAAAGCATTTTTGATAATAACGATTGAGTAGTAGGTCAAAAAATAAAGGTTGATAAACATCGGTACAAGGAGGTTCAACTAGAGCTAGGAAAAATGATCAAAGTTAGAGTTAATTATATAGAAGAAGAGTTAAACCAGATCAGGTAATTATGCAAGAAATTCCTAGACATTATTGCTTGGGTGTATAGCGATCTCAAAGTATATAGGAAAGAAACCATCCAACACATCATTGAGTTGGAAGAAGATGCAAAGCCTTTCAGGCAAAAGCAAAGGCTTTTTAACCTAAATATAGAAGCATTAATGACAGGAGTTGTTAAAGCTCCTTGAAGACAAAATAGTATACCCCATTAAACACTCTACCTGGGTAGATATAGTCCCAATTAGAAAGAAAAATGAGGATATTAGATTGTGCGTAGACTTCATAAACCTAAATAGAGCTTCTTTGAAAGATCATTATCCTCTTCCATAGATAGATCAAATTCTGCATATAGTAGCAGGGGCAGAGATATTATTCTTGTTGTATGGATTCTATGGTTATAATCAGGTATGTGTTAGATATGAAGATTAATACAAGACGACATTCACCACCAAGTGTAGGATATTTGCATATCAGAGGATGCATTTTGGTTTACCCAATGCAAGAGAAAAATTTCAAAGGGAAATGGATGTCGCTTTTGGAGAACTTGCTAATAAAGTCATAGTTATCTATTTAGATGATATGACAGTCTTCTCTCACAAAAAAAGACCATGTAAAACACCTTGAGCATGTGTTTGAAAAATGCAAGGAAATTTTGTATGCAAGTTTATAAAAAAATTTGCACAGATTGTCAAACCAATGATAAAGCTGCTAAAGAAAGATGCCTAGTTCAAATGGACAGATCCAAGATAAAGTGTAGACACCTAAAACATGTCATGTCTAGGGGAGCTACTCACATAGGCACATTCATAAGATCATATGACATAATATTGGACTTTCCAAGCATCAAAAGTGGTTCTCACCACTCATATGGGGCATTCTGAGCCCATCCAAGCCTAGCCGCTCAAGACTAGAGTGGCCAGACCTTAGCCGCTCAAGCCTAGAGCGGCCAGACCTTAGCCACTGTAGATGATAGTGGCCAGATCTTAGCCACTACAGATGACAGTGGCTAAGCCATAAAAAGCATTTTTCTGATAGATATGCCCAATCACGGGTGGAAGTGGTAGTCTGCATGCAATAAAGGTGAGCGGGAGTAACTTTGCATTCCCTTTCATGGCCAGTTCACATAGGAGACTTGAGTTTGCATTTAGACTTCAGTTAACTGGTCTTTAAACATAGAAAAGACAAAAATCTTCTCATGCTAACCTTCACTACGCATGAGGGATTCAGTCCTAGGGTTTGGGCATAGACCTAGGGTTTCACACACTTTAAAAGGTGCAAGCCTAAGAGCACCAAAGGATCATAATCATCAGAGATCAATATCAGAGCAAAATAAGTCCAAATTTGAGGAGAGCTTTCAAGACTTGGAGAGCTTCCCTTGGATATCATGTTTATGATGAAGCCCTGACAAATTGGAGAGCAAAGCAATCACCATTTCAGAACATCAGATACAAGCTTTGATCCATAGCTTTGGAGCAAAGAGAACGAGATTCACTTTAGCGGTCACTATCATTGGATAGTGGCCCACAGGCCTAGCTTAGGGTTTTAGACATTAGTTTCATTATTCTATTTAGCATATCATTAGCATAGCATCATTTCATTCATTCACATTCATAGCATTAGTTTCATTTGCACTTGATTTCATTTGATATATTCATTACTAACAACCTCATCTAGGGAGGCAATCTCGGACATCTAAGTGTGTGTTGTTGTTTCATTGCTCATAGGGCCACAGGTTCATCGGATAGAAGCTACAACATACGAGAGCAAAAGGATCCCTCTAGGAAATAGACCTGGAGAAGGAGGCATCTGTAAGCCCTCATACATTTTCATGTGCAGAACCGAGAAGCTTGTGATAGCGCACCACCCCTTTACGAGGGGACATTTTACCCACTTGTAACCTTATTGTATCAAAATGGGTATCCCTAAGAGGGACCGACATGTAACCGAGTTTTAATACAAATAAAGAGATATATCTTTGTTACTTCCATGTTATATGCTTTTTCATGGTCTTTCATTTCATTTTGGGTTTAACACATTTGCAAGTAGAGTAAGAGTGGTGCGTGCACCCCGGGGTCGCTACAGATGGTGATCACGGTGGGACATCCACTGATTTTTCATTTTTTTACCTAGATACTAACTTAATTTTGTGTGCAGGCTTAGCCGCTCTGGTCTACAATGGCCAAAAATAAGTCGCTCTGAGCCACAATGGCCAATAGAGCCTTAGCCGCTCTTACTAACAACGACCAGAAACCAATCACTCTGGTCGACAATGGCCAACACTGGAGTGCAGTAGAGGATAGAACCTTGGTTCTCTGAGCTGGATTAGAGGTTGGTACAACTTCTCTGATATTTTATAACTTTTTGTCTACTTATGTGTGTCTAAAATAGTGAACTTAAAGCACATTTCTATTTGGGAATTGAAAGAATAAAAGAAGAAAGAATTAGGTATTTTGCATATCTTAGATCTTCTTTTAGATTTCCACTAGGCATTGCTAGGAACAATGGCTTATGCTTGAAAAGTTTACCCTAGGATCCAACGTGCTAGACATTGTATGTTGTTTGCTTGCTTTGAGGCCTTGCAAGAGGCCATATTTGCATGAAATAAAGTGCACCCATACAAATCATAGTAGTTCATGCATATTTCTAAATATTGAAATGTATTTTGCACTTAGGCATATAGGAAAGAGTCATTTCTACTATATTATGCACTTTACTTCATGCAAGCTTAAAATGAACACCACACACGCACGTATCATTTAAACATTGGGGAGTTGGATTTCATCACCAACCCTCAATTCAATCCGATGACGTTGGAATTCATCTCCTTCCACCAGTTTTCCCCCTAGATTCTCCTAGAAATGGATTGAAGAACTTCTTCATAGTGGTACTAAGTTACTTGTGTTCAAACTATCTCCCACTATTGGAACATTCATTGGTTCAGAGTGGAAGAGCTAGGTGAACCCCCCACTAGGATTTCAGTGGTGTACCCTAGTCTCTTTTGGGAAATCATGTTTGGCATGAGTACTCTTGATTATCACTATGGATGAGTCTCCTCATTTCCAAATCCAAAGCAAGAAACAAGAAACAACAAAACATCAAAATACAACAAACAGTTTAGGGCACACTTAAAATTGTAAGCAAGATAAACATTTGCTTGATATTGTTTGTGCAACACAAAAGCTAAAGATTCCAAAAATAATGGTCAAAACAAGAAGTAAACAACCTCGGTATGACATCGAAGGGGAATCTGAGGCAACTCATACCCTTAGGCGAAGCCGTAGTAACATTGAAAGACCTACTCGAAAGACCGTGAGACGCAGTTCCACGAGTCTAAGAGGTGATAATTCAACCCTTGGGGGATCTCCTCGAGAAACCCCAAATAGGGAACCACAACATGAAACTACATCTCATAAACACAAAGAGGCCTCATGACCATCATCATCAAGGAGACATGAGGAAACCTCAAGGGCTTCCTCTAAACGCACAGAAACTTCTCAAAGACATGAGGAAGCTTCAAGAGCTTCCTCCTCACATAGACATAAAGAGGGTTCTAGACCCCGTTCTTCACACAGAGATGATGAGGTTTCCCCATATCCATCCTCATGGAGGGTAGAGAGGGCTACAAAACCCTCATCACCACAAAGACACACAAGAGTCGAAACATCTCAACATTCACATGCAACACTTAGAATAGATCAGCCCACTGAGGGGCAGGAAACTAGAAACACATCCAATCATAGACATCAAATAGAAGATATCCTTCAAACAAGAGGAAGGATTCCATTAGACTATGACCTCATTGGAGTGAATGGCACCCTACAGGATCAGCCATGGAAAACAAGATAGTTGGATGAGTTGGATCGGTTGCACCCGAGGCCACCACCCAAAACTGTAGCCACAGAGAACTCTGCATCCGAAAGTTCATGAACTATGACTTCTAAGCCCACTTCTCAAACTGGTGGTGCCTTAAGGTGACCCCATAGTAAACATATAGAGTCTGACCATAGAGATGCCCAACAATATACTAAACAAGTCACACTAGCTAGCCAAAGCAAAGAGACAATAGAAACCTCTTCGAGGAATCTATGAATCAGAACTACAAGAACGGAGTCAGATAAGCATGAGTCTTCTATAACCATGCAAGTCAACCACATGTGATGGTTAGAAAATGCCTTGCATAAGGAGTGAGAGCTTGTAGAAGCTCTTGAACATGATAAACAAAGAGAATGGTTGTTATGCAAACATGAGCAATGCTTAAGAGAGCAAGTTGAGCAGCTAGCTCGTAGCAACCAACAAGCAAATAGAGATCAATGCGTTGACTCACAATAGAATGGGTGCACTAGACAAGAAAGTGACCCACACCAAAATCACCCTCCAAATCATGAGTGGAATCCAATTGGGGGGAAATGGTAGACTTAATAAATCAGGATCAAGCGTATCCTGGATCCCCTCGTAGGAGGGAAGAAAATAGAGCAAATAAAATGGATAGAGTGCTACCTCCACCATCACCATGGGGGGGTTTGCAAGAGGAAGAACTCCTTGCTTCAAAGGTATTTCAAGAGCTTACTAAAAATATGAAAGCCTTTGAGAAACAAGAGGTTGCTGGGAGCCAACCAACATTGAGAAAAATACACAACCAACCATTGTGTCCATCAGTTCCTAGCCCTCCCTATCCTAAGCATTTTGAGATGCCTAGGCTAGAGAAGTTTAAAGGTGAAGAAGATGCACAAGAGCATGTCACCAATTTCATCAATGCATGTTTTCATCTCGAAGAAAATGATGCTCTTATGCTAAGGACATTCATCATGACATTTTTGGGCGCAACCACTCAATGGTTTAACCAATTGCCCAAGCATAGCATATCCAACTTTGAACAACTAGTGAATGCTTTTCTGAAGCATTTCTCCTTTGGTGCTAAGAGGAAAGTAAATCTCTTAGACCTGGCCAATTTAAGACATTATGATGATGAGCCAGTAATGGATTACGAGAATAGATGGAGAAAAGTCATGGTAAAATTATCATTCTCCATTCCCACAGAGGAAATCATCCGGATGTTCACCAAGAGTTGTTCCAAACACATTTCCCTCTTGCTACAACTACAACAATACCCCTCATTTGAGGAAGCTTTGGCACAAGCCAAACTCATTGAGGACATCAAAGTAGATGAGGGAACCATAAAAATTCTAACCAAGAAGGAGTGGAGCAAAAAAGATAAGAATGGCAAATATAAGTAGAAGCAGGCAAACCCTACCCTAGTTAATCAAGTGGTATTGGCTACGCCTAAGGATGGGGCTGCACAGTAGCCCCAGAATTATCAAGCACAGCCCCCACCAGCCAACTATGATCAAAAGAACAATCAGGGTCGAAACAAAGAATGCAAACCCCCTCATTATTTTACACCATTGACAGAATCAATGCAATCAATCTTCAATCAATTGAGCGAGGTGGGAAAGATCAGATTCCATGATATACCTCTTATAGATCCCAACCATCCTAAGCCAAAAGGATATAGGGAAGATCAATTCTGCCCATATCACAGGATACCGGGGCATAATATCAAAGTTTGTGTTGGTTTCAAACATCAGGTGCAAAACATGATTGAGGTGGGAGAACTAAAAGTGGACAACCCACTGGCCCCTGACAATAGAGATATGGGCATCTACAAAAACCCGCTACCAAACCATGAGGCCCCTAGAGGGCAAGGGGCACAAGTCAATCAGGTCCGAATTGATATACCTACCCATGGGTGTGTTGGGATGGTTGAAATTGTCAATATAGCAACCAGGAGTAGATGGTATGGTCAACCGCAACCTCCTGCAGCTCCTATGAATGTCCTAACTGCACCAAGGTAGAGGTAGGGGAAAAACAACCTTCTAGGTCCACCAACTCGACCTGTGGTAACTATCCAGAGTAGACTTGAGAAAAACTTACAAATGACTTCAGCTAAGCTATCCATTTATGAGCTCATACAATAGTCCCCAAAGCACAGGGAGACCTTGATGGAGATTTTAAGGTCAATTGAGATCCAACCACAAGATCCAAATGCATTCACCCATTTTGTGGGACAAGTACAAGAATGCCAGGAACCTGTAATTTGATTCTATGATTATGAGATTAAGATAGTACCTACTACCTTACCAGACCCTCCACTGCACATTGTGGCATCAATCAATGATTTACCTTTTAAGTGGGTCTTGATCGATACAGGTTCATCAATCAACATCATCACAACAATGACAATAGAACACCTTAAGATCCCCAAGTCCAATATCATTCTAGGAGCCTATACATTAAGAGCTTTCAATGATGCTTTATGCAATACTATGGGAATGATAGTCCTACCTATCAAGGTGGGGCATAAGACCATCCCCGTGATGTGTCATGTCTTGGAAGGGGCCATGCAATACAACATCCTCCTAGGGAGACCTTGGATAAGGGACATGAAATGTGTTCCTTCAATTTTACACCAATGTGTCAAGTATGTGCATGATAACAAAGTCTACATGGTGTTGGCTGATGAGGAGCCATTCAAGTATGTTCATCAAGTGGATTGTCTAGGAGAATTTGTGATTCCTTCTACTCACTTGTCTGTAGGACCTTCATCTCCAACCACGCAATTGAGTAACAAAGACAAAGGGGTACAAAAAGACCCATCTGCATCAACACCTCATCTTGTGCACAAAGTGGCCAATGCTTCTAATCAACCATCAATGCCTAAACCAAAAAATGATCAGAAGCTAAAGGCACCTATGGTTGAGGAAAACAAACTCAAGGAAATGCTAACCATAGCTATTGAAGAAGGTCCAAGTCCCATGGACGAAGAAGATCATCAAGACCAAGTCGAAGATGATGACTACCACCCCGCTTCACCAGTGTCATCCGTGGGGTCATCCACCTCACATACGACTATACACTTGGCAAGCACAGGGATAGGAGAGTATCTTGTGCAGAACATAACCTTTACACCTATCATAGAGTCTATGCAAGATATGGGATGTCTAAAGGATCTAAGGCCACCAGTAGGAATAGTGGTTCCGCTTGGAATCCCTCCCAACCAGACAAATTTTATCTACGTTGGACTAGACTGCACCCATAAGTCTACGAAAGAAGAAGAGGACAATGATGAATTATTCACTATTAATGTTCATTACCTCTCTAATCCTGAGTTCGCTTTAAGCTACTTTGAATGCTGCCATTGGCATGGTTACGGTCTTGGTATCTATGAGTAGGGATGTAGGCGGCCACTCGAGCCATAATACCAGCTTCCCACTGATAGATTTGGGTTAGGCTATCACATCAGAGGTCGAGATGACTCTCTAGTAGCAACCTTAGATAGATTGAGCTTGGGGTTAGGAGAAGACATCGATTTTATTCCTTATCACCCACTAAGTTCAAGACTTATGAGCAATAGACAAGTGGCCATGGTGAGCATCCCACCACCCGAGACTTATCATCCAAGACTCACAATTGAGGCCATCCCAATGGGTTACAACTCATGGGATGAAGAGCAAGAAGAAAATGGATATGTGGCAAGTGATGATGAAGCACAAGAGGGCTTGGCCTATCATGGGCCTCGCTACTTACGAAGACTTACTTGGTCCATCCACAATGAGAGTGGATACATATCGGATGAAAGTGACTATGAGTCAGAGGACTCAATAGAGAGAGCCTACTTAGGGGCAAGGCAATGGCCCCATGACTTGGGGCAACATACTAATGCAAATGGATTCTTCATAAGTGATGAAGAGTATGAGGATGAAATAGAGATGGCTTACTTAGAGCCAAGACATGAGCCCCTCATCTTAGGGCCGCACACTAATGCTAATGGCTTCTGGATAAGTGATGATGATTTTGAGGATGAGACTGAGATGGCCTATCTTGGACCTCACCATTTATGACAAGTCAATATGTTGGTGGAAAGAGAAGTGACACTTCATGCCATAGACCCTAGCTTGTGATTTTTAAGGAGACCTATTGACTTAAATGTCATTCATCGCATGGTCAATCCCCCTCCACCAACATTCAAGGAACTCTTAGAACCCAATGATCCTATTGTCAGCCTAGCTCATGGGCTAGATCTAGAGATTCCCATTCCTCTAGAGCCTCATCATGAGCATGGAAGGGAAACCTCTAAGATAATATTTCACCCATGTGGTCCTGGAGATTTCATCCCATCCATCAATACAATCTCCATTGATTTGACCACTCCAATTCATAACCCAACAGATCCCATTAAACCTTTGTGTCTTGACATAGAGATGATTGATTGGGATCATGCTGATTCACCAATAGAGCCTGAAGATCTTTTCTCTAATGAAGAGATGTTACAACCATTTCATTTCACACCAGGCTGTGCCCATGATGTATTCCATGCTGGTTTGGATCCTGAGTCAGTAGGACCTATAAATCCCATCGATGACATTCACTTGATACCCATGCCTCACCAGTTGGAGGATGGGTCACATATGGCTATAGAAGTGACTTTCAAAGTGGACATTAGCGATGATCCTACTCAACCAAAGAAATTCAAGTTTGGAGAAAGTCTATCTCCAGAAGAACAAGCCATCATAATTCCTCTCCTAAAAGAGAGGCCAAATCTATTTGCTTGGACTTACAAGGATATGCCTGGGATAGATCCAAAGTTAGTCATTCACAACCTTTCATTGGACCCCATGAAGAAACCAATCAAACAGAAGTTGAGAAAAATGCATCCCACCATCGCTTTGATGGTAAAGAATGAATTGCAAAAACTATTGGATGCAGTTTTCATAGTTCCTATCGACTACCCTGAGTGGGTATCGAACATGGTGCCCATGGGGAAACCTGACGGAAGAGTCCATATCTGCACAGACTTCAGAGACTTAAATAGGGCAACTCCAAAGGATTCATTCCCATTGCCAAACATAGATGCTCTTGTGGATGCGACCGTAGGTCACGAAATGCTCTCCCTAATGGATGGTTTTTTGGATACAACCAGATCCGGATTAAACCCGAGGATCAACATAAAACCGCTTTCATTACTCCATGGGGAACATTTTGTTACAAAGTGATGCCATTTGGTCTCAAGAATGTTGGTGCCACATATCAGTGGGCCATGACATACATATTCCATGACTACATGCATAAGATCTTAGAAGATTACATGGATGACTTACTTGCCAAGTCCCTATTGTGGCAAGAGCATGCTGAAGTCCTTAGAAAAGTCTTTAATCACCTCATTGAGCACAATGTCAGATTGAATCCTAAGAAGTATGTTTTTAGTGTAACTTCTAGAAAGATTTTAGGATTCATAGTTTCTAAGAGAGGCATTGAAGTCGATCCTGCAAAGGTAAAAGCTATACTGGAAATGGGTACCCCTACCAACATTAGGGAATTAAGAAGCCTACAAGGCAAAATAACATCCATCAAAAGGTTCATTGCATAATTATCAGATAAGTGTCAGCCCATGAACCAATTGCTATGCAAGGATGTCCCATTTCATTGGGATGGAGAGTGCCAACAAGCCTTTGCAGAGATCAAAACTTATCTAGCGATGCCACCAGTGTTGGCTCCACCAAGGCCAGACATACCATTCTTATTATATATATCAGCTACTGATTTTACTTTGGGCACCATGTTGGCCCAAAAGAATGTGCAAAACAAAGAGCAAGCCATATATTACATTAGTCGCACATTGGTGAGTTATGAGCTAGGGTATGCGTATGTCGAAAAGTTGTGTTTAGCAGTGGTCTTTGCAACTCGAAAGTTGTGACACTACATGTTGAGCCATACGACCTATGTTATATCAAAACAAAATCCTTTGTAGTACATGATGAGCAAGACATATCACAATACGTGTACCATGAAGTGGATCATGCTATTGATAGAATTTGATCTAGAATTCATAAGCCAAAATTCCATCAAGGGACAAGTCATAGCAGATCAATTAGCAGAGGCACCTCTTCAGGATAGCAAGCCTCTCACCATAGAATTGCCTGATGATGCGGTCTTTGCATTATCAGATCTGCCAGAACTCGAAGAACCTGAGAAGGAAAGAGACATGTCATTGTTCTTCGATGGTTCGAAGTGTGAACAAGGGGGTGGAGTAGGGATAGTCTTTATCACACCATAGGGTGCTCCATTGCCATTATCATTCAAACTAGACTTCCCATGCACAAACAACAACATAGAATATGAGGCATTGATCTTGGGACTTCAAACAATCATAGCAATGGGCATTAAAATATTGAATATCTTTGGTGACTCCTTGCTCATAGTAAACCAAGTCAAAGGATTGTTCCAATGTAGGTGCCCACTCCTGAAAGCTTACAAGGAACTTGTTGACACTTACCTAACTCGACTGGAATGGTATGACATCGAGGCAATCCCTCATACATCAAATAGATTTGTAGACACCATGGCATCTTTGGGATCCTTAATCCCTCAGAATCCATCTGCTGATTTCACAACCATTCATGTGAAAGTGCTCGCATTTTTTGCAATACAACGTGAGGTTATTGACAACCTAGAGTCAATCAACATGATCCAAACCGAGCCAAATCAGGATTGGTCATTCAAAGTTAGAGCCTTCTTGCAAATAACCCCTTGGGAATCTTTGATCTCTCAAGGTCCCATGGAATGTGGAACAACCATTCATCACAAGGTTGTTTCCCAATCAGTGTTCACAAATGCTAGATCACAAGAAGAGCATGTCATTCTATCCATAGAAGCCATAGCTTATCAGGATTGGCTTTCCCAATTGTGAGACTTCCTGAAGCTTGGAATAGTACCTCAAGGTCTATCGCATACCGAAAGATGAACATTCAAACAAAAAGTGACTAGATACATCTTTCTAGGAGAGATCCTCTATAGACGAGGATATGATGGAGTACTACTCCATTGTCTTGAGCCCCAGGAAGCATCCTGGGCAATTTCACAAGCTCATGATGGTACATGCGAAGGACATTTCAGTGGCATGGCCATCATTAAGTGCATCTTGAGAATGGGTTACTATTGGCCCACCATGGAAAAGGACTACTATGAATATGTCAAGAAATGCATTAAGTGCCAGCATCATGCAAATCTCATGCACTTGCCATCACAAGCCTTGCAACCCATCCAGGCAGCATGGCCATTCTCGTAGTGGGGACTAGACTTGATTGGGAAGATCTCACCCCCATCCTCAGGCCGACACACATTCATCATAATGGCCACTGAGTACTTCACTAAATGGGTTGAAGCGATCCCCCTAACATCGACAACTAGACCAAGGATTACGGAGTTTATACTCCATAATATCATAAGTCATTTTGGGGTCCCTTCAAAGATAATATCGGATAATGGGCCATCTTTCAAGAACAAAAATGTGCATGCTTTAATGAAAAAATACCATATTCAGCATAATTTTTCAATGCCTTATTATCCACAAGAAAATGGGCAAGAGAAGCCTCAAACAAAATAATAGTCTCCATCTTGAGGAAGATGGTGCAAGAAAATCACAAGGATTGGCACATACAGTTGCCTCTAGCACTATGGGCATACAAGACTAGTGTACGGATGCCCACTGGGGCAACACCATTTTCACTTGTATATGGCGCTGAGGCCATCATGCCACTAGAGTTGGAAATTCCAACTCTACGCATAGCATTGAAGGACTTCATAGATGATGATACCACGTGGCAAGGCCACCTTGATCAGTTGACGCTTCTTGATGAATGATGAGTCAATGCTTTAGAGCATCTTCACATTTACCAAGATCGCCTTGCGCGAGCTTACAATAGTAAAGTCCACTTAAGAGATTTCAAAATTGGGGATCTTGTGCTCAAAGAGAACCAACAAAATTCTAATTTACCACCGCACCTACGAGACAAATTCATGGTAAATTGGATAGGCCCTTACATGGTTTCAGAAAGGGTTGGGCCTGGAGCATATCACCTTACATCATTAGATGGTGTTGAAGAGCCTGAACCTCTCAATATCATTCACTTGAAGGCGTTCTACACATAAAACAAAATAAAAAACACAAAAAATCAAATATGTCAAAAACACAAAAACATTGTAAAGAATCAAAAATACAAACAAATCATAAAAAAAAACTCATTCAAATCAAAATGCTCCAAGGGTATCCAAGCCACTTGGTCAAATTCCAATCAAAATGCTCCAAGGGTATCCAAACCACTTGGTCAAATTCCAATCAAAATGCTCCAAGGGTATCCAAGCCGCTTGGTCAAATTCCAATCAAAATGCTCCAAGGGTATCCAAGTCGCTTGGTCAAAATTCAATCAAAATGCTCCAAGGGTATCCAAGCCACTTGGTCAAATTCCAATCAAAATGCTCCAAGGGTATTTCATGCTACTTGGTCAAAAATCAAAAGCCCCAAAGGCACAATAAGCCCTTTGGTCACATTAATCAAAAATACAAAAACAACATAAAATCAAAAATACAAAAACAATTGCATCTCACATCTTGCATCCACATAGTTGCATTACATTGTCATTTCCATTACATTCGCATATGGTATGATCATAGCCTTACAAGTAATGCCACAGTTTGTATCATAAATCATTCACAAAATCCACCATCATCCATTCATTCATGTGTGTAATTGTGTTTCTCAACACAACCATATCAAGTTGCTATAAAGAACAGGCTAAGATTTTTTGGTTATTCAACCATATCTAGTGGTCTTATCAATTTTTGTGAAAAGCCATATTGATTAGTAGAGAATAAGGAATAGTCATGAAAACCTCAGATATTCAGAATCCCATCACTAATTATAAAAACTTAAATCCTAGCTGGACAAGGGAAGATGAAAGTTGCATATAGGGTTCTAAGTTACCTTAAGCGAAAAGGGTCATCCTTGCTTATCCCCCTATGCAACCGGTTCAAAGGTGCTGAGAATTGGAAAAAGGACAAGTTCTGCCCTACCCAGAAATGAGTGATTATCATCACTGCATACATCCCTTGCTTTCATAAAAATAAGCAAAATCCTGGAACAAAGCCAAATTCAAATCTCAAAATCTTCAAAATCTTCAAAAGTCAAACATCAACGCCCAAAGTCATAGTTCAAAATATCAAAAGAACAAAAGCAAAATAAATAGTGATTATCATCACTACAAGAATCCCTTGCTCAAAAAAAAAATTAGTTAAAATAAACAGTGATTTTCATCACTAGACATGAGCAAGTATCCCGAGTCAAAATGAAGAAAAGAAGGGAATGGAACTTGAATCCCTGGAATTCTCAGCACAACCGAACCAAAAGCACGATGATATGTCTAATACAAAGGCATTATGCATTTGTGTAGACCAATGTTTGAATGTGGATGAGCTAGCTTTAGGTAACCCAAGGTCACCTAGTGGTATAGTCCAACTGAGTCCAACATAGGATAAGATGAACAATTGAGGATCCCCGATCTTAGCAATGGGCTGAAAGAATCCCGCTTGACATCGGAGGAAAATATTGAGTTCTATCTAAATATATTCATTTGCACACACAGGGACAATGAATCCATAGGTCCATGATGAAAGCCTTGCTTCTTCAAAAGTCTAGTATGGTCAGTACGCAACTATTGATAGGGTAACTAGAATGTTTGAATCTCAAGCAAAGCCCCAAAAATTCTTATATAGCAACAAATCATATCATCAATCATACCAACATTTTCTTTATAAGATTCTATAAATTAGGGGGTATCAACATAGTAGGATAGATACCGCATATATATTAGAAATAATATATAGACGACCACTGACTACTTTATATCTTTTAATTTACAGAAACTTATCAAGAAAATACATACATTTCACACCATTACATCTCACATATGAATACTTAATCAATTCTTATGATAAGAGTGATTATTTAAATTCATGATTATTTTTTTACTTTATGTGGTATCACCCATTAAGATTGTTAATATCATATGCATTCCTTATGTTTTAAGTGATTAAAGCATACAAGTTCATTCATACCATACCATCACATAAGCTAGATGCATACAATTAAAGCAAAATTAAACATGCATTTAACAATAACATTGCATCCATAAATACAGAAGTCATCAATCATCCATCATTACATCATAAAGCACATCATAAAACATATAAGCAATATCCATTTGCATATAACCATAAATCCATCATTAGATCAACTCATAATAACATCACATCATATCATATGAACATCTACAGATATACACACATTAGCATCTATTTCAAATCCACATCATCATAAATATCATCTATCACCTAACACATACATATATCAATTCATCATAATACCATCATCCATCGCATCATAAAACAAAATAAAACAAAAACATAAGCAATAAACGATACACATAATGAGTCATAAAGCAAAGATATCATATAAATGTGTGTATCAAGTCCATAAAGGTACAAAAATGCCCATGGGCTATAGTCAGGTAGGTCAAGCCGACCTCAAAAATGAATCAAAAGAGCACCATCAATCAAATACAGGAGTTGAGCCCCTAACATCACCTCCCCTAGTGCCACCTCCCCCTATGGTGGTGTCATGGGTCGAATGGTGTGAACCTGCTAGTCTCTCTATCCGAGTCTGGGTCCTCTAGCTAGGATGGGCAGAAGACTACCCTGAGGTAGAGCGCCCACTGACCTGTGAACCACCTACACCAGGTGCCTCCCTAGGAACAAGCCCATGCCTCCTGAGCTACATCTGAAGAGTGGTAATGTGACCAACATGCTCCTGAATCTACCCCTCATACTCATCCAAAAGTAACTACAGGCGTAGAACCTCTACCCCTAAATCTATCTTTGGATCCCCCTATGGTGTAGAAGGAGGGACAAAAAACTGCATCCTAGTAGTACCACCCTCGATAGTAGCCTATAGAGCCTATATCTATATCGTGAGCTGCTCTATGGTGGCATCCCACTATGCTATGGTAGCATCTCACTACTGCACCTAGATCTTGGTCGACTGGAGCTCAACCTCGACCTCATGCAACTATGCTCTCAGAGGAGAATCTCTCTCCTTAAGATCTAGCTCCTCCTCATCCTCCTTAGGAGCCTCCTGCTCCTCCACTACCACCTACTCTACTGGCTGGCCCCATACCTCGATCCTGGCTCAGACTCTACACCCTATCGGATCTGCGCCATCATCCCCACCATCATCCTCATGACCTAGGCTACCGGTACCATGCCACATCCGATCCCCCCACCATTGAGTGTATGCCTCTATAACACCCCCAATGACTCCTAGGTCAACTATTGGGGCATCCTCCTCATCTGAGAGCTCTGTAATCTACCATGGGGGTAGGTCCTTCTCCACTATGAGGCACCTATACAAAAATGGAACAAGAGGCACATCCTACTATAGCCCGTACTAACGGAGAACCCGAGAGTAGAAGAAATACTCCTAGATGACAACCTTGCAGCCAAGGAGCCATCGCTCATGTCACATCTTAGCAATAAAACTAGTCAGATCATCCCACACTAAGCACTCATGATATGGGTGCCACATAACATCTCCGACCTACAGCCCAGTGAAAGTAGTAGTATAATGGGGAAGCTCCCTCGCATGAGGATGACTCTTGCATAGCTCATGCTCTCGAGCCCATCTAGAGATGTAGCACTACATCCACTCCTCCATAGCTATAATCTCAAGAGGAAGCCCTCTGGGATGATCTACCTTGATGTGCTCCCATCCCCAAACCTGTAGAAGCAAGCTGCAAGCAATGTCGATGTGACCTCACCGATGGATGTGGTACAACTCATCATAGCACTGAGCCAACAAAGAACTACCCCATGCATAGATGATAGGCTCCTCACTATCCAACAAGTCCTGAACCATCACCAAGAGGTTCCATGAGAACCTCAAACCTGAGCAATCTAGAATCAAGATATTGTTGATGACCATCAACAACACTGCATGCCTCGCAGAGAAGACACCCTCCTCATACCACTGCGAGATGGACACTCCCCTAGATTTGGTGTCCTTGAGAGCCTCTACAGAGCGCCCTCCAAACACCCGAGTGAAAACAACAACCTGATCATTAGTGGTCGAAGAGACAATGGCCACTCCATCAAAGGGGATCCGGAAGATCCTATACACATCTTTCGACGTGATGGTCATCTCACCGGTAGGAAAGTGGAAGGTATTGGTCCGAGGGTCCCATCGATGGACCAAAGCCATAAGGTAGGCATGATCTGCCATAATGGTGGGTAGTCTGGTGACATACTGAAGCCCGCGAGCTTTGAGCCAAGCCCAATCATCGTCATCCAAGAGGGGTAGAAGTGTATTCATGAGCTTTGGGTCCCGAGCCCGAGCAGTAAGAATCTAAGCAAAAGAAAGAAAATGAATCATAACTACAATGCATCTAAGACATAACTCACAATAAACATGAAAATGGTGCAAATAATGATGGGCTATCCTAAGTCTAGGCAAAGGAACAGAGTTGCACCTAATCAAACAAGTCAAAATTAAAAAAAATCAATAAATCAACCCAAAAAATTTCAAAAAAAATAAAAAATTTCACTAAGTGTTCTTGGTCGCTGTCGCCTACAGTGGCTAGAAATCGATCGCTAAAGCTGACAATGGCCAAGCCCCAATGGTCAATTTTTTGATCGTTGGGATTCAAATCGGCCACTGCCAATGATAGCGGCCAAGTTGTAGGCCTTCTTGGCTGCTCTGATCGATAGCGGCCAATGGGTAGCGAGGTAGACGCGTCGACCCTAGGCCAAAAAATACCAAAAAAAATATAACAAAAACAAAAAGACAAAATGGGGACAAGCCCACCACATAAAAACCTAAACTAAGCCTAGCTACGGGTTTTGATTCATTGCCAACAAGCTTAATGAGGTTCAATTACCGATTACTTAATGTGGTTCAGTTTTACCCAAAACAAAAATAAACAAGCAGGGTTAAGGTTTGAGGGAGTACTCGAGAAGCTCCGGCTCCTCCACCCGAAGATGCTTCGCCTCGTGCAACCATGATCTTCCAAGTCGTAGAAATGCTCCAAATTGCAAAAGTCACTTTCACCTCAAAGCTCAAGAAAGCAAATTGACAACTGGCAAAGTGAAAAGACAAAACCCTAGGTTGACTTTTATATTGCCTTGGCCGTTGTTGATATCAGCAGCCCGCATCGCTTGGCCGCTCAGGACGAGAGTGGCCAAGGCCAGGCCTTTGGTGGCCGTTGGACCTGACAGCGATCGAGATCCTAGACAAAAACAACCACATCCCCTCCATGAGAAGAAACAAAAACATTCAAATAAGCACATTTTGAAGACTTCTAGTCATCATAATGACCAAAATAACATAAAAATCACATAAAAACAAATTCTCGAGTAAGCCTCGTATCCAGTCACTTACTCTATCAACTTAGCGATTGCAGTGACTTGCACTCCATGTAATTCGGTAAGATGAGTAAGTCACCATAAGGCTACTTGGGGCAAAAACATTCATTTTGGAATCACGATGTATCACTTCAAACCCAAAAAAGACCAAGATGGTCGGACTGCTCCATGGGTGTGATAAAATCATCTTCATTCCCTTATGAAATCAAAAACACTAAGCCAAAGTGATGCAATATGAGCATAAACAGAATCACTCATCCTAACTCCCTAAGAAGGCTATTGATGGTTGGACCACTCCTCGGGATAGGGATGGATGGTTATCATAAACAATTGGAATCACACTTGGATGTGGGTTCGCCCATTGAAGGAACAAATGCTAGAAAGGAACCAGATTAGTCATATTGGTCAAGTGACTTGTCGCTTCATTCATTGTCATTTCTTCACCAATTCATTGAGTGAAGAGGTAGTTCAAATCTTCAAAATAATCATAATCAAAATCAACAAAATATCACTCGATCATAACAAAATCATGTTCATCCTATGAATCATTGCATACAACAATCACATAATTTCCCTTGTTTGTTGGGAACGTAAGCAGACATGACATCTTCAATTGTAGCTCTCCTACCGGTCGGAACTATTGTAGCAGCTGAAGCTACCCGATTGAGTTTGAGGAATGAGTGCAATTTAACATGTCCAAGCCACTGAGCTAAGTCCTCCGAACATTGAGGCAATGATTCAAAGGGTGCGTGCCATCTTGCATGATAGGGCCATCCGGCATTGATCAGACCACTGATCACCATACACCCTACAAACAGATCAGTCTACATTTTTGCTCAGCATTGTGTTTTCCACACAATGCATCACAAAAAGGGGCATCTATAGACACCTAAAACATGTCATGTCTAGGGGAGCTACTCACATAGGCACATTCATAAGATCATATGACATAATCTTGGACTTTCCAAGCATCAAAAGTGGTTCTCACCACTCATATGGGGCATTCTAAGCCCATCCAAGCCTAGCCGCTCAAGACTAGAGTGACCAGACCTTAGCCGCTCAAGCTTAGAGTGGCCAAACCTTAGCCACTATAGATGACAACAGCCAGATCTTAGCCACTACAGATGACAATGGCTAAGCCATAAAAAGCATTTTATCAACAGATATGCCCAATCACGGGTGGAAGTGGTAGTCTACATGCAATAAAGGTGAGTGGGAGTAACTTTGCATTCCCTTTCACGACCAGTTCACATAGGAGACTTGAGTTTGCATTTAGACTTCAGTTAACTGGTCTTTAAACATAGAAAAGACAAAAAGCTTCTCATGCTAACCTTCACTACGCATGAGGGATTCAATCCTAGGGTTTGGGCATAGACCTAGGGTTTCACACACTTTAAAAGGTGCAAGCCTAAGAGCACCAAAGGATCAAACATCAAAGATGAATATCATAGCAGAATAAGTCCAAATTTGAGATCTTTCAAGAATTGGAGAGCTTCCCTTGGAGATCATGTTTACGATGAAGCCTTGACAAATTGGAGAGCAAAGCAATCACCATTTCAGAACATCGGATACAAGATTTGATCCATAGCTTTGGAGCAAAGAGAACGAGATTCACTTTAGCGGCCACTGTCATTGGATAGTGGCCCATGGGCCTAGCTTAGGGTTTTAGACATTAGTTTCATTATTCTGTTTAGCATATCATTAGCATAGCATCATTTCATTCATTCGCATTCATAGCATTAGTTTCATTTGCACTTGCTTTCATTTGATATATTCATTACTAACAACCTCATCCGGGGAGGCATTCTCGGACATCTAAGCGTGTGTTGTTGTTTCATTGCTCACAGGGCCACAGGTTCATCGGATAGAATCTACAACATACGAGAGCAAAAGGGATCCCTCTAGGAAATAGACCTGGAGAAGGAGGCATCTGTAAGCCCTCATACATTTCTATGTGCGGAACCGGGAAGCTTGTGATAGCGCACCACCCCTTTGCGAGGGGACATTTTACCCACTTGTAACCTTATTGTATCAAAATGGGTATCCCTAAGAGGGACCGACATGTAACCGAGTTTCAATACAAATAAAGAGATATATATTTGTTACTTCCATGTTATATGCTTTTTCATGGTCTTTCATTTCATTTTGGGTTTAACACATTTGCAAGTAGAGTAAGAGTGGTGCGTGCGCCCCGGGGTCACTACAAAAAGAAACCTTTAGAAAGATAAAGGAGGAAATAGCTCAAGCACCTATGTTGGTTAACCCTGATTACTCTAGAAGCTTCATTTTATATGCTATTAGAGAAAATGAAAGTTATGTTGCAGTTATTACCTAGAAAGAAACTAATAATGAAGAGAGGACCATAGCCTTTCTAAGCAATACCATGCAAAACCATGAAGAGATATATAACTTCATCAAAAAACAAGTATATATAGTTATGAAGTCACTAAAGAAGTTCAGGCACTTTCTTTCACAAAGCAAGACCATTGTTTATGTGATACACCCTGATGTTAGAAATTTTGTAATACATGGAGAACTTGGTGAGAAAAGAGCAGGTTGGGTAACAAAGATACAAGATTATGATGTAGAGATACATCCAACCAAGTTAGTAAGGGGTAGATCCCTATGCCAAGAGTTGACTAAGCAAGCTCCAAATGATCATATAGCCTATGAAGGCCTAATTTTGAATTCAAAACAAGATCAAACCTTGGATAATACTGACTAGACTAATGACATTGTGGAGTATCTTCAAACTAGAAAATGCTTAGATAATATGAACTCTTCACAAAGAAGAAGGTACAAGACCCAAGCTTTGAGATACACTCTTTTGCCAGAGGGGTTGTATAGAAAAAACATAGATGACATACTACTAAAGTGCATAAAGGGGGATAAAAAATAAAGAGTTATGGAAGAATTTCATGGAGGTCTGTCTGGTGGACATTACTCAGGGAGGACCACTACATTAAAGATACTCAAAATAGGTCGCTACTAGCCCTCTATTTTCTCAGACACTTTCAAAATTACCAAAAAGTGTGAAGAATGTTATATATACATAGGGAGAAACATAAATGCCCCTATGCCTCTGAAGTCTATCCAATTTGAAGAGCCTTTCCAATAGTGGGGGTTATATTTCATTAAAGTAATAGAACCAAATTCGTTAGTAGGTCACAAATATATACTTATTGCTATGGATTACTTTACCAGGTGGACTGAAGCAATTCCCACTAAAATAGTCGATCAGGAAGTTGTGATTGAGTTCTTAGAGAGCTTGATTACAAGGTTTGGCATACCAGATACATTGGTCATAGATAATGGATCAACCTTCATTGGAGCAAAGATGATTGAATTTTCTAGCAAATATGGTATATACTTGAAGACCTCCTCCAATTACTACACACAAAGGAATGGTTTGGCAGAATCTACAAACAAAAATCTTCTTAGAATTCTGAATAGGACTCTGAAGGATAACAAGAGAAGTTGACACTCCTTGATAAACCAAGAACTATGAGCTGATAGGATTTCAATTATTAAAAACTATTGATACATAACCCTGTTATCTGGTCTATGGTAAAGAGGCTATTCTGCCCATACATATAGAAATACTATCTTTGAAGTTGCTCAACCAAATTGACATTAAATAAAGTCAACCAATGGAAGCTAGATTGATGCAACTCTTACATCTAGAAGAGCAAAGAGAGCAGGCTTATAACCACCATCAGACACACATGGCTGACACCAAGGTATGGTTTGATAAAAAGACTATCTTCAAGAAGTTTTGAGTTGGAGATTTAGTTTTAAAGTGGAATGTGAAAAAGGCCAAGCCAAGCCACCACTAGAAATTTGACACCTTTTGGGAGGGTCCCTTCAAAATAATCTCTGAGAAAAAATTTAACTCTTATTAGCTAAAATACGAACAGGGTGAAGTTCAACCCATTCAAGTGAATGGTTTCCACTTAAAACTCTACTTCAGATAGAAGGAAAAGTATTCTTGTATATTATGTATATTATATGATAATTTTATTTCTAAAGCTTTTTTTAGTTTTTGGCTTGTAAATATTTTTATCATAATTTAACGACCATCCAAAGTCAACTAGAAAAAGGACAAAATATGAAAAGCACCACCTTATCAGGACGTAAT
This sequence comes from Wollemia nobilis, assembly GCA_028583015.1. Taxonomy (NCBI): domain Eukaryota; kingdom Viridiplantae; phylum Streptophyta; class Pinopsida; order Araucariales; family Araucariaceae; genus Wollemia; species Wollemia nobilis. The sequence continues at coordinate 8,595,119 of JAQPPZ010001028.1, forward strand.
GGATAAAATTCAAATTTTGCCACGTAACCTTCCAATGATTGGAGGAAAGATGCTTTTTTTGTGAATGATTGAGACTTTGGAAAGCGTGATTTTTTGTTTAATGCAGTAGCCAATGATTGGCTAAAAATTTTAGCATGCGGGAAGGTTGTAGAAATGGCGTACGAGGAGATCTAAGAAATCTGAATTCACCAGCCAAAGTTAATGCAATCCATGCATATTATTTCTAATCGACAAGAAAAAAACCCTAATTCTCTCTCAAGTGCCACTTTTGCTGCAACTTACTTTTTACTCCTATTTTCAAGCTCAAAACTAGCGCAAACAGTTTCTCCAAGTATTTTCCCATGGCTCCAAAGAAAAACAACCAAAAAATAACAATAGTGGCATCATCTTCTATTTCTCTAGCAGTGAGACGTGAAGACGAAGTAGGGAAAAAATTGTCGACAGAGATGCTAGAATAAGCGATACCACTGTGACATGGAAAATCTTAGAAAATATTCAGAGGGATATCGAAGAGAGAATGACCATAGGTATTACTGTGTCTTCTCCCTTCACTTTCACCTTCAATTATCTACTCTATTGGTATGTTTATATTCCTGTTCATCCCTGTCCTGAGTTAATTAAAGCCATGGCTAGTTTATATGATGCAAAGGAGAGAACTATAAGAAATTCCCAGGGAGAGCCCTTTTTACCTGAATCCCAAACACTTTTGTTGCCATCTTTGCTACTCGTCATGTATCTGCATTAAAGCCAAAAGCTTTCGATCCCACAGAACAGGTGAAATATTTTGTTCCATTCGAGAGCATAAGGAATTTCTTGGCATTGCAATTAAAAAAATCACCTACTAGAGGGAGCATTCTTGAAACCTCCATCCCCCTGGTAGATTTCAAAAACCTAGAGCTATTTTTTATCTTGGCTATGTTGGCAGGCCTGAATTTCGATGAAAAGGTCCATGGGTGGCAGATTGTATTGGTCAATTGCCTTTCAAAACCTAAAAGTGTAAGACCCATGTTTAATGACTGGAAGGGATACATATTTCACCAATTTCATAAGGTTTTATCTTTAATGAAGAAGGGTTCTCATGCTTCTTTCAAATTTTCTTCATATTTAGTCTGGATTTTATTTTATTTTATGGCCCAAGAGTTTGCTTTTATTTTAGTGCATGATAAAGATGAGCAAGGGAGAACCCTACCTGTGTCTGAATGGACTAATGTATAGTATAATATAGAATCTTACTATGATTTCAACAGGGAATTTTTAGGGCCAGCCCTAAACATTATGTATGGAGAAATAAGAATACTAATCCCAAAAGCCATAATTTTTTTGCAGAATAGACATGCAGAAGAGGGTGATTGGTTCATCCTTACTCAGGGGGTTGTTATCTAACTCTATGCATTTATAGGAAAACATTTTTTTCTCCCCCATTATGTTACATATAGATTGTTTGCTTTGGAGTATGTTAGGCAAACAAAACATATCAATTTCAGAGATGGTATAGGTATAGGTAAAACTAGTACCTGTACAATGCCATTCCAATTTAAAGGTATTATTGTCTCCAAAAAGGGCAACACGAGTAGATTACTGAACCCTAAAATAATTGGGGTTGTTCGAAATAACACAACGTTGGAAGTATGATCTTATCAACAAATTTGTAGAGAGATAGGTTATTCTGAACCGAACCCCTATCAAAAGATACCACATGTCCCTCAGGAAGGATATTTAATATTGTAGGAATAATGCTAAGGATGAAGAATTAGAGTGAAATGTGGAAAGGATGCAACTGCTACCTCCATGTCATGATTTTTATGAATATTTAGTTGACTATGAATGCAAGAATGATCCCAAGCATGTCTTAGATGACAATACTATCACTAGGATTCAAAAGAAAGGGTCAAAATGGACAGAAGGGAAGGTTCATGCATGGTGGATGATGAGAGTTCAAAAAACTATGTTAGACTCTAGGTGGCCAGTTAAAAATGACCTCACATTTTTGGTCCACTATGACCATTACCAAGCCACCTAGTCGGAGACTTTCACCGAAAAAGTACCACCAAGCATTCACAACAACAAAGAAGTGAATCTTGGAGTTGCTAAAAAACAAGAAGCGGACCAAAGCAAAGGAAAAAAGGTTGTGATTGAGTAACAACAATCCCCTACACCTACAAGGCTCAGGTCTTCTAATAAAAGGACTATTGAAAATGTCTTTATGGAAGAGCAAAAGAAGACATATGGGAAGGCAACCCATATGATGGTAAAAATGGGTTATGAGGGCAGAGGGCTAGGAAAGTATGGGCAAGGAATTACCAAGCCCCTACAAATAGAGAAAAGAGGAAAGAATATGACACTCAACGTAGAATCATTGAGAGGCAAAGCCACATCTTTATAAGCCCCAAAATTTATTTTCCCTTCTTCCTCGGATACTGAATCAGATGAAGTGCCCCTAGGTGTTAAGAAAAGAAAGCTAAAATCTATGGTGGAGAATCAATAGAAGAAGAACAAGCAAGTTGAAATGACTCAAAATATTGAAGAAGCCCCTTAGAGTGATGGAGATCAGTAGTAGAAGAATGCTAAATACATAGAGACAACTAAATAACATGAGCAAGTTGCTCAAAATATAAGTAATGTTTCTCAAGCGATTGAAGATACAAGAAATGATAATACCTAGGAGGAAACCCATCATGATGTAATTAACAATGATGATGAAGTTACTCAAGAGGAACAAAACCCAATCGCTTTTGAAAATGTAACAGTTAAGAGGGAGATAGTTGAACACAATAAGAACCAACATGGGTAAATATCCAAAAATGTTGAAGTAATAAACCTAGAGGAAGACACAGATGTCAAAGAAGAGGATGGTGAAAGAAGAGAAGCATAAATATCCTCTCAGCAAGATGAAATTGATGATTCTGGGGCAAATGAGACTAACGAAGCTCATGTTGTAGAATATAAACACTACCACATGCTTTCGACGAGATCGAAGCCAACATCATCTTCACAAATTCAATCTAAAATTGGAAAATATCCAAAGTTGCATACTCATTCTATAGTTGCTCCTTTGGATGGAAATACTACATTGGTCTCGACTCCTTTTATCCTGGGCGCATGCATCCCAACTATGAGATCCACCTCTGTCGTAACTACTAAAAATCATCCTACTATTTCAAAGTTGAAAAAACTAGGAAAGGCTAATAAGAATGTCTTAGATTTATGGGAATCCCACTTCACTAAAGCCTCCAAGGCTCTAGCCCACACCCAAGAGATGATAACACTTGACTCCACCACTATGCAACAATAGAAGGTAAAGTTGATGCTGACGGTAAGAAATCCCAAAGAAAAAATGATGATAGAAGATTACTGAGCATAAAGCATAACGAAAGGTATTACTCAACTTCTCATGCAAGATGAATGGGGAAGGGGGAGGCTCACTTGGGAACTATCTACTCGCATGAAAAATACTTTAAAGAAAAATTTATTAGAGAACAAGAAGCTAGAAAGGAGTTAGAATCTATGTTGCAAGAGCAGAAACTTGTAGAGAAAGCCTTATAATTAGAGGTAAAAAAGTAAGAAGATAAGTTTAGTGAGGTTGCAGCTGAAGCAGCTAAATACAAAGAAGAAATTAAAAAAACTAGTCAAATAGATTCAATCTCTGAATCAACAAGTACAAGAGCTCCAAAGGTAAGTTCAAGAAGATCAAAACAAAGTGCACGACCTATAAAAAAAAGGCCAAAGCAGTTGGAAAGAAAATATTTGAAGATATCTTGCAGTTGAGTTTGAGAACAAGGCCTATGTTTCTATACTTGGCCAAGGTAAAAGAAGTGCTTGGGATGGTTGAAGATGAGCTTAAAGCTTCAGTAAATTTTTTGAAGACAAGATCAGAAGCTATGACGAGAATACAAGTTTTATTTGAAAACATGCTAGAAAATATTACTTCCAAGATATGAAGTTAAGCCTGGTAACGGGATAAAATTATAGCAAGGAGTTTCTTCTGGAGATTTAAACTTGTCAAAAAAGGGGTGAAACTCCTCCAAGAGCTTGAAGCTGAAGCTAAAGGGCTATTAAAACATCTAAACCTAGCAAAAAAATGCGGTCTTCCATATCTTTGGGATGAAACTTCAAGCATTCTAAGTGAAGATGCACTCCTAGTGTCCCTAAGATCCTTTGTAGATGATTAATTAGAGATATAAGGTTGGGAAGAACCTGTCCAAGAAATGCATGTGTTTTCTATGATTCAAGATCTCACACAGATCAAGTCGTGCTTGCAAGAGTTGATTTTGAGGAAGAAAACATTATCTCATGATAAAGTAGAATAATTGCAATATGTATATCATTTGTTTATGGAGTCTTCGGACCCTGATGATGAGACTTGAAAAGAAGTATACCTCACTTATGATGAAGTCATTAAAGTGATAGAAAATAGAGAAAGTCCAAGGGAACTAAACAAAACCAGATGATAGGAGGTGGGACCAGTGACCAGACATAAAGAACTTTACAAAAATTTAAGTAAAACTGGAGGTTTGGTGTAATATAGTAAGGTATACGTAAGCAAGGTAAGGTATTTTGAAAAGGTAATGTTTTCCAAAACTTCCCCTTCCATATTGTTTTGAATCCATTTCCTAATGGATGAAGGTCATGGATTCTAATATTTTGCTAGCAAAATTCCCTAGAAGGTGCCAATAATGTTAGTCTAAAAAGAACACACTGAAGATGATGAAGATTTTTTGAAGTCCAAACCAGTTTTCAATTTTTACAGAGGAAAGACAAAAAACAAAGGCACAAAACATGTCACAATGTCATGACATGTGTTTCACGCGTCCGAAGGAGGAAAAGGAGCCAAGGTGCCAAGATGTCATGATTTCACCATATGAGAAAGTTTCATAGGTCCAAAGGAGGAAAAGGAGCCAAGGCACCAAGATGTCACGATTTTGTGACATAATAGAATTTTGTGGGTCTAAAAGAGGAAAAGGAGCCAAGGTGCCAAGATGTCACAATTTTACGATATGACAGTGTTTCATGGGTCCAAAAGAGGAAAAGGAGCCAAGGTGCCAATATGTCACGATTTTGCGATATGATAGAGTTTTACGGGTTCGAAAGAGGAAAAGGAGCCAAGACGCCAATATGTCATGATTTCACAACATGATAGAGTTTCGTTGAACAAGTGAATGAAAATAGAAAAAAGTAAATGCACTTTCAGGAGGACGTGTCTTGGCAACCAGTGGCAGACAGTGATTGAAGCATCAAATCTTAACCTCTTAGTGTTGGCAATTTGATTCCTTCCTTGACCAATAGAAGCCATGCAGATACAAATTGGCATATTTTTAGTAATAAATTTGTTGTAACTAATTGAAGATCATCGATTTTGTTAGCTGTAAAAAAATGATTACATAGAGTATATATCATAGGGAGAGCACCTAAAATAGGGGCCAAATCTTATATGTTTACAGGACTGGATGTATGTACTATGAAGTTAAGCAATAAAATATGCTTCTATTGGCTTTTGGTTCGCTGTGTGCAAATGTATGTATCAATGTTTGATGCTTCTATTGGCTTTTGGTTCGCTGTGTGCAAATGTATGTAATGTTTGATGCTTCTATTTACATTACTGAAATATACGTTGTATTTATTCTATCATCTGGATTCATGTGCGTTATAAACAGTATTACTGGAGTTAATAACTTTATACATGCATGTGTTAGATTAATATATAAATCACATTAAGAAACCATGATTTTTGCATGAAGGCATAGAAAACACTTATATTGCGAGTTACATGTATTTTTCATTGTTGTTGTTTAATCTACACCATAAGAAAAGTTCTAGAAGTAGCTATATTTCGCTTACTTTCGGTAAATTTCTCCCTTTCCTTTTCTTATAAAAACCACCAAGGAACCAACCTTCTCTTGAGATTAGACGAAATCCCTCTGAAATTAGTTCGTCTACTCAATTTTGGCAAGGTCGTGGGTGCAATCACAATAATAGGCCGATTTTGTACCAACAAGTACATGATACACATGTATTCTATGTTAACGTATTTAAACAATAATTCCTTAAGGTAATAATATTGCTTCTTATAACTAATAGGATATATAGTTATTATCACCATATAAGGTGGCACTTCAACTTTAGTAGTTTCTATAACCTATGTAGAAACCATAACATCTATAACCTTTTGAGATGGACCATAATATAGGTAAGGATTTGCCACCCTATTGTTGGAATTCACAATACTTTCTAAAAATATTTTGAAATATACATTCACCATGATCATATCTAGAAAAGATGCAAGAGAGACTAAAAATATGTGTGTGTGTGTGTGTGTGTGTGTGTGAGAGAGAGAGAGAGAGAGAGAGAGAGAGAGAGAGAGAGAGAGAGAGAGAGAGCATATTATTTACATATATCACCTATTAATATAATGGATAAATCCCCATGAGGAATACCATAGTGGTATATCTTTGGATTTTCATCTGGGAGATCCAAGTTCAAACCTTGATACAAGGGGACTAAGGCTCGTTTCAAAAACCCATGCTCTACCCTAATTTTTTGATAAAATGGAATTAACTCAACTAGTTATATTCCTCAACATTTATGGAAGAGACCTAGGTTTTAATATTGCCAAGGAATATATGGATAATATTCAACCATTGTTGTAATACCACAATGTTGTAAGATGCTACCCTAGTTTACATTTTGAAGTTTGACAAAATCCTGATTTGGTTTTGCTTTATATGATGTTTGTAATTTTTTTTGTATTTTCGAGATGCAATGTAAAGATAACGTTGAATATAGATAATGCATGGAACAAATCTACTCCAAAAAATAATAAACAATACAGATATTTATCAGCATAAGAATGAAAGGGAATACAAGGTACCCAACTTTGTTATGTTCTGAAATGTCTGAGTTACAACAACTACTAGAAATAAATAAATAAAATGTAGATCCAAAAATATCCCTTTCTTCATGCCCAAAAGAGTTGTCAACTGATACTTTGATATAGCCGCCACTAAAGAGGAAGAGATGAATCCCAAAATCCAAGTGATTCACCTCTTTTATATCACATCTGGCATGATGTTGATACGACCCTATTATGTACAATCTTCCAGTAATCTAAGACTTCAAACCTTCTTTCAAAATATCTATAACCAGCATTGAGGGATTGATTTAGCATTAATGGCTGATGACACTAACTTGGAATTCAAACCCCAATTCAATTAACCTTTGAATTCTTTCAATATGCTAAAAATGGAATGACTGGGTAGATAAATTAATAATATATCAACATCAACAAATATATTTGAATTTTGATGGTTGTCTTATTTAAATCTGTACTTTTATGCACATCAAATTATGACCAATATTCACCCAATAATGGTATGGTTGGGATAAATGGCAAATATTATTCCAGCCCCAAAATGACTTCGATAAATCTGAAGTATTCTCAAAATCTACAACGAAACCCTTGATTATTTATTCCTTGAAGTGCAATTGTAATTGCTGGATGCAATCACCGAAATCCACTAGAGTTGCATACAACAATTACAATTGCACTTCAAGGAATAAATAATCAAGGGTTTCATTGTAGATTTTGAGAATACTTCAGATTTATCAAAGTCATTTTGGGGCTAGAATAATATTTGTCATTTATTATCCTAGCCATACCATTATTGGGTGAAGATTGGTCATAATTCGATGTGCATCAAAGTATAGATTTGAAGAAGACAACCATAAAAATTCAAAGATATTTGTTGTTGTTGATATATTATTAATTTATCTACCCAACCGTTCCATTATCAACATATTGGAATAATTCAAAGGTTAATTGAATTAGGGTTTGAATGCCAAGTTAACGACATCAGCCATTAATGCTAACTCAATCCCTCAATGCTAGTTATAAAGGTTTTGAAAGAAGGTTTGAAGTCGTAGATTGCTTGTAGATTGTATATAACAGGGCCGTACCAACATCATGCCAGGTGTGATATAAAAGAGGTGAATCGCTTGGGTTTTGGGCTTCATCTCTTCCTCTGTAGTGGCGGCTATATCAAAGTATCAGTTGGCAACTCTTTTGGGCATGAAGAAAGGGATATTGCTGGATCTGCATTATATTTATTCATTTCTAGTAGTTGCTGTTATAACTCAGACATTTCAAAACATAACAAAGTTGGGTACCTTGTATTCCCTTTCATTCTTATGCTAATAAATATCTGCATTATCTATTATTTTTTGGAGTAGATTTATTCCATGCATTATCTATATTCAGTGTTATCTTTACATTGCATCTCCAAAATACAAAAAAAATTATACACATCAGATAAAGCAAAACCAAATCAAAATATTGTCAAACTTCAAAATGTAAACTAGGGTAGCATCTTACATTGGTATCAGAGCACAGGATCTTCCTTCCAACCTATGTAGTCTGAAAGAAATCATGGAACATGATAAGGTATTCAAATAAATGATAGCTAACTTTCAGAGAGATCAGTTAAAGATAGACACCCTATTTCAAAAATATGAGGATAAACCTACGAAATTCAAATATGCACTTTCCTTTAGAAGTTATTTGAAGACAATGGGAATAGGGGTAAAAGGGAAAACATTGCCAGGAGGTAACTGAGGCAATGAGAGCAGAGAATATATGACTTCTTCAGCTGCATGTAAATTGGTTGATGATGTTTCCAAGTAGTGTGAGAAGAAGATGAAACCTCCCTCGATACAGAAGGAAATGAAACTGAGTGATTTACAGGTGTCAGGACCACCTCTCAAAAGTAAGAATCAATTGATAAGGGAGCAATGTTGTTTCACTTGCCTAAAAAAGTGGACAATCAAACATTTATGTGGGCCCGTGACTCACAAGTCCTAGGATGACTGTAGTACCGATAAAAGTGATAGGATAGTAGTTGTTGATGCGCACTCAGAGCAATCAAGTGAACACTATGAAATATTTGATCACAAATATGAAGAGTCTTATGGGGTTCCTTGTAACAATTTGTTGATGCACGATCATGACATCTAGGATGAAGTTTTGGACTTGCTTTCAGATTAATCCAGTGAGGTTGTGGTCATAAGGTATGATGAGCCTTGCACCTTTCCCAGAAGTAACTCATTAATACATGATGATGTTCTGCATAATGAAATTCTTGGAGGTGAATCCAATTCACATGAGGTATGTATAATGGAATCATAGATTGATTCTATTGACATGCATGTTCCTTCATTTGATGAAAATACACATAATGAAGATTCCAGTTGTGTTGATGACCCTAATGAACTTGATGCTAATGATGTCAAAATTGTCGAATCTAATACTATCCATTCAAATAATAATAAAGATCAGATTCAGTTAGTAGAACATTTCCAAAAGCGAATAGATTTGAGTTGTAAGCTGTATGACTTAGGGCAACAAATTGAGTCCCAAAATTTATCAATACATGATCTTCTTGACATATTGAAGGAATTGAATACATGTTTATATGAACTAGATCAATATGATCGTGAGGTTCTAAATTGGGTAGCGAAGTCACCTATAGTTATTTTAGGCCAACCTTGGATCATGAGACATACAGATAGGAATGTGAGATTTGCAGTCACTTCATGTCTCAACGAGATCATAAGGATTACAGCTCCATAAGCACCCTACAGTGGTGACATCATTCAGGAAGTATTATAGTTGATGGTTGTGGTCACTAAAACTGGTGCAAGAAAAGAGCATGTTGATTATGATGTAAAGTCCAGATCAACACACAAAGACACTCTCTCATCACTTTCCAGTGATGACAACACAAGTGGATTTGGGTTTGATATTTAAACCAAATATTTGGAGGATAGTGTACAGGTTGATCTACCTAGTGATGAGGTGCAAAGTGATATTATAAGGGAAGTACATCCTGAGTATCATAGCTACCATGTTGGTAATGTACAACATGACTCACTTATAGTGGTCGACATTCATTATGAGCACATTCGAGGAGTTGGCATTGGATTGGAGGATCGACTTATAGTATTGTGGGATCCAGGTGTGTTGGCACCTAATGGTGATCTTGCACCAGTAGGGGATGATTCTCCTTTTGGTGGTATTTTTTCCCCAGTTTCACATAGAGAGTTATGCTCAAGGGGTGGTTTTTGTGATGAGGACCTGGTTAGCACATCAGTTATGGATTTGATTTTAGAGAAATTTCAGGTAGGTTGTAAGCTTGATGACCACAGGATCATAGATTCATGCATGTGTTTTTGTACTAGTACATTGATGCATGATGATGTTCCACATGACATAATTATCAAAGATCCCAAATTATATGTAGATTTGATAGTAAATGAGTACGAGTCTCCTTGTGATGAGTACGGTTATAGATTTCCTTTTTAGCATGGCATGATCTTTGATGGAGAGACTATTGAGAATATTAATGTTTTCATTCCATCTTAGCAGGTAGACAATGTGGGAGAACAAGAAGACACAATTGTTAGCTTGTCATGTGCATCCATTTATGGAGTTGTGGATAGATATCTTCATGTTGATAGGGATTCGAAGCATGCTAATTTATTTAATAAATCAGTAGAGCATGCATTAGAGGACTCGTGGGTTGAGCATGGATTAGATCTAACTTCAGTGCACAAAGTTGGAGAGTGCAATGCTAACAGGGGGTCTGACTCTATTCATTATGCTATAGTTAGTAGATCAGTGATGCTAATGTGTGATGTTGATTGTGAGTTTGGTCCTAGTGTAGAGCATATTTGGAAGGACCATCTACAGGTCTTAGAGGAGATGATCATTCAGAATTTGATGCATCTCGACAACACAGACAAGTTTGTGGAGCACCTTTGATGTTCAGCTTAGCTTAGGGAGAGACATGAAGGTGTCATCGATGGCCCATCTATTACTAGCATGCAAACTCTTCTGCATGCTTTAGAGAGAATTAAGTCTGATTATTTATAGTTGTTATTATATTGGGACAGGGCTATCAGATTTATCAAGAAGACTTTCTAGAAACTTGTAGAGAGAGAGAGGAAGTGATTGATGAGCTTAGTTAGAAGTTAATTCTAGCTCTCTTCTCTCTTGAGCAGGAAGGAATTCAGTCACCTATCGTAGCCACTACACAACATATAGAATGCGACACCAATAATACAATGGTCCGACACTTAGTTGAGTATATTCATATTTTGGGAATTTGGAGAGCTTTGGCTTTGGAGAAGACATTTTGCAAGGAATTGCAAGGGTTTTCAAGCTTGCTGGAGATGATCATCTAAAAAAAGGACATCCATTTTGATTGTGAGAGATCAATCCTATTGGATTAGAGGTGTGTGCATCCAACATTCACAATTGGGTTTCAAGAATTGATATTCCAAGGGTTTTGAATTTTTGATTGGAGAATTATTATCAAATCATTTAAGAAATATTATGGCTATTGATATATCTTCTATTTCTCTTCCATTTGTACCCTTGTTGTCATATTCTGAGCATTGGTCATCAAATATAGTGAGGGATTTGCTTATCATTGAAGAACTTTATTAAATTTGCCCTATCATACATTTGAAGGTATTTTGCAAGCAATTCGAGTGGTTTCATACAAGTTATTAATTACTTCTGGTCATACAGTTGCTAACCTTACATCTACAAAGAGCTGGCATGTAATTTTTGGGGTGAATAGCCCCCTTTCTAGGCTTGCAAACACCTCAGATAGGGGTAACATCATTAATACAACACTCAACATTGATTTGTGGCATGGAGAAGTAAATTTTAGAGGATCTACAAATACTTTTCTAATGTCAAGATTGGCTGTAGCTGAGAAATTAGTCTTACTTAGAATTACAAGTAACCCTAGTACTTTGTATTTATCTTACTCTATATAGTGGGTTTAAATATATGCTATCCATTGTCTATATTTTGAGTTTTGTGAGATTCAATAAAGTAGAGTAGGGTTATGATTTTCTTTCATTCCTGCATTTCTCATATCTGGCATTTCAAAATATAAAACTGTGGCAAACCAAAATCACACAACATCAAAAAAAGAAAAAAATCAAAATTAGACTTTACCAAAAATCCAAACTAATCAGGGTTGTTTATTACAATGGTATCAGAGCTTGGTCAACACTACCAACCTATACGGTAGAAGATAAAATTATGCATGATTCATGAATTTCATGTGTTTGGAGAAAACTATTGCTCTGCAAATTGGTGGAGAATCTTACAAGGGGTTGTAGGTTGATTCCAGGCTTGTTGGAGATGTTCATTTCAGCAGGAATAATCTCTTTGATTGTGAAAGATCAGCCCTAGTTATTTCTTGGCAATTGCACTCAGTAATTGTAGATTGTGCTTCAATAAAGGAAATATTAAAGGGTTTGTTGCAGATTTGAGAAGATATATTCAATTTTTATCTTGATTTTTATTGTGGGTTGAAACTTCCTAATCCTCTGTCTTGGCCATACCATTTGATGCTCAATTTAGGTGATTTGCTTGAAGTTTGCATCAAGGGTAGAAATTATGGAATTTTTTTGAGAGAATTGGGAAGAATATCTAGAGGGTTTGACATTGATTTCATATCAGAACAACTACAACCAATCAACTAAACAAGTCGTACCAGTTGTGATCATTGAGGTAATATTAATCTATCATTTGTGAATAGGGATTATGTTCAAAGTTACAACAGATATATTTGCAGACCTATCGACCTATGTGAGGGAAGATTACAATGTAATTTTATAGAGAATCGAAGGGTATATTTGATGATTGGTCGTATTGTACCTGGTCGTATAATAGAATTTGGGATGTGGGAATTTTTAGAAAGGTCGATTGGCCCTTGGGGAATTTTTTGCTTAAAACAGAGACAACGTAGATATAGAGAAACATCTCCATCGATTCCAAATTGGAGCAATTCTTGTAAGTAGAGTTGTAATGGAAAATGTATGCACTGGCTGTTGATAAATAAAACTATTGCAATATTCCAGATTTAAATATCATAGTTGTATCTTCATATCAGCCTAAGTCCTCTAAAGGGTTCTTAGTTATACATAATTATTATCTGCATTTCAAATTTCAATTGTTTTGGTTGAGTGATTTGGAAGTTATGGTCGATGCAAGTGGTCTGTTTAGTGTTTCCTGAGTTTTTAACATTATATTTATCTTGCATTCCAAAAAACAATAAAAAATCAGACCATTACAAAAAATAAAAAATAAAAAACAAAATCAAAACTTGCAACTTTTCAAACTCTAATCAGGGTGGCATGTTATAGTGGTATCAGAGCACATGCTCTTCCTGCCATCCTATGTAGTTCGCAAGAAATCATGGATCATGATAAGGTATTCGAAGAAATGATAGCTAACTTTTAGAGAGATCAGTTAAAGATAAACACCCTATTTCAAAAATATCAGGGTAAACCTATAGAATTCAAAGATGCACTTTCCTTTTGAAGTTATTTGAAGATCATGGGAATAGGGGTAAAAGGGCACATATTTCCAAGAGGTAACCGAAGCAATGATAGTAGAGAACATATGACTTCTTCATCTACACATAAATTGGTTGATGATGTTTCCAAGTAGTGTAAGAAGAAGCTGAAACCTCCCTTGATACAGAAGGAAATGAAATCGAGTGATTTACAGTTATCAGGACCACCTATCAAAAGCAAGAATCAGTTGAGAAGGGAGCAACGTTGCTTCACTTTCCTAGGAAAGTAGACAATCAAACATTTATATGGGCCCATGACTCACAGGTCCCAAGATGACTGTAGTACTGAGGAAAGTGATAGGACAGTAGTTGTGGATGCACACTCAAAGCAATCAAGTGAAGACTATGAAATATTTGATCACAGATATGAAGAGTCTTGTGGGGTTCCTTGTAACAGTTTTTTGATGCATGATCATGACATTCAAGATGAAGTTTTGGACTTAATTTTAGATCAATCCAGTGAGGTTGTGGTCATAAGGTATGATGAGCCTTGCACCTTTTCTAGAAGTAGCTCATTAATACATGATGCTTTTCTACATAATGAAATTCTTGGAGGTGAACCCAATCCACATGAGGTATGTATGATGGAATCACATATTGATTCTATTGACATGCATGTTCCTTCATTTGATGAAAATGCACATAATGAAAATTCTAGTTGTTTTTATGACCCTAATGAACTTGATGCTAATGATGTCAAAATTATTGAGTCTACTACTATCCATTCAAATAATAGCAAAGATAAGATTTAGTTAGCAGAACATTTCCAAAAGCGAATATATTTGAGTTGTAAGCTATATGACTTAGGGCAACAAATCGAGTCCCAAAATTTATCAATACATGATCTTCTTGACAAATTGAAGGAATTGAATACATGTTTATTTAAACTATATCAATCTGATCGTGAGGTTCTAAATTGGGCAGCGAAGGCTCCTATAGTTATTTTAGGCCAACCTTGGATCATGAGACATACATACATGGATGTGAGATTTGTAGTCACTTCATGTCATTGAGATCACAAGGATTATAGCTCCAGAAGCACCCTATAGTGGTGACATCATTTAGGAAGTATTACTGCTGATGGTTGAGGTCACTAAAATTGGTGCAAAAAAAGAGCATGTTGATTATGATGCAGAGTCCAGATCAACATATAGAGATATTTTCTCATCACTTTCCAATGATGATAACACAAGTGGATTTAGGTTTGATCTTCAAACCAAATATTTGGAGGATAGTGTACTGGTTTATCTACCTATTGATGAGGTGCAAAGTGATATTATAGGGGTAGTACATCCTGAGGATCATAGCTACCATACCGATAATGTACAACATTATTCACTTATAGTGATCGATATTCATTATGAGCATAGTCTAGGAGTTGGTATTAGATTGGAGGATTGACTTATAGTACTGTGGAATCCAAGTGTATTGGCACCTAATGGTGATCTTGCACCGATAGGGGATGATTCTCCTTCTGGTGGTATTGTTGCCCCAATTTCACACAAAGAGTTATGCTTAGGGGGTGGTTTTGGTTATGAGTACCCGGTTAGCACATCAATGATGGATTTGCTTTCAAAATAATTTTGGGTAGGTTGTGAGCTTGATATCCGTAGGATCGTAGATTCATGCATGTGTTCTTGTACTAGTACATTGATGCATGATGATGTTCCACATGACACAGTTATCGGAGACCCCAAATTAGATGTAGAGTTTATAGTAAATGAGGATGAGTCTCCTTGTGATGAGTGCGGTCATAGATTTCATTTTGAGCATGGAATGGTATTTGATGGAGAGACTATTGAGAATATTAATGTTTTCATGCCATCTCAACAGGTAGACAATGTGGGAGAATGGGAAGACACAATTGTTAGCTTATCATGTGCATCCACTTCTGGAGTTATGGACAAAGATCTTCCTGTTGATAGGGATTCGAAGCATAGTGATTTATTTGATAAATAAAGAGAGCATGCAGTAGAGGAATCATGGGTTGAGCATGGATCGAATATAACTTTGATGCACAAAGTTGGAGAGTGCAGTGCTAATAGGGGGTCTGACTCTGTTTATTGTGCTAGAGTTAGCATTTAAATGATGCTAATGTGTGATGTTGATTGTGAGTTTGGTCCTGGTGCAGAGCATAGTTGGAAGGACCATCTACATGTCTTAGAGGAGATGATCATTCAAACTTTGATGCATCTCGATAGCACACACAAGTTTGTGGAGCACCTTCGACATTCAACTCAACTCAAGGAGAGACAAGAAGGTGTCATCGATGGCCCATCTATTACTAGCATGCAGACTCTTATGCATGCTTTGGAGAGAATTAAGTCCGATTATTTATAGTTGTTATTAGATCAGGATAGGGCTATACGATTTACTGATAAGACCTTCCAATGACTTGTAGAGAGAGATGAAGTGATTGATGAGCTTAGTTTAGAGTTAAGTCTAGCTCTCTTCTCTCTTGAGCAAGCAGGAGTTCATTCACCTGTCGCATACACTACACAACATATAGAATATGATGCAAATAGCACAGTGGTCCGACAGTTGGTTGAGGATATTCATATTTTAAAAATTTGGAGAGCTTTGGCTTTGGAGAAGACATTTTGCAAGGAATTGCAAGGGTTTTCAAGCTTGATGGAGATGATCATCTACAACAAGGACATCCATTTCGATTGTGAGAGATAAATCCTAGTGGATTCGAGGTGTGTGCATCCAACATTAACACTTGGGCTTCAATAATTTATATTCCAAGGGTTTTGAATTATTGATTGAAGAATTATTATCAAATCATTTAAGGAATATTGTGGCTATTGATATATCTTCTATTTCTCTTCTAGATGTACCCTTGTCATATTCTGAGCACTGGTCATCAAATATGGTGAGGGATTTGCTTATCATTGAAGAACTTTATTAAATTTTCCCTCTCGTACAATTGAAGATATTTTGCAAGCAATTCTAGGGGTACCGTACAAGTTATTAATTGTTGTTGGTCGTACAATTGCTAACCTTACATCTGCAGAGAGCTGTCATGTAATTTTTTGGGTGAATCACCCCCTTGCTAGGCCAGAAAACACCTCAGATAGGGGTGACATCATTAATACAACACAACATTAATTTGTGGTGTGGAGAAGTGAAGTTTAGAGGATCTGCAAACGATTTATTTATGTCCAGATTGGTTGTAGCTGAGAAATCAGTCTTACTCAAAATTACAAGTAACCCTGGTACTTTATATTTCTCTTACTCTATGTAGTGGGTTTAAATATATGCTATTCATTGTCCATATTTCAAGTTTTATGAGATTCAAGAAAGTAGAGTAGGGTTATGATTTGATTTCATTCCTGCATTTCCCATATCTGGCATTTCAAAATACAAAACTGCAGCAAACCAAAATCGCATGACATCAGAAAAAGAAAAAAACTAAAATCAGACTTTACCAAAAATCCAAACTAAATCAGGGTTGTTTATTACAATTGTGGTGACGATGCAATATGGGCAGGCCTATTTTAATCCTATATAACCAATTGAAAAAATATATAATGGATAATTTATTAGGGGGTATTTATAATGATACCAAATCCCCAATTAGATATTAACCTCAAGCTGATGTAACTTAACTTGAAGGTTAAATTACAATATAATAAATATATTATACTCTTTAATCAAGGTTATCCATAGAGGTGGATTACCAATATTAGTAAGGGTGAATACATGAAAGGTGCCCTTAGACTTACTTGAATATGCATGGAGGTTTATATAAGTGATGGTTGTTGGTTTACATGAAGAATACTTGCAGGCTTACATACATGCTTTCCTGTAGGATACATCAATAGTGGTTATAAGCACTCTCTAACACTTTTTTCCTTGGCCTAATAAGAACATATTACACATACTTCAACATCACCTTCCTCCAAGTCCCATAGGAAAAATAAAAACAAAATGATAAAGGTATTTTGTTCACTAGTGTATTAGACCCATCATTATCACTAGTCATCCACAACTCAATCATATAAGCAAATTAATACAACAACACCACACAACAACACCAACATGCATAGAGCCCTACATTAGCCATTATTGCAATGGTATTGAATTCTATGTGTCTCCATCTCACCAAGAAGCAAGCACCCATTATTATACCATAGAGCAATACACTAACAATAAAGGCACAAATCCATAAATCTCACAATATAGTTGTTATGGTCTAACGTGCAATATAAATCACAAATCTAAAATATTATATTTACTATTTAAACTAATTATAAGAGTCCCATCCATCCTTAGAGTAAATATACTTACTATGGCTATTTTTAGATCTAGGGAACTTGTCCCTCTTCAAAAGAGTTGTATTCTCTCAAGCTTAGCACATAAGATGTCATTAACATCATTCCTAAAGACCTTATAAATTAGGCCAATCCTAGAGAAGCCACACTTTGTAATCAAATAAATTTCCATTTAATCCATCCTTAGAGATGTTGCACATGCTCTAGAATTAATTTATAGGAGGTACTCCACCCACTCCTCTCTTGTCAATGCAAAACATTGAGAAGCTATCACTCTTCCCTCCATGCTAATGCCTCAGTAGCCCATAATACCCTTTGAATTGATATTGTATTTTAAATACAAATGACTAATACACTACTTTCTCATAGCATATAATTTTTTTTAGTGATTTGACAAGCAAAAAGACCAAATAGGTCAAGCTAAATATTCAATAACTCCCTATCTTATAAGTAGCACATAAGAGCCACATGATAGCGAGTAATGAGATCATTTCTCATCAATGACCAATCATGCATTCAATAATATACTAATTCATAAAACATACAAAACAAGTAAAGAAGAGATCAATAATTATATTTCAACATTCATGTTTGACATATAATCATTGATCAAGAACAACCAAGATAATTAAACTAACCTTACAATCCAAAGGTAGCACATAGTTCACCAAAATCACCACCAAAACATAAGAAAAGGTTTATGGCCAAGAGAGGAATGTAGATTTTATGTAATGTCCCCATCCTAGTCAGCTAACAGAGCGTAATATGGACTTGCCTATTCATAAGGTTCCGTAGGCAATGTCGAGTGTTTAGGAACCACTAGGTGTTATGGAGATATTGTTGGATGATATGCATTCACAGTTGTCAGCTTACAGGACCGTTTTTGGCAGTATTTTTAGAGGCTTACTATTTTTAGTAAGTCAGTTAGGGTTGGATTCTCGAGAAACAAAAAGTATGACTGACATCTTTGGCTTAATGGGTATCCGTTTCTATAAGTTGTTTGGTGGTTGGATGTTGGGAGAGCAATAATTTTAATGCCCGAAGATTTATAATGTTATATTTAAATATAAAAGTTAAATATATTAATGTTAGGCATTAATTTAATCTTAAAAGGGGTCATGTAACCACTTGAATTAAAGGGGATTTTATAAAGTTCATATTTCTAATGTCATAAAAGTGGTATGGTCTCCTTGGAAAGTAATAAGTGAAATATATTACAATTTATGGTAAAAAGAATGTCTTCAAGGTGCAACGTAGCATTTGGAAAGACAAATTATCCCACATTCAAGAAGTGAATGGATCAACTAGCTTTGGGAAAGGATAAAAGTGGCATTGAAGAGTTGATTGTGAGATCTTTGACTATTATTCTTGAAGCTTATTGTGTGAGACTTGCAGGTTGCAATATTTCAGTCATTCCAGGCTTGTATTGTGACGAAAACCACATACAAGGACACCATATCTTGAGGTTGAAAGATACCTTTAGATTAGTTAATGAGCATTCATACTCAGTGGATGCAATTGAGTTGATAAAGGTGATATTTTTAGATATTGTTGAGCAGATTGGAGAGGGTTTGTTCCATTTCATTTGCACTTCACTCCTTCAACTGGTCGTACCATCTAGGGCCAAAATAGAGCGATTTGGATGCACACTCAGCAATGGTTTGTTGAAGTTTGAGATCTACTTGCAACTACAGACCTAGTCGCCACCTTTTTTGCAGGTTTTGGAGACTTTCATTGGATTTTTGTAGTGTTTATTAGCAATCAGTACTCGCTCCTGGCATGGCCGTACATTTCTTGGGGGACGTGTTGCTTGCCTAGGACCAAACGCCTAGTTTTTGGAGGATTTCTTACATGATTTGTTATTGTCTCCAAAAAGGGTATTCAAAAACATAAGTTGTATGCTGAAGAAGTTTGTAAATTGGATTTTATGATAAAAAAATGAAGATTTCTGTGTGCTGATGAACAGTTCTAGATTTGTATCAGACCTTCACAATTCCAGGTATACTCCTTTTAATCCAATTTCATTTATTGGGTTTGTTTATCTATATTGGAAGAAGCTAGTGTTCAAATTTGGTAGCATTTGGATTGATATTTTTCAAGTTGTGATCCATTCTTGAGAGCTGCCCTGTTATTTCTGAGTATGCATGACAAATGTTTGTCAAAATGTCTTGTTGAAAATTCATGAGTTAATATGATATTTGAAAATTGGAGTTAGTACATTGAATGCTCATATAATCTCCAAACATACAAAACACTGAATAACCCAAATTAGCAAACAAGACACTCAAGTTTTCAGTTTGGAACCCAAGATCGAAACCTGGCTCTTTTGGTGGCAAATTTTTTTGTCTTCGAAAGGGGTAGGACACTACAGTGGTATCAGAGCTCAACTTATTTTTTCAGCCTATTTGGGTTCATATCTGGTCTATTTTTCATAACTTCTTCAGCTGAGAGTTGGTTAGTCCGGTATGAAGATGAAGCCACTCAGTGATTGGAATAAGTTTTAGCGTAAGTTTTGGCAGGGTCAGAGAGAGTTGCAGAAATCCATAAATCAGTTGGCTGCTATGATGACAAATTATCGACTTACAATTCCTCCTCAGGTAAATCTTGAGCCTACAGTCATTGAATTACTTGATTAGTTCCAGCAGGAGTGGGAAGCTTTTGATGAGGGTTGTCATGCCCTTATGAATTATGAAGATTACATTGATATGCGTATGAGGCAACAACCAAACGGAGATGAAAAAATGAGTCTTCTTGAGAAGATGAACAAAAAATCAAAACACAATGTTGATGGAGCTGAAGATTCAAAGACTACTGTTGAAGAAGAAATCAAATCAGAAGATTGTGTTGAAGACAATGGTCCATTACATGAGGTATGTGTAGTAGAATCACAGATTGATTCCATGGACATGCATGCATCGATATATGATGAGACTTCATCTAATGAGAACATTGACGAGCGTTATCATGCCCTTATGAATTATGAAGATTACATTGATATGCATATGAGGCAACAACCAAACGAAGATGAAAAAATGAGTCTTCTTGAGAAGATGAACAAAAAATCAAAACACAATGTTGATGGAGCTGAAGATTCAAAGACTACTGCTGAAGAAGAAATCAAATTAGAATATTGTGTTGAAGACAATGGTCCATTACATGAGGTATGTGTAGTAGAATCACAGATTGATTCCATGGACATGCATGCACCGATATATGATGAGATTGCATCTAATGAGAACATTAAATCAACAACATTGGATGTGATTATGGAGCAAGTTACTGAAGACTCTAAGTTCGACAGTTGCCTTGATGAGTCTAAGGGAGATGATGCATACATTGACAAAGTTGATTATGTTGCTGATTTCCAATCAGATTTCAGTGATGTTTTACCTCATCAGGACAGCCATAAAAATTCACTGAATAATGGGGTTATTGCTGATTATGATGCATTTTCAGATTTAATGCTTGATGACACAACTACCTATGTTGATAAGAACCTTGATGCATTTTTAGATGACCATAGGACTGATGTGTTTCAGAATGGGCAGCAGAGAAAGCATGTGAATAAGGGAGTTCGGGACAGTCACACCTTCCTTGATCTGGAGAGCAACTCATTCAATAAGGTAATTCCTCATGAAGAGTACAATGTTCATTTGATTTCTCAACATGGTGATCAGCTTATTGTACCATGGGATCCGGGTGTGTTGGCACCTAAGTTTGACGAAGAACCACTTGAGAATGAAATTCCTCTTGCCCCAAGTGATGATCTATTAGTAGAGTGAATGATAAGCAAAGAGGAAGCCAAGGCAAATGATTTTTTTGAAGACCATTGCCAGGTATATAATTCTAAAATTTTAATGCAAAAATTTGATTTTAATTCAAGGACTAGTGAAGACACAATTGTTGCAGCCCTATCCCGTGTTGATCAGACTCATAAATTTGTTGAAGAGCTTTATTGGAAGGCTCATATTGAGAGGAGGCAAAAGGGTGTTGAAGGGATAATCTCTATTGCTGATTTACAAACATTGAAAGTAGCCTTGGAAATCATGAAATCAGATTTCATAAATATACTTACAGACAGGGATCATTCTATCAAGCTTGTTGAAGAGACCCTTGGTGCATTAAAGGGTAAAGAGGAAGAAGTTTATAGGCTCACTCTTGAGCTTGAGTCAACTAGAGTCTCATTATCGGATGCTCACATGACATTGCATGAAACTGAAAGGGAACTTGCTGCTGTTATAAAAACTAGAGAACAAGAGAATAAGGATAGAGCCATGGAGATTGGGTAGTTGGTTGATGAGCTCGATAGCATTCAGGAAGACTTTGAGTTAGTCCATTGTCCAATGAAATTAGATTATGTAAATTTGGATAAGCAGGTTAATTGGGAAGGATAATGACAGTTTTCAGTGGGTCGACAATCCATTATTTAAAATGGATCATGAGACATCTTTTGATAACCCACTGTTTGAGATGCATCATGATCATGGTGGCATGGTGAGGGATCTTGTGGACACACCACAAAGAGAGGAGATTAATAATGAACCAACAGCTGATGTGATGGAGAGGCTTTGTGTTGTACCAACATATATTTCTACATCTTCCATAGTTAACATTCATATGATGTATGGTATGATGCGCGCTCCAAATAGAAGGAGCCTTTGGGAAGATGAATTTCTACACCCAAGATCGCATGCTTATGTTTCTGGGCATCGAGGATGATGGAAGGTGTGTGCCTTGGGATATGGTTGAAAAAAAGAATGGAAGGCTAGAGAATGATCATATTATGGTGCTGCAGTTTAGACTTGAGGTAATTGTGCACAGTGGATTTCCAGATGTGATCAAAGTGGCGCAGTGTCAACGTGGTGGTTTCTTTTTGAGGATGTTATGGGATCCAGGGATTTGATGGACCTCAACCAGGATGTAGACACTTGACTGGAGTATGTATGCATATTGCTTGAGGACAAGCAATCTTTGGGAAGGGCGGATTGTAATGTCCCCTTTTCTAGGCAGTCAGTGTGCAGAGCAGATTAGCCTATACATGAGCTCTCGTAGGCTAAATCGGATGTAGGGGAGCCTTTGGAGATATCAAAATCTTTGATAGAACCTAGAGAGCTCTTGATTGACTGTCGTTTGGGTTTATTCGAAGTTCGTTTGACGAGATTTCTATTTTTAGGGTTTTGGTCAATGGGTCAGCTGCAGGATTACACTTCGACGAATTGGGTATCCATAATTGTTCACAGTTTTTCATTCTGAAAAGCGGAGGTCTAGTATTTTAATGGCCGAAGTTAATTTCATTAAGTGACATTATTTTAATATTTATAAAGTTTGTAATTTATATTATAAAGGGTCACTTATAACGTTGTAAAAAGGGGCCACTTTATAAAATAACTTTAAGTGGTTGAACCTAGTGCACAAGGGGGCCTGTTGAGGGAAAATAAGAGAAAATTAGAAATTAAATTATTTTGTGTGCACAACCCTAATTTTGCCCTAATTTGGGAGAACCCTAAAAGGAAAAATTAAAAAGGCTTTTAGGAGATCATTTTGAATTAGGCATGGATTATTTTTTCTTCCTTCCCATTGGGTTTTGGAGAACTCTCTAGCAGAGAGATTGCAGAGATTCTGGAGATTGTGAGAGTCGGTAACCTCTTACAGGGACATTGACTTCGGGGTTGAAAGATTACCCTCAGGCCAATCAATGATATTTCCATACAGGGAATATATTTGGACTGCATTATTCAGTCTGCTGGAGTTGGGGTTTCCACACAGGGACACAGAGCTTTATACAGGGGAATATCTGGAGCAGGGCACCACATAGAGTTCCAATCTGAAGGGCTGAGCCTTCATATTTATTTATACAGAGATAAGATCAGCTAGGGTTTATAGAGGTATTTATTTTATTGTATTGATTTAATGTTTCCAGAATTGAAAACATTGTAGTTGTTGTGCCCTAGTTAAGTATTTGAAATAAAAATAAAAAATAAAAAATACCTCTATATTTCTGGATTGTCTGTGTTTTCACACAAATTGTATCAGAAAAATAAAAATATTGAAAATTAGACCGAGGGAGGGTCATTACAGTGGTATCAGAGCTCAACTTATCCTGCCAGCCTGAGGGTTACAAAGTTGCAGTAGTGTGTTGGTAATGGCTACTATCTAGGAACTCATGATAGAGCTGATGCAAAAATTTCAAGAACAAAATGAGTTTTTTACAACAATAATAGAACATCATCATAAGTGGTTGAAGCCTCCATTAGCAGTTGGAATAAAAAAATGGACAAAGGGAAATGACTCATTGTAGCCAAGCACAATTGTGGACAGTGAAGAGGACAACAAGGAGGTTGAAAATTTAGAGAATGTTTCATGCATAACCGAGGTTCAGGTTGATTCTTGTATTGATGGGGAAAACAAAGCAACAATAGTAATTGGTGAGTATGAGGTCACTTCATATTGTGTGTTGGATATTGGAGAGGTGTGTATTGATGAGCACGCTGATCTTGTGGTTGAGGATTCAGTTGTTGATGTAGTTGGTGATTCAGAGGATGAGCATAGTTCTATCATCACTTCAAAGTATGAGGTTGGTGAGTGCAGTGCAGTGAAAGGGCCTAAGATTGATCATTGTGCATTGGAGGATACACCTGAGAGTTTATTTTGTGTTGATGATTCCAGTTCATTGCAGGATCACATACAGGGTTACGAGATGAGCAGGTTGTCGACACATTGACACATTTGAATAGCACACATGAGTTTGTTGAATGCCTTTATCAGACAGCCCAGCTTGGAGAGATATGGCACCAGTTGACAGTTGGAGCTACTGCTACAAATTTTTAGGCCATCAAGCGAGCATTAGAGGTAATTAAATCAGATTACTTGAGGCTATTATCTGATAGGGATCGGGTTATGCGGTTTGCAAAGCAGACTTCCCAAGAGCTCACTCGAAAATATGAGGAGATTCATGAGCTTTGTCTTGAGTTGAGTTTAGCTCATCACTCCCTTTTCACAGTGAAAATTCAGTCATCTATTGCATCCACTTCACATGATTCAGAGACTAATTCGGATACTATGGTGGTTAAGCAGTTGATTGAGGGGATAAATGAGATTGGACGTGAGGAAGGATTGATTAGTAATAATGATTCTGCATTCACTCAAGTTGATCAGTATGAGCATAAGTGGAGTGATGATATGCTTTCTTTAATGGATGCTACTTCCTCATTTGGTGCAGTAGATGATGGTACATTACCTGATTTTGATCCTGAGGATGATGATGCGAGCCATACTTCAAGGGATTCTTTGGAGCTTCATAGGGGTTCATTTGATGAGGTTCATATGGATTGTATAGTGAGGTATGCTAGTCATTTTGATTTCAGCCCACATGTAGATGAGTGGACCTTTTTTCGAATGACACATAGTGGTGGGTTGAAATATGGTTATAGCGGGTTGTATACTTCACTAGGGTATGAGATGCCTTCTTCATTAGAGGGTAAGGTAATTCATTGTTGGGATGATTGTTTGGTTTAGCATGATGGATGTAGTGCAAAGACAGAGTTATGGCTGAACAAACTCTTCACTTGTATGCAATTATGATATTTCGATGCTGGATCTTGGATTTTTCCTTGGTTTGGGCGATATGGCAGGGGACCACATATGGATTTGGGATCCAGGTAGTTGTCAGTGGTTTAGTTGTTTCATCGAGTTGGAAGTTGATATGACTGCTAGGATATTCTTTGGCCCATGGGATCCGGGAGGTGTGTGCCCATGGAGGTCAATGATCTATGGAGATCGTGCCTTGATGTCACTTTCATTGGCTATTTGGTGGCGGGAGTTAGTTCAAACTCCCAGATGGGTCATTATTGTTCAATTGTGGATTAGCAACCGATTAACTCCAATCTTATGTCAACAAAAATATTGGAGAGATTTTTTGGTTAGGGGTCGGTTACTTTGGTTGTTGGGAGTTGTTGAGGGGTTGTTTCCAGCATCTCCTCAACTTATCGTCCTTAATTTACTTGTCCTCTCACATCAGTTTTTTAGTCTAGTTTGGGGTGTTGTCATTTTGGGAATACAGATGAGGTGTGTGCGACTGTGTTACTATGAGCTTCTGGTTTTGATCAGAGTGGCGCAGCATCAGCATGTTAGTTCTGACAGGATGTTGATTTGGGACTTAGAGGATATGCTCGATTTCAGTGTGGTGACAGAGCTTGATCGGGATTGTGGAGAGTAGTTTACTTGTGAGTTTGTTGAACTATTTCAGAGACTAATTGCACTTTTGGATAGAGGACTACACGAGATGACACTTGCAGAGGGTCAGCAGTGTAGGATTTATCTCAGTTGGAGATATGAAGCTCATCGGTTCATCTAGGATCCAGGGATTGCATGGCAATTATTTTTGAGATTGTCATGTTCTGAGATTGGATTGCTTGAGGACAAGCAATATCGAGGAGGGAGGACTATAATGTCCCCATCCTAGTCAGCTAACAGAGCATAATATGGACTTGCCTATTCATAAGGTTTTGTAGGCAATGTCGAGTGTTTAGGAACCACTAGGTGTTATGGAGATATTGTTGGATGATATGCATTCACAGTCAGCTTGCAGGACCGTTTCTGGCAGTATTTTTAGAGGCTTACTATTTTTAGTAAGTCAATTAGGGTTGGATTCTCGAGAAATGAAAAGTACAACTGACATCTTTAGCTTAATGGGTATCCGTTTCTGTAAGTTGTTTGGTGGTTGGATGTTGGGAGAGCAATAATTTTAATGCCCGAAGATTTATAATGTTATATTTAAATATAAAAGTTAAATATATTAATGTTGGGCATTAATTTAATCTTAAAAGGGGTCATGTAACCACTTTAATTAAAGGGAATTTTATAAAGTTCATATTTCTAATGTCATAAAAGTGGTATGGTCTCCTTGGAAAGTAATAAGTGAAATATATTACAATTTATGGTAAAAAGAATGCCTTCAAGGTGCAACGTAGCATTTGGAAAGACAAATTATCCCACATTCAAGAAGTGAATGGATCAACTAGCTTTGGGAAAGGATAAAATTGGCATTGAAGAGTTGATTGTGAGATCTTTGACTATTATTCTTGAAGCTTATTGTGTGAGACTTGCAGGTTGCAAGATTTCAGTCATTGGCTTGTATTGTGACGAAAACCACATACAAGGACACCATATCTTGAGGTTGAAAGATACCTTTAGATTGGTTAATGAGCATTCATACTCAGTGGATGCAATTGAGCTGATAAAGGTGATATTTTTAGATATTGTTGAGCAGATTGGAGAGGGTTTGTTCCATTTCATTTGCACTTCACTCCTTCAGTTGGCCATACCATCTAGGGCCAAAATAGAGCGATTTGGATGCACACTCAGCAATGGTTTGTTGAAGTTTGAGATCTACTTGCAACTACAGACCTAGCCGCCACATTTTTTACAGGTTTTAGAGACTTTCATTGGATTTTTGTAGTGTTTATTAGCAATCGTACCTGCTCCTGGCATGGTCGTACATTTCTTGGGGGACGAGTTGCTCGCCTAGGACCAAACACCTAGTTTTTGGAGGATTTATTACATGATTTGTTATTGTCTCCAAAAAGGGTATTCAAAAACATAAGTTGTATGCTGGAGAAGTTTGTAAATTGGATTTTATGATAAAAAAATGAAGATTTCTGTGTGCTAATAAACAGTTCTAGATTTTTATCAGACCTTCACAATTCTAGGTATACTCCTTTTAATGCAATTTCCTTTATTGGGTTGGTTTATCTATATTGGAAGAAGCTAGTGTTCGAATTTGGTAGCATTTGGATTGATATTTTTCAAGTTGTGATCCATTCTTGAGAGCTGCCCTGTTATTTCTGAGTATGCATGACAAATGCTTGTCAAAATGTCTTGTTGAAAATTCATGAGTTAATATGATATTTGAAAATTGGAGTTAGTACATTGAATGTTCATATAATCTCCAAACATACAAAACACTGAATAACCCAAATCAGCAAACAAGACACTCAAGTTTTCAGTTTGGAACCCAAGATCGAAACCTGGCTCTTTTGGTGGCAATTTTTTTTGTCTTCGAAAGGGGTAGGACACTACATTTTAATATTAATTACAAATCAATTTATCACTAGTATTTAGTTTAGATGATAATGCATAATTTTGGGTGTTTATAGTTGATGGTTTTTTTTTCCCCTTCCCATAAGAAACTCTTCCCTCTCTTGTTTTCCCTTCTTTTCCATAATTTCCCCGATAATCCTCTCTTTCCCTCCATTCTACTCTTCATCCATTTTTGAGTGATCATGCCTTATTTTCCACTACTCCATTAGTAATTTGTTTTTGGCATGATGGAGGAATAAATAACCACCCTTTTATTTTTGGTTAATAATTTCAAAATTCCTCTCCTATGGGACCATTATGCCATGCTCCGCTTTAGGGGATGCCACCATATTTCTATAGATCCCAATTGTGTGTTAGATAGGTGGGAGTAATTATGGAGCGATTACAATTTTACCTTTATTACTTCCTTAACTTTATTACCTTCACATGAGAATTTTGTGTTGGGTGAACATATTTTTGATGCCTAGTTCACATGACCTTCTATCAGTTCCTTTGGAATCTTTCAACCTCCTCTCTAGTTAAAATTAAAGTGAAATTATTTTGGAATCATTGCTTTAGGGGTAATAGCTTTCAATAGTATTATTAGATTTATCATAATAATAACCTCTTCTTATCAATGTAGGATACATACAAGCACATTCTCACTTAGTATTTTAACACAACACAATCATGACCATATTACAACTTTTTTATTTTTTTTAAGCAATAATTGAAAAAGATAGAAAGTATTAGAATGGTGATAAAAAAAATCCATATAAGTTTTGAATTATTTTATCTTGCATCAATTATGGCCTTTATCACTATAAAACACAAGAATACTAACCTTTCCTAGAAGATTAATATTATTTCATAAAACCACTATAATATTAGTAATTTGATAATCTAGTAATAACATCGACAACATCACCCATAAATAATTTGTAGATGATACAACACTTTTTGGTAGGGCAAAGATAAATGATGGCAAAGATTTGAATAAATTATTAAAGGAATGTGAAAGAGCATCAAGGCAAAAAATTAATAGGTTAAAATCCAAAATTTACTTCTTAAACACCTCAAATAAAATCAAAGTAGGGATATACAGGTTACTTCAAATGGAGGAGGCAAATTTGCTAACAACTTATCTAGGGATTTCCTTATTTGAGGGGAGAATGAGGATAGAATTATGGAATCCAATTATAAATAATATTCAGAATAAACTACTAGCATGGAAAGGTAGATGGTTATCATTAGCAGGAAGAGTGCAACTAATTAAACCAATATTACAAGCCACTCCAACATATTATATGTCCTTGTATACTATGCCAAAATTGATAGAAAAAGTTTAATCTATATTCCGTGGTCATTTTTGTGGTTAGGATTACTTGATAAAAGGAAATTTGATTTGGTGAAATGGATCAAGGTCTGTGATGATAAAACTAGAGGAGGTATCGGTTTAAGAGTTCTTATGGATGTAAACTTAGCTCTTAGGAGAAAAATATTTTGGATATTGTACAAATAAATTCAAAGACAACGAGAATGAATTCATCCAAGTATGTTGAGCCCAATGACCCAAACTTAATATTTATTGCATTCTCTCTACGTACCAAATGGTTCTGCACTATGGAATGGTTTAAACAAATTAATTGATCTAGTGATTAAAGGTTAATATGGGTGGTGGGAGTTGGATAAACAAATTCTATTTGGATGGATATTTGTTGTGATAAAAAACAACTTAATATATATCCAATTTTGAAAGTATGGATGGGATTACTTCTAAAAAAAAAGTGATAGGGTTTCAAATATTTTGTACAAGGATCGAGAAGGAATATACAAATGGAAAGAAGATATTTTTACAAGTATACAAGATATTGGTGGTATGAGGCAGTTGAGTAGAAAGATAATAAAAGTGATTATTTTGAGGGGAGCCAAGGATATGTTGATTTGGGAGTTGAATAGATCAAGAGAATACACAAAAAGACATGGATATAAT
This sequence comes from Wollemia nobilis, assembly GCA_028583015.1. Classification (NCBI taxonomy): domain Eukaryota; kingdom Viridiplantae; phylum Streptophyta; class Pinopsida; order Araucariales; family Araucariaceae; genus Wollemia; species Wollemia nobilis. Next base: position 8,624,893 of record JAQPPZ010001028.1, read on the forward strand.
ATAAAGTACCATCAAAATAACATTACTACAAGAATATGGATAGATATTTGGGATAGCCTGAGCATTCCTAAAGTTAAAATTTTTGTTTGGCTAGTAGGTCATAGATGAATTTTATTTTGGGATAACCTTATGAAAAGGGGTTTTCATGACCCCTCAAAATATGTTCTTTGTAAAATGGAGGAGGAGAGCATAGACCATCTCTTGGGATACTGCTTAATAATTTGGAAACTATGGTAATGGATTCTTAATATGTTTGGTAAATACATGGTGATTAATAGAAAAATTGAGGAATGGTTAAAGCAATAACAACAAACTTTTAAAAGTGATGCTTTATAGATAATATAGGATATGTAAAAATAAAAAATGCTTTCGAATGTTTGGCTAGAAAGGAATATAATAATATTTAAAGGAAAGGAAAGTAATTTAGAGGTAATGAAAAGGAATATTTGTTTAGCCCTAGAGGAGTCTAATCCAACACTATCAACTCTTCCAATGCCTAATATGGAAGCATAGAGCCTTGATAGATGGATTCAAGTCATCAAAAGGAATTATGATGTCGGGGATATGAGAAACAAAAAGAAGACAAAGAATATAAAGTGGAAACCATTAGATGTGAAGTTGGTGAAATTAAAATTTGATGAAGCATATATTAGGAGGAGGAGGAATAATAAGACATAATAGGAGAAATATTTTGTCTCATTATGCTTTTAATAGTAGATTTAAGACAAATAAAAAAGTTGAAGCATGGGCAAATTTGGAAGGATTAAAAATATGTAAACAAATGAAATGAAACATAGTATGGATGGAAGGCTATTCACTTATAGAAATAAATACAATTTTGAGGAAAGTAAAGGCTCCTTGGAATATACAAGAGATAAATTTGAAAACTTAAGACTTTATTATAGAGTTTGAAGAAATACATGCATTAAGGGAAAGAAACAAATGTGCAAATACCTACTCAATAGAGGGGTTTAATTGAGGATCATGAAGTTAGATTCTCTTTTCCTAGGTTAGAAGATGTAGCAAGTTTAGTTGAATTTTACAAGAAAATTTTGACTACCTTAACTAAATAATAATTTAATTTAATTTAATTTTTTTTCATTTGTAATATCTACTTTGTTTTATAACATTAATGTGCTTTCATATAAACTATGTATTAAAAATTTTGTATTGTAGTTATGCTTTAGGAAGGAAAGTAGCAATCTAAATCTAGTAAAGAGGGCTATGATAGTGAGGTGTTTTGAAAATATTACTCTACTAAGATGCAGTGCATATATAGTAGAGGTGAAATGTTGGTACTGTGAAGGTTGTTGTAAGAAAATGTTAAAAAGGATGCTCAATTTTATAATATTTTTATGCACATAGAAAATTGAAAAAGTTTCAAAAAATAAAAATAAAGAATTTAGATATTTTATGTAAAATGATGTAGGTTTCTACATGTAACAACTAAATTGAGATGATAATTGAAGATATTTGTAAACTCTCATGTTCTAAAGAAGAGAATTATGATTTATCGAAGGTGGAGGACATGAGTGCAACCCCTTGTTCTCTAACAAAATAAATAGTAATTTTCTAATATCATGCATTAAAGCAAAAACATAAATTCATAGAAAACAACATCATATTTAATTCATATATCATGCTTTATTTTATTAGCACATCCTATTTATCCATCACTTAGAAACTCATATTCCATTTCAATATGGTATAAATACAAATTTAACATAGATTTAAATTTATAAAAGGGTCAAAAAGGGATGGTATTATAGGTTTTCATCTTCTATTTTATTTGATTTACATATATTATATATTTTAAGTCTCATATTTTATATATTCTATTTTTCCATGTAGTTTTAAGTTATATTCATCTACTAGTCTTGTTATGTAAATTATAAGATAACGTTTTTATTTAACAATCATAATTTCATTTGTAGAGTTAGATACATCATTGAGTTAGGTAGGATGGATTAGATGATGGTTCTCGATAATATTATCATTAACTTTCCAGGATAAAGTTTGGTAGCTCCAACCATTAGGCTAGGTAAGGCTACAATAGAATGAAAGTAGCAATCAATAAATGTTAGAATATCAAAAATGATTGGAACTCATCATAATAAATTAAAGTGACATAGGGCCAAGTGGAAAATATGCCTTTGATCAAGATATTTCATTTGGATTAAAAATCACAATATAAAGTGGATTTTCTTACACTAAAATTAACTTCACAATGCACTCAACATAGTCTTGTTTTTAAATTATAATTTTATTATCGGTCTCGCAACCATAGCATAATTGGTAATAAACTTACAAAGTTTATCCAATGCATGAATAATTGTACCCCCTTCTTTGATGATGGAAATGATAATTATTGGATTACCTTCATACAATTAGGATTTGATTTTAAGCTCATATTTAAAAACAATGTGACCAAGTAAATTTCCTTTCTATATAAAGAATATTGATTTATTTGGATTTAGTGAGATGCCATATTCCCTACATCACTTGAATACTATACAAAGGTTTTCTCTCTCTCTCTCTCTCTCTCTCTCTATATATATATATATATATATATATATATATATATATATATATATATTTGTCTTTTGAAAACACTAAAATGCATCATTTAGACATATCAAAATTATTTAATTTATAATCCCTAAAAAAGTGATATCTAGCACATTGAAATGTGGTGTCCAAATTAGACAATTTAAATCTCTGATATGCAAATATGGTAGTAAATGTGGTCATGTATTGATCTTCATCTTTCAACTATGTTTTATTGAACCTAGAAAATATTTCTAATAGAGATAACATTTCTGATTCTACTACGATTTATAATATTTGATTAATTGGAAGTAGCAAGTCACTATTCTTCTTTTAAACTAGCACCAAATTTGTGACCCATTTTGAATATTTTAATGGATATATAATTTGTGCCTATAATAGCTTGAATAAATTTTTATCATCATTAATTCACTTTTAAGTTAACTAGACTTTGTTTTTATTTGAATAAGTTAACTAGACTTTGTTTTTATTTGAATGATTTATCTCTTGGCATCAATATATGGTATGTTCGATAACCTTTATATCATACACTTTTAGGTCTTCATAACTCCATGTGATGATATCATTATATTCAGTGTAAAGCTCCTTAAATAGGATTAGTTCCTCTTCTATACATTATTTTTTGAGGAGTAAACATTTCCCATGAATGATTTCAATTGGCCTATATGTTAAAGATTTCACCTAGATGATCCTTTTCTTAGTGTTATCATCAATATTGAGAAGGCCTTCTAGCATTATTTCCCCCAAGGTTACTAATTTATTTTTAGTTTCACACCTTCCTAGATATTATCTCCATATTCCTTATGATCTTCAATATTCTAAACTTTTGGGATCATAGAATCTATTATTTCTTTATCATTTAGAAACGCTTGCCAGTGATCTAAATTTTTGGTGTAGTCAATGTAAAAATCACTTTGGTTCCATTTATTTTGTACCACATATCTACCATTGGATTGAATCTTGTATCTAAAGATGCTAGTTTGTCTACCTCTTGATTATGCTTTTGCAAGATGATTGGAATATTGATGGTCTTAAAATATTCTATCAAATCCTAGATCCTATGGTTATAAAATTTTATATGATTAGTTTACCTACTATAAATCAACCAAACCTATATTACAATCAACTTTAAATCATTGAAAATATTTAGATGTTTTATGCCAAGCCTTTTTGCTTTGGAAAACTTAAGCATAGTGCTACATATTCATTCTTGTTATTCATACAATAAAAAAATTAAAACACATATTCTATGTGTATTCCTACTAGTCTATGAATTTAATTATGGCTCCTATGTTATTCTTAGTTCGAGCTCCATTGAAATGCATAGTTTATCTCATCAATGGTCAATTTTTTTTCTCAATAGAGATGGTAGTAATTTGTTGTCTGTCAAGTACTAGATAATTACATAATTTCATTTATGTAAATGGATCCATTTATTATTCATTGCCTTCTTTGAGACTATCTATTATCTTATTCATAACATTGAGGAGGTCATTTTCCAATGGTTGTTCATCATTTGATTTTTTCATGATATTCCAATTCATGGCTTTAGGATCATTATAATTTTCTAAGTCATATGTACATGTTGATTCAACTTTAATCTATGTAATTTTATCTCATCATGGTACTTTCATGTGCATGCATGTCATGGATATGTACCCCCTTTTAGAAAATTTTTTAGTCTATTCTCATGCCAATAGCATTGTGAAGAAAGGAAACAAATCAACTAAAATTACTTCCAATATCATAATAAATTTCATATATGAATGCACTATCATGATTAAATATTTTAGTGCCCATGTGCTAGTCACCCTTGTTTCATCAATTTGATTTGGTTCTTTTGAACAATGGGTGTAATTAAGACCCATCCTGTCACATATTGCTTTGCAAATCAATACCACTACTACCCCTAAGTAGTGGAATGGCATATTGTGTAGGGGAATAACTTATGGAGGTGGTAAAATTATTTGTGGGAATAACCTATAGGAAGTATTTATCTGTTTCCATCCTTTATTGTGCCTCCTATTGTATATCTATTGACCATTGATTATAATTTTTTACCCATATCACTCATTAGAAAAAACATCTTGTCCATTCACACTTCCACTTTGCCTATCCTTTCAAATTCCTTCATGGGTTAATTAAAAAATGTTGAGGGGGTGGATATGGAGATGCATGGTTCCAGGTGTGGGTAATGTTTGTTTTTGAGGATGGTACAAGGTAGTAGTAGGCACCCACAAACCTTAAAAAGTTAGGGTGCATGAAGTTGTGAGAGTGATTGGTCAAAATTATTGGTATATGAGTGTATTTGATGGTTGCATATTTCATAATGATGTTCTTTATCCATTCACACCTCCACTTTGTCTACCCTTTTGCATTCCTTTATGGGATGATTTAGAAATATTGAGGGATTGGGTAAGGACATTTATAGTTGTAGATGTGGGTAATTTTGGTTGTTGAGGATGGTACAAGGTAGTAGTAGGTACCAACAAACCTCAAAAAGTCATGGTGTATGAAGTTCTGAGAGTGATTGGTTAGAATTGTTGGTATAGGAGTGTATGTGATGGTTGTATATTTTATAATGATGTTCTTTGAGGAGGTGGTAAGGTAGGAAATGACTACTTGTATATTTGGATAATAGGGAATGGCATATTGGGTAGGGGAATAATTTGTGGAGGTGTTAAAATTGGAACTACTAAGTAGCTACCTATATTACATTGGTCAAGTATGCCACTAGAGGTGTTGGTGACAATTGTTTTACCTGTATAAGTATCTCTTTTGCATGGACAATCTCTTCAAATGCTCTTACTAGTGTGATATGATTAACTACTTTTACCATCATGGATAGGTCTGATTTCAATACCTTTATGTAACATACCATTGGTTGTTCATTAGGTGGACAATATTGGACGAGATCCAGTATAACATGCACATACACATGATGTTAAAAGAAATATAATTATATGGATGCCTATGCATAACTTTTAATTGGAACATCATTGAATATGCATCATCTAGATTACCAATTGTCTTAGCAAATGGATAACTATGTGACTTGTCCACCTTGAATATGCATTATGACCAACTATGTGACTTGTCCACCTTGTATACTGATATACCATAAAGTAATTTTTTATCTTAGTAAAAATATCATCATTGTCAACATTGATAAAACGTTAGGGTGTTCTAGTGTTGTTTTTCATCTCAATTAAACATTGATAAATATTTTAACTTCACTTGAAATATATGTAATAAGAAGATAGAATTAGATTTTTTTATGGTTCTAGTTTGGAAAGTTATTTTGAGGTGAGGTAGGGATTGGCACTTGTCCTACAAGATACCCTTGTTGCATGTGTTATATTCTTGGAACATGTTGTCCTATAAAAAAATATAACTCGATTTGTAACTTGTATTTTGTTGGATAGGTTGTTACCCAACTAGAGAACTTTATACATTTTAGAATTTTGGGCTTCTTGTTGATTATTTTATGCAACATGCTATTGTACATTTTATTGATAAGTGTTTTGATGAATTTATTATTATGTCTCCTAATTTGACATGTTCAACAAATCTTGCTAGTATGAGATATGAAACACTTGTTTCCCATTTAGATGCACTTGTTGAGTCACATGTTGTACAAGAGGAATTTTTTGGGTAGATCAAATGATTAAATTGGTCTTTCTTGGTTATCTAGGTTATATGCACTAAGGATTTCTAGTGACTCTTTTATTTCCTTTGTAGGGAGTTTGTTTCTTCTAGAATCCCTCTTTTATTTCCTTGGTAGGGGGTTTGTTTCTTCTAGAATCCCTCTTTTATTTTGGGGATAACACACTAAAATCAACAAGCCCTTCAATTTTCCAAAACTTATATCTTGTAAGCATAATATTTTGAAACCCTTGTTTCAATGGAATCATCATAAAAATTGTATAAAAATTTACCGCAAACATAGATCTAGGTAGGATTTTTGCCAAAAACATTTTGGTATTCACTTTTTTGTCGAATTTTGAAGTGTATGCTAGTGGATCTATTTTTATAGATAGTGAATCTATCAAAGCAATAGATAAATTCAATATCCATTTATCAAATTTATAAAATTCACTTAAATTCTATTCAAATTTATGAGATATGATTATATAAACATTAAATCCTTGACAAAATACTAATAAAACCCTTGAATCTATGCAAAAATAAATGGATTATTAGCAAAAAAATTATTATGCCAATGTTATTTAATGGGTATGAGCAATTTAACAAAAATGTAGTGAAACTTTTAAATATCTATGCAAAAATACTATATTTAGCAAGAGATTAAGTTTATTTGGTTTTTAGTTGGTAATAATCTCACTAGATAGTTGAAAACATTATGGGTATAACTACATCTAAAAATTCCTTCAAACCATTGAATGTATTTAAGGTAGTAAAACCCTAGAGTTCCATCGGGTGTGTCAAAACTAATGAACTAAGTATTGTGACTAATTGTAATAGCACCCTCACAACACGCCCAACGTTGGATGAACATGTTTTAAATATTTCAAACTTTGGAGAATGTTGGTTCATTTGTAATACAATAATCTAGTCCAAATATTCATAGAAAGGAGTTACAAGAGATAAAAAAAATGAATTAAAGTAAATACAACCATATAGTCATAGTAGTTTGAATTTGACTAGCTAACATACTTAAAGAGGTAAAATAACTTTAATTTACCAATATTAACTAATAGATTTAAAAATAAATAAATGGAAAGCACTAATAGGATATATAATAGCATATAGATACCATTTATTCATCATTTAAAAGGTAAGTAAATAGTATACACAATCCAAAGGCCATGCATAATTTATCCATTCATTGTAATTAAGTTATCCAACATAAGTTTGAACAAAAGAGTAGAATTTTATTTCAAGTTTTCCAAAAGGATCCCTATAAATGAGCCTTTGAATTGTATTTGTAGTGCTCAAAATATTACTCTAATCATAACTATAGTAAAAAAGTTTAATTTAGTTGCATGATTTAAGAGTAATGGCCAAGTGGCTACTTATCCATCCAAATTTGGCATAAATAAATTTCTATATGCACTTTAGTGGTGCTTTTCTTTCTCCAATTTTGTTTGGTAAACACTTTGTCTTAATTAGGTAGTTACAATGGGCGTGATGTCACTTTGACCCTTTGACTAATTATTTTCATGCATTCCTAGGTCCTAAATCAATGACTAGATATCAATTTGATTGAATTTCTACCAAATAGATGCCTTGGAAAATCATCAAGCAATGAATAAGTGCTTGCTGACTTGGATAATTGGTAGAGTATCATGACTATCTAATGAATTAGTGCCATGCTAGTGAGTTTTTGAGGATTCACTTGTTCCCTAATTGCTTTTGGTCGTAGGCACCCTATTATACTTGTGTGAAAATCTTCCATGTGGTATTAGGTGATTGTTTCATGGTCCTTGATCAATTAAAGTTGTTATTTGATTGACTTCCCTTTGTCCTTGGTGAGTCAATTCTATGGATGAAATGATCATTTTTTCAAATTCAAGATGAATCAACTCTCAATTATTTATGTGTTCTTACTTAATCCTCTCATGTATCAACTCTCAATTAGGCCTTATGTGACAATCTTCATGAATAATGTTGTTTATCCAATGTGTTTATTCAACCATGCTTCAATTATTGAAGCATGGTGTATAACCCTGTCCAAACCTTATACCTATTTTTTGGAGTTTCAAAGTCTTCATCGTTAGGCCCACTTAATATGTAGTAGGTCAACCAATATTCAATGTGTCAGTCATAGTGTATTAATGCATTGGTATGTAGTGAATTGACATAACCAGTTCTTTTGATTTTTAATTTAGTTTTCCATTTTGACCCTTATATGTGCTCCATATTATAGTTCTATTGAGTCAATCAAGACCTCCTTTTGCTTTATGTGCTATATCCTTGATTGATTAATCATAGGATGGTTCGAACTAGAACAAGACATAAAGGGTGTATCTATTGGATCTCCTCGATTGAGAATGTTTTTCTACAGAGAAGATGGAGTTCTCTCTCCAAATTGGGATAGGTCACTTATACCCAAAAATCGCTTATCTACAAACTTGTGTGGACCAAATGACAATTAGCGGTTATAGGTAATGACACAACCTCTCAATGGCCCATGCATTCTCATGGTTAGCATGTCAAATCAAATCTCTTTTTTTGATAATCTACAAAAGAGAGGCTAGTATTGGTCCTCATATTGTATGCTTTGTAAGAGTGAAGTCGAGACCATCAAACAACTCTTAAACTATAATTGCAATTTTGAACTTATAAATTTGCTTTTCTAAAATTATCCTTTTATTCATCTTGATCCGAAAATATATGACACTTATTTGAATACCAGCCACAACATGGCCACAACTTCCTCTAGAGCATCATAATGACTATTCTAACCTTAGGCCTACATCTTCAAAAGTCAATTTCTCTCCTCGGAATAGGTTCATAGGAAAAATGAATCCTTCATCTTAGAGAAGAATCATGGTAGAGAAGAATCAAACCATGATGAAGAACCATTCATAGGAAAAATGAGTCCTTCATCTTAGAAGAAGAATCAAACCATGTTGAAGAACCATAAACAACCAACCTATTTTTAGCTACAATAAGCATCAAATAATGGTTCCTTATATCTCTTTGAGATCTTATTCTAGGAAGTTAAAACAATTGATAGAAGCCCTCCCCTTTGCATACGAGTCCTCCAAGGATAATGCTGGACATTAGTAATACGCTCATTCCTTCGTAACCATGAACACTTTCTTAATACTTGTTAACAGAAGCATGGAAGGCGATACAATGTAAGGATGTTACAAATTGAAGAATACAAAGTTTCTTTGTAAGCACATTCGAGATCACTCTTCAATTAAAAACAAATTAAAATATGTATTTGAAACATTAAATAGAAGTAACATTAAAGTTGAAATATTCTTTGAAAGCAAAAATTAATCATAAAATAGGAAGATTTTTGTAATTCGCAAATGTGCCGTTGAGAAACAAATTAATAAAAAATCTTTCTTCGTCCCTATAGCCCCTTGACTCTTTCCTGCATATCTCTTGTTATTATCATCATCCTCTTAAACTTTAACCCATTTATAGGAAGCCTTCAATGGCAGGGTAGCATGTAATTTTTTATTCTTATTTTAATGGTAGGGTAGCATGTAATTTTTTATTCTTATTTTAATGGCAGGGTAGCATGTAATTTTTTATTCTTATTTTAATGGCAGGGTAGCATGTAATTTTTTATTCTTATTTTAAAAATCTCATCAAGGCACGGGCGTCATTGCTGACAGTAGAAGACATTGACAGGACCGTTGACGCTCCCTTGTCCCAATTTAGAGAGAAAGAAAAGACAAAAAATTAAAATAAAATTAATGAGCTAAAAATTATAATTTGTTTTATATAATTAACAAATAAATTAAAAATTAAATTAAGGTCAATTTTTTTTTGTTAAGTAGCAATATATACATAGCGGGTTTTTTAAGAGGATCCCAAAACCTTATTACAAAAAAAGGAACACCTTTAAGGCCGCAAGATTGAGACCGAAGAGCTAGTCTCAAACCAATTTACAAAAAATATCTTAACCACAAACCCAACATCAGTAAATCCCAACAAACATTTCCAGCAAAAACACAGCAGAATCAAAAACCCTGATTCGGGCAGAATTTCAGGACTCGCCATCGAATTTAGTTTTCCTTGGGATCCTCCTGACCGCCTGAGGATCCTCCCGTGTGCTCCTTGAGTTTTCGGAGGCAGTGAATTACCGATTCAGCAGCTTTGGTGATGTTTCCCATGGCATCAATGGCCAGATCGAGCAGCAAATGATTCGATGCTGATAAGGCCAAAGGAGGCCCGATTGGCTGGAAGAAATTGACTGACGTGGTCTTGCTTGAGGATCTGACACGGGTCATTAAACCTTTTTTTGGTCTGACGCTGCCACGTCAGAGATATCTTGTGGGATCTCGTGATCCCAAATGGTGAGATTGCAGGAGGAGGATCCTCTGTTGGCCAGGTGGTCGGCCAGTGAATTCCCTTCCCTGAAGATGTGTTGGCACCTGTGGGTCTTGCTTCGGAGGATTCGTCGGGCTTCCTGGATGGTGTTGAAAACCCGCCATGCAGGGGTCTCAGCCTTAGTCAAATAATTGATGATGTTCATGGAGTCGCCTTCTATGATGACTGCCCGGGGATCCTCCTTGATGAGAACTAGTCCTCTCCAGAGGGCTCTGGCTTCTGCAACATGATTGGTCTGATGACCCAGATCTTTAGAGAAAGCAAGTAAAACCACTCCTCGATGGTCCCTGACAGCGCCTCCAGCACCCGCCGCTCCAGGGTTTCCTTTGGACGCCCCATCAAAATTTAGCTTGATCCAATCATGGGGGGAGGATTCCATCGAGTAAGAGCCCGGGGGTGAGGCAAGGAGGTCTCCAGGGAGGGTCCGCTCGAGATATTGAGAAAATTGAGGATAAGGCCTTCCCGGGACGTCGAAAGAGGACTGGAGCAGTGAATGAGGTCGACATTCTCGGAAGCGAAGGCAAGGGCTCTAGTGGCGACCGAGGGAGGATCCCGGATAGAAGTCCCAAAGACTCTGCTATTACGCTCAAGCCAGACTTTCCAGACCAAGTGGTGAAGGCATATGTCCCAGAGGAACCGGAGCTTATGGTTAAAAAAAGGTTGGGGCCATTGGAGGAAAGCTTCGCACAGGGACTTGGGGGGAGCCCATTGGATCTGAAAGGTAGAGAGGATGAAGCTAAACGCAGCCGAGGTGAAGTCGCAATGGAGGAAGAGGTGATCGATGGATTCCCAATTGGCTTGGCACAGGAAGCATCTGTTAGGAAGGGGAATGCCTCTTTTAATGAGGTTCTCAGTGGTAAGAGCTTTGTTTTGGAAGGCTAGCCAAGAAAAGAAAGCAATTTTTGGGATGAGGTGCTTTTTCCAGACAATGTGGGAGGACGATACAGGGTGAGGGGTGAGAAGGGAGTAAGCAGACTTGACAGTGAAAAAGCCCTTGTCCGACCCAGCCCAGGTGGGTTTATCAGCCCTTCGCTCAGAGGGAATAGTGGTCGCTTGAAGCATGAGGTTAAGGGAAGAAATCTCAGGGCTGCTGCCATAGAGGATCCTCCACCGGGGTTGGCCACCCTCCCATTCAATGAAATTAGACACCTTCCTTCCCCTGCTTGTATCAAAAATCGCTTGTAGCCCTGAAAGATCTGCCCTGTCACCCAGGGGTTCATCCGTTAGCCATCTGTCGCTCCAAAAGTCAATGCTGCGTCCATCCCCGAGAATCCATCGGAGACCTTTTTGAACTAGCATTTTGGTGTGGATCACTGCTTTCCAAAAGGCTGAGCCATTGGGGTGGTTGACTGAGTCAAGGAAGGAGCGGTTGCCCATATATTTCTTTGACACCAATTGGATCCACTCAGCTGGGTCTTTAGAGATGATCCTCCAAGCATGTTTGCCCAACAAGGCTATATTCATTTCGGACAGTTTTTTGTAGCCAAGGCCCCCCTGCTGTTTACTTCTGCAGACTGTGTCCCATGCCACTAGGGGAATCCTGGATTTGTCTTCGGATCCCGACCATAGGAATATTTTTTGGATGTGTTCAATTTGTTTGCAAACTGACTTGGGGAGTGTGAAAACTGACATGAAGTAAATGGGAATGCTTTGGAGGGTGGATCTTGAGAGGGTGGCCTTCGCCGCTTGGGACAGAAGTTTGCCTTTCCAAGCTGCTAGCTTTCGCTAAAATCTTTCCAGGACATTGTTCCACATGCTCTCTTTCGGCCTTCCCCAGAATAAAGGAAGCCCCAAATAGGAGGATGGGAGGGATCCTGTAGAGCAACCAAGAATCCACCCAATTTTGGCCTGACGCTCAGGGGGGGTGTGCACAAAGAAGAGCTTACTTTTGGAGAAGTTAACCTGCTGCCCTACCACTTTTTCGTAGAGGGAAAGAATGTGCTTGATGGTTCTAGCTTGGATGACAGACGCCTGTGTTGAGAGGATGGTGTCATCGACGAATTGCTGATGAGTGATGGGAGTGGAGTTGGATACCACTTGGATGCCTATAATTTTCCCTGCCACTCTGGCCGCTGACAGGGATCTGCCGAGGGATTCCGCCAGAATGATGAACAAAAGAGGGGATAGAGGATCCCCTTGGCGGAGGCCTCTGATGCTGGGGAAGAAACCAGTGGGGGACCCATTGACCAGTACCGAAAACCACGTAGAGGAGAAGCAATTGTGGATCAGCTGGACCCACTTGGGATGGAAACCAAATTTCAGAAGAACATCCTGGAGAAAATCCCAATCAACACGGTCGAAAGCTTTAGTCATGTCAAGCTTGAGGAGGAGGCCTACTTTTTTGCTTTGGAAAGTAGAATGAAGGGTTTCATGAACCGTAATGACTCCATCCAGAATGTTCCTACCTTTGACCGAGCTTCCTTGACAAGGGTCAATGATGGAGGGGAGGATGGGCTTCATTCTAGACGCCATTGCTTTGGTGAGAATTTTATACAGGACATTGCACAGGCTTATGGGATGAAAGTCTACCATGGATCGGTAATCTAGGGATTTGGGAATCAGCGCAATGAAGGTAGAGTTGACAGCCCGGGGAATGGGCCGGGATTGCAGATCCCGGATAGCTGCACAGACATCCGATCCTACAATCTCCCAGAAAGCTTGGTAGAAATGGGGTGGGAACCCGTCCGGCCCAGGGGCTTTATCGGGTTGCATGGAGAACACCGCGTCCCTGATTTCCTCATCCGAAAAGGGTTTGAGGAGGGAGGAATTGGCCTCTCGGGAAACCAGGCTAGGAATGTTTCCCAGGAGAGCAGATTTGGCCCGAGCAGAGCTTTTCGGGGGGATCCTAGGAGGTTTTGGAAGAAGGTGATGACCTCAGATCTGATTTCGTAGATATCTTCAGTATTTGATCCATCACTGTGATTGATCTTGCTAATCTTGTTGGATCCCCTATGCCTCATTGTTGAATCATGGAAAAACCTGGTGTTAGAGTCTCCTTCTTTGATCCACAGTTCCCTGGATTTTTGTCTCCAGAAGGTTTCCTCCCTGGCCAGGATGTTATGAAATTCGGCAAGCAGGTTCCTTTCCTCTTCCCTGACTGTAGCCCTAGAGTCTCCTGCTTCAATTCTCCTCTCAATGGCTTGGAGCTGATCTAAAAGTGCCTTCTTGCGGACAAAAATGTTGCCAAAAACTTCTTTGTTCCAAATCCGCAATTTGTCTTTGGTGAACTTGAGCTTTTGTGTCACCCGAAAGATAGGTGATCCCCTGACTTGTTGATTCCACCACTGGCCCACCTCCCCTCGAATGTCCTTGTGATTGAGCCACATGGATTCGAACCGAAAGGGGGTTCGAAAGGAAGGGGGTTTACCCACCTCAAGGAGGATGGGATTGTGGTCCGATCCTATTTTGGTTAGTGCTGAGAGGGACGCATCACCAAAAAATGGAATGGCTTCCTGGGAAATCAGGAACCTATCCAGTTTGACCTGGATCAGTCCACCTCCAATTCTTCTGTTGCTCCAAGTGTAGAGTGTTCCTTTGAGTGGAATGTCAATAAGTTCGTTAGTATCAACAAAGTCCCTAAAATCTTCAGTGGTGCGATGGGTGGCAGCCAATCCTCCTTTTTTCTCTGTTGGGAACAGAGGGCTGTTGAAATCCCCTCCAACAATCCAAGGGATGGTGCTGAAGGATTCCCTCATCAGGGTGAGAGTCTTCCAGAAGTCAGCTCTCTCTAGGGGAGAGTTTGGAGCGTACAGGTTGGACATGATCCAAGACCGATTACTGGAAATGCAATGAAAAAGAATGTTGATAACTCTGCTGGAGGAGGATAGAAGTCTACCTTCCACTTGAGATGGATCCCATAGGCACATCAGTCCTCCGCAGGATCCTTGGGCAGGACTGTACAGGGCTTCACCGTGACGCCAGATGATCCTGGCGGCTTTTTGGAGGAGCTCTCGTCACTTTTGGTTTCTTGCATGATGAAGATAGAGGGTTTGGATTCCTTTCGAATATTAGCAGCAAGTCTTAGCTTGGCTGCACTATTGAGACCTCTCACGTTCCAGGAGAGGATCTTCATCTAGTAGATTTGTGAGGTTTTTTGCCTCCCTTCGCCTGCTGGAAGGGGGGTTTGGAGCCTTTGGAATCTTCCTTCAGGGGATCGGCGGTGTCAGTGAATAAGGTCCATTGGGAACCATTTGCTATGTCATCTTCGGTTGCTCTGATTCGCTAGTCATTGGCAGAAGGTCGCCCTCTCTTTTTCTCACTTTCGATGTCCATAGCCTGTGTCTTGCTCCTAGTGTTCTTTGGGCTATAATTCCTGGATAGAAATTGAGGGGGTTGGGAGTTCTCGATTTCCTGGAGGATGGGGGGTGGGGAGTCTTCGTTAGCTACTGCAACCTCGGGAGGATTTAGGGGAGGTCCGATGGTGGTGGCGGGGATAAGGATCGCTTCTTGGGGATGGGGGTTTTCAGATGGTATTCCTTCTTGACCCACTTCTCCATTACCTTGGATTTCTGGGAAAGCTTTAGGGGGATCCTCTCTTTGGATTGATGATTCACCATCTTGCCTGGATCCATTTGTTTTTTTGCCTCTTCTGCCTGAAACATGCGAGGCGTATTTCATGGCCCGAGTCTGGGGGCATTGGTGATTCAAATGGCCTTGAGTGTTGCAGATGGAGCAAAAGGAAGGTTTGTTTTCATATTCAAGAGGTTGTTTTTTTAAAAGGGTCGAATCTTTGAAGAGATTAACAAAGGAGGGAAGTTCAGTTTCAAGGTTGGCATTCACACAAATACGTGCATGAACCATTCGGGAGCATACCTTGGTGGAGGAATCTACAGCGATGAGTTCGCCAATGGTGCGGGAAATTCCTCTCAGGATGTCCTCATGCCAGCATTGGAAAGGCAAGTTCGGAAGGCGAACCCAGATAGGCGCCACATTGATGTTCTGAGTTTCAGGGTCAAAATCCTCTCCCCATCTGCGGATGAATAGGCTCCGTCTCCCCAGGAACCAGGGTCCACCAGAAAGGATGTTGCAGGAATCTTCTGCATTATTCAGCCTGATCGCAAAAAACCCTCGGGATAGGGCCACTATTTGCATGCTGCCACTAGTTCGCCATTTGCCACAGGCCCATTTTTGGATCGTCTCCATGTCTGGTCTGCCCCCAATAAACTTGCCAATGAGGGTGAACTTTTCTTGATCGATGTAACTGTTCAGCAAGCTGCCTGGGATCACCAGATTGGAACCGGATGGGATCAGGGGTTGAGATGGGGTCGGGGAGGTTGACTCCTTTGAGACCGCCTGGGCGTACGAGCCCTGGAAAGGTGGAAAAACACCTTTGTCGAGGGGTTTTTCTTGACGGGGAGGAATTTCTCCTTCCTCTGGAGGATCGGACTCTAGACCGCCTGAGCCAGAGTCCTGGAAGGCGGATCCCCGAGTCGGGCTTCCAGGCCTTCTTCCGCTCTCCGCTGCTCTCCCGCTCTCCGCTGCCCTCCCGCTCATTTTTAATTGTTCAAGGTCAAATATTTTTAATTGTATATAATAAATATAATTAAAAGAATTTTCAAATATGTATAGAAACAAACATGTGAGAGCAAGATTATAATTTTATATGAAAAAAACTTTGTTTATAACCTTAAAAAA
Organism: Wollemia nobilis; assembly: GCA_028583015.1. Lineage (NCBI taxonomy): Eukaryota > Viridiplantae > Streptophyta > Pinopsida > Araucariales > Araucariaceae > Wollemia > Wollemia nobilis. Next base: position 8,641,132 of record JAQPPZ010001028.1, read on the forward strand.
GAAAGGTTTATAATTGAAATTGGTGAAGAAGTCTTTGCATAAATGATATATAACAAAAATTACATACTTTTAAACTACAGTTTTTTTTCTCATCTTTGAACTATTACATATTTTACAACATATTAGATAATTTAAATTATTATTTTTTTATAATTTATTTTTTTTAATTTGTAATTAAAAAATTAATAAAGTAATTTAATTTAGATTATTAATTATTTTATATGGATAGTGGTAAAGAGTTAACAAAGAAATTTAAATAAAATAAAAATTAACATAATATTATTAAATTATAATGCAACCATCCATTAAATCAATTATATATATATATATATATATATATATATATATATATATATATATATTAAAAAAAAATATAATGAATAAATTAAGAACCAGCTTTCATAATCAATAGTAAAATTAAGAGATAGTTATATAGAATATATTTTTAGAGAACAACAAATATATAATATATAATTGAATGAATTGTTATAATAGAGAAAATATATTTCAAATTTTGTCCAAGAATAATATGAGATATAACCACATATTGGCATAATTTAGAACGTGAAATACTAAGTCAAAAAAAATATTTTATAAAATAATCTTCACTATTTATATAATTAACTTTTAACCAAATTAATGTAAATTTACATAAATAAGACTTACAAGTGAATTTGATTTAAAAGACATCATTATAAGTATTATTTCAAATAAAACTTTGAGAAGCTCATGGTTGAAATGCATGACAAATGTTATAATATTCAAGTTTCTAGATTTTTAATTATTTAATAGTATAAAAATTTAAATTTTATATACAAATTTATATACATATGTAATTAAACTTTTTAATTATTTTTTGAAATTTTAATAATTAGAAATTAAAATATAATGTTGTTTAATTTATTTTATGATACTGCCTTATGCATTTACTCTTAATACTTGGTGATTTATAGTTAATATAGATCAAATTACTATCAATCATCAAGAAATTTAAATTGGTTATTTGATCTTTAAACTTTATCTTTCTCATTTTTTTATTCAATTACTTTCTTTGCCTTTTATTTTTTTTTTATAGTTAGCAAATTTTATATACATCAGGTTTTTGAAGGATCCCAAAACTTTATTTACAATAGAAGTCGCAGCTTATATTTGAACCTATGAAAAAACAAAAAATATTGGGGTGTGCCCCTAGATCAAAACCCTGGGCCTTGCAACCCAGCCCCAGGTCATCAACCCAAACAAAATTAACCCATCCTACTAAGAAAAAAGGCAAAAATAGGGGTACCAAGGTCCCTGGGATCAAATCGCCTGTAGAATACGCTTATTGATTCGAACAAAATCTAGAGACTGGAAATAAACCTCCACCCATAGTAGCTCGGGGGCCTTGGACCCGAGCAGACCAAGTACCATCCCCGCCCGCCCTGCTGCACAAGGTGAACTCCCAAGAAAACTCCGAGTGGGGTCCCCGCACCAGGAAACTAATTCCCGTCACCATCGGGGCCATCCCTAGCCTGCATCAGAGCTCTTTGAAGGCATTGACAGCTGTTGTAGTCGCCTTGGCAGTCGAGGTGAGCGAGTTGATCGCCATGTTGAGGAGGATCCTAGTCAGGAAGATCCGAATCTTGTTCTCAAAATTCGAGCTGATCTCGATGGTTTTTGGGGTATCAACTTTGGGCTCTATCAATGGCAAGGCCCAGGGAGTAAAGAAAAAAATGGGGAGTGCTCAGCAAGGTGGTGTCGCGAAGGTGGCTAACAAAACTCAAATGGAAACTGAACAACTTCTGGTCATGTAATAAATTGCATCACGGGAACCAGGGCTTCATCAAAATTTTTGGGGAGGTCAATTCTAAATAGCACCGTCCTGTCCTAATTATGTTTCGGGAAGCGGGAGAGCTCCTCGTCCCAATTGTGTTTATCTCGATGAATGAACTTCCCATTTTTCTCACAATGCAGACCAGTGACTTCGAACAGGAACTCTCTAGTGACTCTGAAATGTAACCCTTTCACTTGGACCTCACCCTCATCCCGGTTGTCCAAGAAGCCCTGGGTGATATCCTCATCAGGCCCAATGAATTTGCTCAGAAAGGGGGTATACTCCTTGGCATCATTAAAGACCCTCACAAACTCGGATAGAGAGAGGGTCTTGGGCTCGACGTAAATGGCCTTGGGAGTTGACATGGTGGGTTCACAGATCACCCAGGGTAGAAAGTGCCAGAAGGAAGTGGATCCGACAGGGGAAGAAGCTTACCAAGAAAAGACAATAGGGATGGGGCAATGGAAGGTGAAGGCGATAGGGCTTAGAGGGATAAAAAGGCATGGGAAGGAAGCCGAAGAGGTAGCAAGGGATCGCATGCCTTAGGAGTTGGCATCTAGGGCAGGGGAATGCATGAGCGAAGAATGATAGGGCCATCGAGGCAGATGACAGGTTTGGGGATGAAGAGAAAGGGGCCTAGGGATGGAATCCATGTGGCATGCTAGTTGGTCTTGCGCGGGCGACAACCACGCTTGGGCTGCCAGGTCAGGTTAATCCTAGGATGTAAAGTTAGCAGCAAGGCACTTGACTTGAGGTGGCACAGGCCCATATGCTGCGTTGAGTACGAGCCCCATGGGAATGCTAAAAAAAGGGGAGGTTTACGAGCTGCATTTGACATGGATGCTGGGGAGGAAGACACCTAGCACTACACACAACCTATTGGTCATCCTGAAATGATCATGATCATGGATGTCACTGGGAACTGCCATCGTAGAGAGAAACGAGATAAAGTCAATGCCCCACGTGCGGTTGCACCTGACATAGAGCCAGGTCATCTAGGCATAATTGATGAGCAAGGTGCAACCAAAGTATTGTCATTGTTGTCAACACAGTCAGGTTGATCAGTTGATGCAATGGACAGGAGTTGATTGATGAGCAAGGTGCAGCCAAAGTATTGTCATTGTTGTCAACACAGACGAGAGGATCGATTGATGCAATGGACAGGAGTGCAGAGCAGTCAGATCATTAGATAGATCGGTTGATGAAGTGAACAAGAGTTCAGAGAGCATACAGAGCATGTACAATGAATTTCCAAGAAGACAGAAGTGGCCCAGATGCAAAAGCTCAAAGAAAAAGACAAGTAAGAAAACTGTCGCGATATCGCGACATGTTTTCTATCGTGATTTCGTGACATATCGGAGGAGAGAGAAAATGCTAGCAAAACTGTCGTGATTTCGTGACATGTTTCATTTTTGCGGTCCAAAGCGAAGAGAAAGAGGAGAGAGAAAAAGATGTCATGATTTCGCGACATGTTGGAGGCAAAGAAGCCAAGTGGAAAAACTGTCGTGATTTCACGACATGTTGGCAGAGAAGGAAGCAAGTGGAAAAACTGTCACGATTTCGTGACATGTTCGAAGAAGAAGCGCATGCAGGGAAAACTGTCACGATTTCATGACATGTTTGGAGAGAAGGCGCAGGCAAAGAAAACTGTCACGATTTTGCGACATGTTTGGAGAGAAGGAGCTCGAAAAGAAAAGTGTCGTGATTTCATGACAATTTGCAAGAAGGATGGTATGGACGAAAAAGTGTCACGATTTCATGACAGGTTCGAGAGAAAGAGCTCGCAAAGAAAAGTGTCGTGATTTCACGACAATTTGCAAGAGAAAGCGCTAAGGAGAAAAAGTGTCACGATTTCGTGACATATTGTAGGAGAGAGAAGGCAAGATAAAAAGTGTCATGATTTCGTGACATATTGCATAAGGAAGAGCTCGAGAGAAAAAGTGTCGCGATATCGCGACATGTCGCATTTTCGTGACCTGAAGAGAAGAGAAGAGCTAAGGAGAAAATATGTCACGATTTCGTGACATGTCGCATTTTCGCGACAACAGTAGAGAGGAAGGCTCCAAAGGATGAAGTGTCACGATTTCACGACAGAAGCAAAACGAAAGAGCAAGGAAGCAGAAGCGTCACGATTTCACGACAAAGTCAAGGAGGAAGTGCAAGGCAGCGAAAGTGTCACGATTTTGTGACATGTTTTGATTTCGCTGAGGCATGCGGAGAAGAATGTACGGCAGCGAGAAGTGTCACGATTTCATGACATGTCATGTTTTTGCTGGTGCATGCAAAGAGAAGTGTACGACAGCGAAAGGTGTCGTGATTTCGTGACATGTCATGTTTTCACTAGTGCTTGTGAAGAAGAGTGTACGAAAGAGAAAGATGTCACGATTTCGTGACATGTCATGGTTTCGCTAGTGCAAGCAGAGAAGAGTGCAAGGAAGTGAAAGTGTCACGATTTTGTGACATGTTCCATTTTCGTGATATCGCGACATGTCTTGTTTTCGTGGTCAAATGCCAAGAAAAAGTCAAAAGGGCAGAAATGTCACGATATCACGACATTTCTTAGTTTCATGGGTAAAAGCCAAGAAGCATACACAGGGACAGTTGCAGAATAAAATCATGCAGCAAAACAAGAACTGTTATAGGTGGGGTTACAAAAATGCTACAGTGTAACAATCAGACAAAAACTATAGCGTGGCAGAATGAGCGCGACAAACGAGGAAAATGAAAGCATGGCAAAACAAGAAAAAGGAAGTGCAGCAAAATATGGTAAAAAGGAAAACATGAGAAAACAAAGAAAAAGAGAGTCAATAGTGAGTCCCAGATACTGCAAAAAGAGCGCTGAAAGCATGGGCTGTAATAGAATATAATAGGTTATCTTAAAACATGAAAAAGCTGAGAAAGAGCGGCAGTTAAAGGGGCAGTTACAGTGACAGTAAATGGGAGTCAGAACTGCAGTTACAGAAGTGTCAGTGAAGTCAAAGCGGCAGTTACAGGGTCCATTATAGAGTAAATTCGGTGAGCGATGGCTACCGAGAATCCTAATTAAAGAGACAAATCTATTAATAGGTTGCATGCGGGATTATGGCAGTTACAGAAGACTTAGGGTTTCAAAATGAAATATATTATTTTAAAATGGCAGTTGCATGTTAAAGAAAATGAGCTTAGAATTGAAAAGTGTGCCGCCATAAAGAGGGAAGGTGCCACTGATAAGGATGTCAGAGCATCGAAATGAAGAGATTAGGTTGTTAGAGCCGAAATAAGAAGATAAGGCTGTCAGAGCGCAGAGCCACAAGTTTTTAGGGTTTAAGCTCAATATAGTAAGAAAAAAGATAAGGTGTCGCTACCTGGAGAGTATGTGGACTGTAGAGCTGGTTAAGAGAGATAGAGAACTGCTGAGAGAAAAGTGCGATGAGGAAAGAGTGCTTCTGTATAGAGGGATAGTGTTGTGGGCTGGAAGAATGTTGTAAGAAGTACAGAGCTATGAGAGCTGCAAGAGTAAGCCATAAGAAAGGGTTGTAAGTGTGCAGTAGGTAGAGCTATAAAAGAGTGTATGCTTTATGGACAGGGAGTTGAGATTGAGAGTTAGAAATAGAATATATTGAGTCTCTAACAATTCTCCTTATGCTTCCATGAGATTGATTTGAGTTAAGATAGACCAGTGAGGGTCTTGTAACATAGAAGGCATTTTTATGTCAATCAAGATTTAAAATAGAAATCCAAGTTGGTGCTTGGAATCAGGGGTTGGTGCTCCTTCCAGTTGGTGTTGGTAAATTAGGGGTTGGTGCTCCTTCCAGTGGATGTTGGTAAATTGATTGTAAAGTTGGTGCTTTGCAATGGCTGGATTTGGATGGGAGTCCAAGCAGTCTAATTTGAGGAGTAGCCAAAACTGGTGAACCTCGTTACATCTTGTGTTATGTGATGCTCTCTTGTGGTACTTGCTATTTCTGGTTTTAAGCTTTCATTGTTTTGGCTTTAAGAGTTAAAGTTTTAAGTTTTAAATAGTTGCACTGATTCACCCCCCTCTCAGTGCCATTGTAAGACTAACAATTGGTATCAGAGCCAAGTTCCCAGTTTTGGCTAAATCAGTCAGGGTTGATCTTGGATTAGTACAATGGCTAAAAAGAACAGATCCTCCTCCAAAAAGGCATCTCAGCAAGTTTCAGTTCTTGTGGAAGAGAAAACTGAACTAGAGAAGGTAGAAGAAGTGGATTCTGAAGTATGCAATGAAAACCTGGAGATTGAAGTAGATCTAGAAGGTGAGTTGATAGCCGCACTTGAAGAGTTGAGTATAGAAAAGAAAAAGAACAAAAGAATGTCCAAGAAGTTAGAAGAATATGGGGATGAGATTGAAGATCTCTTCCTACAAGTTCAAAAGGCCAAGAAATCGGAAGAAGCCTTGAAGACACACCTAGATGATGAGGATGATGTATGAAGCACAAGTGAAGAGGAATCTAACAAAGTTATTGTTGATCTAAAGTTGCAAGTAGAATAATACAAAAGGATTGAAGATATTCTCGGGTCTCAAATCAATGAGAAAGAGACTGTTTGTTGCCAACAAGAAGAAGAGATTGTTTCATTGAAGAAACAACTAGAAGAGGCCAATATAAATCTCAAATTTGAGAAGAGCACAGAGTTGCTAGATACAATGATAAAGCAACAAAGAAGCTCCATGGCTAAGTTTGGTCTTGGATATGAAGCTGAACAACCTTCATCCTCCAAATATGCAGAGAAGAAGAAGTTCACTGATGAAGGATCGAAGCAAGAAAAGTCTGAAGCTGAATCCTCAAAAGGAAGAAAATATCAAAGAAGATCTACAACAAAGCAACCACAGCAAAAGAGGTTCTCTCACTCTCACTCTTTTAATAATAATGCTTTTAATGGCTATTGTTCTAAATGCAACCACTTTGGTCACAAGGCAATTTATTGTGGACTCGAACAATAGATCAAAAAGTTATGCTGATAAAAACTCATCTGCTTTCTTGAGTGAACACCCTGTGCAATGTTTTAAATGTAATGGCCATGGGCACATAGCAAGGTTTTGTCCAAGCACTTTCTTATCCAATCTAAGGCAAGACCATAGATTTCATCATACACACAGAATGCAATACAGACAGGGAATAAAACATGTGCAATGTTTTAAATGTAATGGTCAAGGGCACATAGCAAGGTTCTGTCCAAGCACTTATGTATCTAATCTAAGGCAAAACCCTAGATTTCATCAGACACAAAGAGGGCAACACAGACAAGGAACATATCATGTGCATAAAAGAAAAGAAAATAATCATCCATCAAGAATGCACAAGAGACAACCCCGCAAGAGAAATGTTCAAGTTCACGAACAGGGGCAAAATAGGGATGTAGTTGAAAAACTCAAGCCCAAGTTCAGGAAAGTCTGGAGAAAGACAGAAGAAAGGAAATCGTGTCTCCTTGGACTGAAGGAGACTACTCCGCCATTGCTCTAAGCAACTCCAGGTGGCACATCCTCAGGGGGAGCAATCTTAAAGTCTTATTTTAATGCTCCTATGTATTTGTTTGGTTATCTGAGGATGAAAGGCAAGTAGTCGGGATATTGTCGTATAGTTGTTAAAGTGTGTTTTTCAGTTTATGTAGTGGTTTGTGGAAGTGCCGTGAAGTGTGGTGATTAATTTGAGAGTTGTCACCATTGGTAGTTTTGAGATATGTCATTGTTGTACTGTTGATGATTCTTACTGCCACTGTTCATAGCTATGGATTATAACAGTTCAGATAAGTTGGTTGAGTGGAAAGAATGCTTGCCCTAGCTGCATATTTGTGTTTCGATAAAAGCAGCGTGTATTTGTTCTACACTTTGATGTAAAGATTGTTAGATCTTTCATGACGCCTTGGTGAATATTATTTAATTCACAGACAGTTTCATTTTAACTGTTGATAAAATATCAATCCGAGGTTAAGAAGTATGAGGTTGAGTAAGGGGCACTATGGTTGGCCATAAAGTGTTTGACAAAATGTCTTCTCCTGATTTGCACAGTTGAAAGTAAGGTGTGATCTGCAATAACTGTAGAAAACTCAGATCAGGTTGTAAATATAAAAAGGAATTTGGTTGTGCTGCAGTACAGTATTTGATGCTTGCACAGAGTTGGCAGTAAAATTGCAGAGTTGGTACAAGTGTGAGTCACTTGTCAATTTTGTTGAAAGATGTGAAACCAACATGTTGAATGGGAAGATTGAAGAAGAGGTTTATAATGAGCAGCCAGATGATTTCTAGCCTGGTGATGAATGGTTGAGTTGCTTTCATAGAGGTTGTTTTGATCAAGTTAATGCTTTACTTGATACATGATTTGGGCTTACTCCATTGAGATTGATTTGAGAAAGTTATTCTTTGCATTGGTGATTTATGTTGGTGGTTGTCTTGTTCAAATACCTTTGGAAGGAAAAGGATGTCTACTAGTTTCCTTTTCATGTAGTGATTGGTTGAATGCTTCAAGGTTAATCTTGAGTTGAATGATGTTGATTAAACCTTGTCTATAAGCATTGTTGTTAAAGCCCTAATTGGTTGAGAAGAAGAAAATTGGTTGTGGCTGGGTGGATTGAGGTAGTCTGCTGGATTCTCACTGCAGAGAGAGACAAACAACTGTCATTGGGTTCAAGCTTGTTGAGAATATCCAAGATGCATGGTGGAGATGTATGCAGATGTTGCTGGCATTGCAGAACAAAAAGTTGGCTATATAAGATTATTGTATGCCTTCACTAACAGTGGACAAGTTTGAGTTTGCAAAGCAACAGAGGGTAGTTGCATAGAAGACAGTGGTCCAGTCATGTTCTTACACATGTTATATTGGTGAAGTTGACGGTGATGGTGTCATTCACTGGTTATTGCTGCTATTCACATTATTGATATTGTTGATGCCTATTATGCTTATCATGATGTTGTCAATCAGTGAAATGAAGTGGTCTTGGACTCAGGGGGAGCATTTATGCATTTGTTTATCATATTGCTCATGTTTATGCTTTTTGCTAACTGTAATAATTTTTGCCTGAGAATGTTGTGCATGGACTCAGGGGGAGTTTGTACACTGCCCTTTGGTATTATTGTCAAAGGGGGAGAAGAATTACAGGTAATTGCACGCAATTACGTGTGTTGCCAACAATTCCAAAGGGGGAGATTGATGAGCAAGGTGCAACCAAAGTATTGTCATTGTTGTCAACACAGTCAAGGTTGATCAGTTGATGCAATGGGTTGGAGTTGATTGATGAGCAAGGTGCAGCCAAAGTATTGTCATTGTTGTCAACACAGATAGAGGATCGGTTGATGCAATGGACAGGAGTGCAGAGGTCATTAGATAGATCAGTTGATGAAGTGAACAAGAGTTCAGAGTAGTCAGAGCATGTACAGTGAATTTCCAAGAAGACAAAAGTGGCCCAGATGCAAAAGCTCAAAGAAAAAGACAAGTAAGAAAACTGTCGCGATATCGCGACATGTTTTCTATCGTGATTTCATGACATATCGAAGGAGAGAGAAAATGCTAGCAAAACTGTCACGATTTCGTGACATGTTTCATTCGGTCCAAAGCGAAGAGAAAGAGGAGAGAGAAAAAGATGTCATGATTTCGTGACATGTTGGAGGCAAAGAAGCCAAGTGGAAAAACTGTCACGATTTCGTGACATGTTGGCAGAGAAGGAAGCAAGTGGAAAAACTGTCATGATTTTGTGACATGTTCGAAGAAGAAGCGCATGCAAGGAAAACTATCATGATTTCGTGACATGTTTGGAGAGAAGGCATAGGAAAAGAAAACTGTCACGATTTCGTGACATGTTTGAGAGAAGGAGCTCGCAAAGAAAAGTGTCACGATTTCGCGACAATTTGCAAGAAGGATGGTACGGATGAAAAAGTGTCACGATTTCACGACAGGTTCGAGAGAAAGAGCTCGCAAAGAAAAGTGTCACGATTTCATGACAATTTGCAAGAGGAAGCGCTAAGGAGAAAAAGTGTCACGATTTCATGACATATTGTAGGAGAGAGAAGGCAAGATAAAAAGTGTCACGATTTCATGACATATTGCATAAGGAAGATCTCAAGAGAAAAAGTGTCATGATATCGCGACATGTCACGTTTTCATGACCTGAAGAGAAGAGAAGAGCTAAGGAGAAAAGATGTCATGATTTCATGACATGTCGCATTTTTGCGACAAAGAGAGAGGAAGGCTCCGAAGGATGAAGTGTCACGATTTCACGACAGAAGCAAAACGAAAGAGCAAGGAAGCAGAAGCGTCACGATTTCATGACAAATTCAAGGAGGAAGTGCAAGGCGAAAGTGTCATGATTTCATGACATGTTTCAATTTCATTGGTGCATGCAGAGAAGAATGTACGGCAGCGAGAAGTGTCACGATTTCATGACATGTCATGTTTTTGCTAGTGCATGCAAAGAAAAGTGTACGAAGCGAAAGGTGTCATGAATTTCATGACATGTCATGTTTTCGTTAGTGCATGCAGAGAAGAGTGTACGAAAGAGAAAGATGTCACGATTTCGTGACATGTCATGGTTTCGCTAGTGCAAGCAGAGAAGAGTGCAAGGAAGCGAAAGTGTCACGATTTTGTGACATGTTCTGTTTTCGCGGGTGCAAGCCGAATAATGAAGCAAGAAGGCGAAAGTGTCACGATATCATGACATGTCTTGTTTTCATGGTCAAATGCCAAGAAAAGTCAAAGGGGCAGAAATGTCATGATTTCATGACATGTCGTTAGTGTGATGGAAGAAGAAGAACCAAAGGACAATAAAATAGAAAACAGAAGTATAGGTGGTGTTAGAAAAGGAAATGTATGAAAAAAAGAAAAAGTAGAGTAATAGGGGAAAAAAATGGGGTAATAGAATATAATAGTAAAAATGAAATGTAGAAAGAGCGCATAAAGGCTATAGTGATAGTAATGAGAAAGTAAGAAAGATAGGTCCATTAAGTAAAGTGCTACCGAGAATCCTAATTAAAGAGACAAATATTTAATAGGCTGCATGCGGGATTATGGCAGTTACAGAAGACTTAGGGTTTCAAAATGAAATATATTGTTTTAAAATGGTAGTTGCATGTTAAAGAAAGTAGCTTAGAATTGAAAAGGGTGCCGCCATAAAGAGGGAAGGTGCCGCTGATAAGGATGAGCAAAATGAAGAGATAAGGTCGTCGAGATAAGCAGATAAGGCTCGTCGAGCCGTAGAGAAGAAGTAGTAAGATAGGGTGCGCAGGAGAGTATGTGGACTATAGAGCTAGTTAAGAGAGATAGAGAACTACTGAGAGAAAAGTGCGATGAGGAAAGAGTGTTGTTGTATAGAGGGATAGTGCTATGGGCTGGAAGAATGTTGTAAGAAGTACATAGCTATGAGAGCTGCAAGAGCAAGCCATATGAAAGGGCTGTAAGTGTGCAGTAGGTAGAGCTGTAAAAGAGTGTATGCTTTGTGGACAGGGAGTTGAGATTGAGAGTAAGAAATAGAATATATTGAGTCTCTAACAATTCTCCTTATGCTTCCATGAGATTGATTTGAGTTAAGATAGACCAGTGAGGGTCTTGTAACATAGAAGGCATTTTTATGTCAATCAAGATTTAAAATAGAAATCCAAGTTGGTGCTTGGAATCAGGGGTTGGTGCTCCTTCCAGTTGGTGCTGGTAAATTAGGGGTTGGTGCTCCTTCCAGTGGATGTTGGTAAATTGATTGTAAAGTTGGTGCTTTGCAATGGCTGGATTTGGATGGGAGTCCAAGCAGTCTAATTTGAGGAGTAGCCAAAACTGGTGAACCTCGTTACATCTTGTGTTATGTGATGCTCTCTTGTGGTACTTGTTGTTTCCGGTTTTAAGCTTTCATTGTTTTGGCTTTAAGAGTTAAAGTTTTAAGTTTTAAATAGCTGCACCGATTCACCCCCCCCCTCTCAGTGCCATTGTAAGACTAACAATAGGGCCAGGGGAGTCTAGGAGTCTAGAATGACATCGATATTAAGGAGGTCTTGGGACGCTACTTGCACCAGCGTGACAGGAAAATCCTTGGTCCAGATTTTGAGCCCTTTCGAAGAAGTTACGAGATTGGCCAGAAAATCAACCACTATGTTTCCTTCTCTATAGACGTGGCGGATGGAATGTTGGGGGAGCCTCGAAAGGATGGCCCAAACCTCTTGGATAATATTGTAGATGCGCCACAAGCTGTCCCCATTATTGAGGGTGACATTGATGATGTTAAGGGAGTCACCCTCGATGATCACTTTGCTAGGGGTCTTTTGGAGGGTGAGGACCCCACGGGATAATGATGATGCTTTCACAAAATTGTTGGTTTATGTGTCGAGGCCATCAACATAAGCCGAGATCAAGGTTCTAAAGTGGTCTCGGATGGTCCTGCCAGCTCTCGAGGGGCCAGGGTTGCCCTTGGAGGTACCATTAAAATTGAGTTTGACCCACCTGGGAGGAGGGGTAACCCACCTGGTCATAGCTCTAGGGGAGCTGGCAGGGGGGCCAAGGGGGTAACTGAACTCCAAGGTTGGTGAGGATAGAAGCCTCACTTGCCTTCTAGGGAGGGCCGCTCAGGGGGAGGGAGAAGGAGTTCTCAAGGGCAAAGGCCACTACCTTGGCCACCATTGACTGGGGATTACGGGTCAGGGAAGAGAAGGTTCACCCGTTACACTCAACTTTGCCAAAGCAGGTGGGGAAGGTAGAATGCCCAAAGGGAGCGAAGGGTGGGGTGGATTAAGGGATTGGGCCATTGGGAAAAGAGGTCAATGATGGAGCTAGGGGGAACCCACTATATGGAAAATAGGGTGAGGAGGTGGCCCATGACCTTGAAAATAAAGGGGCAAGTGAGGAAGAGATGATTGGTTGATTCCTAGGTAGCACAATAAAGGAAGCATCTGTTTGGGATTTGGAAGCCCCTCCTGGCCAGATTATCAATAGTAAGGATCTTATTTTGAATGGCTTCCCACATGAAGTAGCTGATCTTGGGGATCAACTTTTTGGCCCACACCTGCTTGACTATGAAAGGAGCCTCCATTGGATCCCTTTGGAGGGCATAAGTAGATTTGACCAAGAAGTAGTCACTACTAGTGCCATGCCAAACACATCTGTCCTCCCCCTCGTCGAAAGGGATGATGGTAGTCTCGAGGAGGTGTTGGAGCCTGGAAGCTTTAAGCGGGTGGCAGGGGTTCGATATGGGACCCTAGGTGCCTTTCCATTGATCCTTGACCAAGTAGTCTAAAAATTTAGGCCCTTTGGAGGCCTCTAGGCCCAATTTAAGGACTCTAAGGTCACTGTCAGCACTCAAGGCCTCATATTGGATCCACCTATCCTTCCAAAAATCTATCTTGGTCCCATAACCAAGGATCCATCGGGTTTCTTTCCCCATAATTTCTTTTGTGAGGGTCATGGATTTCTAGAAGGTCAATCCATCTCTAGGCTAGAATTTGCTAAGGAAAGGGTGTTGATGGAGATATTTCCTGTGCACAATATTGACCCATTCATTCGAGGAATTCGTGAACACCTTTCATGCTTGCTTGGCTAGAAGGGATTTGTTCATAAGGGTAACCCGCCTGAGCCTGATCTCTCCCTCCTCTTTAAGTCTACAGACAAGGGACCAGGAGACCAGGGGATCCTCTTCTTGTCTTCACTGCCAGACCATAAAAACTAATTTTGGATTTTCCTCAATGTGGGCTTCAATTGAGGTCAAGATTTTGAAGATAAACATGAAGTACACCGAAATACTTTGGAGGAAAACAGACGTAAGGGTGGTCCTACCCATCTGGGAGAGGAGGTGACCCTTCCAAGAGGTCAATTTTTGATGGAACCGCTCGATCAGCCCACTCCACAGGGCCTTGGAAGAAACCCCTGTAAACAGGGATAGCCTGAGGTAGGTGGAGGGAAGGGTGTCAGGGGTGCAGTCCAGGGTCCACCCGATCTAGGCTTGCCTAGTTGGGGGGGTGTGTGAAGGAATTATATTTTGCTTTTATGGAGATTGATCTTCTGCCCAACCACCTCTTCATATAGGATCAAAATCTACGTTATGACCTTCGCTTGAGGGACCGATGCGAAGGTGGCAAGAATGGTGTCATACATGAATTATTGATGGGACACTGGGGGTAGCTTAGGTGTAGGCCTGATTCTAGATATGATACCATAGGAAGTAGTGCTCAAGATGGTGTATCCCAGGGCCTCAACTAGGATGATGAAAAGAATCAAGGATAGGGGGTCACCTTGATGAAGGCCTCCAAAACTGGGGAAGAACCCAGTCGGGGAGAAATTGATCAAGATATATAACCGAGGGGAAGACACACAGTTATTGACGAGGTTGACCCAAGAGGGGTGAAACCAAAACTTGAGGAGGACACTAGAGAGGAACTCCTATTTGACTCTGTTGAAGGCTTTATTCATGTCAAGTTTGAGCAAGAAGGACGACTTCTTGGAAAGGAGGGCGAAGTGAAGGACCTCATGGATGATGATGACCCCATCTATGATAAGCCTTCCTTTGACAAAGCTTCCCTGATCAAGGGAAATGATCAGGTGAAGGATATCTTTGAGTATGTTTTCTAGGGACTTGGTCAAGATTTTATAGAGGACGTTGCATAGGCTGATGGGGTGAAAGTCAACTAGGGATCTGGTCGCCTAGGACTTGGGAATTAGGGCAATGAAGGTATAATTGATGCCTCTAGGGATGGAGCTAGTGACTTGGAGGTATCGAATGGCCACACACACTTCCTGGCCAATGAGGTCCCAGAAGGATTGGAAAAATTGAGGGGGAAACCCGTCTGAGCCTAGGGTGAAATCTGCTTTCATGGAAAACATAGTTGCGCTAATTTCTTCATCCGAGAGGGGTCGAAGAAGCATCTCATTTGAATGGGTCGGGACCAAGGAGGGAATGTGCTCTAGCAGGGTCTCCACCACCAAGGGAGATGATTGAGGCTCATCACCAAGGAGCTCTTGAAAGAAACCCATGGCTTTGGCCCTAATATCATCCTCCTCTTTGGTTGCCCTACCATCACTATAGATAAGCTTTGGGATTCTATTTGAGCTCTTATATCTGAGGGTCGAGGTGTGAAAAACTTAGTATTGGCATCACCATCGGCCAGCCATAGGGCCCTCGACTTCTGTCTCCAGAAGGTTTCCTCCTTGGCTAAGACATTGTGATACTCGGCTAGGACTGAGCGCTCCTCCTCTCGTGCTCCCGGGTCTTGGCACCCTTCCTAAAATATGAGATCAAAATCTTCTAGTTGTTTCTTGAGGGTTTATTTGCTCTCGAAGATGTTTCCAAACACCTCCTTATTCTAGATATTGAGCTTATATTTGAGGAGTCTCAATTTTTTGTAGATTTTCTCAATAGGGTGTCCTAGGACTAGGAAATCCCACCAGCAGGCCACCTGGGCCCTAAAATTTGAGTTGTGGAGCCACATGGACTCAAAGAGAAAGGCGCACTTGTGGGAGGGGCACTTAATAGCTTCAAGGAGGAGGGGGTTGTGATCATATCCAACTTTAGGAAGGGCCAATAGGGTTGCATCAGTGAACAAGGGGATGGCTTCCCTGGACAGGAAAATCTGTCTAGTCTGACCTGAATGGGTTGGGATCCTATTCTTCTATTAGTTTTGGTGTACTTGGATCCTTTCAAGTGAACTTCCATGAGCTTGTTGGAATCGATGAAGGCCCAAAAATCCTCCATACTTTTAGTTGTCGTCACTAGACCCCCACTCTTATCAGAGGGAAATAGGGGACTATTGAAGTCACCCACAAGAATATAGGGGAGAGGAGCAAATGCATCGCTGATGATTCTAATTTCATTCCACAATGCCACTCTTCCATTTGGGCTATTGGGGGAATAAACATTGGACAAAATCTAGGACTGCCCTAACTTTAAACAGTGGATCAGGATGTTGGTGATTCTGGGGGATGATGAAATTAGTCTCCCCTCAAAGAAGCATGGGTCCCAAAGACACAATAACCCTCCAACTATTCCCGAAGCTGGAGTGGGAAAAAAATTATAGTTCCTACAAATAGCTTTGGCGATCCTCGAGGAAGACACTTCTTCAAGTTTGGCCTCCTTAAGGAGGAGAATAGTCAATCTGTGGTCCTTGCGAAGCTGAGCAAGGATCCTATTCTTGGGGGTGCCATTGAGCCCCCTTAAATTCTAGGTGATGAGCTTCATTTGACACCCTTGGGGAGTTTCTTGCCTCCCTTCCCAGCCTAGGTGGGGGTTTGGATCTCCAGGAATCAACTTTTGAAAAACTCACAAAATCATCAAGGAGGGTCACCTGGGAGCCACTAGCAATATCATCGTCAGTGAGCTTGTTACATTGGTCGCCAAGGGTGGGATGACATCTCTTCTTTTTTCTTCCAAAATCGGTGGTAAAATTCTTGATGCAGGTCTTTTTTGGGCTAAAATCTTCAAGCTCAGACTAGGAACTTTCAGGATTGGCCTCCGTAGACCTCTCAAAACTACACTCTAAGGAAGGGTGGGAAGAGGGGAAAGAAGGAAGGGGGGAAGGGGATCAAGCGGGGGGTATCAAGGGGGTGGTGGTAAGGGGCACCCTACCCACTAGGGGTGAGGGGGAAGGGTGGGGGTTGGGGAGGCCTAACAACTCGCAAGTCAAGGAAGGGGCTTCCTCAGATCGAGATAGGGTGGGGTCGACCTGCGGGCCTGTCTAGAAAAAAGGGGTCATGGAGACCTCGAAGGATATTTCCTCTACACACCTCAAAGGCTTTGAAATACTGATAAGAGGGGGTTTAGGGTTAAGATATACCTAAGGCTGAGCACCCGAGCAATTGGGATCCACCTGGTAATCCTCAGCAGCAGTAGAATTTGTCTCTTTTTTGTGCCATCCTAGGGTGTTATGATCGTCATGTGGGGACCCATGAGAGGGGGCTCTATTGGGTCAAGGAGGGGGGTTCTTGGGGTGCGATGCACCAACCTTCTTGGAAGAGAGGCATTGGTGGGGAAGGTGCCCATGTGTACTGCATAGGGGGCAGAAGGCAGGTTTATTCTCATAGATCAGGGTTTGGCTCCAAAAGAAGGATCCTAAAAAAATAGTAATCGTAGAAGGGAGTTCAGATTCAAGGTTTGCATTGATGCAGAACCTGGCATGGACCATGTGGGACCTTGCATTGGTAGTAGGATCGAAGGCAACCAGTTCACCAACTGCTTGTGCAATGAGTCTCAAGACGTTCTCTAGAGTCATCACTGTTGTTGAGCTTGATGAGAAAGAAACCCTTGGTTAGGGCCATGAGCTACATGTGCCCTAAAATTTTCCACTTGGAGGTTGTCCAGCATCGGATGGTTTCCATGTTCGGGCACCCTCCTATGAATTTCCCCACCAAGGAGAAGGAGGACCCTGACACAAATATCAAGTAGACATCGTCCTGGATGGAGATGTGCATCCATTTGTGAGAAAACGTTGAGCCCAGAGCCTGGGGCTGGGTGCTAGCCCAGACAGGATCTGCTAGAAAGAGGGTTTGGGCCCCCATGGGCCAAAACCCTGACCTTTTTCAGGAATTTTTTTCCCAAGGCCTGCACTCGCATCAACACTACCAAGGGGCCTGGCACCCAGAATCCCATCCACACCCTGCTCACCTACCTGCCCTGGACCCACGTCTGGCCCAGATCCTGTAGTAGAACTTGTAGGCCCAGACTTAGAGGTTGCGCCCGCTCTCGATCCTGCTTCTGCTCTTGCACTTGCTCCTGCTCCCGCCATCATCCTTATTTTAGGAAGCAACTATATTTACCTTCTATTTTAATAAGAAGATAAAAAATATATTTAATAACTTCAGTATCTCTTCTAAAATTATTAAAACTGTGTTCTTATGACTTGTTCCTCTTTACTTTATAAACATTTTCTAAACAATTTTGAAGGCGATTATCCTTCTAATCTTAAATTAAATGAATTATCTTACTAGTATTGAATTTAATGAATTCAAATTCCATTTTCCCTTGAATGAAGTGATTAAGGATAATATTAATGATTAAAATTTGCTTAAATTAATAATGAACACATTAATTAACAATAAATATTGTACGATAAAGAACTATGTACTTACAAATAATATACACAAAAAATTCAACATTGTCGAGGAATATCTAGGACCATTTTCAAAACCTATTAGTTTTTGTTAAGTTGGCTATAATATTAGGAGTATTGAATCATCAGGGTTAAGAGGCCCCTTGAAATAGGATAGGTCATAAGCATGCATCCAATAGTGTCCTTGTTTTTTGATGGTTTATTAGAAACTAATAAAACAAAAATAGATCATAGTTGGTCTTGATCAAATTCCTAATATTTTATCTAGTCTTGAAATCTATAGTAGGATCTCTCCACGCTTGTGCACATGATGAGAAGAGCGATTAATATTAATTCTATTTAATTCAAGTGATATTCATACTCCTTAGGTTCTCTAGATCTAGACCCTCTCTGATAAGTTGTATTGAGTGTGTTTAAGTCGTAGAATGATATACAAGTTTAAAAACCTTTTTTTTTATTGAAAAGTGACTTATATTATTAAAAGAATAATAAAATTACACTAATCACAAAAAATGTGGGTGGTATGGAAGCACACACTAAAATTTACTTTCTAGAATTACAAAAACAAAATCCTATAAGCCATGCATAGATATTAAGGAACAACAAGAATAACATCAATGGAATGAGGAATCCTTGTCTAAGGGATCATCCCACCCTACTTGTGGGTGGGTTCCTTAATAATGGACTCTCATATAAACTATTCATCTATATTATGAGGCATCGTCTACTAACCTGAAGTTTCCTTTACCATTGGAGTAATCACTGGGTCCCATTCAAAGGAAGAAGGAGGCCAATATTTGGAGCTATACCCTTGAAATTGTGGGAAATATAATGAGTAGATAGCCTAAACTCTCATTCCATAATATTGAGATCTATGTCTGCACAAAGAGTTAGCTCATCCTCTAGTTCCATAATACTATGGTCTATGTTTGTACATAGAGTTGGTCCAACCTTTGAATCCTTGGTCTTGGGATTGGGGGCTATGAGAGGCTTGAGACTCATGATTGCAACTTGATTTTGACATCTTGGAGGAGGTTGGATCCTTTGAGAAGGCAGGTAGGGAAGAACTCTAGCCACCAAGAAGGAGGTATTTACCCAATGATCAAGTATAAAATACAAGTGTTGCACCTTGAGAGACACCTTGTTGGCTTGGGCTTGGATCCATGATAACACATTAGAGAAAATCATAGCTTTCACATAAGCAAAAAAATATTTTACGTAGAAAAAATAACATTATTTTGAGCTTTTCAAATGTGAAATAGAATTTTTATTATGAAAATGTGTCTAATTTATTCAATACTTACAAATATACTAGTCCTATCCCTAAGGAGAATCATATTAAAATAGTCAACCAGTTATTCTATCCAGTCATAATTGCTCATAGTATGGTTCGTACAAATACTTTCACCAATGTCTCTTTCATGCACTACATCCAATGTTTTAGAGGAAACCCTTTTAGCTAACTCTTGACATAAAGTTCACCCATGAACTAGCTTTGTTGGTCAGATCTCCACATCATATTATTGAATCTTTGAGATCCAACTTGCTCTTTTGTCACCTAGTTCTCCTTGGAGTATGAAGTTTCGAACATCTGGATGTATAACATAAACCATAGTTTTGCTTTGGGAAACAAAGTGTCGAAACTTCTTCAATGATTTCATTACCACATACACTTGTTTCTCGATGAAATTATACTTCTCCTAATGTGGCGCAATAACTTGGCTCAAGAAGGCAATCAACTTCTCTTCTCCATCCTCTTGCTTTTGTGTCAACACTACAACATAGCTCTCTTGCTCACCCACTACATAGAGAATGAAATATTTTGAATAGTCAGGATTAATTAAAATTGGAGCTTGTGTGATCCTTTCTTTGATTTATTGAAAAACTTGTCTTTTGGATTTCATCCACTTAAAATTAGTATTCTTCTTTAAGAGCTCCGTCATAGGTTTCACAACCTGAGCAAAGTCAACAATAAACTTGTGGGTGAAATCTATTTGACCAAAGAAATATTGCATGTCCTTTTTGTTAGCAAGCAATGGTAACTTCATTAAGGCTTCAACTCCTGTAGGGTCAATTGCAAATCCTTCTTGAGAGATCACATGGCCCAACAACTTCCCCTCTTTAACAACAAATATTAACTTCTTAGGATTAATATAAATCTTGAATTCATTACACTTCTCAAAAACCTATATCAAATGAGCTACGTGGTCTTCTTTACGATGCAAAAACATAGTCATATCATCAAGATATATTACAATAATTCTATTCAATAACTCATTGAAAGCAATGTCCATGGCCCTCTAAAAAGTAGCACTAAAATTTGAGAGTCCAAATGGCATCTGTTGGTAGGCGAACGTGCCCCATTTGGTAGTTAATGTTTTTTATGCTGGTCTTCATCTTTCACCTATATTTGATTATATCCAAAGAAACCATCTAGCAATGAGAATCTCTACGCACCGGTTACCACATGAAGGATTTGATCAATCTGCGATAGAGGGTAATGATATTTTAATGATGCCTGGTTCAGGTTGTGAATGTCAAAACATAACCGAATATCTCCGTTCTTATTCCACACTAGGACTAGGTTTGCCACCCATGTTGAGTGCTTGATTGGATAAATTATCTTCACCTCCAACATCTTCAACAATTTTGCCTTCATGAGTTATTTTATCTTGGGATTGACAGGTCATTATTTTTGCCAAAAAGGTTTCACACCCTCCTACAACTCAATGGTATGTTGGATCACGTTCTTTTTGTATCCCTTTAAATCTTGATAGCTCCTTGCCATGATGTCAGGGTACTCATAGCACAAGTTTTTAATATCTTCCAACTCCTTAGGCACACAACCAGTATCGATTTTAATGATCTTTTTAGGTTCTAGTAGTAATTCCTTATATTCCTTCGCATCCACCTCGATCCTATGCTTCTCAAACCTATCATTCTAGTCAAAAAAACTCTCCAATGAAATAAATCCCCTAGGAATATGATTTTTCTTCAATTGGATCATTCCTTCTCTTTCTTCGTCAGTAAGCACTCTATCATCTGTGCTAGCAACTTCTCTAAGCAGGAAATTGACTATTTATTCATCATTGTCAAATACTTGTTAATAAATATTCTTATCAGGAACTAAAGGTCTATAGATCACCCTAACAGTATTGGTATTTCTGACTACTTTCTCCATGGGAGAATAATTCACATCGAGATAGGCTAGAATATTCATATGTTTGTTCTGCTCCCAAGAAATCACTTGAATTTTCATATCTTTGAAGAATTAAAAAAATACCACACTCTGTTATGATAGAATTTCAAGTAATGATACTTTGATACACACTTATTAGTGGTCTGATTAAAAATAAGTTCAGAGTCACCAAAAATTTACAACTATTTGATGCCCAACTTTTCAGCCTTCTTCAATCCATGGCACAATGCTTCATATTCAGTCACATTATTTGTGCAACTCCACGTCAACCTATAAGAATAAGTATTCTATAACCCTATGGGGGATATCAACATGATATCATCTCCTACACCATTCTTACATCTGGCATCATCAAAATACATCTTCCATAACTGATCAGTGTTAGGATCCGAGGAATCAGGGACCTTTTCTTAAATTTGCTTCGATTTGGTTATTGTATAACAACCAATGTATGTTCCAATAATTGCATTAAAATTTGAGTGAGAATCCATATTTGAGGTGAAGTTCACCCAATGCTTCTTCTATTAAATCAACTTCTCCTAACTCTTCAGTCATCATGTTGACTACACCTGGGGGATTTTATTCTTCCTCCAAATTATCAATGTAAAAAGTCGATGGCTTCTCATTACAAATTTGAATCTTCTTTCCTTTGAATGATATCTCCAAATGTGAGTAGTCTAAGTAAAGGTATCCTCCCAACTTAGTTGTGAACTCCCTTGAGAGGCACATGCTAAAATATGGCTCCAGGTCAACCACTACCACTTCCTGGATGATTGTGATTTGTGGTATGCTGTGAAGAACGATGGGAATGTCCTTGATTACTCCCATTGTATTGATTGGAGCCCCATCTAGTTGCAAAAAATATGGAATTATTCTTGTATATTCCATCCCCATCACCTCACATACTTCCTTTGGCATGATAGTAGTTGTAGCACCAAAATCAATCATACAATTGTGTACAATCCACCCTTCCATTTTGAGGGACAAATAAAATGGGGGTGGCCTATTATTTCCAGTGGCCAAGGTTGGTAGCACTTGCACCAACACTATTTGAGAAGGATTCCTTTTGATATTTAGTAGTCTTTAAGGATTCCTATAGCGGGTCAACTTGTACAAGCAACTGTAGTGCATCATATAGGCTCACATTCATGGGTATCTTCTTCATTTCTTCCACAATATTATACTTTAAAATGATCGAAGCCTTTTCTTCTGTAACCCATTCATACTTGTCCCAGTACTACTGAGTAGCTTCTACCCTTTGTTGCTTGGTCAATGATGGGTATTTGAGTCGCTCCTTGGTCTGCTCTTTTGTTTAATTTTTTATTTGGACAACTACCACAGGTTGCGAAGTTGATGCTTTAGTTTGTAACTTTTCCTAGGCTTGCTTAGGCAACAAATATTTTAATTTGATAGAATCTTGATCCTTAGTCACTATACCATGTGCTTTCATTGGAGGTTGCCTTTTTTCACTTTGCACCTTTGGTTCCACAAGCACCTTCAAGGTTTCAAGCTTAGTTGGGTCTACAGTCACTAGCTTCTTTCTAGACCTCGTAAGGACTGAAACTTGCTCCAAATATGGCATCATGAAATTATGGTTTACCTCCCTGATCATGTTGATTTGTCTGTTAGCTAAGATTTCTGCAAGCGTCTACACATAATTTATATGAACCATGTAGGTTTCTTCTCTATGAGGATCGTTGCATGTTGAGCACTAGTACGGATTTTCTGTTGTGCTCAGTTCCTCATTTTCTAGCATAGTCATGCTCTTCTCAGGGCCTCTACTAGTAGATGCTTACTCTCGAGTAATCGATGGAGTTTGAAATCTCCTTGACCAAAATTTAGCCTCTAGTTGCTTTTTCCTCATCGTCGTAAGCTCATTTGATATCATCCTTAAGGTAGAATTATTAGACTTAACTTCTTGCAATAATTCCATGAGAGGATTAGGATTAGATGATGCAGGGGGCTAGAAAAGGTAGAGGTGTTGGTGGTGCAGGCAACGGTAATGGAACCAATGTCATTGATAGTGCTGGAAAACGAATAGATGACGATAATTAGGTAACCGGTCGAGTGGGCAACGATGGAAAACCTAGATCCAGATGTTGTGGGACAAGGATAGGAGTAGTTTGAGGTGGGCTTGAAATCCATGAAGGAACTGGGTACATGGAAGACATGGGCTACAAAAATGCACTAGAATACATATACTGTGGGATATTAGTAAGAATGGACATATTCATTTTTGGGGTAAGCCTACCTATGACAATTAAGTCAGATTCGACCTTTTGTGCCTGTGTGTATAGGTATGGGAACGTATTCATGTTAGCTTGTTGCATGGCCATACCAATTCCAATGATAAATGCTCTGAGGTAGTAGAACATAGCTTGTTCATGCGTGGGTCACAAACCATCAGGAAGCCTTTGCCAACTTTGGGTAAACCTGACGTTGAAATCAACTATTTCCTCATGTGGATGTCTTTGAATCATTGTAAACTAATGCAGCAAGGAGTATGGGTTAGCTTGTTCATAAAATTTTTTAGTCAACAACTCCGCCAACTGATCCCATGAGGTAATAGTTCCAGGTTGTAGCGGTCGGTACCAATACATCAATTTCCCTCTCAGCAACAATACCAGCAAATTTACCATCACATCTTCATCTGTTATTCCATGGATTGTGGCCAAAGAATCTACGTATTGAATATGCTCATAGGTTGTTTTACCTGTACCATAATAGGTTGAAAAAGCCTTCAAAGCTACTTGGGGCACTGGATTTTGTGATTGTAATTTCAAATCCCCTGAGCTATTCCATGCTGGGAACTGCCTGGGTGGCTATGGTTGTTGTGGTGGTGGATTTTGAGCCATGTGGGGTGGATCTTGAGGAACACTACTAGTAGTGCTAACTGGAATTATGGGAGTAGAAAATACACCGGCTAGTTGTGATGATGTGGCAGATGATATATGGGATGTATGAGGTAATGAAGATGTATGGTGCAAAGTGGCTAATTGAGGATGTTCCCCTAGCCTTTGAATATCAAGTTCATAGAACTCAATTCGATGATCTAGATTTTTGGCCTTAGATCTTGTATTCATGAGACATATTTTTCGTTGTTCTCATGTTAAGAGATTTTTGGATATAATCGAGTCGTCATATGTTCTAGCTATACAACACAAAATGTGAACATCAAACCTTAATACTGTCAAAAATGGAACTTTTGAAGTCCCACCAAGTGTGCCAAAAAATTTTGGTAAAATATCTACCTAATGATACAAAACTGCGTTTGCGCACCCTAGATATGGCCAACATTAAATGATCGAAAGAAAGGAATGTCCTTGGTGTCAATATCTAAAGAGGGCTGGCTCCTAAACTAAATCCTACACAAGTTGAAGACTAAAGTTGCAGGAAAAAGATTCAAAATTACGGAAAGAAATGGGAAATATGGCCATAGGCCAAAGGTGTAAGATTCAGGGTAGACTAACAACAGGAAATTCACCCAAGCATGAAATAACATATAACAAAAGAGAAGCAATAGAATTTACTTATAAACTTGCAAAAACAACCTTCAAAATAACACTCCAACACTCACTCCCTCACCATCAATATTTAAATTCAGGTGCATAATTCAAATCTAACAGTAAATAGAACATGAATGTAAAATAGAAGTGCATGAATACAGAAGGAAATCACACACAAGATCACTTGTAAACTCAAAATCCTGATGTCTTCTATTGATGCAGATAACTTGGAGAGTTTTCTCATAAAGTTTCTAACCTCCCTTACAATGGAAATTTGATTAGTATTTATAGAGGATTTTGCCTCTTTTATTAAATGTACATGAAGACAAAATGATCGCAGATCAAGAACCAGAGTGAGGGAATTCCTCCTTGGAAATATTAAAACCCATCCTTTTGGAACAACGATCCATATTTTAAGGAAACATTCCTAGGAAATCAGTATTTTGGGCGTCGGTGCACAAAAAATTAAGAGACGTTCAATGCCTTGAAAATGCACCCCCGCCTTGGAAATCATGAAAATCTTCCTATGATTTTAACATGGCTTCTTCTTCGCTTGGGATTCATTGCTTGAGTTACTCATTGCCACCATTATTTAATGTTTGCTAAAACCTACTCTAGGTGCCTTTGAAATTTGGACACCTTGGAAGAATATGTTTTTGCTTGACTATATTCCTCATGGATTATGGAAAAACCACCATTTCTTATTTCAAATGAAACTTAACCACTGAACAACTTGAACTTTGCAACTACGTTCGCCCCTTTTGCTTAAAAACTTGTGTTCGCCCCTCAAAAAAAATCACATTCACCCAATTTCTTGTTACTCGGTGCATTCATGCAAATCTATATTTGGGAACACGTTCACCCGTGGGAGAGGCAAACAGGATGTTCACCCCTCGACCAGGGTGAACACGATTTCATTTTATCTTTGGGGCACGTTCACTCCTGGGAGAGGTGAATGGGACATTCGCCCTTTGACCAAGGTGAACGTGATTTCATTTGTTGCGCACCTTGTATTGCCATGATTACCTTCCATCACCTATTACATTCACCCTAATGAGGGGTGAATGAAGCTTTCACCCCATCCTTGGGGTGAACATACCTTATCACCGAATGATTTTAAAAGGCAGATACACACATCTTTTTTGCATTCTTTTAGAAAGATGTTCATCCCAAGGAGGGGCGAATGGAGCTTTCGCCCCATCCTTGAGGTGAATGCACATTTCATATTCATTTTTTTGGCACTTTCAAAATTTTCACTCCGCATTTTTCATATTAATTTTCCTTTCTTGAATTTGTAGGCCCAAAGACATTTCCAATTCACAGTATATTTTAAATTCCAAATGAAGTGCAAAATTCATTTTTTTCTTTTTAAAAATTTATCACTTCGATGCTAAAAGAATACTTATATATATAAAAAAATAAATCGATCCATAATAACATTTCAAAACAAATATTACCGCATTACAATCAAAATGCTCCAACAAAAATCCTAATGTGGCAAAGTGCAAAATTGCAAACAACATCCTTGACCACCTTGAAAGTCTCTTTATCTTTCTCTAAGAGGTTGAATTGAGATTTGAATTTAAGCCATAAGAGCCAATTTTGAGTGCATTTGAAGAAAAATCTAAAACCACCTTTATTCCTTTGTCAAAAAAATGTAGGACCCTAATTAAAGGTACTTTGGCTAGAGGCTAATATTATGCATAAAAATGGGAGACTACCAAACTAACTGAAATTTGATGGATAACTCAGTGTTTAGCTCATTGCCATTCCATAGAAGCCATTGCCTGATAGCCTCTCAAGCCTTTCATATGATTTTGGCTACAAAGGTGCCCTAAGTCTCCATAGGCACCTTCATAACCAAAACAAGTGCTTGATATAATATTTACACCGATAGAAAAGACACATTAGAACTAAAAAAATTGCTTGATATATAATTAACATTGATAGAAAGGACATTTAGGGTTTATCACCCTTGAGTGAACTAGTTGTTCCCCAATAGGTAACCCTTGAAAGATCATATACTAGAAAAAATAGGCCCATTTAGGCTCCATAGCTACATCCCACATAGAAGGGAATCAACATTGTCAGTCCATGTTTGAGGATTGAAGACACCATCAAGCATTGAGTGTGCATGCCATGGACAAGTGGGAAGAAATCCATAAGTATCCTTTTTTGGGCTTATAATTTATAAAAGGTGTGTCAAAATACCATTTCTAATCTTTCCACCATGGACAAGTACACCTAGCCCTAATTTTATAAATTATATTATGGGAGAATACATCCTTGAACACCTTGAAGATCTCTTTATATTGCTCTAAGAGGTTGAATTGAGATTTGGATTTAAGCCATAAGAGCCAGTTTTGAGTGCATTTGAAGAAAAATCTAAAAACACCTTTATTCCTTTGTCAAAAAAATGTAGGACCCTAATTTAGGGAATTTTGGCTAGAGGATGATCTTGATGCATAAAAATGGGGGACTGCCAAACTAACTAAAATTTAATGGATAACTCAGTATTTAGCTCATTGCCATTCTATAGAAGCCATTGTCTGATAGCCTCTCAAGCCTTCCATATGCTTTTGGCTACAAAGGTACCCTAAATCTCCATAGGCACCTTCATAACCAGGAGTGAGGGTAGCCCAAGTCATTTCCAAGCTATCCACCCATGGGGAGTGTCAAAAGAAATATAGTTATGGAGAAGGATTTTCTATACCTCATTGCCTTGGATGACTTTGATAATTCATTTTGCACAAAGAGCTATCCCATTTCTTTAGGTGTCTAGAAGACCTAGTCCTCCAGATTGCATTAGAAGACAACAAAACTCCTAGGCTACTTTGTGAAATCCTTTTCTTTTCTTAAACAAAGACCACATAAAATCATGGAGGAGTTTATCTATCTTTTGGTAGGAGTCTTTGGAAGAGGCCCAATGTTAGTCTTACAATGGCACTGAGAGGGGGGTGAATCAGTGTAGTTCTTTAAACTTAAATTCATAGCTCTTAAAACTGAAATAATGAAACCTTAAAACCAGATAAAGCAAGTATCACAAGAGAACATCACACAACACAAGATTTAACGAGGTTCACCAATTTGGCTACTCCTCAAGAATGACTGCTTGGACTACCATCCAAATCCAGCCTTTGCAAAGCACCAACTTTACAATCAATTTACCAACACCCACTGGAAGGAGCACCAACCCCTTATTTATCTACACCAACAGAAAGGAGCACCAACCCCTGATTTACCAGCACCAACTGGAAGGAGCACCAACCCCTGATTTACCAGCACCAACTGGAAGGAGCACCAACCCCTGATGCCAAGCATCAACTTGGACTTCAATTCTGAAACTAGAAGATTGATAGTGAGATACCTTTGCTTTTGCAAGACCCTGACTGGTCTTCTTCACCTTTGCACTCTCTGCGCACTCTGCTCTCTCTACGTAATCACTTCGCACACTCTACTTCGTTACAACTGCACTTTGCGTTCGTCTTCACCCTTTGCACTCTCTGCTCCTTCTGCTTTCTCTGCGCAATCACAGATGCACTTAGGACAATTCGACATGACTCTTCACTCACTTTGCGCACTTCACCATCATCTCATCGCTTTTGCGCTTTCTGCGCTCTTACGACCACATTTCACACTTCGACACGCATTCGACGACTTATACAACTGTCATACAATTCTCCAAACAACCCTCCTTTTATAACAACATTTTCATGATGAAAACCCTAATCTTAGTCGGCTTGCATAACAACTAAAAACCCTAAAATTAGTCGGTTGTTCATCGGTCTTCGTCGGCTTCAACTTAACCGCAAAAATACATGTCGCGATATCGTGACACTTTTTCTCTCTCCTCTTTCTCTTTGCTTTGGCCCACGAAAATGCAACATGTCGCGATATCGTGACACTTTTTCTCTCTCCTCTTTCTCTTTGCTTTGGCCCTCAAAAATGCAACATGTCACGATATCGTGACACTTTTCTCTCCTTTCTCTTTGTTTTGCTTAGGCCCGCGAAAATACATGTCACGATATCATGACACTTTCGCCTTCGTATACTACGTCTTTGCTTTTGTCGTGATATCGTGACACTTTTGCCTCTGTAGTCTTCAACTTAGCTTTTGTCACAAAATCGTGACACTTCTGCTTTCGTACTTAGCTTCTTTGCTTTTGTCACGAAATCATGACACTTCTACCTTCGAAGTCTTCTTATCTGATTTTGTCATGAAATCGTGACACTTCTGCCTTCGAAGTCTTCTTCTCTACTTTTGTCATGAAATCGTGACACTTCTGCTTTCGAAGTCTTGCTTTCTGCTTTTGTCACGAAATCGTGACAGTTCTGATTTCGTACGCTTCCTCTCTTTCTTTTGTCTCTAAAATGCGACATGTCACGATATCGTGACACTTTTTCTTTCTCTTCCTTCCTGCCCTTTTTGAGTCGCAAAAATGTGACATGTCACGAAATCGTGACACTTTTTCTTTCTCTTCCTTCCTGCCCTTTCGAGTCGCAAAAATGTGACATGTCGCAAAATCGTGACACTTTCTTTATCTTCCTTTCTCTCTCCTATTTTAGTCGCGAAAATGCGACATGTCACGAAATCGTGACACTTTTCCAACTTACTTTCTCTCTCCTATTTTAGTCGTGAAAATGTGACATGTCACGAAATCGTGACACTTTTCCAACTTACTCTCTTTCTTCGAACTTGTCGCGAAATCGTGACACTTCTTCTTGCTTTCTCTTTTTCTTCCAACATGTCACGAAATCGCGACAGTTTTTCACTTGCCTTTTTCTCTTCCAACATGTCGCGAAATCGCGACAGTTTTTCCACTTGCCTTTTTCTCTTCCAACATGTCACGAAATCGTGATAGTTTTTCCACTTGCCTTTTTCTCTTCCAACATGTCACGAAATCATGATAGTTTTTCCACTTGCTTTTTCTCTTCCAACATGTCGCGAAATCGTGATAGTTTTTCTTGCTTGCGCTTTCTCTTCGAACATGTCGCGAAATCGCGACAGTTTTTCTTGCTTGCCTTTTTCTCTTCCAACATGTCGTGAAATCATGACAGTTTTTCCTGCTTGCGCTTTCTCTTCGAACATGTCACAAAATCGTGACAATTTTTCTTGCTTGCCTTTTTCTCTTCCAACATGTCATGAAATCATGACAGTTTTTCCTGCTTGCACTTTCTCTTCGAACATGTCATGAAATCGTGATAGTTTTTCTTGCTTGCGCTTTCTCTTCGAACATGTCACGAAATCGCGATAGTTTTTCTTGCTTGCGCTTTCTCTTCGAACATGTCACGAAATCATGATAATTTTTCTTGCTTGCGCTTTCTCTTCGAACATGTCACGAAATCGCGACAATTTTTCCTGCTTGCGCTTTCTTTTCGAACATGTCACGAAATCACGACAATTTTTCTTTCTTCTCAACATGTCGCGATATCACGACAGTTTTTCTTTCTTGCTCAACATGTCGCGATATCATGACAGTTTTTCTTGCCTGCTGTATATGTCGCGATATCGTGACACTTTTCTTACTTGTCTTTTTCTTTGATCTTTTGCATATGGGCCACTTCGGTCTTCTTGGAAAATCACTGTACAAACTCTGAGTACCCTTTGAACTCCTGTCTTCTACATCTCGAATATCTTTTGAACTTCCTGTCCACCTGCATCAATAGATCTATCCGATTGTGTTGACAACAATGACAATACTTGTTGCTGCACCTTGCTCAACAATCTCCCCCTTTGGAATTGTTGGCAACACATGTGCAATTTCCTGTAACTCTTCTCCCCCTTTGACAATAATACCAAAGGGCTACTGCAGACTCCCCTTGAGTCCATGCACAACATTCTTAGGAAAAATTGATTACACTTAGCAAAAATCATGAACATGAGCAAAAAGATAATCAAATACTTAAATGCTCCCCCTGAAAATGTGATCCCTATAGCTAGTCAATTCTTGGGAAGTGTGACCACTCGACCAATCTGTCTCCAAGATAGAATGCACCTCCACTGGTACTCTTTCTATCATCGACACCTCCTGCCCAATCTGCATCTGAATATGAAATAAGGGTGAAGTCTTTATCTTTTGGATACCATAACCCATATTCCATAGTAGCCTTGAGGTACATAAGGGTGAAAAGGCTTGTTTCAAATCTGCTTAACAAGATCACACAGAACTTATCCAATCTCATAGAATCATAAAGAGAATTGTTAGAGACTCAATATGTTCTATACTTAATGCTCAATCAATGTATCAACT
This sequence comes from Wollemia nobilis, assembly GCA_028583015.1. Taxonomy (NCBI): domain Eukaryota; kingdom Viridiplantae; phylum Streptophyta; class Pinopsida; order Araucariales; family Araucariaceae; genus Wollemia; species Wollemia nobilis. Next base: position 8,671,901 of record JAQPPZ010001028.1, read on the forward strand.
AAATCTCATAGAAGCATAAAGAGAATTGTTAGAGACTCAATATGTTCTATACTCAAATCCCAATCTCAACTCAAATCAATCTCATAGAAGCATAAAGAGAATTGTTAGAGACTCTATATGTTCTATTCTCAAATCTCAATCTCAACTCAAATCAAGAATATAGAATAGTTTATTTTATGGAACTTGAACAACCACATGCATCCAATCACTTGACTAGGCTCAATCAACTCTACTCAACCAATCACCTCAATGAACAACCCTTTATCACAAACCCTAGTCGAAGCATGTATCAACCAACTCTGTGCAAGCATCAAACACTGTACCACAACACCAACCAAATCCCTTTTTACATTTTCAACTTGGTCTATGTTTTCTACAGTCACCGCTGGTCACACCTTACTTTCAACTGTTCGAATCAGGAGACAACATTTTGTCAAACACTTCACGGCCAACTATAGTGCACCTTACTCAAACTCATACTTCTGGACCTCGGATAGGTATGATTCACAAAGCAAAGTTGCTCATCTTGATGAGCTAAACATGAATCAATAATCAGACTTCAATATTTTTCACCACAATGTCATAATAGATCTAACAATCTTCACATCAATGTGTAGTTCAAATACCCACTGCTTTTATTGAAACACATATATGCGGCTAGAGCAACATTCTTTCACTAACCAAATTATCTGAACTGTTATAATCCTTAACTTTGGACAGTGGCAGTAAGAACCATCACCAATACAATAATGACATATAGCAATACTACCAATAATGAGAACTCTCAATTTAATCACCACCCTTCACGGCACTTCCACAAACAACTACATGAACTAAAAACACACTTCGACAACTATACGACAACTCCCCCTAACTACTTGCCTTTCATCCTCAGAAACCCAAACAAATACATAGGAGCATTAAAATAAAACTTTAATATTGCTCCCCCTGAGGATGTGCTACCTAGAGTTGCTTAGTGCAATAGAGGAGTAGTCTCCTTCAGTCCAAGGAGACACGATTTCCTTTCTTCTATCTTTCTCCAAACTTTCTTGAACTCGGGCTTGGATTTTTCAACTGCATCCCTATTTTGCACCTTTTTGTGAACTCGAACATTTCTCTTGTGTGGTTGTCTCTTGTGCATCCTTGATGAATGATTATTTTCCTTTCTTTTATGTACATGATTTATTCCTTGTCTGTGTTGCGTTCTTTGCGTCTGATGAAATCTACTATTTTGCCTTAGATTAGATACAAAAGTGCTTGGACAAAACCTTGCTATGTGCCCATGACCATTACATTGAAAACATTGTACATAGTGTTCACTCGGAAACGTAGATGTATTTCTACCAGGATAACTCTTTGATTTATTATTCAATCCACAATAAGTTGCCTTGTGACCATATCGGTTGCATCTGAAACAATAGCCATTAAAAGTATTATTATGAATAGAGTGAGAGTGATAGAACCTCTTTTGTTGTGGTTGCTTTGTTGTAGATCTCCTTTGATATTTTCTTCCTTTTGAAGATTCAGCTTCAAACTTTTCTTGCTTCGATCCTTCAACAGTGAACTTCTTCTTCTATGCAGAGTTGGAAGATGAAGGTTGTTCAACTTCATATCCAAGACCACGCTTATCCGTGGAGCTTCTTTGTTGGCTTATCATTTTATCTAGCAACTTTGTGCTCTTCTTGAATTTGAGATTTGTATTGGCCTCTTCTAGTTGTTTCTTCAATAAAACAATCTCTTCCTCTTGTTTGCAGCAACCAATCTCTTTCTCATTGATCTATGACCTGAGAGTTTCTTCAATCCTTTTGAATTCTTCTACCTGTACTTTCAAACTGGTTATTATTTCATTTGCATCCTCAAGCTTTCTTGAGATTTCCTTATTCCTTTTTCTTTCTATCTTCAATTCATCCAGAGCTGCAATTAGTTCCTCTTTCAAATTTATTTCTGCATCAATTTCTTCTTCATCATCATCACATTCCTGTTATTTTTTTGTTTCTTCTTCGAGTGTCATGAAAAGACCTCCACCTATTTCCTTTTTAGAATCATCCTCTAGGACTTCATTAACTCTCAACATATATGCCTCTATGTTCTCATCGTTATTCAACTTTAAAGCTTCGACCTAGGCTTGATGTGTTTGTAACTTGACCTCCTTGATCTCATCATCTCCTTCATGAATACTCCTCAGTTTGTCCCATATTTCTTTTTCCATTTTACAACTCATGATCTTTACCAGTTCACTGTCTACTAATCCGCACCTGATAGCATTCTTTGCTTTTGAGTCATTTTCAAACAGATTCTTACCGGCAGCATCGGTTGGAGGAGTGATGGGTATTGTGTATCCACTAACTACTAAATCCCAGATGTCGTATCCCAAAGCACAAAGATATGCCTGCATCCTGATTCTCCAGATCACGTAATTAGTTCCATCAAACAAAGGTGCTTTGTTTGATGAGAAGTCTTCAACCTTTTCTAGTTCAATTTTCTCTTCCACAGGAACTGAAACTGACTGAGATACCCTTTTGGAGGAGGATCTATTCTTCTTACCCATTGCGTACTAATCCAAGATCAACCCTGACTGATTTAGCCTGAGAAGGGAACTTGATTCGATACCAATTGTTAGTCTTACAATGGCACTGAGAGGGGGGTGAATCAGTGTAGTTCTTTAAACTTAAATTCATAGCTCTTAAAACTGAAATAATGAAACCTTAAAACCAGATAAAGCAAGTATCACAAGAGAACATCACACAACACAAGATTTAACGAGGTTCACCAATTTGGCTACTCCTCAAGAATGACCGCTTGGACTACCATCCAAATCTAGCCTTTGCAAAGCACCAACTTTACAATCAATTTACCAGCACCCACTGGAAGGAGCACCAACCCCTTATTTATCTGCACCAACAGAAAGGAGCACCAGCCCATGATTTACCAACACCAACTAGAAGGAGCACCAACCCCTGATTTACCAGCACCAACTGGAAGGAGCACCAACCCTTGATGCCAAGCATCAACTTGGACTTCAATTCTGAAACTAGAAGATTGATAGTGAGATACCTTTGCTTTTGCAAGACCCTGACTGGTCTTCTTCACCTTTGCGCTCTCTACGCACTCTGCTCTCTCTACGCAATCACTTCGCACACTCTGCTTCATTACAACTGCACTTTGCGTTCGTCTTCACCCTTTGCACTCTCTGCTCCTGCTTTCTCTGCGCAATCACAGACGCACTTAGGACAATTCGACATGACTCTTCGCTCACTTTGTGCACTTCGCCATCATCTCGTCGCTTCTGCGCTTTCTACGCTCTTACGACCACATTTCACACTTCGACATGCATTCGACGACTTATACAACTTCAACAATTCTCCAAACAGCCCTCCTTTTATAACAACATTTTCATGATGAAAACCCTAATCTTAGTCGGCTTGCATAACAACTGAAAACCCTAAAATTAGCGCCCAACCTAAAATTAGTCGGTTGTTCATCGGTCTTCGTCGGCTTCAACTTAACCGCGAAAATACAACATGTCGCGATATCGTGACACTTTTTTCTCTCTCCTCTTTCTCTTTGCTTTGGCCCACGAAAATGCAACATGTCACGATATCGCGACACTATTTTCTCTCTCCTCTTTCTCTTTGCTTTGGCCCGCGAAAATGCAACATGTCGCGATATCGTGACACTTTTCTCTCCTTTCTCTTTGTTTTGCTTAGGCCCGCAAAAATACATGTCGTGATATCGTGACACTTTCACCTTTGTATACTACGTCGTTGCTTTTGTCGTGATATCGTGACACTTCTGCCTTCGTAGTATTTAACTTGGCTTTTATCACGAAATCATGACACTTCTGCTTCCATACTTAGCTTCTTTGCTTTTGTCATGAAATCGTGACACTTCTGCCTTCGAAGTCTTCTTCTTTGCTTTTGTCATGAAATCATGACACTTCTGCCTTCGAAGTCTTCTTCTCTGCTTTTGTCATGAAATCGTGACACTTCTGCTTTCGAAGTCTTGCTTTCTGCTTTTGTCACGAAATCGTGATAGTTCTGCTTTCGTACGCTTCCTCTCTTTCTTTTGTCGCGAAAATGCGACATGTCATGATATCGCGACACTTTTTCTTTCTCTTCCTTCCTGCCCTTTTCGAGTCGCGAAAATGCGACATGTCACGAAATCGTGACACTTTTTCTTTCTCTTCCTTCCTGCCCTTTTTGAGTCGCGAAAATGCGACATGTCACGAAATCGTGACACTTTTCCAACTTACTTTCTCTCTCCTATTTTAGTCGCGAAAATGCGACATGTCACGAAATCGTGACACTTTTCCAACTTACTTTCTCTCTCCTATTTTAGTCGTGAAAATGCGACATGTCACGAAATCGTGACACTTTTCCAACTTACTCTCTTTCTTTGAACTTGTCGCGAAATCGCGACACTTCTTCCTGCTTTCTCTTTTTCTTCCAACATGTCGCGAAATCACGACAATTTTTTTTACTTGCCTTTTTCTCTTCCAACATGTCTTGAAATCGTGACAGTTTTTCCACTTGCCTTTTTCTCTTCCAACATGTCGCGAAATCGTGACAGTTTTTCCACTTGCCTTTTTCTCTTCCAACATGTCGCGAAATCGTGACAGTTTTTCCACTTGCCTTTTTCTCTTCCAACATGTCACGAAATCGTGACAGTTTTGCCTGCTTGCACTTTCTCTTCGAACATGTCGTGAAATCATGATAGTTTTTGTTAGCGTACTTAACTCCTTTTATCTGTATTACGCTATTTAGCTATTAGTTAGCTATTAGTATAGCTATCTGTTGTACTGTTACAACTACGTAACAGAGTGCAGTTGCCTGTGTGCTATTCACGGCACTGTCACATGTATTTAAACTCTGCAGCAATATACAATTTCTGTTCGTTGAATCTAACATGGTACCAGAGCCAGGGGCGAGGTGAGGAGCAGAGCGCGATTTTTTGATCCGGACGAGTTTTTTTTTCTCGCAGTCCGTGCGTTTAAAAAAAAAAAAAAAAAAAGGGGACGTCCAGGACCTCGCGCAGAGCGGGGAGGAGCCGAACGCGCGTCCAGTTTGTGACGATCGAGCACTGGACGCACGACAGAGGAGCCGAGCGCGGCAGTCGAGGAGGGGAGAACCCCCCGCGCAGCGCAAACGTTGCGTTGGAGGGAGGTCGCGCCACGCGTCAACAGACGCGCGCGCCCCCCGAGGTGGCCCCGCCCCCCCCCTCCCCACCAGCCCGACCCCCCCCGGCCCGCGGAGCGGGAATTTAAAATTCCCGCCCGCGCGGGAACCCCGAGGAGGCGCCCCCGGCCCGCGGAGCGGGAATTTAAAATCCCCGCCCGCGCGGGAACCCCGAGGAGGCGCCCCCCCCCTCCCCCCGGCCCGCCCGCGGAGCGGGAATTCAAATTCCCGCCCGCGCGGGAAATCGGAGGGGGTATAAACCCCCCTCGCGGGATCGCGCCCGCGAGACGCCCCCCCCCACCCCGCGGGACTGCGTCCGCGAGACGCAGTGTTTGCGCCCGTCCGCGCAAACCCCCCGCGGGACTGCGTCCGGGAGACGCAGTGTCTGCGCAAACCCCCCGGTGATTGCGCAGAGAAGCCGAGGGCCCTCTAGCGCGCGGGGCTGGCCCTGGAATTTTTTTCAAAAAAAAAAAAAAACAAAAAAAAAAAAAAAAACAATCTCTCGCTGCGACTTGCAGAGAGGAAGCCGAGCCGGAGGCTGCTGCAGAGGGTGTTGAAAAGGGAGGTGACTTGCTGATCTTTTCGGATCAGCCCGCTGGCTCACGTGGTCGTGAGCCGTGCGGTAAGGCTCAGGGAGCCTACAGGTCGGGGGTTCGAATCCCGCCGACTCCCCCAAGGTATATTTTTTTTTTAAAGTTATTTTTTTATTATTATTATTTTTAATTAAAATTTTTAATTTTAATTTTTTTTAATATAGTTTTTAAACTTTAATAAATTAAATTTAATTTTAATTTATTTTTTCTAAAAGTTTAAAACTATAGAAATTAAAATTTTTTATTTTAATTTTAAAATTGATAATAATTATAAAAATGCTTTGTTAAAGAAAGCCTTTTAAGGGGGGATTTTTTTCAAAAAAATCAAAGGGGGATTGAGAGTAATTTTTTATGAAAAATAGCAATTTGGCATTGTAAAAGGTGCATTTTCGGCTGTGACCGACACCTAGTGGGTTATTCTAGTGGGCATTTTTTTTGTTGTATGTTGCATATTTCATTTTTGCACTATAACATTAAAAATTAAAATCAAACACTCCCTAAAGTCCCCGGAATATAAAACCCATCTGTGCAATTTTTTTTGCACTGCAGCGTTCGGTATTTGCGATACCTCCGCCAGCACTTACGTGTAAAGCCGTCGTGATTTGGCTACTGTATCCGCCGCCTAATATAGCTGCTATAACGACGTCTGAGCTTGTTCTCTATAAATCGTCGGGGAGGAATAAGTACGCCATTTTTTTGCATTTTTTACTCCATCCACTACCCTTTATCGCACTTGTGTTTAGGCGTAAATCCTGACGAAGTATTCTTCATAGTGTTTAGGGGAAGTTACGCCCCACGCATGAGAAGAATCTTCTATGGTAGGTGCCATCAACAAGGCGATTCCCTTTCAGTTTGCTTATGTTCCACGTATCGTATGATCTCTAAAATTCACCTATAGTCTCCCTCACGTAAGGGCGGGTGATTTTTTGTTGATCTTTCTAAATACCTATAGTTTCCCTCACGTAAGGGCGGGTATTTTGTACGGTATATTGGCCTAGCAAAAGGTATATCGAAAGGGGGACCAATTTGGTGATATAAGGAACCTTCACTATGGCCGCTGTTGCAAAATTGATGACTGATCCGCATCAGTTATTGAAAGGTCCAAATTATACACCATGGAAACATAAGATGAAGGCTATTCTCCAAATGGAAGATTTGTGGGATATTGTTACCGGAGTAGCAACAAGGCCTTCACCAACAAGCAGGATCCACAGTCCTTCAAGCAGATCAGATTGCTTTTGACAAGAAAGACAAGAGAGCAAAGGTGCTCATTTTGTTTGTCATGCTTCCGATGAAGTGCAACCTCATATAGCCGATAAAGCAAGTGGTAAAGAGGCATGGGATGCCCTTAGAACCATCTATGAGGGGAAGAATGAATCCACCATTCTTCATCTTCAACAACAACTTCATAACCCGAGTTTGAGACAGGGTGAAACAGCTTGAACTCTTCTCGTGCAGAGTGTCCGAGTTGAAAGAGAAATTGAGTTCTCTAGGAGATACCGTGGATGAAAAGCTTCTCATTTCACTTGTGATGAGAGCTTTACCTTCTTCATTTGACATGTTGATAACCTCCATCCAGGTGTCCCAACGACAAATTACCTACATCGAGTTGGTCAATCTGCTTCAACAACAGGAGGCACGCCAACTTCACAAGGATGATTCTTCCAATACAGCCCTCTACACCAACAGGCAGTGGTTCTAGGAAGAAAGGTAATGGGCAAAAAGGAGGCAACTTTCGGAAAGGAGGAAATTCTCAACAGGATACGAAAGGAAAAGGCAAGCAACCTCAACGAAGAAGAGGTGGTGCAAGATCCGTGAGAAAGACAACCATGACACCAACAGTGTTGGCATAAGAACAAGCAAAAAGGCCAAAACAAACCACAAAATAAAAACAAGCAACCCCGAGCGAATGTTGCATGTTGAAGAATCCGACTCGTATTCCGAATGGGCACACAAGGTGCTCATGACTACCACAGATTCCACTCGGAGGGATCCTATTTGGTATGTCGATTCCGGAGCTAGTAAACATATGATCGGCGACGGATCGTGGTTTGAATCATTTGTGGCCAAGGAGGGCAAACCTGTCACCATTGCCGATGATAAAACCTACGGGGTTCGGGGAGAGGGTACGGTTTCGACCACTCTTCCCGATGGCAAGTGTCGATTGACAAGGTCCTCTATGTTCCGGGATTGGCCAACAATTTGTTGTCGGTGACACAAATCCCGGACAGAAATATGGTTGTCAACTTTCGTGTTGAGAATGGAAAGAAGTGTTGTACAATTACCGGGAAGGGTAAGCAGATTGCAACGGCTTCATATAAGCATGGCTTATTTGCACTAGATGCTATCTCTATTCCACATGTTGCCATGACTGCCTCTACCAAGGAGGCAACTTCCCTATGGCACAAGAGATATGGGCATCTTAGTTCGGGCTACTTACTTGAGCTCAGCAAGTATGAGATGGTAAAGGGTCTTCCTTCCCTTTCGCCACATTGCCGGTGTGCTCGACCGCTGGCAGAAAGCAAAGATAGAGTACCATTTGAGAAGAGCTCTACAAGAGCACGAAAACCTCCGGAGCTAATTCACACCGATCTATGCGGTCCTTTCACACCCAACAGTTGTTGGAGGGAAGAGGTACTTTCAGCTATTCGTAGATGACTACTCACGAAAGATGTGGGTTTTCTTTCTCAAACTGAAATCGAAGCTTTCGCATTCTTCCAACAGCTCAAGAAATCCGTTGAGAAGGAGTCGTGGGCTTCTATTAAAACCCTCCGCTCGGATCGAGGGGGAGAGTTTACCTCTAATGAATTTTCTGCATTCCTAGATAAACATGGGATCAAGAGACAGCTTAACAACCGCCTATACTCCTCAACGAGAATGGAGTTGCCGAGAGAAGGAACCGTTCTATCATGGAAATGGTTCGTTGTATGCTCACGAGTGCAACTCTTGGGCAACAATATTGGGCATAAGCTGTCACCACTGCAGTGTATCTTTTGAATAGGGCACCCACAAAGGCCCTAAAAGGAATGACTCCACAGGAAGCATGGAGTGGTCGAAAACCCTCCATATCTCATCTACGTATTTTTGGGTGTCAAGCTTTCATGCACATACCGAAAGAAAAAAGGAAGAAGCTAGATGAGAAAACACTGAGATGTATTTTTCTTGGATATTCTGAGCACTCTAAAGGATATCGGTTGATAGATCCTTTGACCAAGAAAATTCATATCAGCAGAGATGTTGTCTTTGATGAAGCTTTCACATCACAGAGCACATCTACAATACACCAGGATATTGTGGAACCAAAGGAAGAGGAGATTCCTTCGTCAACACAGACAGGAGGTCCTTCTACATCTTCTTCACCACCACCGGCGAATCCTAAATGGTGTACAAATACAATCGAGAGATGCAAATTTATCCACTCCTCCCAATTTGAATTTGGATAGACCTCGTACACGCGAAGATGGCTCAACAGAAAGAGAAGCCGAGAAACCGGTGAGGTTGATGATCTTTGTCAATCTTTTGAGGAACTTTCGTGACTCCAAGTAGAGAAGTTGAGGATATGGATATTGATGATGACAGAGGCATTCATGTCTACCATAGATAGTCTTGGACCCGCATCGCTGCAAGATGCTCTTAGTGAGCCTCAGTGGAAGGCCGCTATGGATACAGAGTATGAGTCTCTGATGAAGAATAAAACTTGGAAGCTTGTTGATCTGCCTCATGGAAAGAAACCTATTGGCTGCAAATGGGTATACAAAGTCAAGTACAAGGCAGATGGAACAATTGATAAGCATAAAGCCCGTCTTGTTGCAAAGGGCTATGCTCAAAAGGAAGGCATCGACTATGAAGAAACTTTTGCACCTACCGCTCGGATGACCACAATTCGGGTTATGTGTGCTATGGCAGCACAATATGGGTGGAAAGTTCACCAAATGGATGTCAAAAGTGCCTTTCTTAATGGTGATCTCCAAGAAGAAGTCTATATGACTCACCTGAAGGATTTGAAGTGGAAGGCCAACAGCAGAAAGTTTGCAAATTGGTTAAATCCTTGTATGGTCCGAAACAAGCTCCTCGAGCTTGGTATATAAAAATGGACAATCACCTAATGCAAAGCATGGATTTAAGAGATGTCCGTCGGATGCAAACCTCTATTTCAAGAAACAGGGTTCCGAGATAGTGTTGCTTGTACTCTATGTGGATGATCTCGCTCATTACAGGGAGTTCGAAGATTTGATCTCTACCTGTCAAAAGAAACTTGTGCAAATCTTTTGAGATGACAGATCTTGGACTTCTCCATTACTCGTCTTGGTCCGGAATTCAGCCGGAAGGAGCACACCATCAAAGTGTCTCGTAAAAAGTATGCCAAGACATTGCTCGATAAATATCGCATGACCGATCGCAAGCCAATGGCAACTCCTATGGAGAATGGACTTCGCTTATCGCGACATGATGACTCACCCTGGTAGATGGCACTCTCTATCGACAGCTTGATTGGGAGTCTCATATATCCGACCAATACTAGGCCGGATCTCGTATTTGTCTGTAAACTATCTTTCGAGGTTCATGCAGGAGCCTAAGATTACTCATTGGAAAGCAAAAAAACGTGTTCTTCACTATGTCCGTGGTACTATAGAATATGGCCTAGAATACAAGAGGAACAACAAATTCTTCTTGCAAGGATACACGGACTCCGACTATGCCGGATCATTTGATGATCGCAAGTCAACTTCGGATACATTTTTCATCCGGGATCCGGTCCTCGTCTCTTGGCACGACAAGAAGCAACAGTGGTTGCTATTTCTTCAACAGAGGCAGAATATCGCGCCGCACGTGAAGCCGTGTGCGAAGTGATATGGTTACGTCGCATTCTAACAAGTATGGGCCATCCATCAAAATCTCCAATACACTTGTTTTGCGACAATCGTGGTGTTCGAACCTCGTCAAGAATCCAAATCCATCATGAAAAAACAAAGCACATTGACACACAATGTCATTTCATTCGAGAGGAAGTTCCAAAGCACCGAATTCAGCTTCAAAGACATTCCCACCGATGCTCAAGTTGCAGACATTTTCACTAAGGCACTTGGACGTGTCAAATTTGAATTGTTTCGCAGCTCACTTTGTATTGCAAAATAATGTAAGGGGATGTTAGTATAGCTATTAATTATTACATTACCCAAATAATGTAATAAAGGGGGATGTTAGCGTACTTAACTCCTTTTATCTGTATTACGCTATTTAGCTATTAGTTAGCTATTAGTATAGCTATCTGTTGTACTGTTACAACTACGTAACAGAGTGCAGTTGCCTGTGTGCTATTCACGGCACTGTCACATGTATTTAAACTCTGCAGCAATATACAATTTCTGTTCGTTGAATCTAACAGTTTTTCTTGCTTGCCTTTTTCTCTTCCAACATGTCATGAAATTGTAACAGTTTTTCTTGCTTGCGCTTTCTCTTCGAACATGTCACGAAATCACGACAGTTTTTCTTGCTTGCGCTTTCTCTTCAAACATGTCATGAAATCATGATAGTTTTACTTGCTTGCGCTTTCTCTTCGAACATGTCACGAAATCATGATAGTTTTTCTTGCTTGCGCTTTCTCTTTGAATATGTCACGAAATCATGACAATTTTTCTTGCTTGTGCTTTCTCTTCAAACATGTCACGAAATCGCGACAATTTTTCCTGCTTGTGCTTTCTTTTCGAACATGTCACGAAATTGTGACAGTTTTTCTTTCTTCTCAACATGTCGCAATATCGCGATAGTTTTTCTTTCTTGCTCAACATGTCGCGATATCGCGACAATTTTTCTTGCCTGCTGTATATGTCGCGATATCGCGACACTTTTCTTACTTGTCTTTTTCTTTGATCTTTTGCATATGGGCCACTTCGGTCTTCTTGGAAAATCACTGTACAAACTTTGAGCACCCTTGGAACTCCTATCTTCTGCATTTGAATATCTTTTGAACTTCTTGTCCACTGCATCAACAGATCTATCTGACTGTGTTGACAACAATGACAATACTGCTGCTGCACCTTGCTCACTGTGATTACTAGACATGAGTTATAACCAAAATCTTAGAACAAACTTGATTTTTTGGCAACATACAAAGGTTTGGTAATCCACATGTTTAGCTTATTTTATACTCTATCTAGAACATATTGCCACAACATCGAGAATACAAAGAACTTGAACATTTTTTTATGTTGGATCCATTTCCAACCATAAGTGTTGAGCCAAGAGGACCTTGGTAGAAATTATTATCTATGGAATTGGGTATTTTTCCATTAGATTCTATAGCCTAAGGCTAAAAAAAATATCTCCAAATATTGCAAGGCATGTATAATGTTCTATTTATCCTCAATAAGAGTGAGAAATAAGTCATCCATAAAGTTCCCATTCACTAGTTGTTGAGAGGTGCTAAGGACAACCCCTTTCACCCGATACTTAAAGAAAAAATCTACTAAAAGATAGCCAAACCCTTTAATGTTCAAATATATTACATTATTTGGTTCCTAATAATGTACCTTCATGGTTACATATTTAGATTAGGAGTATATTAGGATTTAAGGACTTTATTAAATCAATGTAATAAATGCACAAGTTCTAGAATGTGCAATGATGTAAATGTGCATGTAGTCCACATGTACATGAGTCCTTAGAATAGAATAGTGAGGTATCATAGGAATATTGAAAGCAAAGAATTGCATCTCATTATAAATAGGCCTTCATAGAGTATAAGTAAGAGGAGATTTTGGAGTGTATAGGTTGAGTAGTAGTAGATACAATGTAGACCTATTTTTGCAAAATGGAGAGGTAGTGACCTCCATTGCATGGCATTGTATATTTTTGTGAGATTTCATATATGAGCATTTCTTGAGCATTATTTCAAGTTTTCTATCATATTTTCATGCATATTTCAGATTAAGAGGATATTGTAAATCTTATTTTCATATTTTTAAAATTTACTATTGGTTAGAGTTTTTCCATAAAGTTGCAAAAAAAATTGTGAAGACTAGAACTCAACATTGAATCCTCTAGAATGACAATCCAACTACTGAAGATTGTTTTCTATAGATTTGTGGAAATTTCCATTTCTAAATTTTTTTTGCAGAAAATTAAGTCCTAGAAGTTGAAAAATTTCCTACAATAGATAGATAAGAATTTCACCTTCATTGTCTAAAATTCTATGCTTTCCTCATGCAGGGATTAGTTCTTTGTTATAGAAGAGTAGAGATTAAAGGAAGAAGAGACTCAAGGAGAAGAGTCCTAGTGAATATTGGAGATTGGTGATCTCCATTGAAGATTGAAAACTTCACATTGAGGAAGAGATCCATAGAAGGTCCTATTGAAGAAATTCCATAGTGGAAGATTGAGCATTGAGAAGGACTAACAAAAGTCCTATTGCAAGATTTTAGTAGCAACAGATTTAGGAGATCCAAGGAGGAGATATCATTGTAAAACTTTCATAGTTGAAGATTGAAGAGATCAAGGAATTTCTCATTGAAGTTTTAGAAGCTACAAGTTTGAATACCTTGGAGAGGTCTCAAGTAGAAACAAGGAGAAGGCTTGGTGAGCCTCATTGGAAGATTTTCTAGAAGAACTCATTGGAGAATTTTTATACCAAGTAGAAGTTTCTGATAAAATAACTTGGGACAGTTATCGCCATCCGACAAAAAGCCCAAGAGACAAGGATTTGGCAAGAATATTGCCAAATTTCAAAGAATAAAAGTGTAGACCTCAATACAGACAAAATCTTGAGAAGAATGCCATTAGATAGGCCAAGTTTGAAGTCAAAATTCGACAAGAGAAAAGAGATAGACCATCTAATATAAGAGACTCAAGGATAACATTTTGATAAATTTTTTGACTGATTTAAAATCTGATTTTTTTTAGATTTGAGGATAGAAAGAGGCTAGAATCTGGGCAGCATTAGTAGCTTCTAAGGATCAGATTTCAAAAGTACATTATGAAGATATATTGAAGCCACCAAATCATAGTATTGGGCAGCAGATTAGTGGAGTGTTAAAGATGCAAAAGGTGATCCAAATAGCTATTTTTGGACATCCTAGAAGAGCTGCAATATCATCTATAAAAGGAAGCAATTGAGATGACTTAAATCACCACCACCACCACCATCATCATCTATAGAGGAGAAAATGTACACAACAAAGGTGCAAAAGGTTCATTAGTTGAACTTTTATATTTAGTTTCTTCAAGTTTATTGAACAACAATTTCAAAGGTTAAAAGGTTGCATAAATAAGTTTTAGTTCAAAGTCTTCAAGGTAGTGCAAAATTTATTGTTTACAAGTTTCAAACCTAAAAAAAACAAAATATAGAAGTTAGATATATTTTGAGAGAAAGAAACATATCAACATTCTATTGTCTATTTATAAGCAAATAAGACTCTACATTTTTGCATTTCCTATAGTACAAAATACAATATTAAAATCTTGGATTTATTATTGTAAACATAGCAAAGCAAGGGAAAATATTTTAAGGGTTTTGGAGGTAATATCAAACCTTGTATTACCCCACTCATCTCAGTTTGCAAAAGAAGTGGAAGTCACCATTTCGAGAAGGGAAGAGAACCAATTCAAGACCATAGGGGGTAAACATCTACACCATCACATTTTATGTTTGCAAGCATCTCATTAGAGCCATTTCAGATAACTCTAATAGTAAAGTATCTCCAAGGGAAAAGGAGATAGTTTGAATAGTTTCAACCTATATTTTATCACCCAAGTATATTAGATATTACTTATCAAGGGAAGTTAGAGAGAAAGGTGAAGTCTGAGATTGATTTTAATGTTTCTAAAACTATGCATCCATCCAAGGATCATTGGGAAATAGGCAGGAGGATCAACTACACTAAGGACTTCAATACATATAGCATCCTAATAGCCTTTGGTGAAGGTAGGAAAAAGTATATCCAAAAATTCTTTGGAGAAACAAGATACCTTTTACAATTGAAAGCCTTTGGTGAAGGCAACACAGGTAGATACAACAAAGTCTATCTCCAAGCAATGCGAGCTAAAGATGCATCACAGGTGTGCAAGCATTATAGGACATAGTCCCTACTATGCCTATGGAAATACATTGGAAGAAGCTATGTTGGCACCAAGTCTAGCCACCGTTTGATCCACACAACTTGCACTAAAGCAAGTGTTCCATTCAACTCAGGTGTATAGAATGGAAGTTGTTTCAGATTTCAAGGCAAACTCAATATCTTGCACTATCAAAACAAGGAGGAGATACATTAGTTTACAACACATACCATCACATTCATCTATATCTCAAGAAATAAGTTTCTCTCCATATGAATCCACCTCATATCCTTGCTTAACACTCATTCAAAGCATTGGAGAATAACCATCATTCTCCTATCAAAGAAGCATTGGAAGAGGAACAAGAAGGGCAGAAAACAAGCATTGGAATAGCCTACATCAGTTAGGGAAAAAGAGGTAAACTACTTGCACCACATGGGAGAAGACATTGCATGCATTCACCATGACATCAAGGACAACTCAAGAATCCTTGGATATTATTCACGTAACGCTCCTAAAGAAGCATCATTTACAGGTCAGGGATATTGAAGGAATCTATAACCTTACCTGATACCACTTGTCATTCAATGTTGTAAGAAGGGGAGTTAAAGAATTTTTGGAGCATCAAAATAATACTATCACCACTTGGCATTATCCAGAGCATACTACGTTTCAATTTAGAGAGACACCCTCAAAGATAAGCACTTGTATAGCACCCATAAATCAACATCAACTAGAAGCCAAAGGAGAGATATTAAAGTGTATTAATTAAGTGAAGTGGTGTAGAGATCGAGGTAAAATATCCAAGTAACTCATCAAGTGCTTAGCCCAGCACAACTTTGTCAAAGAGAAGCACACACAACAAAAATTAGAGTTTGCATACCAAGTTACAGTGTGAAAGAACATGTCCTCCAATGAAATAGTAGCTTTAATGTTAAGCAAAGTGACTACAAAGAGAGATCAATTATATTCTGAACCAAAGTAAAGTAAAGTATGTTCACTGAGGAGAGGATAAACTTGCAAGTTGAACATCAATGTAAAATAATCATGCATAGGTCTGAATTAAACATTGGAGGAAGCACACATACCGATGAAGAAGGAAGGAATGAATTTACATTGCATCTTGGAGTTGATAAGAAGTCAACCATCACTAAGTCACAGAAGGTCGAATCGATTTTAGAGAGCTTGCAAGGTTGAAGGAAAGGTAAGATTTATATTGCAAGTTTATAAGGTTGTAAAATCAACTTATACTAGAGATATTAAAAGATAGGAGCAATAAGGTGTTAATCTCTAGATTGTTTATCTTGGAAAACAAGTTGAAATTAGAAGCATTTGAATCATTATTGTTATTGCTTCAAATATATTTGCAAATTTTAAAACCAAGGAGTTATAAGATAAGTTGAATTTAATTTGCAAACATATATTTATTCAAAACTTCTAACTTGGGAGATATAAGGAATCACACTTTAAATTGAAATCCTAGAATTTTATAAACTACAAAGGTTGAAAGAAGTCAAGTTCTAGTTGGAAAATTTGATTTAGTCTCATATTCACATTAAAGAGACATAGACAATCCAACTAAATACCTAAAACATATTGAAGGTTTATCCTTTGAAATTGCATTTATAATATTTCTACAAGAAGAGATAAAATAGTTGATTGAAAAGTGAACTAACAACTATTAAGCACTTTATCAAGCATATATCTTATCACTAGGGAGACATAAGGAGTTCTACAAAACGTAATTCTTGAAAAGTTTTAGCAAGATAGTTCACATTCTCTAAACTAAGGATTTACAAGGAAATATACTAGGACCATCATGACAACAAACAAATTCATCCTTATAGAATCTCAACTACTTAAATGTCCAAACTGCTTCTCATGGAAAAACAGTAAGGGCAATCTTGATATATTTTTTTTTTTGGAAAAACATCAAAGGAATAGTCACTAAGCCTAATTTTGGTGATACAAAGATTCAAAAGTTTGAATAAAGCGATGCAAAAGCATTAATGATAGTAACTTTTTCCATCACATATGAAATACAACCTTACATTAGCTCAACAGGGACATCTTCAAAAGCTTGAAAAACATTAAAGAAAATATTTGAAGGGAAAAATAAAGCTACTATATTAAATATTCAAACTCAATTACATTCCTTGAAAATTAAAAATGGTGAAAGTATAGAACTATTCCTAACGAAGGTAGAAAATATTAAAAGGAAATTATTAACCTTAGGAGAAGAAATAAAATATGCATTCCTTGTTCATGTAACCATGAGAGGACTTCCTAATAGCTATAAACATCTAGTTACATCCTTATAAGTCCTAAGTAATTTGATGAGTTAGTCAATTTTATTCAAGAATATGAGGTGGAAAATATAGTTAAAGATGAAATTACTAACAATGCATTGGTCTCAAAGAACAACCCACAAGAAAATATTACATCATACTCAAAAGGACAAAGACCTTGGAATAATTGATATTGTCATGTATGTAGGAAGAAAGGACATAACACTAACTATTGTAGATTCAATCATAGAAATCCAAATCAGGAGAATAAGATAAATTATGGAAACCACCAAAATAGGGTATTCCAACCAAGGTAGTATCAACCTCAAAAGCAATAGTTTCAACATCCACATACTCCTCAAAATCAATATCCTCAATTGGAATATCATGGAGGGAATTAGAAAGGACACTTAGCACAAAGGATTCAAGAAATAGAAGAACTAGAAGATTCAATAGATGAAAATGAAGTTAAAGCTATTTAAGAAAGAGTAACATATCATGAAGATACTAACTATTTGTTTGAATAGGACTCAGACAGCTGAGAAGGAGGATAAAAAATCCAGAACCAAAATCAAGATTCTTATTGAAGACTAAAGTCTTCAAAAGCCAAATAATGTAATACAAGGAGGTATTGGAATATATTACATTATTTTCTCCCTACTAATGTACCTTCATGGGTACATATTTAGATTAGGAGTATATTAGGAGTTAAGTACTTTATTAAAGTAATGTAATAAATGCACAAGTGCTAGAATGTGCAAATATGTAAATGTGCATGTAGTCCACATGTACATGGATCCTTAGAATAGAATAGTGAGGTGTCATAGGAATATTGAAGGCAAAGAGTTGCATCTCATTATAAATAGGCCTTCAAAAAGTAGAAGTAAGAGGGTATTTTGGAGTGTATAGGTTGAGTAGTAGTAGGTACAATGTAGATATATTTTTACAAAATGGAGAAGTAGTGACCTCCATTGCATGGCATTATATATTTTTGTGAGCTTTCATATATGAGCATTTATTGTGCATTATTTCAAGTTTTCTATCATATTTTCATGCATATTACTTAGACATTATCACAATTATAACATTGCATGCTTATTTCCATACTTGTGGTTGCATTTCCTTTAAGTTTAAAGCTTCAAAAGCTAACATTTAGCTACGAAAATATATAAGGTAGGAGCAAGAGGGCATCCTTGGAGAATGGATCTATGAAGGCCATACGAGGAGGATTACTTTCCATTAATAGTGAGGCACATAGAGGTTTCTGAGAAAAGCACTTTAATATTATGCAAAATATTGTGGCTAAATCTTAAATCCTGCAACATGGCAACAATGAAACATGGCCTTCTATTGAGATTTCCTTGCCCATTCCATCCCTTCCCAGACAAAAATAATATTGTCTAGGATATATCTGCTCTTAATAAAGTATATTTGATTTGCATTAATGATCAAGGAGAGAAGAATCCTAATTTTGAGAGCGAGAGATTTGGCTATAATATTATAGGAGACATTTAACAAGGTGATGGATCGTCGATTATAAATATCTTTAGGGTATAGATTTGAGAATGACTTTTACATTTTTCCTATTTATCATATGTTCCAAAAAATTGTTTATGAGGGCTTCCATATAGACCTAGTGAATATTTGACCCCACAATATCCCATAGTTCTATGTACAATTCACATGGAAAACCATCACAACCTAGAGTCTTATTATTGGCCATGGAATATATTGCATCCTTGAGATTATCCTAGGAAAGAAGTTTATTGTAGAGGGATTTCTAAGAGGAAAAAATATTGCAAGGAACCATGCTAACACATTGTTGAAGGACATGGTAGTGAGTTGAGGAAGGATCCTAAGCTTTGTAGACCTACCAATAGTGACAAATGAAAGTCTGTTAGATATTAGGCAATGTAGTGAACACTTACTATCCCTCTCTAATTATTTTTATTGTATGGGTAGTATATTTTTCTTGAAGAGACTAAAATAATTCCTTCAATACCCTATACTCAACTTTGAGCTAGTAAAATCTAGATTTGAGTTGGCCCTCTTGGGCTGCATGAGCATTGACTATCTATTGTTGTTAACAAATATTGGCCACATGGAGTTGTAGAGTGACTAAAATCAAATGAGATTCCAGATCCATGGTGGCTTGGTGAAGGTCCAAGGTGGTGGACTTGTATGAGCAACGATGAAAAAGGGTCGGTTGATGCCCATATGTGTGAAGAAAGCACATGGTGTGCTTAATCAGACTATTCCACCATTCAATACACCCATTTGGGATGTGAGGACATGGTTGTATATTCCAAACATGTTAGATGTGGGTAAGAGAAGGCTTGTGATTAGGTAGTGATGCATTTGAGTAAAACTAACTACTCAAATTTAATACTCTATTGCCTAACCATTCAATATGAAAATGAGTTGGGGAGTGGTCCATGATGAGCACATTGGGTAGTGGTTCTATTGATAGGAAAAAATAGTTGGCAAAACTTAAATGAGTTGCCCTAATAACATTGCCCTATCAAGCTATTTGATTATCCTATCAGGATTGACACTCATATTGGACCACATATACTACAAAGTATTGGAGTGGAGGCAAACAATATTAGGATTAAAAAAAGCCAATTTATTGTGTATACAGAACCAAGTTGTTCGTTTGCTCATCACCCAACACATTTGGTGGCCTCCACATTTATTTGTCACCATTTCAATCATCTTGAAATCACCATATATAACCCAAGTGGTAGAAGGAATGGAGTCAACAATCCAAATTCATAAATGGGCTTGCTCAATGGTATCATTTGAAGTATAGATATTAATAATCCTAGGGTTATGCATAAGGGGTAGGCTTGAAAATGTATATATAATAATGGGGCAAATAAGTTTTGAAACCAAGGCGAATATGGTTCAAAGTCATGTAGAAGACATGGTGAATTACCTTAAATTTTCATCAAAAATTATAAAAAATGGTAAATTTGATAGTTTTGACTGAAGAGGGTGTAAAACAAGGCCTGATCGTAAACCCGTTGGAAAATAGGGTCCAACCATAAACCGAGTGCAAAAAAGAGCTTAGATGCAAACCGGGTGCAAAACATAGTCCAAATTAACTTGGGTTATAACCCAGGAAAAACATTTCAGTTTAGAGGGTGCAAAATCAGGATTTCCCAGAAGGTCACTCATCCGAGTACTACTCCAGTTGAGCATGCTTAACTGTGGAGTTTTTAATGGGTTGGAAAACATCAAATCATACTATTTTAAATTGTGTAGCTGTAAGTTCATTATTTTGTAGCATAAATGATATTTTGAATTATTGCAATGTAACTTTTAAAAGCATGTAACTTCTGTAACTTACATTGAGAAAATTTTCAAATGAAAGGTAAGGCAAGTATGTTTTTGTTCTATGGTATATATATTTATGAATAAACACTAACATGCATTGCTACCACCATTGAGATTATAGACAAAAACAAAAGCATTAAAATAAGACCCGATTTCATGTCATTAAAACAATTTATGACAAACATGTGGATGATCAGAGAGGGTCTACAAGCACTAAAAAAGGGATGATTGAGAAGGTGGCTATGGAAACCAACCAAAATATGACCAAAGAAAGCCCATAGGCACCTAAAAAGGATGTCCGAAATAGCGTCTATATACACCAAACAAGGGACAACTAGGAGAAGGTTGATAGACACCAAACAAGGGGCAACTAGGGAGAGAATATAGGTAGCAAAGAAGATACATGAAACAAGGGTTGACCATGAAGAGTCTATAAACTGCAAAATAAGAGTCTATAAATTGCAAAAGATTGCAAAAGAAGAGTCTATAGACTGTAGAAGAAAAGTCTAAATACTGCAAAAGAAGAGTCTATATATTGGATAAGAAGAGTCTATAGACTGTAGAATAAGAGTCTATAGACTGCAGAAGAAGAGTCCTTAATTTCCAATGGTTCAATATAAAAATAGTTATGTAATAATTTATTATAATAATTCTTAATATGGATAGTTTGGTTACCATGAAAATTTTATCTTGTAAAGTCTCAAAACATTACATATAAAACTTCAAGAGAACTTGTTATTGGTTTTTAATTGTAAAAAAAATAATATTAATATTTATCTACATAAAACTAAGAAGTTATGGATGGAGATGAGAAACTAAGAGACATGAAACAAGGGTTGACCATGAAGAATCTATAAACTATAAAAGAAGAGTCTATAGACTACAAAAGACTGCAAAAGAAGAGTCTATAGACTGCAAAAGAAGAGTCTATAGACTGTAGAAGAAGAGTCTATAGACTGCAAAAGAAGAGTCTATAGACTACACAAGAAGATTCTATAGACTATATAAGAAGAGTCTATAGACTGCAAAAGAAGAGTCTATAGACTGTAAAAAAAATCATATTAATATTTATTTACATAAAACTAAGAAGTTATGGATGGAGATGAGAATTTTCATATTATTGATGATTCAAATATCATGCAAGTGCATCCACTAACATAACATAGTTGAGAACAAGCTCAATGATAATTATAGTTTTTAAGTTTTGATTTAGATGCTAAGCACATAAATAGACCAATATAAAATTTGCATGGATTCATATCCTTGAAACCTAAATTTACCACTATAGTTATTGTCAACTTTTGACTCTTGGATTATGCTAATGGATTAGAAAAACTATAGGAAACATATTCAAATTATGATAGGCTCATAAAATTACATTGTGCAATATATCTATCATTTCAAGATTATGAAAATAGAAAACTACCTCCTATAGCTCCTCCCTAGAGATATTCCTCCAAAAAATTTCATTTAATATTTGTATATATCTAATGCATTATTTTGTAAAAGCTTACCCTAAGCCTCCTTATTTTTTCCAGCTTCTAATAGAACATCTTTGAAACAACTAATTGCTTCCTTCCTATTATCTTTTTATTCCTTGATACTTTTTCAATCTAGATTTGAAGTATTTTCTAACTTGACAAAAAGTCAAATCTACTTTTATTGTAGCATAACATTTTTGGTATTTCTATCCCATTTCTTACGCCATCTCTCCATAGATTTTTGGGCCCAATATGTCTTGTCCTTTGTAATAAATTATGATAATTAGAAAGTAATTATTATTATTTTTTAAAATTTCTTGGTCTATTCCATTGATTTCTACTATATCTTGAAATTTTTTGAAACTGAATTTAGTTTTCTCTTTTATTTTAAATATATTGCAAAAAATTTAACTTTCCTAGTATTATTTGTTTCTTTAAATATTTCATATTTTGAACAAACTTGTACACTTATAATACTTTAGATCTTGCTTCATCCTACTATAGCATAACCATTTCAAAAAATTAAGGTCCTGGATGCACATATATTGAAATCAAAATGGATTTGGATGACCATTACCAAGTAGATCACATCTCAAAATAATGGGTTCATAATATGATTATGATCATAACAAAATAATTTGGTTTCTTACTCATACCCCTACTATTATAGTATACCATCTTCATCATCATATTTTTATTCTTGTTTGTGATTTTCCTACATTTATTAATACGTATGATATTTGTAAATTTGTTTTTCCAATTAAATATCCCTTCGAGTTTCATTTACTCTTTTCTCTTTATTCGAAGGTACTTATGTCTTTATTCTATTTCCATCAACACATTTATCCTCATAAATATTTTTATTTTTTCTAAATTATTCATAATAAGGCTTTACATCTATACTTTTATTTTGAGATAGAGAACATAAAGTGATTCCTCACCATTTATTTTTATTTTGTGCATTAAAATAAACTCAATAATATAACAACCTATTATTTCTTTGATAACTCTTTTTTAGAGGTTTTACTCATACTCCCAATATTCTAGTATACTATCATCATCATATTTTGTTCTTATTTGTGGGATTATTCCATATTTATTAATACATGTGATATTTGTAAATTTGATTTTTGAAATAGATATCCCTGTGATTTTCCTTTTCTCTCTTCTCTTGCTTTGAGGGTCTTCCTATATTTTTTCCATTACCACCAACACTTTTGTCTCCATAGATATTTGTCATTTTTCAAAATTATTCATAATAAAACTCATCTATAATTATATGTTGATCTAGAGAACCTAAACCAGTTCCTCACTACTTATTTATATTTTGTGCATTAAAATAAACTCAATACTATAACAAACTATTAATTCACTAATAACTCTTTTTTAAAGGTCTTGCTCATACTCATAATATTCTAGTATACCATATTCATCGTCATTTTTATTTGTGTTTGTGGGATTATCCCTTATTTATTAATAATTATCATATTTGTAAATCTAGTCTTCCAAATAGATATCCCTTTAAGTTTCCTTTTTTATTTTCTATTTCTATTAGGGTCTTCTTATACTTTACAAGCATATGGTTCAAACCACATGGGTTGTTTCCACCAAACCTATTCCACCTCGTTATTGTTGATACAATGTGAAGGAGACCACCAATTGCTCATGATAAACATCATCATCATTGGTTTGGCCCACACTTAGATGATTTAGATCAGAATACTACCTTTACAAATAGGTTGCCCCCAAGGTTTGAACCTGGGTGTCTTCTTGGTAAGTGCCTAGCCAGACAAGCACTTACCAATCCACCTAGCCCTCGGGGCAGATCATCCTCTAATTCTATCGTAAACATGACAATATCATTTTCTCCTTTAATGTTCAATGAATGATATTTCATGATTGTTATGTTAATGATAGATATATTATTTCTTTAAATATAAAATGATAAAATAATATTTAATCTTAATATTATTAAAATTTACATGGCTTTTGACAACATGAAAAAATTCATAATTTTTTTGTGTTGTAACAATTAAGTTGCGTTTTACTTCATAAATGAAACTTTTAGACATGATATTTTTTGTATAACCAAACAAGAATGTCATCTATTCTCTAACTCTTTTGCCATTAATGTAGATAAAATTTCAAAGATAATAAGAACAAAGGGCATGCTAGCATAACTTTGTTTAGGTAAAGGATCATTACTTATATATATTGACAATATTATCTTTTTTTTATTGATAGAAGGGGTTTTAAAGGGTCCTCGAACCTATTACAAGTAGGGTTTTTAAGGGCACCCCCAAAACTTAGATCTAGCAATAAAACATCAAGAAAGACTGAGCTAGATTCCACGAATAAAACCCTAAAATCTAATGAATCAACCTCCTAGAAAATAAGCCACAAATTTTTATCAAGTAAATACAAGAGATTACCCCATGGCTAATAACAAAGAATACATCCATGCAAAATTTATTTATCCCACGTGGTCTCATCGTAAAAAAGAAATACGCACCCATTATGGTCCTTTTAGTTTTTTTGTTTTGTTTTGGGGGTTATTAGCTAGTGGTCATATTTTACATTTTTGAAAGTAGGACATCCTATCACTTTTAATATTTGGATTAGTGATTCAACGTATTACAAATTGTGAAACTAGTGTGTAATACTAAAATTTTTCAGATTTATGTTTAGGATTATGGAGTTATAAAGTAGTGTTTGATCCTTTTTTTCTGGATCTAGGATTATGGTTCTACAAATTGCAAAAGCAAAGAATGGTTATGGCTCAATATTCAAGATTTAATGCATTCTTTTTTGGAGTCTTGAGTTTTAAAAGGGTGTTCCTTGCTTCTTTGTTACCTTTTTCTAGTTGTAGTCTTAATTTTTAAAAGAATGTTCCTTGTTTTTAAAATTATATTAAGTTTATAATTGAGCTATATAGATTTTCAGCTTTTGCATGTTTGGGGTAGTTAGGGTTTATGGGATTGAGATTCTTATATTTTGTAAGAGGAGTTCTCATGTGATAACATTTAGTTTAAATATTTCTGTTTAGGGTTTATTTTGTTGAAGAATTTTTTGTTTACATTCATCATCTATTTTGGTATTGAGTGTTTGTAAACTACTTTGTCGGTCTATAGATTCAGGGTTTTAGATAATTGAAATTAGTGTATGATCCTATCTATTTTGAGAGTTGGTGTTGTGGTTTAGGATTTATTACATTTTTGAAAGCAGGGTATCATGTCTCTTTTTAGATTTCGGTTAATGATTCAACATTCTACAAACTGTGAAACCATTGTGTGATACTAAAAGTTTTCATATTTGTGTTCAAGAGTATGGAGTTATAGAATAGTGTCTGGTTCTTGTTTCTAGATCTGTGATTATGGTTATACAAATTACAAAAACAGAGAATGGTTATGGATCAATATTCAAGATTTAATGCATTGTTTTTTTGAGTCTTGAGTTTTAAAAGGGTGGTCCTTGCTTCTCTATTACCTTTTTCTATATGTCGATCAGTTGCAGAGGTGGTCCTTGGCATATGAAGATCGGTTGCAGAGATGCACTTTTCCAAGGAAACTTTTAGGAGGCATAACTTTTGCTCTGGTGCTTCGTTTTCATTTTTTTTTAAATCACCTAGCTCGATGAGATCTACTCAAAAAACTAAGTGAAATCCTTAAAAAATCATTTGAAATTGATCGACATATCTGCAATCGATCGGTTTTAGATATGTCGATCGATTTTAGATGGTTTTTGGAGGATTTTACTTAGTTTTTTGAATAGATCTCATTGCACTAGGTGGTTTTAAAAAAAAATGAAAATGGATATCCAGAGCAAATTTTATGCCTCCTAGAAGTTTCCCTACAAAAGTGCACCTCTGAAATTGATCGGTATATCATCTATGCAACCGATCGGCATATGTCAATCGGTTGTAGAGGTGCACTTTTGCAGGGAAAATTGTAGGAGACATAACTTTTGCTCCGAAGCTCTGTTTTCAATTTTTTTTAAACCACCTAGCTCAATGAGATCTACTCAAAAAACTAAGTGAAATCCTCAAAAAAATATCTAAAACCGATTGACATGTCTGCAACCAATAAATTGTAGATATGTCAGTCAGTTGCAGACATGTCGATCAGTTTTAGATGATTTTTTGAGTAGATATCATCGAGCTAGGTGGTTTTAAAAAAAATTGAAAATGGAGCTCTGAAGCAAAAGATATGCCTCCTAGAATTTTTCCTACAAAAGTGCACCTCTGCAATGGATCAGCATATACCGATCAGTTGCAAAAGTGTACTTTTGTAGGGAAACTTCTAAGAGGTATAACTTTTGCTCTATAACTGATCAACTTATGTCGACAGACACGTCTCTGCAATCGATTGAAGAATACCGATTAACACCTCTACAACCGATTGACTTATACCAACAGAAACATCCCTGCAACTAATTTACGAATGTTGATTGACACCTCTACAACCAATCGACACCTCTGTAACTGACTGACATGACTCTGCAACCTATCATCTTATGTCGATAGACACGACTTTGCAATTGATCGGCTTATGCTGATCGTCTTACATCGATCGACACTCCTCTACAATCGATCGGCTTATGTCGACATACACTCCTCTTCAACCTTGTCAAGTTTTTCATTATTTAGAGCGATGTATGTTTATCGATACCTGCTACCGTATATATATGGGTAGTATATGAGGCGGTTTGGGTGGGAAAAATAAAATCATTTATAATTTGAAGGCAAATTGGGCGGGAAAATCAAAATCATTTATAATTTGAGGTTTGCGAATTAAAATAAAAATATTTTAATTACTTTCAACGGCAGGCGAATTTACCCAAAAAAAAACTTCCACCCCGTAATTATCGGGCAAATGGGCCCCAGTGAAATGATCTAAAATTAGCCTTTTCAAAAGTTTAAAAATCCTAAATAGAGCCAATTTATGATATTTTGCGCTTATGCATAACCTTTATTATAGTGGTAAGTCCTTGGGTTTTCATCCGATAGACCTAAGTTCAAACCTTGGTATGAGGGACTAGGACCTTCAATTTCTTATTAAAAAAAGTATTAGGCAATAATTATCATCATGGTGCAACACTCATATTTTCTTAGAAATTTGAAAATGAAGGTTTCTTACAAGGAAAATATAGGTAGTAAAGGAGGAAATTAATTTATGGAATCTGTAACTAAAAACAAGGATTAGATTTAAGGATTCCCTAGTTGAAGGTAAGATCATGAGTGAATCTATGGTAAGCCATATCCAACTAGTAGGTGTTTCACCTATTAAGTATGAGATGACTAAGAAAGATATAATAATTTTTGAAAGTAGGATTAATATGTAAGTTCCATGGATAGTAGTCAAGTATTTTGGAGATTTAAAAATATATTTAATGGAAGTGGGGCGAAATTCAAATAAATCCATGAATTTCATTTTGAAAATATTCTTCTCATCATCTTCTTTTATTCAAAAATCATGAATAAGATAATGGGTGTTGGCCTATATTTTAGGTGGAGATAAAAACTATTAAAAGGATTCCAATGTGCGTTATGCTTTTTGAAATTTCATATTAAGAAGGTTTTGAAGAATATTAGTAATATTATAGGTAAGCTCATCTAGGATGGATTAAATACTAAGTAGAACCATGTTGCATATGCATATGGATATGTGTTGACATAGATATTTTAATAACCTTTTTTCAAAACCTATCTAGATCAAATCTAATAAGAGAATGTGTTTAACAACTAGATTATGAAAATAGTGTATTTTGATGTTGCAAATGTTATGAGGCTACATACATGACAAGATATGGAAAGTGAAAGCAATCAAGAAAAATATAGAAAGTGTTTAATGAGATAAAATTCAACATAAAGTAATAAGATCTTATTATAGTAGAAGCTACCTGATATCAAGGAGTTTTAGTCATAAAAAAAGGTAAAGACATTTCCTCTTCCTCATAA
Source organism: Wollemia nobilis (assembly GCA_028583015.1). Classification (NCBI taxonomy): domain Eukaryota; kingdom Viridiplantae; phylum Streptophyta; class Pinopsida; order Araucariales; family Araucariaceae; genus Wollemia; species Wollemia nobilis. Next base: position 8,699,783 of record JAQPPZ010001028.1, read on the forward strand.
GTCAAAAAATACATGGTTCACTCAAAGAAACCATTAGAAGAAACTAATACAAATACAAGGGATGATGGATTTCAATGTGCAAGTTCAAATTTAGAAGGAATTAAGGGTGCAAAGGAAGATACTGAAGAAAGTAAAATAAATGAGATTGAAGCCATTTATAGAAGTGAATCATCTTCATTTTCCTCAAGCAACAATAAGTCATCTCCTTATATGTTAGGTTTTCATGAGTAGAATACTAAAGAATGTAGTATGCATTATATCCATTCCAATTTAGGATTTCTAGGGAAACATAAGAAATTATGTACCATGGATGATTCTCCTTGTACTTTAAGATTTTCTAGGATAGCATAAAGAAGAAATTATTTTCAAGACTATTTCTTACACTTTAGGTTGATCAATATAAAAACAATAGATGAGAAGTATTATTATGAACAATTTAGAAATAAGAAAAATATATTTATGATAAAATTTTTGGTGAGAATATAAAAATATAGGAAGACCCTCATAGCGAGAGAAAAGAAAAAAGGAAATTTAAAGGGGTGTCTATTTTGAAAACTAGATTTACAAATATCAAAAGTATTAATAAATGAACGATAATACCACAAAATGAATAAAAAGTTATGATGAAGATGGTATACTATAATATTATAAGTATGATTAAGACCTCTAAAAAAGAGTTAGGGAATTAATAGATTTTTATAGTACTAAGTTTATTTTAATGCACAAAATAAAAATAAGTAGTGAGGAATCAGTTTAGGTTCTCTAGATCAACATATAATTATAGATGAGCCATATTATGAATAATTTAGAAAAATAAAAAATATTTATGAAGACATAAGTGTTTGTGGTAATGGAAAAAAGATAGGAGGACCCTCAAAGCAAGAGAAAAGTAAACTTAAAGGAACATCTATTTCAAGAATCAAATTCACAAATATCACAAGTATTAATAAATATGGGATAATCCCACAAATAAGAATAGAAATTGATGATGAAGATGGTATACTAGAATATTAGGAGTATGAGTAAAACCTCTAAAATAAAAGTTATCAAGGAATTAAGAGGTTGTTATAGTACTGAATTTATCTTAATGCACAAAATAAAAATAAGTAGTGAAGAATCATTTTAGGTTTTCTAGCTCAACATAAAAGTATATGTGAAGCCTTATTATGAATAATTTAGAAAAAATAAAAATATCTATGAGGATAAATGTGTTGGTAGGAATGGAATAAAGATATAAGGATACTCAAAGCAATGGAAGAGAGAAAAGGAAACTCAAAAGGATATTTATTTGGAAAAAAAAAATTAAAATTATCATAAGTATTAATAAATTTAGAATAATCAACAAACAAGAATAAAAATATGATGATGAAGATGGTATACTAGAATATTAGGAGTATGAGTGAAACCTCTAAAAAAGAGTTATTATGGAATGAGCAATGTTTATTCCGTAAACCAAACAACAATATATAAGGTTCCATCCCTTACATGAAAATATGTTTACCCAAACCTTAACACTTAACAAACAAGAAAGAACTGATTTCCTTCTCCAATGAGCAATGTTTAATTTACAACCCAAACAACAATATGTAAGGTTCCACCCCTTACATGAAAGGATGTTTACCCAAACCCTAACACTTAACAAACAAGAAAAAAATGATTTCTAACCGTATTCCACATATAATGCATGTAGGGTAAGAAAAGGATATAGAGTTTTTATATTTCCTCCAAATGCTATGGTTCTTCGCCACAACAAATATTGTTGCATTCAAACCAAAATAGAGTTTTCCTTTTTGAAAAAGGATTGGATTTTTAAAAAATCATGTTTGATATTTATTTTGAACAAGCCTTAGGTTTCCCATAAAATAATAAAATCAAGCTCTTATTGAAAACCCACATTTAGAATTTTACAAGATATTTGAATTTATAGGAAAAAATCATCATATTTACTAATAGAAACATATTAGTAAAATACCTATTTCTTTTTTTATTTCAAAAAATCATAACATTTTAGTTCCCATGAAAATTGAATGCCACAAGAGATAAAATTCTAATCATTTTTTCTTATACTATTTTTTTGTCTAAGCTTTGAATTCCTCTTTCTCCAATGAGCAATGTTCATTCCACAACACCAAAAACAAAATATTAAGTTCCACCCCTTACATGAAAAGATGTTTAGCCAAACCACACTTACCAAACAAGAAATCAGTGATTTCTAACTGTAATCCAAATATAAGGCTAGTAGTGAAAGAAAAGAATATAGAGTTTTTCATATTTCCCCCAAATTCTCTAGTTTCTTCTCGATGTTCTACAACATATGCACCTCCCTTTGTGCAAATATTGCACACTAAGAGGAATGAAAGGCTTGAAAAATCTTATAATACTCTTATCCATGCAAAATGATATTCTCTTCACCTTTTTAAAATTTATTGCCACTTTTATGCTTTATGGTAGGTTTTTCAAACATAAAGGAAAGAAAAAACTTTCTTTTTCCTAAGACAATGAAATTTTGTTCCTTATTTTTTTTTTTTAAACAATATTAAGATAAAATCAATATTTTCTTAGACCTAATTATTCCATGCAAGGAGTTTAATAAAATTTTAAATCTTATCTTCAACAAGGACAATGTTATTTTTCAATCATCAAGCGTGATGCTATCTTTGTTTTAATGCATAAGTTTTATTGTTTTTCATGCATGTATGTGGTGTGTGGTACTTATAGCTATTACTTCTTCATAACTCCTCCTAGATGATACCTTCCATTTTTTTGTCATCTAGAGGGTGACCTGTCAACACTTGCACAATTTTTGTAAGTTAATTGATTCAAATTAAAAAATAATAATAATTCATAAGTAAATGATAACTAATTTCTAAATATTAATCATGATAATTTATCAGTTGATAATTATATAAAAGCTAAAATTTGTGGGATGTGACACTTAATTGAATATTCATTAGGTGATAAGCATGTGGGATATCCCCCAAGTTCTAAGAAACAACTTATATGGAAGATGCTTGAACTTAGTTTGACAATTGGAATTCAAATGGACCATAGTTTGTAAGGGTCATGGATTTATTAAAGTTTAATAAGGTGATATGAGGTGGCATATCTCTTGAAGATGGTATCAAAGTAAGCATTTAAAGGATCTATAAAATATTATTTAGATTAAAAGAGCCTTAATGTATTTAAACTCATGGAATTGATAACTAGCATGAGGATATTATTCACAGCTTCCATGGAATTTGTTAGGTACAACTAGAGGATATTGGAAAGCAAATATATAATGTTTATTCTACTACTTATGAATATAATGATGTGGGCAATGCCAAAGGAAGTAGAAGATATGTGTTTAGGTTTTATAGACTTATTAATCTCAATGTTATGGTTTTCTAACATCCCAATAGAGAAATATAAGTCCAACCATGGATGATATTAGAGAGTTTCACAAAAAAAAATATTATAGATTTGGAAAAATAGAAAGGGGGAGAAGAACTTGCATATGCAACTCGTATTAATTTAATATTAAGGAAATTATTTAATGGTCTTAATACTTAGTATTGAATTACAATATTAGAAGCAATATATAAATAGTGATAAACAGGGGAACTATATCTAGAAATTGACTCTTCTCACCTTGATGTCTAATTAGAAATAAATAGCAAAGTGCTTTTTCTATCAAGTCATCAATGAAATTCTCGAAGTTAGGAAGGTCTCTCTTTTTGTTTAGTATCCTACACACTGCACCAAAAAAAGGCTTTAATGACATTTTTTAACTGCCCTTAAAAACCTTTAAGGGTGGTTATTCAGCCATCATCTATGAGGGTATCTTAAAAAATCTACATCATATGACAATGGTTAAAAACCACCCTATTAGGTCTAAGAAAACCGCCCTATTAGACCTAAGAGGGTGGTTTTAAACCACCATATTTTTCTTAATTTTAAAAAATATATATAAGAGGGTGGTTTTAAACCACTCTCTTTTTCTTACTTTTAAAAAATATATATAAGAGGGTAGTTTTAAACCACCCTCTTTTTCTTACTTATATATATATATATATATATCTTAAAAAATCTACATCATATGACGATGGTTAAAAACCACCCTTTTAGGTCTAAGAAAACCGCCCTCTTAGACCTAAGAGGGTGGTTTTAAACCACCATATTTTTCTTACTTTTAAAAATATATATAAGAGGGTGGTTTTAAACCGTCCTTTTTTTCTTAATTTAAAAAAATATATATAAGAGGGTGGTTTTAAACCACCCTTTTTTCTCTTACTTATATATATATATATATATATATATATATATATATATATATATATATATATATATATATATATCTAAGAGGGTGGTTTTAAACCACCCTCTTTTTCTTACTTTAAAAAAATATATAAGAGGGAGGTTTTAAATCACCCTCTTCATTCTTACTTTAATAAAAATATATAAGTTACAAAAATTCTGTCCTGTTTTTCTCTGGAGGTACCAGGGATAAATCGTAAGGATAAGTGTGACATTTGTGAAAATTTTATAACTTGACATGCTTTTTCTACGTCTCTCCAATATTTTCCCACTGGTCAAGAACATCTGGAATACTGTGATGGTTGTCATCAATGATTTTGATAAAAGCAAGGAGTTGCAAGATAAACCTAATCCGTGTCATGCCATCCTTTAATTTGAGGGTTATAAGGTAAGGTAATGGTACGTTTGTTTTTATATACTGAATTTGTTTATTAACATTAATTTAATACATATTCACTTTATTTTTTTTTGGTAAATAAAAGTCTTCATTAATTACCGGGTTTTGCAGGTTAACCCAAAACCTATTACAATATCCAGCCTTCTGCTGAGATTGTATACCCTAGTCATCCTTGAAACTTTCTTACCAGAACTTGTGTTGAATCCCCTACAACACCTTACTAACAAGGCACACCCATACCTAAACATAACTGTAAACATTACTTACATTGACAAGAAATTGAAGTTTGGAACTTTGCACTTGTGAAACCTGTTGCTTGCCCATTTCCTATTCTCTATCGGAATATTCCAAGGCTTACACCTTGTTACCTTCATTTCCAATTTGGTATTATTTATATGGAAACTCCATAGTTATTACCAGCTCCATGGGGAAAGAACACCCATTCATATTTCTCCTTAACGGGTAGGTTTCTTTTCATGACTAATAATGTTTTCCACTTCATGTGGCACACCTTGTGTCCATGTCACCAAACTACCAACATCAACACCTATGTTGGCTAATTTTTCAGCTAACCTATTGGCCTCACGGTACACGTGATGAGCCCTCCTATTTTGTCTTGCTGCAAAAAGGATCCTCACTTCATGGATGACTCCCTCAATTCTCCATGGATGTTTTTTGCCATTGGTTAACAGGTTGATGATGTTCATCGAATCACATTCAATCATTAAGTTACCTTGAGTTGCTTGGGATACTTGCAACCCTCTCCAAAGGGCTCTAGCTTCTACTTCATTATTAGTTATGATTCCCAATGGTTCAGTGAAGGCCTTGACCAGATTTCCTTGATGATCCTTGATTATTCCTCCAACTCTAGCTCTTCCCGGGTTCTCCTTGGCTGCACCATAAAAATTTAGTTTAAACCAACCCTAGGGGGGTGGCTCCCAAGAAATCCCATTTTTGGGATTGGGCAAAGGAATGGAAGGTTTGTCCTCAATACCTAAGGCCCGAGCTAATTGTTTTTCTTGGGGAGGAATTGAGTGGTTCTCAACCACTAAGGTGCTAAGGTTTTCTTTCACAAAGACAATAATCCTATTGAGGATGGTTTTTGGGTTGTGAATGGTATCCTTAAAGGCTCTATGGTTCCTTTCTAGCCAAATCTACCAGAGAAAATGATGCCAACAGATTTTCCATGGGTACTTAAGTTTTAGGCTAACAAAGGGTTGAGGCCATTGATGGAACACTTCGGATATAAGAGCAAGCTTAACCCACGAGATCCTAAAGGCTTGGAAAAGTTCATCTAGGATGGACTCCGCTATCGGACACTCCAAAAACAAGTGCTGGGTTGTCTCCCATCATGCCCTGCACATGTAGCAACGGTTAGCAATAAACATACCTTTGGATAACATATTGTCCATAGTGAGGATTTTTCCTTGAATCACCAGCCATGAAAAAAAGGATATTTTAGGAATTAAGCCTTTGATCCAAAACAAACTCGGTTGAAATTGTTGACCTTCCACATTGAGAAGCAAATTATAGGTAGTCTTAACTATGAAGTCACCACTTTTAGTCTCATCCCAAACAATGTGATCTTCATCCTCTCCAGAGGGAATAATTTGCTGAGTTAAAATGTTATAAAGCTCTTCAGACTCCGCTTCAAAACCCTGTACTCTAATGTGTTTCCACCTCTTGATATTTATATCCTACCACATATAATTTGCAACCTTCTTCCCAATATGCTGCTCCATATGCTCTTGAATCCTAGCCAAACAAGGATTCTGGGATAACTCCTTAGCCCTCACCCACCGATCCTTATAAAAATCTATTGTTTGCCCATTTCCTAGAATCCATATAAGACCTTTCTTGACAAGATCCCTACTCGTGAGGATTGCCTTCCAAAAAGTAGACCCCCTGCTTGCTAAGTTGTCATTAAGGAAGTTCACACCTTGGAGGTATTTACTCCTAACTATGGCAGTCCATTCATTATCGACCTTAGTCAATAACCGCCACACTTGTTTGGCTAACAGAGCTGTATTGAGATGAGCAACTCTCCTCAATCCTAACCCCCCATCAGCTTTAGGTTTGCAAACCTTGTTCCAACCTACTAAATGGATCCTTTTATTATCCTTAGTCTGTGACCAGAGAATTTTTTTTGAAGTCTGCTCAATTTTGTGATACACCTTCTTTGGGAGCTACGAACACCGATAGGAAGTAAACAGGTATACTTTGAAGTGAAGCCATAGTTAAAAGCTGCTTTGCCTTCTTGAGATAACGAGATGTCCTTTCCAACCTCGCTAGATTTTTTTGGATCCTCTCCGAAACTATGTTCCACATTGATCCTTCAGGTTTCCCCGTAAACAGGGGAAGACCTAAATAGGAGGTGGGAAGGGATGCAATCTAAAATTCCATGATCCTTGCTATGCTATTTTGCCTAGGAATGGGGGTATTGATGAAATAAAGTTTGCTCTTATCAAAATTCACTTTCTGTCCAGCCGCTTCTTCATACATTATGAGAATATTTTTAATCCTTCTTGGCCGAAGTCAGTAGCAATGTATCATCAACAAATTGCTGATGTGTCACCGAGGTAGTTAGCAACGTGGCCTTGATACCTGATATGAGTCCAACTACCACTGCTACCTTAATGGTTCTTCCCAAGGCCTCAAATTCAATGATGAAAAGCATAGGACTTATGGGATCTCCTTGTCTTAGACCACATTTGCTTTGAAAAAAACCTGTAGTAGACCCATTAACCAAAATTGAAAAACAAGGCTTAGAAATACACTCTCTTATTAACTTGACCCATTTCATGTTGAAGCCAAATTTTAATAAAACTACCTCTAGGAATTCCCAATTTATCCTGTCATAAGCTTTGTTCATGTCTAACTTTAAAGCCATGACTACTTTTTTAGTCTGAGCAGATGTATGAAGAGCCTCATGAACAATAATAACTCCATCTAAGATTGATATTCCTTGTACAAAACTTCCTTGACTTGGATCAATGATAACCGGTAGAACTTTCTTCAAACGGTTAGCTAAAACTTTGGACATAATTTTATAGGATATATTATACAGGCTAACCGGCCTAAAGTTAGCCATAGTCTTGGGGTTGGGGCATTTAGGGATCAAAGCAATGAAATTTGAATTGAAACCCCTTGGAATATGATTTGAACTTTGGAACTCCTTGATTGCAGCAATAACTTCTGCTCCAACAATATCCCAACAAACTTGGAAAAACCACGGTGAAAACCCATCCAGCCCAGGAGCTTTGTCAGGATCCATGTTAAACAAAGCCTCCTTGATCTCTTCATCTAAAAAAGCTACTGTAAGAGACTCGTTAATCATTTCATCAATGAGTTGTGGAATGAATTGAAGGAGAGAGTCCTTTGCTTGGGCATTACGAGCCCGTTCTTCATCCAATAATGAACTGAAAAAATTAACAGCCTCATCCCTGATCTCCTGAATGTTTTGAGTTGAGGATCCATCCACCTTAGTTAAATTTCTAATATTATTGTTGCTTCTATTTCTCAATGTGGTAACATGGAAAAACTTTGAATTAGAGTCCCCTTCCTTTAGCCATAATGCCCTTGATTTTTTCCTCCAATACATCTCCTCACAAGCTAAAATATTATAAAACTCACAAAGGGTTTCCTTCTCTTTAGTCCTTGTCACCTCATCATAGGTTCCATTTTGGATTTTGCTTTCTATTATTCTCGGTTTTTCCCCCACTGCTCTCTTATTCTCAAAAATATTTCCAAAGACTTCTTTATTCCATATTCTAAGGTTGTTTTTCACCATCTTAAGTTTTTGAGATAGTTTGAAGGAAGCACTTCCCTAGATAGGTCTCGCCACCATTCCTCTATTCGTTTCTTGAAGTCCGGATGTTTAACCCACATTGACAAAAATCTGAATGGCTTTTTAAAGGAGTTAGCCTGAAATTCCTCCCATAGAATAAGATTATGGTCTGAAGCACATTTAGGAAGGGCTTGTAATGCTGAATCACCAAACATTGTTGTAGCTTCCTTGGATAAAAAAAACCTGTCCAACCTTTCTTGAAATAGCTGACTTCCTATCCTCTTGTTACTCCATGTAAATTTGGCTCCTTTTAGTCTCACATCCATCAATTCATTTATGTTAATGAATTCATTGAAGTCCTCCATGCTCCTTGAGGGTAACCCAGATCCTCCCTTATTATCAGATGGGTAAAGGGGGGTATTTAAATCTCCCCCAATAACCCAAGGAATGTCTTTAAAAGATTGGCTCAAATGCACCAAAAACTCCCACAGTTTAGACCACCCTTGGACAGAGGTGGGGGCATAAACATTTGACATAATCCAATTATTATTAGTATCAAAATCATGAAATAATATGCTTAAGACTCTTTCATTTACCTGAATAATACTTCATTCTCTTTTAATAGGATCCCATAAGATCATGAGGCCCCCAGATTCTCCTATCGCTTGTTGAAAGGCAACTTCCCATTGCTTCCAAACCCTTCTAGCTATAAGTGTTGATTGTGCTACATCTATTTTGGTTTCTTGAAGAAAAATGATAGTAGAATTCCTATCCTTCCTTATAGAATTCACCATCCTTTGTTTTGGTGGGCCATTTAGGCCTCTCACATTCCATGAGAGAACCTTCATTTAGACTATTTGATATTTTTTCCCCACCCCCTTCCCTGAGCCAAAGGGGGTTTGTCAATTTTGTTATTATCCTAGCCAGGAATAGCTTGTTGTAACAATGTTCTTTGATTTTCATTTGCAATTTATTCATTGATTCTCATTCTATAGTGCGCTGTTGTAGATATTCTCCCTTTCTTTCTTTCACTTCCATAATCTATTGGAGGCTTGGTGGTGCTTCTAGTCTATTTTGGATTGAAATGAGGGGGCATATACTGTGATAGTCTAGGGATTGAACCTTCTTCCTCATTTTGGGGGTTTTCAATTCCCTCTTCATCCTCAGACTTGTTTTGGTTCACCTCTCCTATATGGTTCCTAAATAGGGGGCTTTCCTTCAATGAAATTTTTACCGTTGGGCTCGTCTGATAAGGGATAATTTTCTCCACTATCAAATTAGGAGCTACATTCTTGCCTCTTATTTCCATAACTTCGACTCTTGACTATATTTTTTTCATGTTTAAACTGAAATGACCTGGCAATTTTTCTTCATTTTGAGCATAGCTTTTGGGGCTTTTTGTCATAACTATGGATGGTCCCGATTTGGATGGGGAGTCTAGGGTTTCAGGAAACTTGACATTGATGGTATCATCCTTACTATTTTATTTTTCAACTTCTAGATTTGCTAGGATATCAAACATGTTCAAGTTGGGATCTTTATTACATACCTTATGATTTTTGCCTCCCTCATTATGTTGCTTTCCTTTCTCCTAGATTTTTGCTAGTTCTATGTTGGCTTGGTCAACCTGGTTATTCTTAACTTATCTGTATCCTTCCAAGTTAATACGTGGTCCTTGAAACTTTGGGATCCCTCTCCCATTAGCTTTCCCCAAAAAACCTTCGCTCATGGCTTCCTTGTTTGCAGTTATTTTCAGAAATTGGGCTTGAAGGTGGCCCTGGGTTTTGCACATGCTACAAAATACCGGCTTGTTCTCATACTCCACGGACTGAATCCTTAGAATCTCTCCATATGCTAGTTCCACCTAAGAAGGTAGATCTGAATCCAAGTTTGCATTTACACAGATCCTGACATGCGTTAGTCTAGTCCTTGCCCGGGCTGAATGGTCTATTGCCACGAGCTCTCCTATCGTCTTTGCTATGCCACTAAGCCAGTACTCATTAGAAAACTGGGATGGGAGGTTTGGTAAGCAAACCCAAATGGGTGCTATATTAATGTTCTACTTATCAGGGTTGAAATCCTCCCCCCACTTCCTCAAAAAGAGGCTACGCCTTCCTAGAAACTAGGGTCCTCCTGTTAACATGCGCTTTGCATCATCTTTGTTGTTTAGTCTTATCATAAAAAAACCTCTTGACATGGCTACAATTTCTAAGCTTCCTGAATTTTTCCACTTTGTCGTGACCCATGAGCGAATAGTCTCAATGTTCGACCTTCCTCCTAAAAACTTGCCAACTAAGGATGATGCCTCCATATCCAAGAATATTTCCATAATCTCCACTGGCATAGTTAACCTGTTATTGTTTGGTATTAGGGGTGGTAGTTCACTGATTGGCTCCTTATTTTTTCCTTTCAGCATTTCCAAAAATTTTGGGCCCTTGTTGCCAGCTCCCGAACCCTAGTGGGACCCTTTGTCTGAGGGTTTATCTGGAGGATCTGTACCTTTAGCTTTTTTGAACTGAGCTGACAGGGAATCCTTTTCATTTCTAGCTACAACATTCTACCCTGCCTTTGGATCTTCTCCTTCCGTTGGTTTAAAATTCCTGCCTGCCATTTTTGCTCCTCCTATGCTTCCTCCACTGCTCCTCATCTCTTCCAAACCCTATTTCGACAAAATTTTTCCTTCTTGTGATAATATACATATTCACTTTATAATATTAATTATATATTTATATATATGGACGGGACATGATAAATTTCCTATAAGAAGTATTTTGGTGAGGTGTTATGCTTGGATTTGATCGCCTAGTTCAAAATTTGTGTGGCTAGAAATACACTTTTCTAAAGGTAAAATTAATAATAATAATAATAATAGTAATTATTATTATTATTATTATTATTTATTTATTTAATATATATTTATTTTTTATTTTTCATTTTTATGATTAAAATAAATAATTTTTGTTGTTTGAGATTGATCTTCTAGATTCATTATCGTATTAAAAAATAATTAATCTTAAACTTTAATTATGTTTTTTTTAATATAAATATTATATGTGGTTTTTATTGAGAATTATTTCCATTACAAAAATAAAAAGTTACATTGTTATCGTTACATTTTTATCAAGTTAATTAAACCATATTCAACTTGACTTTCTATTAAATATATATTTTATTTGCCTTTTTGTCAAAAATATTTTATATCCTCCTCAAATTGCTATGTTTTCATAATCAACTCCTTTATATCATTTTTATTTTGAGATAAAAAATATCACCCATATAGATATCTTCTAATACTTTAATTTTGTTAAGATAAAATTCAACACCACGATTGGCTAAAATATTTGTTGCCTACTTTCCATATCTATAAATATCTTGTATATAACAACCTAATAATTTCTTATTACCTTATTTTAGGGTTTATAATCATTCCTCTAATATTCCAAGATATTATTTTTATTACTATTTTTTGTTTTTATGTGTGGGTTTAACCTCACATCTTGTTAACACTTGTGATATTTGCTTTTGTTTTCCCATATCAATATCCTTTTAGGTTTTTTTTCTCTTTGTTTTTGTTTTTTGGCTCTTCTCTTTTTCATTCCCACCAATACTTTCATTGTCATTGATCTCTTTAATATTCTTACACTGCTCATAGTAAGACTTATAATATTTAGGTTTATCTTGCTCTAACGGATGTGAAGTGCAAGAGTACCATCAAAAGCACATTATTATTTATTGGTAATCTGAAGGATGTATAGGGGGAAAATTGCCCTACTGCGTACAATTACCAAAAAGGTTGGATCCACAAAATATAGAAAGCCTTATTGGGTGAACCACATGGGTATGTTGTTCTCTACACTCAGTGTTATGGGGCAGGGTTCACCAGAAATAGTTTTAGGACTCGCTCCAAGTCCTCAGGATTTTGGGATGCTTGTTGTATTCAGTTTTCAAGTAATCATCTAAGTTTGGCCTTTCTAGATCTATGCTATAAAAGATAAAGGACAATGCAAAATATAGAATGCAAGAATACAAGAGCTAACCTAATATGATTTTTTCTTTGAATGCTTGCTAACCTAGGGTTTTATCCAAAAAACCTTTAAAACAAAGACACAAGATAAATGCATAATATTAACCCTACATGCATGCTATATGCTTTTCACTTTCAGATGACTAAGAATCAATACTCAGATAAGATATTCAACCAATAAAATAATTAGAGCACTTATCTAGACTGGTGGTTGACTTAGCTTTTTTTGTCTCTTGTTCAATGATATCAGAAATGCTTGTTTCTGCAAGATAACTTATGAAACACTTGAAATTTGGGTTAGCATTAGGGGGCATTCTTAGGCCATTGTACAAAAATGCTTGGAGGTGTAGTAGTAAAGCCCCCTAAATCCTTTTAGATAACCTTTGGAAACAAAAGTAGAAATTGAACTTTCAAGAATTAATCATAAAACAACAATGCAACAACAAAGAAGCAAAAAATAGATTATGATATCATGTCCTAAATGTAATTTAGAAAATACTCATGCAATCAGAATCTAATAGATTCCCCTAGTTCAATCCTAGGCAAAATCATTCCTCGTAGATGACGAGAACGATAATGCTACAGGCAAAGTCGTGTTTCATCAAGACAGGGTTCAATCTTGCTTATATGAGTGAAAACCCTAAATTAGGGTTAGTGAAGTCATGCCTCATTGGGACAAGGTGTGATTTTGCTTCAGAGACATGAAAAATAAAATATAAATGCAGAGCATAAATAAATGTAGGAAACAAAGTGCGCACAACCTGATGGATGACGTAGAAGTAGACAGAAGAGATCGAGGTATCCAAACGGGTACTCTCTTTCCTTATAAACTATAAAACAAATATACCAAACCACATAACAATCCAAATCAATGCAACAAAAGATCAAATCTAAAATTTGCACTTTGAGGTTAGCTTGTAGAAGAAATAGGAAGCAGAGCAAAAGTAAGAATGCGAACATGAGTTAATCATAAGAATTTTGAGCTTAATTATGTCTAATATTGAGGTCCGAGGTGTAGACAAATTGATTCATCCAAACCCCATAAGGGGTCCAGAGGTCCAAGGTTCAAATCTCAGGCCTCGTCGAACTGAACGCTTGTCACTTTCCTGGTGTTTTTAGCGGCGTAAAAAGTTTAAAATGATTATGGCATGGCAGTTATAGGGGTGGACTACATGAAGATCTGTGTGGCAACTTCTGAGGTGAACATAGCAAAATATTGTGGTGGCCATAAAAGCTGGACAGCCTGCCCGGATTCGTGGCGGCTACCGATTCCACCATGTAAAAAAAAAAAAATTGTCTAAGATTGATCACATGTCTATCCTTTTTAAGATTGAGATTAACCTCTTCTTTTATAGATAAAAATCAAAGTGAAAGAAGTAGAAAAACAAACACAAGTCGACGCCAAGCATGTAAAAAGGTTAAAACTGGGTCATAATAAATTAAAACCCTAAACTAGCAAAATCACACCCCATGTGGATGGGGTGTGATATCACTTCTACGAAGTCATACCCCGTTGTAACCGGGTGAAATTTCGCTAAAAGGATAAAGAAGGGCAAGGTAGGGGGAAAAAGAGGCTTACCCTTGCCTAGGGCAAGGGTTAGGGATCTCTTAGGAATTATAAGGAAGATTGCCCACTAAAAGTGAGTCAATTTTCTGTGTCTACAACTTTGATTGTCATTGATCTCTTTAATATTCTTACACTGCTCATAGTAAGACTTATCATATTTAGGTTTGTCTTGCTTTGAAGGATGTGAAGTGCAAGAGTAACCTCAAAAGCACATTATTCTTTATGTTACCCTAGAATCCCTAAATTAAAAGTATACCCTTCCATAGAAATTGCCTTCTTTATTTACCCTAAAATCCTGAATAGTTACAGATTTCTTCCATCCTCATTTTTTATCATGTTGCTCTTGAAACCCTAAAGTCCAAGGGTAACCTCTACAACACTTTCACTTTTATTACTAGGATAGGATTCTATACTACATGAGGAAAATGAATATTATTTACTTGGAATAAACTTGACCTCTTCTTCCATATTTGTTTTAAGATTCTCCTCCACATCTTCGTTTGCACCTTTAATTACTTATAAACTTGAAATTACACATTGTATTTTCTCATCCTTATATCCGTCTTTTTTCTTCTAGTAGTTGATCCAAGTGAGTTATGGTGGTCTCTACCAAATGATGTTGTAGATAGGATTTCTTTACCTTTTCTTTTGGAATAGAATATCCTTGATTTGATCTAGCTTCTGTTATTGTATGATTTCCTTGCTTCATATTAAATTTTATCTCATGACCTATTTGTTGTCTTTTTCTTCATAGTTTTTAATTTTAAAATCTTGCCATGTGTCTAGTACCATAACCATTGTGGCATCAAAATAAATAATTTTCATAATCCACTTATTGATCCCATTCTCTTGCTTCAAATTTAATCTTAATGGATTATGGAAATTTTTTTGAAATATCCACACATTTACGTATATATAACATTCTTTCTCTCCTTAATAGTTAGTCATTCCTTGATGAATTCCCCTCGGGTATATCTAATATTATTCAAAATGTATTTAGTGATAACCTAATATGGAAGTCCAAAAAACCTAACTCAATCTGGAAGCTTCTTAATAGTTTCTATTTCATCAATTTTTTTTCATTCCATGGCCTTAAAAAAAAGGTATCTCTCCCCCTAAACCATAGGCCACCACCCATTATTTTATCCATAATTTTTAAACTGGAAAATATGAGGAAAAAACCTTTAGAGAGAATATTTAAAGAGTAATTTTAATTCATTTCCCACTTCCACTTGATCTAATTTTGAATCTCTAAAAACCCTAGCCAATATTTGTGGAATTTACATATTACTCTTCTACTTTTAAGAACCATTATATCATGCTCAATCATCTCATCCTTGATAGTCACTTCTGGTGTAACATCTACTACTTAGATTGAACTTACCATGTATTCTATCTTCTACTTATCTCTAACTTGGGCCTCCATACATCCAAATAGGGCATCTTGATTTCTATCTAGGGTATCCTAACTTCAATTAGAGATTTCAAATATGACTTTCCTTCCATGCTAGTGGGGCTCGCTCCTAGATCGCACTCCCTCTTGGTTTGTACATCCTTTCACATTGCTTTCTTCTAACTTGCACTCCATCCCAACTTGCACTAGCTTTTATCTCTTCTTTCTCATGGTATTCCTTGTTGGATTTTTAAGCCTTACTGCCATAAAATATCATAGGTCCCAATATAAAATAGACACAATATTAAATGTCAAGATAATAACAATATGAGTAGAATAGTATATGAGAAAATTAATATGTATATCAGGGTCTATATAATAAAGAAAATAACATTCATATATAATCAAATATGAATGTAAATGGCATAAGTCATTCATAAACTATGCATGAAAAAACTTACAATATTAATTGTTCAAAATATTCATACAAGTTGTATTCCTTTATTTCCTATTACAACTTTGTAATATGATATTTGGATTACATTCTCATGGAGTATTGTTTTTATAATAATAGTCATATTAATGTGACTCTTCACATACTTGAATTTTGCTCTTCAAATTACAAGTCCCATGACCATTGACTTATTATATTACCACTTGCATACTAGACTCTTCACTTTCTTCTTACATGCACACTTGACTCTATGACACTTGCACACATCTACATGCACTTCTAATCTATAAGACACTTGTGCACATCCTCACATTAGATATTTGCACATTTATATACATGATGCTTGTGCATATTCTCTCAATCTACACTTGCACTCTAACTTACATGACACTTGTGCATTTCTTGCACATTGCACTCTTACATGACACTTGTGCATTTCTTGCACATTGCACTCTTACATGACACTTGTGCATTTCTTGCACATTGCACTCTTACATGACACTTGTGCATTTCTTGCATATTGAAACTTACATGAAGGGGAAATATAAATCACTCACCTAAACTATAGACTCAACCCTAATTTATTACATATTTATAATTGTACCATGAAGGTACCATGGGGGTACATTAGCATGTACCAAATAATGTAATATACCTCAACATTCCTTTGTTTCCATGTTTTTTTATAAATAATGTTTGCCGCATTCATGGTAAGGGTTTGAAGCATTAATGTACTCCAGATGAATCTGTTGTTGTTCCACCATGATAAAATATTTGTAGCGATATTGGTTTCCTCTAGTCTGCTCTATGCCTCTGCCATTGTCTAGCCTATCAAAATTTAATATTTGATTAATAGGAATACTAAATTTATTAATGACAAGTTTAAAGAGATATTAAATAAATTGAGAGATTTTTGTATTGACATGAGAAGCTCAAAGATAAATATATTAATAGTAAAGATTGGAATCCTATATTTTTAAATAATAATAAAATAAATTGCTCTATGTTTCCAACCAAATATATTTTTAAGTTAATAAAAAACATATATAACTTACTTATCATTAAGATGGAAAAAACATATAAATATATATAAGTTATATGAATTAGAAGTTAAACAAACTTTATTTTACCATTTTTACTTTATAACGATATGCAACTAAATTTTTTACAAATAATACTTAGCAAACAAAAAATATGAAATTAAAATATTATCTTATTGTTAACAAATATGCCTAAAAGTTCTTATAGGCTAATTTGGCCCATACACTTAGTACAATCCAATCTCCCTTAAACATATTAAAAGTAGTGCTATTTTTTTTTTTATAATTAAAAAAATTTAATTAAGATGGTGAAGAACACAAGATTATACTGAGAGGGAGGTGAACAGTATAAAACCAACTTTTACTTTTCTTTCTCAAACAATATTATCCAATATATCAATGGCAATATCAATAGCAATTTTTAAAGCAATGCATAAATAATCACACACAATAGAGACACAAATTTAACGTGGTTCACCCAATATGGGCTACTCCAAGGAGAAAATATTTTACTAAAATTTTCTCAAAAAATCTCTTGGGAATCCTTCCCTATTACAATGTTTATGGACATTTTTCCAAAGGAGATATCAATTACCTAATCAAGTTTATGGATATCTATCCATAGGAGAACTCTTTCGCCTCTATTGTTTTGTGGATATCTATCCATAGGAGAACTCCTTCTCCTCTGCTCTGGTTGGTGATATTTAGAAGACTACTGCCTCCACTACATTGGCTTGTGGATCTCTCTCCATAGAAGACCTTTGTCCTCACTTAGAAGACCTCTATCCTCACTACCCTAGCTAATGGATCTCTATCCATTAGAGAATATTATCCTTTGATATGTCACCTCCAAAGCTTGCTCTCAGCTCAATCTCTATCTCAAATCTGCACTAAACACTATCCTTCAGTCTAGCACAAATATACTCATAAGTCTATCTTTGGTTTGGCACAAATCTGCCTTCAAATCTACACCAAAATCTATCCTCAAGCCTCAACACAAAGCTTGATCCAATCACAAATTAACTTTGCTATATTTGTCTCAAGCCTTAACACAAAGCTTGAACAAATTACAAATCAACTCTCCTAGATATATCTTAAGCCTTAACACAAAGCTTGAACAAATCAATCAACTCTTCTCTCAAGTCTTCTCAAAGACTTGCTTGAAATCTGTCTATAAGTCTTCACCAAGACTTACCTCAAATATATCCAACAAGTCTTTACCAAGACTTACCTCAAATTTTTCCAACAAGTTCTCCCTAGAACTTATCCAATCTGCTCAACAAGTCTTCACCAAGACTTGCCTCAAATATGCTCAACAAGTCCTCTCTAGAACTTGTCCAATATGCCCAACAAGTCCTATTTAGAACTTGTCCAATTAACTCAACAAGTCTTCCCTAATACTTGCCTCACATATGCTCTCAATTCTTCACCAAGACTTGTCTCAAATCTGCTTGCAAGATTTCACAAAACCTCACACTAATTTGTCCTTAAGCTTTCACAAAAGCTCACTCAACTCTATCCTTAAGTACTCTCTAGGAGTTACTCAAATCTACTCACAAGCTTTCACAAAATCTTGCTTAACTCTATCCTTAAGTCCCCTCTAGGACTTACTCAAAGTTGTCCACTAGCTTTCACAAAAGCTTATTTAATTCAATTGCAAAACTTGAATACAAAACTCAACTTAATCTCTTTCAAAAAAACTCTTCAATAAAATAAACAAGTTTCACTCAGAATCTTGTTTAACCAGAGAAACATATAGATAATGGTAAGAGACTCAATATGTTTCACACTCACAAATCACTCTATCACTTTCAAACTCTCTTTCAAATCAATTCAGAATAAAGAATAATTTGTTTCACAAATCTTGAACTATCACTCCAATGCTTTCAATCAATAATGCTCAATCAACTTCACTCAACCATTCACTCAATGAAACATAACTTGCTTACAAACCCTAACCAAGATAGTTATTAATTTCAAATTACAATGATACTCATGTTCTTTCACAAACCCTAGCTCAAGATAGTTCTCAATTTCACATAACAATGATACTCATGTTATTTCACAAACCCTAATCATGCACATGAAGGCTCACTCAAATATTTCCAACAATGCTTATCAAACAATCTCACATAACAATGATACTCATGTACTTTCACAAACCCTAATCATGCACATGAAGGCTCACTCAAATATTTCCAACAATGCTTATCAAAAAATTCTTTTCACTCCAACTTTGCATTTCACAAAATTCAATCAAACAATATTTCACTCACAAGGAAGATGTGCCCATACCTTTTGTTTGATGGAGGTAAGTATTTAAAAACCTATCTTAATCACAATCAAATGCTCTTTACCACTTTCAAGGTTAGATAGCAATAATTTATCTCAAAATCTCCACTCAAATATTTCCTTCAATAATTATCTTACCATACAAAATATCAAGTCTCAAGTACACCTTATAATCTCCAAACTTCAAAAATAATTTTCAATTCATAAATGATCAAACTCCTTTGAAAACACTTTATAAACCCAATATTCACACAATAACATTCAACACAATTAATTTCCTTTATAACACCTTATATCTCCAATATTTACACAATAATATTCAACACAATTAATTTCCTTTCTAACACCTTATATCTCCAATCTTCACACAATAATATTCGACACAATTAATTTCCTTTCTAACACCTTATATCTCCCAATATTTATTTATAATGCTAATTAAAAATTAAAATATCAAACATTATGACTCCCTATATTTCACTTAGAATTTTTTTTTTTTTGACCTTAAGCCTTCACAACTATCACATGGCCCCCTAGCGCTATTCACACCTTGTAAAAATTAAATTGAGCGCTTACCTCATATGATGGCCCATGTCAAAAGAATTTGTGCCCACAATGAACATGCCCAAACTCAAACTCAAAACCTACTACCGCCGAGTGCCCTAGCCCAAGGCTAGGCTACCATTGGGCTATGCACCCAACACAAAACCTAAGGCACATGATGTGCACTTTGTCCCTTGCTCTTCGATGATTCGAAATAACCAAAACCCTCTTGCCACATTCAAAACGAAGGGGATGCGAATCAAATCTCTAACCTACCTTGCACAAATGCCTTAACCATCCACCGATCACCACTTGCACTACCAAGCGCTTTGGAGAATATTTGGCACTCCTCTTGGTCTTAACACAAAGTCTGCCCTTTTTATTTTAACACATGCAAGTCCTTTCTCTTCTCTTTAGGTAGCACACAAAATTCTTTTTCTTTTGGGCATACAAATTGCATGGATGATTTTGAATAAAAATCATTGCTCCTTTTATACCTTTTGCTATGCACTCCAACATGTCGATGATTTCAATTCAAATTTTAACCTTTACCTCTTGGTGCCTTTATTATTTATTTATATTAAAATTTTAACCTATGGTTAAAATATTTTAATTTAGATAAATTAAATAATAACCTTTACAATCTGCCAAATTGGTCTTTTGAGGATTTATATTATAAAGACTCCTTGGACCTCGTTTTCCTTCATCTTAGCCTTTAGCCCAAAATTATTGCACTTATGATACTTAATGTTGTGGGTCCTTGAAGGTACACATATCTTGAAGTTCCTCCTGGTGTAGCCATATCCTTTCCTGTCATGAACCCTACAATTTACTACCTTATGACCAAACTGATTACAAGAGTAGCAATACCCTTGAAAGAGATACCCATTTCTAAAATTTCTATTGATGAAACCATATCCCTGTCTTTCATGTATCCTGCACTGTGAAGCCTTGTGACCAAACCTGTGACAAGAGAAACACCATCCTTTGAAGAAACCTTGCCTTGAATCCATTGGTCTCTTACTCTCTTCATCCTTTGGTGTTTCCAGTTCCATCTGTTCGTCATTTGTGCATTGTTAATTTCCTTATTCAACTTTCTATTTTCAAACTTATCCACAGAATTCACTCTCTCTTACACTCTCTTATTTTTAAGATTCTTCTTCTATGGAGCTTTAGATTGACTCCTCTCCTTTTTATTTATGTTCCTCTTCAAATCCAAGTCATGTTTTGTTTTATGAAGATCTTTGTACCTTGAGAATATTATTAAAAGTCTTTGAGCTTTTTCCAAACATGTTTAGCTTATATTTAGACTCTTTTACTTTCTTCCTTAGTGAAGCTACCTCTTGATCTAATCTTTCACATTCTAAAACCTTTGCATCTAACCTCTCTTAAATTCTCATTGTCTTAGCTATTGAGTTGGTTAGATCTTTAATAAGCTTTCCTTTCTCTTCATCACATTCTTAAAATTGAATCTTGAGTTCTGATTTCTTACCTTTCTTAATTCCTTAAGATTAGAAATAAGCTCACCCTCGAGATCAAATTCTCCTTCCTATAAATTTTCTTACTCTTCCTCTACTATTTTGTCTTCAAGATCATCTTCATTATTTTCTGATTCATTTCCACTAGAAGCACTTCCTTCTTATTTTATTGCCATAACAATATTTTATTATTTTAGACCTTCAAGAGCATCTTCATATTCATCTTCACTAAAACTGAACCCATTCCTTGTACAACTATCTTCAAGATGACCAAAGTTACCACACCTAAAACACTTGAGAATTATTGGTTCCTTTTTAACTTTTCCTTAACATCTTATTTTCTACTATCAGAAATTGAATTTCTTCTTCTTCATTATCTGAGGATCTTCCATCACTATCACTTGAATCCTTATCCATGTATTTTGCATAAAAAAATTTCTTATGCCTTTGGAAAAACTTCTTTTCATTCTTGTTTTGTACATACCTATTTTTCTTTTGGTACCTAGATTTTCATGCTTCCCTATTCTTATGATTATGTTTCTCATCGCCACTGCTATTTCCAACTCTTGGACAATCAGATGCATAGTAACCATATTTACCACATTTGAAATATTTAACTGATTTTGTACCTTTGTGTTTTCTTGTGTCCTTATTCATTCTACCATAGTTTGCTTCTTCATCACTGGATGACTCATTATTTGAATCTGAATTCTTACCCTTTTTATTCTGTGTAACTTTGAATGCTGCTTATTTTTGAGGGATAGACTCCTCTTTTATTATCATCTCAAAAGTTGTGAGAGTTCCATGTAAATCATCCCTTGTCAAAGTTTCAATATCTCTTGTTTCGTCTATGGCTAAACCTTTTCACTATACCTATTAGGGAGTGATCTTAAAACCTTTTGACAAGCATATGATTCTTCCACTTTAAACCCAAGTCCTTGCATGGATTTAAAAACATTATCCACAAGAAGTAGGTATGTAACAATGTCTTCCTCATCCTTCATCTTTAGGTCTTCAAAATTTTTCTTGTGATTTTACAATTTTACCATCTTGACCTTTTTGTCTCCCTCATATATATTTTTTAGTTTATCCCAAATCTCTTTTGTTGATGTGCAATGCATAAATTTTACAAAATTTACGTAAACCATTTAAGATTCCATTCATTGGCTTTGAATTATTCACTTGTAGGAGATTACCATATTTACCTGTAGGTGGAGTAGCTGGGGATATGTACCCATCCTCAACTGCTTACCATATATCATTTCCTAGTGTCATTAGGTAAATTTTCTTTCTCACACTCCAAAATGCATAATTATTCCCATAAAACAATGGTACCTTATGTCCTAAAAATACACTCTAAAAATCCATATGTGTTCCTGTAAGATTTTTCTTCAATTTGTTAAACTCTTTCGAAGAAACCCACTCTAATACCAATTGAAGAACACAAGCTTATACTAAGAGGGGGGTGAATAGTATAAGATCAACTTTTACTTTTCTTTCTCAAATAATATTATCAAATATATCAATGGAAATATCAACAATAGTAATCAAAGCAATGCATAAATCATCACACATAATAGAGACACCAATTTAACATGGTTCACCCAATGTGGGCTACTCCACGGAGAAAATATTTTACTAAAATTTTCTCAAAAAATATTTTGGAAATCCTTCCCTATTATAATATTTATGCACCTCTGTCCAAAGGAAATATCAATCCCCTAATCAAGTTTGTGGATCTCTATCCATAGGAGAACTCTTTCCCCTATGCTGGTTCATGGATCTGTATCCACATGAGAACTTCCCTTCTGCTCTAGTTGGTGATCTTCTAGAAGATAACTGCCTCCACTACAATGGCTTGTGGATATATCTCCATAAAAGAACTTTGTCATAACTACCCTAGCTAATGGATCTCTATCCACTAGAGACTACTATCCTTTGCTCTGTCACCTCCAAATATTTCTATCAACTCTACTCAATCTCTGTCTCAAATTTGCTCTAAACATTGTTCTCTGGTCTACCATAAATTTTATCATAAGTTTATCTCTTGTATGGCACAAATATACCCTCAAATCTGCACCAAAATTTGTCCTCAAATATGTCCTCAAGCCTTAACACAAAGCTTGATCCAATCACAAATCAACTCTTCTAGATCTATCTCAAGCCTTAACACAGTGCTTGAACAAATCATAAGTCAAATCTGCTAGATCTATCTCAAGACTTAACACAAAGCTTGAACAAATCAATCAACTTTGATCTCAAGTCTTCTCAAAGACTTACCTCAAATCTATCCATAAGTATTCACCAAGACTTACCTCAAATCTATCCAACAAGTCTTTACCAAGACTTACCTTAAATCTATCCAAAAAATTCTCCCTAGAACACGTCCAATCTGCTCAACAAGTCTTCAACAAGACTTATGTCAAATATGCTCAACAAGTCCTCTATAGAACTTGTCCAATCTGCTCAATAAGTCCTCTTTAGAACTCATCCAATTTGCTCAACAAGTCTTCCTTAAGACTTGCCTCACATATGCTCTCAAGTATTCACCAAGACTTGTCTCAAATATGCTTGTAATCTTTCACAAAAGCTCACACTAATCTATCCTTAAGCTTTCACAAAAGCTCACTCAACTCTGTCCTTAAGTCCCCTCTAGGACTTACTCAAATCTACTCACAAGCTTTCACAAAATCTTGCTTAACTCTGTCCTTAAGTCCCCTCTAGGACTTACTCAAAGTTGTCCACTAGCTTTCACAAAAGCTTATTTAATTCAATTGCAAAACTTGCATACAAAATTCAACTTAATCTCTTTCAAAAAACCTCTTCAATCACACAAACAAGTTTCACTCAAAATCTTGTTTAACTAGACAAACATATAGAGAATGGTAATAGACTCAATATGTTTCATACTCACAAATCACTCTATCACTTTCAAACTCTCTTTCAAATCAATTCAGAATAAAGAATAATTTATTTCACAAATCTTGAACTATCACTCCAATGCTCTTAATCAATAATTCTCAATCAACTTCACTCAACCATTCAATCAATGAAACATAGCTTGCTTACAAATTCTAATCAAGATAGTTCTTAATTTCACATAACAATGATACTCATGTTCTTTCACAAACCCTAGCTCAAGATAGTTCTCAATTTCACATAACAATGATACTCATGTTCTTTCACAAACCCTAATCATGCACATGAAGGCTCACTCAAATATTTCCAACAATGCTTATCAAACAATCTCACATAACAATGATACTCATGTACTTTTACAAACCCTAATCATGCACATGAAGACTCACTCAAATATTTTTAACAATGCTTATCAAACAATCATTTTCACTCCAACTTTGCATTTCACAACATTCAATCAAACAATATTTCACTTATAAGGAAGATGTGCCCGTACCTTTTTTTTATGGAGATATGTTGTCAAAAACCTGTCTTAATCACAATCAAATCCTCTTTGCCACTTTCAAGGTTAGATAGCAATAATTTTTCTCTAAATCTCCACTCAAATATTTCCTTCAATAATTATCTCACCATACAAAAATATCAAGTCTCAAGTACACCTTATAATCTCCAAACTTCAAAAATAATATTCAATTCATAAACAATCAAACTCCTTTGAAAACACTTTATAAACCCAATATTCACACAATAACATTCAACACAATTAATTTCCTTTCTAACACCTTATATCTCCAATATTTACACAATAATATTCAACACAATTAATTTCCTTTCTGACACCTTATATCTCCAATATTTACACAATAATATTCAACACAATTAATTACCTTTCTAACACGTTATATCTCCAACATTTACACAATAATATTCAACACAATTAATTTTCTTTCTAACACGTTATATCTCCCAATATTTATTTATAATGCTAATTAAAAATTAAAATATCAAACAACCTTATGACTCCCTATCTTTCACTTAGCAAAATAAATTTCTTGACCTTAAGCTTTCACAACTATCACGTGGCCCCCTAGCACTATTCACACCTTGCAAAAATTAAATTGAGCGCTTACCTCATATGATGACCCACATCAAAAAAATTTGTGCCTACAATGAACACGTCCAAACTCAAAACAGAAACCTGTCGCCGCTGCAGCACCCTAGCCCAAGGCTAGGCTCATTGGGCTATGTTCCCAAAATAAAATCTAAGGCGGATGATGTGTGCTTTATCTGTTGCTCTTCGATGATTCAAAATAATCAAAACCCTCTTACCGCATTCAAAATGAAGGGGATGTGAATCGAACCCCTAACCTACCTTGCACAAACACCTTAACCAACCATCGATTGCTGCTTGTGCTACCAAGCACTTTGGAGAATATTTGGCACTCCTCTTGGTCTTAACACGAAGTCTACCCTTTTTATTTTAACACATGCAAGTCCTTTCTCTTCTCTTTAGGCAACGCACAAAATTCTTTTTCTTTTGGGCATACAAATTGCATGGATGATTTTGAATAAAAATCATTGCTCCTTTTATACCTTTTGCTATGC
The DNA here is from genome assembly GCA_028583015.1 of Wollemia nobilis. Lineage (NCBI taxonomy): Eukaryota > Viridiplantae > Streptophyta > Pinopsida > Araucariales > Araucariaceae > Wollemia > Wollemia nobilis. Next base: position 8,725,578 of record JAQPPZ010001028.1, read on the forward strand.
ACTCCAACACGTCGGCGATTTCAATTTGAATTTTAACCTTTATCTCATGGTGCCTTTATTATTTATTTAAATTAAAATTTTAACCTATAGTTAAAATATTTTAAATTAAATAAATTAAATAATAACCTTTACAATCTGCCAAATGGGTATTTTTAGGATTTATATTTTAAAGACTCCTTGGATCTCATTTTTCTTCAACTCAACCTTTAGCCTAAAATATTATAATATTATTATTTCCTTTTAAACCTACTTTGCCTTCCTTAGGATTAACTTTTAAACTTGCTTCTCCTTCCTTGGTATTTTCTTTTAAACCTGCTTCTCCTTCCTTAGGACTTTAATATTTTAGTCCGCTATAGGCATATAATATTAAAATAAATATTATATCCTATTTATTTTCCAAAAACCTGCTTCTCCTTCCTTTCCTTTTGGAAAAACCACCTAATGAAATTAATGATGATAAAACTTGGACATCAACCTCTTGACATCAATGCCAAAAAAACTTGCTCATATTTCCAACATATGGATTTTGATAGGAACCCAAAACCTAACTACATTGGCAGTAGGAAGCTGAGAATAGAACAAGAAGGAAAAAATGGGGAGGCGTAGCCCCAAAAAATATTAGCCAAAAATGAACAGGAGAAGAGGAAGGGCAAAGCACAAGGATGCCCTGGAACAAAAACCATTCATGAACCAAAAAATCGCTAAGCCTCCTCTTCAGCTTCAGAGTTGGTATCCTTAGCTTCTTCCTTGATATCATCCTCACTTTCATCCTCAGCAACATCGAAAGCAACAAATTTCTTGTCATCATCCTTGTCATCATCCTTAACATCATCCTCAACAGTTTTCTTATCACCATCCTCTAAGGATTTATTCTTGAAAAAAAAGTAAGTTTAGAGCATTGCGAAGGTCCGTGAGGTGGGCAATACAATTTGAAATCGAATTGATGATAAACTCCTTCAGATATTGATCAGGAGTATTCTTGTCCTCCTCATCAGAATCTAACAGTAGAGTATTCCTTTTTTGAGCAAGATATTGCAGATGAACTGAGGATATTATAGGTTTCTTGGGATTCTCAGGGGCCACGAACTTAATTTTCTTGACAGATTGGTTTCTCAAGGCTCTAACCACCTCCATAGTAGCACATTTCTTGGTAGACATGGTTGGGAAGTGGGATGAGGATGGACTAGCCTGAAGCTGACTAGTCTTAGCAAGGATGGGGTTGGGTTTACCTTTGGAGGGATGACCAAAGGGAATGGCAATGCCTTGAGGGCAATAAGTAAGTCAGTGATTATACAGGACCTTAAAAAGGCCTTGATGGGAGGGAAGGTCATCACTATTCTTTTTGTGAATGTTCTCAATAAGTAACTGATGGAGTTGAAAATGAAATGTAGAATATTCACAGGATTAACATCTCTAATATGGTTATAGAAAGTAAAGTGGAAGCTATACAAAACCTTGTCAGGATCATCAACGATGACGAATTCCATGATGGGTCTCATCACGCTATTACAAGGGGTTGAAATCTTAGATCTTTTCATCCCCATTCTCACCTTTTTGTAAAGATCCTTGTCCTTGAATTCCTTTAGCTCCACCTCCCAGTTGTGTTTCTTGCACTGGATAGACCTGCCTCTCGTCGACTGGCAAATAAGTTTTGCAAGAAGCTTATTGTCAACTTCAAAAATTTTGTCGTGGATTGTAACCCGTCATTGTTCTAGGTATCCAAAAATTCGAGGATATTTCAAAATAATCACTAGAGAAGATTTTTAAGAAAGGCATGAAGCCTCTCTCCGCAAGCATAGCTTCGACGACAGGGTCCATAACAACAGAGGCAGGCTTGACGAAGCTCATGATTACAGGGCACAAGAAGTGCTTTGAACTGGAACAGGGGAGGATTTGGAAGGAATGATGAGAAATGGATTTTCTATAAAGGAAAAGCAGGTGAAGACTCCTCTTGGGATTATGAAAATTGACTTCTTGGAAGGGGGTTTGAAACAATCAAAATATTTGGAAAATAAAAATGCTGATGGAAGGATTTCCATGCAAATTGGAAAAAGCCAAATAGGGAGTTTTGTGATCCGAAGGCCAAATATGCTTGATGGGCCATGTGAAGGGATGAAATTAGAAATGGTGAGGAATGTGAATGGGCAAGAAGGTGGTAAGAGGAAGGATTTGAAGGATTAGGGTGATGGTGTGGAGGGTGAGGTGAAGGTGGTTGGTGGGTAAAGTGCACATGTGGGCACGACCAACGAGGATACAGAGGAGCGAGATGAAGGTGTGGAAGGTGAGGCAGAGGTGATTGGAGGATAGAGGGTGTCGGTGGCAACAATCAATGAGGGGGTGGATTTCATATTGAAAAGATAAAACAAGGATGCCAAAACTAATAAAAAAATAGATGCAAAACAGTTATAGCTTAATGTGAAAATTTCTTGGAAAAAGATGATGAAAAACCTAAAAAATTTAAAAATACCATAGGTTCTGGTGGCACTAGAATACAAGGAACCGTGGGGGCCAAATTTGATCGAGAAGAACAATAATTCAACAGAATGGTCAAGCATTATTATTGGTTGTCAATCTATCCTATTCCACAATGTCAATGATTTTTGGTGAAATTCTACTTGTCCAAGTTAGAAGACCTGCAGTGTTGTCCAAGTAGTGCTATTTTAAATATATGTGAACTTGAGCTAATCTTGAGAGTTTCAAATATGGTGGAAGACCAAAGGATTTATCTAGAGTGTATCAATGCTTAAAATACTTACCATGAATGGATGATATTAAATGGATAAGGGGGAGTAAGAGACCTCCCACTCTGGGTAGGAGGTCACCTTTTCAAATTCTTTCTCTCTCCTTGGCTTTTCCTAGGGGGTTTCAAGTGAATCTCCTATTTTCCTTTGGATTTCCAAGCAGATATCCTAATTTTCCTAGGATTTATGGCCTTTTCTATCTTTGCTTGGTGCTTGGAGGGTCTCCAGGACCTTTTCTACATATTCCTAAGGTGTTAGGAAGCCTTTGTGGGTGGTGTTGTGTGATTAGACAAACCTATATATTCTATGCGGTTTGGGAAGTTTCTGTTCTTACTCGATTCATGGGGCTAGTGGAGCTCTTCCCTGCAATTTTTTATTTAACCATGGGATGGGGCCATGTTATTTACTACCTATATGGAAAACTCTTTGTTCCTCTTTGGTTCTTGGCTTTGCTTCATAGTGGGATTCTATTCGTTTGTTCTGCTTGCTAGGATGGTCATTTGCTAGTTTTTATGGGCTTGGGGGAGGCCCTAATTATCCTCAGCTAAGTGATTCCCATGATTTTTGGTTTGTGGCTGGTGGTTTAGGGTTTCCAGTGGTTTCATTTTGTTTGTTCTTATTTCTAGGATGGTAACTCACTGATCTTTCTGGGATTGGGAGAGGCCTCAATTGTTCCCAGTTGAGTGTTCTTGTGATTCATAGCTGGTGATTCATGTTTTTTAGAATATTATTTTCATATGATATGCTTTCCAAGATGGTCACTCACTACTTTTTTTGGGCTTGAGGAGGCCCTTATGTTCACAGTTGAGTAATTCCCATGGATGGCAGTTTTGGGCTCGTGTCTAGGGGTTTCTAATGGATTCTTTCTCTTCCTTTTTTGGTCTTGGAGGGGACCATGTGCTACTTTGTGTTGTAGAAGGGTTTCATGGGTTTTCCTCTAGTGGTATGGTTAAGGTTTCTTGCAGATCTATAGTTACTTTGTGGATAGTCCTACCTATAACTCTTTTTGCTCTGGTTGGAGGACCATTTTTTGCTACAACGGAGGGCTTCATGACATTGTGTTGTGATTGATATTCTTCTTGTTTCAAGGTCAAATTATTTATCAAGGTTTGTTTTTAGATGTGTTTCACCTTTTTTTGTTGGGAGATCACATGGCCTATTATGATCTCCTTCGACTGCTCACTTTTTAGGCCTATAAATGACCTTGCATGGACCATATTTATGTATCTGCTCGGTGCTGGTGTTCTAGAATTAGGTCCTATAGGTTTTTTTACATTTCAAGCCTTCCAAAATTGTGTATTGTTCCCTAGGTGGGTAAAAAAATTCAAAAAAAATAATTATTATTATTTTCTCATGGAGGTTTTACGGATGGTCTAGTGTTATTTTGCAGATGACCTTGAGCTAGTTGTAGATGGACTTGTGCTAGTTTTCGGATGGTTCCATTTCCTTTCTATATTATCTTGATTCATTTGTGGTTGATCCTATTTCATTTATGTATGACCTTGAACTATATTGCTTCATTTTATTTTTGGCTCTTCTAAATCTATGAGGTTTTCTCCTGTGCAAGGAAACCCTTCACATTTTTGTGTGTAACTGTCAGGTTTTATCCTGTGCGAAAAATCCTTTTCAAATTCGTGCATAACTGTAAGGTTTTCTCTACTGCCCTTGCGAGGGCTTCTATTCTTTACCCACATGGCTTCCTCTCTTGCTCTTGTGTGGGCTTCTCTTTTAGCTATTTTTCTCCAATAGACCCCTGAGGGCCTATTTCTTTAGATTTGTTTAGTTGGGAAATCTTCTCCCAACCTTCATATTTTTGTAAAAGGCTACGAGATCCTTTCAAAAACCTTATTATGAATAAAAAAATCCTTACCATGAATGTAGCAAATATTATTTCAAAAAAATTATCGAAGAAAAAGAAACTCAGAAGAAATAAGAGACAAGAGTGAGTGTGAGCTAGGAGGGAGTAGGAGCTAGGAGGAAGTGTGAGTCGAGAGTGAGTGCAAGTTGAGAGGGAATGTAATTCAAACTTGAGATCTTTAAATATGGCAAAATAGTAGTGGATTCATTCGGAGTGTATCAATGCTTCAAACCCTTACCATGAATACGATGAATATTATTTCTAAAAAAATTCAAAGCAAAGGAAAGTCGGGAGAAAGAAGAGATATGAGCAAGTGTGAGCTAGGAGGGAGTGCATGCTAGGATGAAGTGTGAGCCAATAGCAAGTACGAGCTAAGAGGTAGTGCAAGCCAAGAGAAATACCCAACCCCAACCCCACTAGTTAGTTTGGAAGGAAAGTCATATTTGAAAGCCCTAATGGTAAGTGAAGATGCCCTAGCTAGACTTATGGATGCCCAAGTTGAATAAAAGTGGAAGATAAAATATATGAAATGTTCAATCCAAGTAGCAGATGTTGCACCAAAAGTGATCATAAAGGATGAGATGATTGAGAATGATATAATGGTTTTGAAAAGTAGGGGGTTAATATGTAAGTTCCATAGATCTTGGCCAAGGTTTTTGAAGATTCAAGATTGGATCAAGTGGAAGTGGAGATTGAATTTAAATTACTCTGTGAGTTTTCTTCCTAAATATTTTTTCCTTCTCATCTTTTCTAATTCAAAAATTTGGCATAAAATATTGAGTGGTGGCCCACGGTTTAGAGGGGGAGATACCATTTATTTAAGACCATGGAATATATTATTTTCTATTGAGATAGAAACTATTAAGAAGCTTCTGATTTGGGTTAGGCTTTTTGGAATTCCATATCAGCTTCTCAATAAGGATGTTTTGAAGAATATTAGAAATACCCTAGGAGAATTCATCAAGGAATGACTAACTATTAAGGAGCAAAAGCATGCTATATATACCAGAATTTGTGTTGCTATGGATATTTCAAAACCCTTTCCAAAATCCATTAAGATTAAATTTGAATCAAGAGAAGGGGATCAACAAGTATATTATGAAAACATCGCATTTCATTGTTGCAATTATTATGAAACTGGCCGCTTGGCAAGAGTTTACAAAGTGAAAACTATGAAGAAAGAGACGAAAAATTTTGATCTTAAGAAAAACTTCAAGGTAAAGCAAGGAAATCATACATTAATAGAAGGTAGATCATATCAAGGATATTCCACTCCTAAAGAAAGGGTAAATAAAGCCTATCTACAACATCTTATGGAAAAGTCCGCCATAACTCACTTGGATCAACAATTAGAAGTTACAAAGAAGGATATAAGGGATAAGAAAGTACAATATGTGAGTTCAAGTTAAGAAGGAATTAAAGGTGCAAAGGTAAATGTGAAGGAAAATCCAAACACAAAGACAATAGGAGAGGTCAATAAGGTAAATCATTTTCATTTTCCTCAAGTAGTATAGAATCCTTTCCTAGTAATAAAAGTGAAAGTGGTATAGAGGTTATCCCTTGCACTTTAGGTTTTCAAGAGTAGCATAATAAAGAAATGAGGATGGAGGAAATTTATAACAATTTAGGGTTTTTAGGGTAAAATAAGAAGGTAACTTCTTTGGAAGAGTGTCCTTACATTTTTAGGGTTTCCAAGATAATTTAAAGAAGAATGTGCTTTTGACGTTATTCCTTGCTCTACAAATCTTGCACAACAAGACAAACCTATAAATGATAAGTCTTACTTTGAGAAATGTGAGAATATTAAAGAGATGGATGAAGATGAAAGTATTGGTGGAAATGAAAAAACAAAGAGAGAGAAACCTAAAGGGATATTGATATAGAAAAAAAGCAAATATCAGAAGTGTTAACAAGAAGTAGGGCTAAAACCACAAATAAAAACAAAAAATAACAATAAAAATAATATCTTGGAGTATTAGGGGCATAAATAAGACCCTAGAAAAGTATTAAGAAACTCTCAAATTGTTATAGAAAATATATTTATATTTATAGATATGAAAAATGGACAAGTATTTTAGCCATTCATGGTGTTAAATTTTATCTTGACAAAATTTCAATTCTGGAAAGCATTTGTATGAAATGTTAAAAAGAAGTTGATTGTGGAAACTTAGCATTGAGGAAAATGGCAAATCTCTTTGATAAGAAAGATAGATGAAAAATATATTTGATAGAAAGGCAAGATGAATATGATCTAATTAATTTGATAGAAATGTAATAAGAGCAATGTAATATTTTATTTTTTTAATGGAAGTGGCCCCAATAAAAGCCACACATAGCGTATTCAAAAAAACCAAAAAAATATGTGAATTGTCCTATGAAGGATATTGTAATAGTGTGTCATTGGGTTTTTATTTAGGAGACCCAAGTTTGAACATTGATATGAGGGGACTGGAACCCCTCATAAAACCCATATTTTTTACTAAAAAAAAATACCCATAAAGAATAGGTTGATTAGTAGCCGCAAAGTGTTTGTCTATGGGTTGTCCCACTTCAATTTTTTGAGGGTCACGGTCCCATTGACTTTGTCTTCACCTAGAAATTATACATGTTGAGGGTCAGGAAAAAAACATACTATGTGAATTAATTGAAAATATTATGTAGATTTATTTGGCCCTGGCCCATACAAGGGCCATACACTTAAATGTCTTTCAAGCCAATTTATTGTATAAATGTTAAAATTTATGCCAATATAAATACTACTAATCTATTGTGTAATGAGGGACATCGCAATGATACATGTTTTTGCTCTTCTTCATGAGGTCTAAGGTTCAAACTACGGTATGGGCAAGTGTGTGAGGGGGTGAGTATGTGTATGGTTGTGTGTTTGGCCCATATTGATAAGCTTAGCTCTCACCTTATTTTATTGATAAATTAAGCATAAATCATTACTAACATATATATATATATATATATATATATATATATATATATATATATATATAACCAAATCATATTTTCCTTGATCTTTGAATGAAAGGGATTGTAGAAAATCTTCATGCAAATCAGTTGGCTCAGTTTTGACTATTTCAATTCAGTCACCCATTCATTCCTACTTTTTTTTTTTTTAAATTATGGGCTTATTAAAAAAATCAAGTTGATGGTTTTATGGGACCTTACCTTCTTTGCTATAGTTTGAGCTAGAAAACAAGCTTCTAATAAATAACAATCAATAACTATAAATACAAATATAATTTGTTCTGATAATGAATTTGAAGATGCAATTACGGGTATTTTTTTTTTTTTTTGTTGTGGAAACATGTTTCTTGGGGAGCAAAACCTTGTCAAGCTTTTTCGCACCCGGCATACTTTTTTAAAATTATACGTTCATTAAAAAAATCAAGTTGATGGTTTTATGGGACCTTACCTTCTTTGCTATAGTTTGATCTAATAAATAACAATCAATAACTATAAATACAAATACAATTTATTTTGATAATGAATTTCAAGATGCAATTACAGGTATTTTTTTGTTGTTGTTGGAAACATGTTTTTTGCGGGAGCAAAAATTTGGAATTAGATTTTGTGTCAAGCTTCTCTTCCGTCAAAGTTATTCAAGAGTCGCACTCGGCCCCATTTACGTTAATTGACCTAACGAACCATCAAATGGACTTAGCATATCCACACCGCATGTGAGGAAGAAAGATTTAAACTTAGAACCTCTCTTTTTCAACTTTAAAGTTTTAACTACCCACTTGCTCTCCTACTCTCCTACATCAACAGATATTATTTTAAATGTGTGGCCTTTGCTTTTTGCTTTTTAAGTATAGTTGTATGCATTTCCCTTCTCTTACCAATTTTGTGTAGCTTTAATAATAAAACTGCTAAGGATAAAACTTTATGTTTTACTTGAGCTTCATCTTGAAATAAATTCATTTTATAAGAAATTGATTAATTACACAAATAGGAAACCTTTTAGAAAATTACTTAAACACTATAATAGCCTTCAATTGTGGGGTAGTAAATAATCTTATTAGTGTGTCCATCTAATGGATATTGTAATCTAAAAGGTATTTTTTTACAATGTCAATCTATTAGGGAAGAATTTCAGTCGACAATGCTTTCTCATTGATTATTGTTTTCATATAATTTTTAAAATATTATTTAGTTTTTTAATTTATAGCATTTTCTTAGCCTTAAATCATAATAATATTTATTCAATTTTATTTTTAAAAATATATTTTATCAAGATAAATTTGTATCAATATAAATAATTATTAGTTAGGATTTTTTTAATAAATTAAATGTGGTTTTTATTGGGACCACTTCATCAAAATACTAAAATATTACATTTGTTGTTAGATAAATTAAACCATATCCAATATGATTTTTTATCACAAATATTTTTCATCTTTTTTTTTTATCAAATATAATTTTTTACTTCCTCAAGTGCTATGTTTCCACAATCACCTTCTTGATATCATTTTGATGAAGAGATAAAGCCTCAGTTGGCACGTTGCCTTATAAAATTTGAATTTCACCAAGATGAAGTTCAACATCGCGATTGGCTAAATTATCTTGCTCAATTTCCTTATCTATAAATATGCCCACATTTCGAAGAAATTACCTCTAATAATAGATGATAAACATCAACAACAATAGTACTTTTTATCCAATTCCCACATCCATTTTTGTTGATAGTATTAATGATAATTTTTTTATTTGATAAAAGAAAGGGTTTTGAAAGGATCCCCAAACCTTACAAAAGAGAAGCTAAGAGAGCGGTCAAACCCAAGAGGCCCTCATGAAAGGAGCCAACAACAAAATAACATCAGTCAACTTAAACAACCCAACCAACCAACAAAAAGGAAGATCCACCAGAGGATGGGATATCTGAAACCAGCAAAGGGGAAGAAAAATTCAACCATGACCTGACATTGATCGGACACAAAAAAACTACCAGGATACGAATCCAAAGTCCACCACAACCTATTTGGAAGTTTTCGGTTTGACTCGCTAAAGATGCATCATACCTTAAATTTCTTCCACGAATGCAATTGCCACATGGAGAGTTCCAATTAGGGCCTGATGTTTCTCTTCCATCTTAGCTAAGAAAGGATAAGAGTTTATCAGGAGAATCAATTAAAAGCATGGAAGAATCCCTTTTAACCTTAATCGAGTCCTCCAAAATATTTTCCTTCTTTTTTACTGAAGATTGATCCTCAAAATACAATATTTCCATGTTGACTGGGAAGGTTTCATCTTTGAAATATTTAGAGAACAAACACTTGGAGAACATAGCACAATCTCCTATGATTTCTTTGGGTAAATTCGGGACACCATCAGAGATCTTGACTTTCTCCACTGGTTTAGAAAAAATAATGGGATTCTTAAGATCCTCTAAATCAAAACTCCAAGGAATCATTAGAAGAAAAATTGGAGGAGACCAAGGGAGGATAAAAAGTAATAGGTACTTTTGACTCTCAATTTGGGATAGGGTCTCATCCATCACCACCCCTTTGGCCATAGCCATATATTCAAATATAAATAGAGCTAGTCCTTAGTAGATAGGATCCAACCCTTTCCCACACCTAACATCTATCATGGGCTTTTCCAAATAATAGAAAAGAAATGATGAGATGTTCATTAGATGCTTTCATCTCAACTGGTTCAAGAATATGACATGAAAACTCCTCAACATGTCATGTTGAAGTCCAACATGAACTAATCTATAATTACCAAAATAAAATTGGTTCCACGGGGCCTTGAAGTCCTTGGCACTGTAATCATTCTATAACCTCATCAAGTACTCATCCTCATCCATAAAGAAGCTCATTTCCCTAATCAGGGAGTGCTTCTTCCTATTGTGGTAGGAACCATCCACAGGGAGTTCCATCACCTTCCCAACTAGAGCCACCATTACTTTGAACTCCAACCCACCAACCTGAACCCAACCTTTTCTCCAAGAGTGAGCCATTTGTCTAGAGAGCCCTCTATGATACCCATGGAAATATTGGATGCAATTTAGCAAACCTCCTTTGCACAAAATATTTTTGATATCATCATCCACCTCAAGGGAGTCTAGTTCTATTGAAATCCTCTACACATTATACATGCTTCTATGGCCCATATTCTAAATCTAAATAAAGTAGGACTTGGTTTTAATTTATTTTATCCTACAAAGAGAAGTGGAGTAAACAATCTCCCTTTATGACTTTAAAGATTAATTGAAACCATTTGGGCCCTGACAGGATTTTTTAGTAAATTTTTGAAAAATATGCCAAGTTTCGTAGTGCCATAGATTAAGATGATGACCAAAGGGAAGGATCACGTTCCAATACACAACTTGTTGACATGGGCGATGAAGGATCCCATCGTCTGAGATTAAAATATCAAACTTTCCACCTTCAAACTTGTTCCAAAATTATTAACTGATCTTTCCAAACAAAGGTACCACGAGCTAACAAAGTAGTTCATTTCCCAAGAATATAAAGATATGTTTTCATCCTACCACTTCATACAAATCAATATTGAAACTCATCAGAATAGCAACCTTACCCATGAATAGTCATGATTACTAGCAGAAGCTCGAGTTAACAAAAAACAAGTGGATCTCACCCAATCATCTTGGCCCATGCATGGGAGGTAAATGTTGATGGCCTGCCACCTTACTGTAAGGTATACCAATTGAGAGCCAAGTTTTCCATGTCATCCTTCCATACCAATCCAAGACTTTAAATGAGTTTCCCAAAATCTCACACCCAATTGCATAGGTCTACTAAAAATAGAAGTGAGAACTACTCCTAAAGTTTTTGATGCTAAAACCCCAAAATTTGAATTTGAATTTGAAAAGGAGCAGCATTATTATCAAAATCTTACCCCTAGTTGTTATAGCATACTGAAACCGATTGAAAAATCTCTTCTGGAGTTGTTGGCGCTAAATACCCAAAAAATGAATTTGAATTTGAAAGTGAACATGCCACTCACAAGTAGACCCATAGTGGACCCAAAATATTAATTGATCTGAATATTTTTAATAAGCCACCAATCATATTTACACTCCATCAAAGAGAAAGAGTCAAGAGTCAACCCTGTCCATCAGCCTCAAGAGGTATTGAGGATAATTTTATCTCCAAACAAAGAGACCTTGTTGAGATAGGCCTATGTTTGCCATCAAGTCCACAAAATTATTTCCTTATATGAATATGTGTTGGATTAGGACCTCCTCTCTAGATTGAATAATGTTCTAGCTTGGGTTCTCAGCAAATTTAATCAAATTGACAATATTCAAAGAGTCACCCTCTACTATAACCTTCTTGGATCCCAAAGATTCTAAAAAAAGTAGACCTTGGATTAGGACCCTAACCTCTATAAAATGGAAGTTCTATGAAGATAGGAACTCCGCATAGGCAAAAACCAAATCTCATATTTCAATTCTAAAAACACCATTGATCCTTGCTAAACTAGAATTACCTTTTGATGCTCCATAAAATTTTAGCTTGACTTAGACAACAGGGGGTGAGGACCATTGAACTAGTTCTATCTGATTAAAGAGGGGAGGTCTGATCAATGTAGGGATTGGGGGAAGCCAAGATTTAATTCCAGATCCACTTCAGCCAAAATCCCTCCACTCAAATCTGACTAATAGTTGGACATATTTTTAAGAGCACCCCAAATCACCTTAGAATAGACTACAACAACATCCCTCTTGAAATTATTAAATGCTCTTTGATTCCTTTCCCACTAGAGACCCCAAAAGAGGTGGGGTAAAATGAACCTCCTTCAATCTTAGAGAATTGAAAGGAGGCTCCCACTGAGAACAAACATCTATCAAAAGGTTTAGAAGGACCCAGGATATCCCCAAGAAATGGATCACTCCTCTTAGAACTTCAAAAAATAAATGACACTAAAATAATAGATGCAATATAGTTTCTTCACATGATTCACAAAGATAGCATCTATTAGGTAAGATCATTCCTCATTTTCTTAAATTCTCAATTGTTAGAGTTTTGTTCTGGATGGCCATATAATAGAAGATATTAATTTTTGGAGTAATATGCTTAAACCATACCTTACAAGGAGGAAGCCAAATGGGAGAACATGAATCAAGAATGGCATATGTTGACTTCACCGAAAAGGAACCACTGCTTTTCCCTTTCTACACAATAACATCCTACGAGTCATGGGTCCTTAAAATATGAAACTTTAGAGCCTTGAAGATAAAATCCTAGGACAAATTAACTTCTCTACTACATTTTGTGGTTGATACAACCTTCCAATATTTTCTTCCATTGGCATCTTTTGTAAAATCAATAACCTTGATCCTTCCCAAGTTCCTAGAAAGAGGTTCAACCATCACTAGATTAGGATATTGTGAAAGGGAGTTGTCCATTAGCCAAGAATATTTCCAAAATTTTATAGATTTACAATTAATTAAAATCCACCTACTGTATTTCACTAATGTTGATATGGAATTCATCAAGTTCTACTAGAAAAGAGAGCCCATAGATGGGAGAGGATGAAAAAAAATTAGTCTGATTTAAATAATTGGTAGCAATAATGTGGAACTACTCCACATATTCCCTCTTAATGAATTTCCACCTATGTTTTTCCACAAAGGATTCATTCATCAGGTGTAGGTATTTAAGGCCCAAACTCCCACAAGCTTTCCTACTGCAAACCTAATTTGAAGATATGAGATGGAATTTCCTGCGATCATTAGAACTAGCCCAGAGAAAATCTTTTTGAATGTGTTCTAGCTTAGATAAGACCTTCATGAGGAGTAAAAAAATTGACATATAGTAGATAATAATACTCTACAATAAGGTCTTAACAAGGAGAGCCTTTCCTTCTTGAATCAGAAGAGCACCTTTCCAACTAGCAAGCTTCTTTTTCAAACTCTCCACAATAGAATCCCAAAAAGTTTCCAGCATTCTACCAATGAACAAAGGTAGACCAAGGTAAACAATTGGAAACTCGACAATACCACAACGAATAATATTCACAATATTTCTTTTCTTGGCCAATGGGGTATTCAGAAAATATAAATTACTTTTTAATTATTTTATCCTTTGACTTGCTACTCTCTCAAACAAAGTCAAGATCTTCTTCACCGCTCTAGCTTGGACTGCCAATTCCAAGAAGGAGAGAAGGTTATCATCTATAATTGGAAAATGAGAGATTGAATCAACTAAGAGGGTTGTTTTGAGGCCTTTGATAGTTGGATCCAATGAAATTGATCTACCCAAAGCTTTAAGCATGAGTATGAACAAATATGGAGATAAAGGGTCTCCCTAGAAAATGCCTCTACAACTATAGAAATAATCGACTAGAGAACCATTAACCAAAATTGAGAATCTGGTTGAATAAATACAAGCCTTTATTAAACTAATCCAATTTTAGTTAAATCCAAACTTGGACAAAACTCCCACCATATAATCCCAAGATACTCTATCGTAATCCTTGTTCATATCTAGCTTAAGGAAAAGATATGATCTTCCACTCTTTTGAACTAAGTGAATAATTTCATGAATAGCTATGACACCACTCAAAATTTGCCTACCAATCATGAATTCACTTTATACCTTGTCAATAATATTATTATAGGTTTCAATATGTTGGCTACCATATTTTTAAGGATATTATAAATATTATTGCAAAGGCTACTCAAACAAAAGTCACAGAATTTGCCCCCACTAATTTTGAATAAGCGCTAGGAAAGTGGAGTTTACGCTAGAGGAAATAAGTTTGGAAATTTTAATGGATATCAAGGCTTCACAAATATCTTTCCCAAAAATATGCTAAATTTTTTAAAAATTTAAGATGGGAAAACCATCTAGGTCAGGGGATTTCAAGGACCCCATGGAAAACACAACAAACTTTATTTCCTCATCTCTGAAAGAGATTTCGAGACTTAGATTCATATCATCCAAAACTAGTCTGCGATAGTGTATAATAGTTTATCATCAACCTCTCTATCCTTGAAATCTCTGGATCATAGTAGTTATCTAAAGTAATCAACTAATTTTTCTCTAATTTCTCGAATATCCACTACTTTGGATCCATTAGCTTTGGAAATTTTATGAATTTTATTGGAAATTTTGTGCCTCAGAGTAATAGTATGGAAAAATTTTGTATTTCAATCACCTTCCTTGAACCACAACACCCTTGATTTCTATTTCCATAAAACTTCCTCATTAGATAGGGTGTTATGTAATTTAGTTATAATATTTTTCTCATTTTGCTTGGTGTCTACAGAGAGGCCCTCTACTTCCACAACTGATTCTAGGTCTTTTAGTTGACCTTTGAGGTTTTATTTCTTTTTGAAGATATGCCCAAAAATCTCCTTATTCAAAAAATTTAATCTGATCTTAATTAGCTTAAGCTTATTGGCTACTTTTGAGAACCTTCATCCAACACCTCAATTGACCACCATTCCTTAATTCTTACTTCCAAATCAGGGTGGTAGGACCACATGGCCTCAAACCTAAATGGTCTAGGGAAAAACTCAGAGTTCTAAGGAGATTCCAACCAAAGTGGATTATGGTCAGATCCAACTTTAGAAAGGGAGACCAAAGACACATCTCTCAGGAAAGGCAAACCTTGTTTTGAAACCAGCACCTTGTCCAACCTAATAAGAATAAGTTGACCATCCACACACTTGTTACTCCAAGTAAATCTAGAGCCTTTCAAATCCAATTACATGAGTTCATAGTGGCTAAAAAAATATACAAACTCCTCTATAATTTTGTAACAAGGATAATTACCACCTTTCTTGTCTAAGGGATATAGAGGGGAATTAAAATCTCTAGCTAAAACCCAAAATTCCTGCTTGAAAATTTATCTCATTGCCAATAATGACTTCCAATAAGAACTTTTGTTGGGCCAAATTTTAGGGCATAAAATTGGACATGATTCATGACCCATCTATGATTAGAGAATTTACAACTAAAAAAAAAATGATGACTCTATCACAGGAAGAAAAGTTATAGCCATCTACTTTTGACAAGTCCCAAAAATAGAATAGCCCCCTAAAGGAACCATTTGCAAGACTTGCAACAAACCCAACATCCTTCCAAATATAATTTCTAACAACTTCAAGATTACAAGCATCAATATTAGATTCCTAAATGAAAATAATATTTGGGGCAGCCTCTTTCCTAAAGGAAGAAATAAAACATTGTTTGGAGTATCCATTCAATCATTTACAGGATTTAGAACAAAGTTTCTTTTCCCCATCCAAGGACTAGAAAGACTACCTAGAGAAATCTAGCTTTAGTTATCTATTGCCTGCTTTCTTACACTTTTCCAGTTTAGAAAAGCTTGAGATCCATTAGCGATCTCAAATTCAACTTCTTTATTTTTTAGAGATTTATTAATAGGTTTTCCTATTTTTCTCTATATTCATATATCAATGTGTCCCTTCCTATGGCTTATAGTTTTAAGAATAGGGGACCCCTTTTTCATAACATATTTAGGAGTAACCACTGGTTTAAAATTTGTTTGAAGCAACTGTTGAACTACAAGTTCTTCCATGTTGAGACAATCAAAGGAATTATGGAGAATAAGGTCTTCCAGACTTACCTCTACTAAGGATGGGATAGATTTGATCATAAATCCTAGACTTAGAATCTTAATATTTTCTTCATGAGGAATATCTAATGCATATATCTTCCGATCCACTTCAATTCTACCTCCTTCACCACCTTCATCTAGAGTCAAAGGGAGAACAAGATTCTCCCCCAAGCTTAACGTAGAAGCCAAGATCTCCTCTTCTTGGATTTTTTTATCACTTTCTGTTTGGAGGTATTTCGGGACCCATTTATTTTCCTTCTCATTACTTTTGCATCTACAATAGAGAGCTAAGTAGGATAATGCTCCAAATTTTAATGATAATTTATGAATCCTTCTTGATTGAAATATATTTTCTCTCCTGTTTCTATTGCAATTTTAATCCTTGTAAGAAGTGCCCTAGCTTCTATATAGTTATTAGTTGAAATTCCATATGATTTTGAGTAAGTGAGGATAATTTGGCATTTGCTATTTTGAAAAATACCACCTTCACTAAATTTTCTTGGATTTCCTTTAGAAGCACCATCAAAATTAATTTTGATAAACTCAATTTCTAGACATTTATTTTTTACCTTAAATTGAAGTAGATTCTTTTTTTTAATGCCACTATCACAATTTAATTTTACATGTATGTTCAAATACTCTAACCAAGTTGTTACTACTTCTTTTTCTACACTTGATACTTCCCATGATGAGCACCATATTTGTAATATTTTGCAAAAGCGGTAATAATATGATTCTAAACTTGGGAGTGATTTTGGGATTTTTTTAATTCTATTATTCCTTTCAAACCATAAATTTCAACAAATAATGGTAGGATCAATCCTCCATAGAATACATAATGCTTTGGATTTAAAATGATTAATCCAACATTTCATCAACTCTTTCAATGTTTATGGACCTATCCAATATATTTTTATTTTTTTTAAAGTAGCCCTAAATGGTGTGAGCAAAGGGACAATGAACAATTCAATGGTATGATGTTTCTAAATCCTTCTCATACAAGGCACATCTAAAAGGTCCATGATATACTTTTATTTTTAGACTCTCACCTATAAGAATTTTACTTTCAACTATTAACCAAAAGAATGTTGAGGCCTTAGAGAGAGCCTATAGTGATAAAACGTTATTCCAAGGAAAATCTATAAGAGTAGTAAATTTTGATTTCTCTAAATCCTCATATTCCAAATTAATCATATAGCCATTGTTTGTTTATTGATTCTAAACCATCTCATACTTTCATATAAAAACAAAAATTAAACCCTTGAATCATATTTTAACATTCATCTACAATTTCTTTGAGTTCCTCTTCTTCAAATAAGCTATTAATAGAAATTCATGATCTGTAGTTATTTCTCATATTCATATAGTGTTTGAATTTTGGAAATTTACAAGCTAGGCATGCCTAAGCCAATGGTTGTAATATTGATTCAGAGATAAGAGCATAAGTCTTAACCAAGTATTAGACCAAACATTTGCATGATTTCCCTCACTAAAAAGTCATCTAATATGTTTCTTGATCAATTGTAAACTATTTGATATGGAGTTCCATGTTGATGATCCTTTGGATAGGGTTTTATTTCTAAGTAATTTCATTGCATCAAGAGAATAGATATATTTTTGAAGAAATATTTTTACCCAATTATTTTCTTGATCTCAAAATAATCTCCACCCAAGCTTTACCCCTAAGGTCAAACTCATAAGTCTATAACTCTGCAAGCTTGCTCCAATATTTTTCCTTTTCAAACCCTATCCCACTTACATAGAGGAAACCTAAATTTTGCCTCGCATAATTTTCAAAGAAAGCCTCTAAATTCTATCAATTTTTGATGTTATATATATAGGTAATCTTGAAAGTGACATAAGATAAATAGGTATGGATTGTAATGGAGTCTTTATGAGTTGTAGATTTCTTGGCATGGTTAAGAACTTCATTTTTTAACCTACCAAAAAATATTTCATTCTATCAAAACAATAGATCTAAATATCCTTTTTATTTCCTTTATGAGACAAAGGAATACCAATGTAGCTTGATGAAAAATTTTCAATTTTAAACCCTTAGATACTCATAATAATTCATTATAAATATAGGGCAATGTTAATGAAAAATCTTAGATTTTGTTGTGTCAACCAATTGTCCAGTAGCCTTATCATAACATGATAGTATTGATTTATACTCCATAGCCTCACTTACTTAGGGATATCCCAAAATTTAAGTATCATCAATAAATTGGATACAAGATTCAAAGGGACTATTTTTTACAACTTGAATACCTCATATTTTTTCTTTTATTTTTGCCATTGAGAAAGCTCTCCCCAATATATCTACAAGATAAATGAATAGATAAGGAGAGAGTGGATCACCTTGGAGAATTCCACAAGATAACTTAAAGTAACTTGCAAAAGAACTATTGATCAAAATAAAATATTTTTCAGTGCTATAACAACATTTAATCCATTCACACTAATTGCATTCAAAACTAAACTTTTCAAGAATATCAAGTAGAAAACTCTAGGAATTGTATTATATGCTTTGTTCATATCTAATTTCAAAAGCATACATGGTTTTTTCATAGAATTAAAATAATGTATGACCTCTTATGCAATGATTATACCATCAATAATTTGTTTACCATGAACAAAACCACCTTGTTCCTATAAGATAACACAATCTAGAATATCTTTCAACATGTTTACCATAAATTTTGATATGATCTTATAAATCATATTACAAAGGCTTATTGGACAAAATTATCAAAATATTTTCTCATTTTTGGGGGACCAATACAATAAAAGTGGTATTGATCTCACTTATTGTAGCCTTCCTTTTGTGGGCCTCTTCAACCACAACTAACATATCACTATTCAGTGCACCCCAAAAAATTGAAAATAATTGCAAGATATCCATTTAGACCAAGTGTCTCGTTAGGATGGAAAGAGAAAATTGTTTCATGTAGCTCCTCCATAGATATATTTTTCATTAAACTTTCATTTTTCCTTGTATGATAATTGATGGAATATTTTGTAAAATCTTATCTTATGCTTACTTATCTTGCCTAATATTTGACAAAATATTTTGAAATAATTAATTGCTTCCTTCCTTATATCTTCTTATTCCTCAATATTTTTTCCATTTGGAATCAATTTTTTTTTATGTGACAAAAAACATTGTTTTTATTGTAGCATGAAAAAAATTTGTACTTTATCTCTTTGACCCATTTTTCCCTAGGTTTTTTAACCATTATTAATCCTCCTTTTTCAATGCATTATGATAATTAGAAAGTAATTGCTTTTCTTTCATATAAACAATCAAGGTCCATTCCATTTATTTCTACTATATCATAAATTTTTTAGCCTAGATTCAATTTATTTCTTTTCCTTAACGTGTACCAAAATATTTGGCATCCAAATTTTTCATTTTCTCCTTTAAATATTTCATCTCTTGAACAAATATATACATATATGTTCCTTCAAAATTTGCTTCATACCACCATAACATAACCACCTGGAAGTAATTAGGGTCTTAGATCCATATAGACTAGAAGAAAAATGAATTTTGATGACCATTTTTGGGTAAATCACAAGTCAAAAGAATGGGTTTATGATTTGATCCTGCTCACATTAAAATATTTGAAGAAATTATATACTCTATTTGCAACCATGTGTTAGATAACAAGAATCTATCTAATATTTCTTATATATGAGTTTACCCAATGTGTATATTATCCCATGTATTAGAAAACTTGAAGAAATATATCCAAAAGACCATTTAAATTAACAAATAAAGCAAAATGTTGAGCAAGGTGCAGCAAAAGTTTTTTCATTGTTGTCAACACAGTCAGACAGATCAGTTGATGAAGTGGACAGGAGTTAAGAGGTTCCAGTTGACGATGTGGACAGGAGTTAAGAGGTTCTTCAGAGTATTTGTTGAGCAAGGTACAACAAAAGTTGATGAAGTATACAGGAGTTAAGAAGTTCTTCAGAGTATGTACAGTGATTTTCCAAAAGATAGAAGTGGCCCATTTGAGAAAAATCAAAAAAAAATCACAAGGTAGAAAACTGTCGCGATATCGCGACATGTTGAGAAGAAAGGAGAACTGTCGCGATATCGCGACATGTTTGGCGAGAAAGAAAAACTGTCGCGATATCGTGACATGTTTGGTCGGAAAGAAAAACTGTCACGATATTGTGACATGTTCGGAGAGAAAGCGCAAGCAAGCAAAACTGTCGTGATTTCGTGACATGTTCGGGGAGAAGGCGCAAGCAAGAAAAATTGTCACGATTTTGCGACATGTTAGAAGAGAGAGAGAGAGAGAAGAAAGAAAAACTGTCGCGATTTCACGACATGTTAGAAGAGAGAGAAGAAGAAAGAAAAAATGTCACAATTTCGTGACATGTTAGAAGAGAGAGAAGAAGAAAGAAAAACTGTCACGATTTTGCGACATGTTGGAAGAGAGAGAAGAAGAAAGAAAAACTATCACGATTTCACGACATGTTTCATTTTTGTGGTCCAAAGCGAAGAGAAAGAGGAGAGAGAAAAAGGTGTCGTGATTTCATGACATGTTTCATTTTCGTGGTCCAAAGCGAAGAAAAGAGGAGAGAGAAAAAGGTGTCGTGATTTCATGACATGTTTCATTTTCATGGTCCAAAGCGAAGAGGAAGGTAGAGAAAGAAAAAGTGTCATGATTTCACGACAATTTGTAAGAAAGATTGTACGGATGAAAAAGTGTCACGATATCGTGACAGGTTCGGAGAGAAAGAGCTCGCAAAGAAAAGTGTCGCAATTTCATGACAATTTGCAAGAAGGATTGTATGGATGGAAAAGTGTCACGATTTCACGACAGGTTCGAGAGAAAGAGCTCGTAGAGAAAAAGTGTCGTGATATCACGACATGTCGGGTTTTCGTGACCCGATGAGAAGAAAAGCGCCAAGGAGAAAAAGTGTCACGATATCACGACAAAAGGAAAGAAGGAGAGTACAAAAGCAAAAGTGTCATGATTTCACGACATGTTCTATTTTTGTGAGGTCAAGGCAAGAAAAGGCACAAGGCAGTGAATGTGTCGTGATTTTGTGACATGTGTTTTCGCGGGTGAAAGACAGAGAAGAGCACAAGGCAGTGAATGTGTCACGATTTCGTGACATGTTGTGTTTTCACGGGCGAAATACAAAGAAGAGCACAAGGCAGCGAAAGTGTCGCGATTTCGTGACATGTCATGTTTTCGCAGGTGCAAGCCGAGAAAAGGACAAAGAGGCAAAAAGTGTCGTGATTTCGTGACATGTCATGTTTTCACGGGTGCAAGCTGAGAAGAGGACAAGAAGGCAAAAAGTGTCATGATATCGCGACATGTTATGTTTTCATGATCAACGACCAAGAAAAAGTCAAAAGGGAAAAAATGTCATGATATCACGACATATTGTTTTTCGCCATGCAAAAAGAAGAACCCAGTCGAAGTAAAGTTAACTAAAGGAAAACGACAGTTACAGATGCAATTGCAAAGGAAATACATGCAGCTAAAATAAGAAGAGTTAACTGAAGTCATACGACAGTTCAAGGGCTGATGCAAAAGAAAATCATGCAGCTAGAATAAGAACAGTAAACTAAAGTCAAAATGGAAGGTACAGGGGCAGTTACAATGATAGTAAATAGAAGTCATTACTGTAGTTACAGGGTCTGTTACGGAGTCAATTCATCGAGCGGTGGCTATACCGAGAATCCCAATTAAAGAGACAAATCCATTAATAGGTTGCATATAAGAATAGTGTGTCAGAAAGGAGTTACTTATAGGAGTGGCTATTAATAGGCTGCATGCGGGATTATGGAAGTTACAGAAGACTTAAGGTTTCAAGATGAAAATATTGTTATAAAAGGGCAGTTGCGTGCAGAAGTAAAGTGCTTCTCAGAATTGAAAAGTGTGCCACCATAAAGAGGGAAGGTGTCGCTGATAAAAGAAAAAATGTGCTGAGAAAATAAGGTTGTTATTGTGTGCTGTAAGAGAGCGTTGAGATTGGTACGGGGAGAAAGAGCAGCGTGTTGCCGAGCAGAGGGAAAGTGCTATGAAAAAGGATGTATAGAAAGCACGTCTAAAATAGAGCAGCTTATAGAGTGCAGCAGAGAGAGAGCAGCTGTCAGTGCGTAGAAGGAATATGTGTTTCCTAAATTGAAAGAGAGGTTGGGTGAGCAATAGACTAATGAGGTTCTTGTAAAAGTGAAGGCATATTTATGTCAAATCTAAGATTCAAAATAGAAATCCAAGTTGGTGCTTGGAATCAGGGTTTGGTTCTCCTTCTAGTTGGTGCTGGTAAATTAGGGGTTGGTGCTTCTTCCAGTGGGTGCTGGTAAATTGATTGTAAAGTTGGTGCTTTGCAAAGGCTGGATTTGGATGGGAGTCTAAGCAGTCTATTTTTGAGTAGCCAAAACTGGTGAACCTCGTTACATCTTGTGTTATGTGATGCTCTCTTGTGATACTTGCTATTTTTGGTTTTAAGCTTTCATTTTTAGATTTAAGAGTTGTAGATTTGAAATTAAATAGCTACACTGATTCACCCCCCCTCTTAGTGCCATTGTAAGACTAACAATTGGTATCAGAGCTAGTTTCCCTTATTAGGCTAAATCAGCTAGGGTTGATCTTAGATTAGTACGCAATGGGTAAGAAGAATAGATCCTCCTCAAATAAGGCATCTCAGTCAGTTTTAGTTCCTGTGGAAGAGAAGATTGAACTAGAAAATATAGAAGAAGTGAATTCTGAAGTATGTGATGAAAACCTTGAGGGTGAAGTATATCTAGAAGGTGAATTGATCATTGCACTTGAAGAGTTGAATATAGAAAGGAAACATAACGAAATACTGTCCAAGAAGCTAGAAGAATATGAGGATAATATTGAAGATCTCTTCTTGTAAATTCATAAAGCCAAGAAAATAGAAGAAGCTTTGAAGTCACAGATCAATGAGAAAGAGATTGTGTGCTGCAAACAAGAAGAGGAGATTATGTTATTGAGGAAACAACTAGAAGAGGCCAATACAAATCTCAAATTTGAGAAGAGCACAAAGTTGCTAGATAAAATGATAAGTCATCAACAAAGCCCCATGTGTAAGCTTGGTCTTGGATATGAAGCTGAACAACCTTCATCTTCTAAATCTGTAGAAGAAGAAGTCCACTGTGGAAGGATCAAAGCAAGAACAGTTTGAAGCTGAAACTTCAAAAGGAAGAAAATCTCAAAGGAGATCTTCAACAAAGCAACCACAACAAAAGAGGTTCTATCACTCTCACTCTATTCATAATAATGCTTTTAATGGCTATTGTTTTATATGCAACCATTATGGTCACAAGGCAATGTATTGTGGATTGAATAATAGATCAAAGAGTTATGCTAGTAGAAATACATCTGTTGAACACCATGTGCAATGTTTTAAATGTAATGGTCATGGGCACATAGCAAGGTCTTGTCCAAGAAATTTTGTATCTAATCTATGGCAAGACAATAGATTTCATCAGATGCAAAGAATGCAACACAGACAGGGAAGAAATCATATGCATCAAAGTAGGTTTCATCAGAAGCAAAGAATGCAACACAGACAGTGAAGAAATCATGTGTATCAAAGAAAGGAAAATAATCATCCATCAAGGATGCATAAGAGACAACCACCCAAGAGAAATTTTCAAGTTTACGAAAAGCTTCAAAACTGTGATGCAATTGAGAAACTCAAGCCCAAGTTCAAAAAGGGTTGGAGAAAGAAAGAAGATAGGAAATCGTGTCTCCTTGGACTGAAGGAGATTACTCCTCTATTGCATTAAGCAGCTCCAGGTAGCACATCCTCAGGGAGAGCAATGTTAAAGTTTTATTTTAATGCTCCTATGTATTTGTGTGGTTATCCGAGGATGAAAGGAAAGTAGTCGAGGAGTTGTCGTATAGTTGTCAAAATGTGTTCCAGTTCATGTAGATGTTTGTGGAGATAGTATCAAACTGATGTGCTTCAGTAGAACAACATGGTGAACAGCTAGGTTTTTGATGTAGCAGCTGATAGGCATTATCTGGGATAGAACATGCAGCACAGGTTGACGTATCATGGAAGCATAAGCTGGCATGTGCTGGTTTTGAAGCCTGTAACATTCCCAATCTATAGATAAAACAAAATTCGTGTTCTGAGTGGGAAGGCGTGCATTTCTTAACCAAAAATACAACACATCATTTGGTATAAGAGAGCATTAATTTTCTCTAAAGTAGTAGCAGTTGTCAAAGAGATGCCAGAGTCAAAGCAAACAGTGGCACTAGCACCCAGTTGGTCAAGAGTGCCAAGTGGCACATGCAAGGCAGAGACGTTGAGAGAATAGCGCCCAGGTGGTGAAGCGTCAAGGAGGACAAGATGCCTATGCACCTAAGAAAGTCTTGCATTATTTGAGGAATGTGATATATTGCCTGAGGAAGCAGAATACCGAGATTTTATGACTACGCATAGATTGAGGTTCCAACGCTAGAGGTAACGGTCCAGAAGTATGAGTTTGAGTAAGGTGTAAAAGGATATATTGTTTGTATACTTTATATTTTTTTTGGTAGTTGACTTCTAAGGATTGGAGTCATAAGGTGTTTTATGGAATAAATATGTTTGTGGTTACTTTTATGATCTAACCCTAACTTGGTGGCAAAGTTGAGGGTGGTGTTGGTAACAGGTTGAAGAACTATTCTCTTCTTCCTCAAACAAAGAGGAAGCATTTTGCACTAGGGTTTATGTTAGTAAGTCTTGCTACTTGCATTGAGATGGTGAAACCCTTAGTTGGCTATTTTGAGATTTATGGTTGAGTTGCTTTCATAGAGGTTGTTTTGATCAAGTTAATGCTTTACTTGATACATTATTTGGGCTTACTCCATTGAGATTGATTTGAGCAAGTTATTCTTTACATTGGTGATTTATGTTGGTGACTGTTTTGTTCAAATACCTTTGGAAGGAAAAGGATGTCTACTAGTTTCCTTTTCATGTAGTGATTGGTTGAATGCTTCAAGTTTAATCTTGAGTTGAATGATGTTGGTTAAACCTTGTCTATAAGCATTGTTGTTAAAGCCCTAATTGATTGAGAAAAGATATTGGTTGTGGAAAGAACATGAGTATCATTGTCATATGAGTTATTGCATGGTTGGCAATTGTTGGGTTGTGTTTCATGTTCTTGAGAAAAGCATACCACATCTATCTTATTCTTTTGAGATTGAGATTGAGTTGAGATTGAGATTGGGAGTTAAGTATAGAACATATTGAGTCTCTAACAATTCTCTTTATGCTTCTATGAAGTGGATTTGATTTGAGATTGTCATTCATTGTTGAGTTCATTTTGAATACTACTTGAGCATGATTGATTGAGCCTTTGAGAAGGCCTTTGGGAAATATTTGAGGACAGTGTTGGGACAGACTTCTAGAGCAAATTTCGGATAGGTTCTTAGTGAGCTTGTTGGAGTATATTTGGACAGGTTTTGTATGAGCCTTTTATTCAACATTGGACAAGTTCTATGTTAACTTGTTAAGCAGGTATTGTGTGAGTCTATTGACATAGTACAGCAGACAGAGTCTCAACGGATAGAGATCCAATAGCCAACACAGTTGAAGATATATCTAAGTGAGGATTCTTCAAGTGGAGAGAGGTCCACCAGTCAGTGCAGCAAAGAGACAGAGTCTTCTATAATATAACAATCAGAGAGAGGTCCACCAGTTAGTAGCGGATACATTCATAATAAATTGGGAGTGGTCATGCTTCCCAAGAACTAACTAGCTACCAGGACCACATTTTTAGGGGGAGCATTTATATATTTGGTTATCTTTTTGCTCATGTTTGTAATTTTTGCTAAATAATTTGTGCCTGAGAATGTTGTGCATGGACTCAGGGTGAGTTTACAGTAGCCCTTTGGTATTATTGTCAAAGGGGGAGAAAAATTACAGGAGATTGCATGAGTGTTGCCAACAATTCCAAAGGGGGAGATTGTTGAGCAAGGTGCAGAAAAAGTTTTGTCATTGTTGTCAACACAGTCAGACAGATCAGTTGATGAAGTGGACAGGAGTTAAGAGGTTCCAGTTGATGATGTGGACAGGAGTTAAGAGGTTCTTCAGAGTATTTTTTGAGCAAGGTGCAGCAAAAGTTGATGAAGTATACAGGAGTTAAGAAGTTCTTCAGAGTATGTACAGTGATTTTCCAAAAGATAGAAGTGGCCCATTTGAGAAAAATCAAAAGAAAATCATAAGGTAGAAAACTGTCGCGATATCACGACATGTTGAGAAGAAAGAAAATTGTCGCGATATCGTGACATGTTCGGCCAGAAATAAAAACTATCGCGATATCGTGACATGTTTGGTCAGAAAGAAAAACTGTCGTGATTTCGCGACATGTTCGGAGAGAAAGCGCAAGCAAGAAAAACTGTCATGATTTCGTGACATTTTTGGGGAGAAGGCGCAAGTAAGAAAAACTATCACGATTTCGCGACATGTTAGAAGAGAGAGAAGAAGAAAGAAAAATTGTCACGATTTTGCGACATGTTGGAAGAGAGAGAAGAAGAAAGAAAAACTGTCGCGATTTCGCGACATGTTGGAAGAGAGAGAAGAAGAAAGAAAAACTGTCGCGATTTCGCGACATGTTAGAAGAGAGAGAAGAAGAAAGAAAAATTGTCACGATTTCATGACATGTTGGAAGAGAGAGAAGAAGAAAGAAAAACTGTCACGATTTCACGACATGTTTCATTTTCATGGTCCAAAGCAAAGAGAAAGAGGAGAGAGAAAAAGGTGTCACGATTTTGCAACATGTTTCATTTTCGCGGTCCAAAGCGAAGAAAAAGGAGAGAGAAAAAGGTGTCGTGATTTCGTGACATGTTTCATTTTCGCGGTCCGAAGCGAAGAGGAAGGCAGAGAAAGAAAAAGTGTCGCGATTTCGTGACAATTTGCAAGAAAGATTGTACGGACGAAAAAGTGTCGCGATTTCGCGATAGGTTCGAGAGAAAGAGCTCGCAAAGAAAAGTGTCACGATTTCACAACAATTTGCAAGAAGGATTGTACGGACGAAAAAGTGTCATGATTTCATGACAGGTTCAAGAGAAAGAGCTTGCAGAGAAAAAGTGTCACGATATCGTGACATGTCGGGTTTTCGCAACCCGATGAGAAGAAAAGCGCCAAGGAGAAAAAGTGTCGTGATATCGCGACAAAAGGAAAGAAGGAGAGTATGAAAGCGAAAGTGTCGTGATTTCATGACATGTTCTATTTTCATGAGGTCAAGGCAAGAAAAGGCACAAGGCAGCGAATGTGTCACGATTTTGCGACATGTGTTTTTGTGGGTGAAAGATAGAGAAGAGCACAAGGCAGCAAATGTGTCGTGATTTCATGACATGTTGTGTTTTCATGGGTGAAATATAGAGAAGAGCACAAGGCAGTGAAAGTGTCACGATTTTGTGACATGTCATGTTTTCATAGGTGCAAGCCGAGAAAAGGACAAAGAGGCGAAAAGTGTCATGATTTCACATGTCATGTTTTCACGGGTGCAAGCTAAGAAGAGGACAAGAAGGTGGAAAGTGTCGTGATATCGCGACATGTTATGTTTTCACGGTCAACGACCAAGAAAAAGTCAAAAGGGTAGAAATGTCATGATATCGTGACATATTGTTTTTTGCCATGCAAAAAGAAGAACCCAACCGAAGTAAAGTTAACTGAAGGAAAATGACAGTTACAGATGCAATTGTAGAGGAAATACATGCAGCTAAAATAAGAAGAGTTAACTGAAGTCATACGGTAGTTCAGGGGCTGATGCAGAAGAAAATCATGCAGCTAGAATAAGAATAGTAAACTGAAGTCAGAACGGAAGGTACAGGGGCAGTTATAGTGACAGTAAATAGAAGTCATTACTGTAGTTACAGGGTCCATTACGGAGTCAATTCGTCGAGCGGTGGCTATATCGAGAATCCTAATTAAAGAGACAAATCCATTAATAGGTTGCGTATAAGAATAGTGTGTCAGAAAGGAGTTACTTATAGGAGTGGCTATTAATAGGCTACATGCGGGATTATGGAAGTTACAAAAGACTTAGGGTTTCAAGATGAAAATATTGTTATAAAAGGGTAGTTGCGTGCAAAAGTAAAGTGCTGCTCAGAATTGAAAAGTGTGCCGCCATAAAGAGGGAAGGTGTCGCTGATAAAAGAAAAAATGTGCTAAGAAAAGAAGGTTGTTATTGTGTGTTGTAAGAGAGCATTGAGCTCTGTACGGGGAAAAAGAGCAGCATGTTGCCGAGCAGAGGGAAAGTGCTACGAAAAAGGATGTATAGAAAGCACGGCTGAAATAGAGCAGCTTATAGAGTGCAGCAGAGAGAGAGCGGCTATCAGTGCACAGAAGGAATATGTGTTTCCTAAATTGAAAGAGAGGTTGGGTGAGCAATAGACCAGTGAGGGTCTTGTAAAAGTGAAGGCATATTTATGTCAAATCTAAGATTCAAAATAGAAATCCAAGTTGGTGCTTGGAATCAGGGGTTGGTGCTCCTTCCAGTTGGTGTTGGTAAATTAGGGGTTGGTGCTCCTTCCAGTGGGTGCTGGTAAATTGATTGTAAAGTTGGTGCTTTGCAAAGGCTGGATTTGGATGGGAGTCCAAGCAGTCTATTTTTGAGGAGTAGCCAAAACTGGTGAACCTCATTACATCTTGTGTTATGTGATGCTCTCTTGTGATACTTGTTGTTTCTGGTTTTAAGCTTTCATTTTCAGATTTAAGAGTTGTAGATTTGAAATTAAATAGCTACACTGATTCACCCCCCCCTCTCAGTGCCATTGTAAGACTAACACAAAATATTGCATTGATTTGGACTTTCCTGGAACACCACCCTTATTTTCCAAAAGAAATAGAATAATGTTGAAATCACCCCCCAAGAATCCATAGATTACGATTATGAATAATCATTGTATTTGAAAACAGATATGCTAAGGTCTTTCCAACATATTTTATGAGGAGTAGTTATAGTTGAACCATATACATTTGTAACCATGACTTTGATGTTTTGCTCTTTCCTACAAAATAGTATATCAACCCAATTACTTTTTGCTTCTAACAATTCCCCATCCCATTAACATTTATCCCATATTGTTACTCTATCACCTAAAGCTCCTATAGAATATCTAGACAATCACCCATATTACAGATATTTTTAAAACCATCCTTACATTCCTCACTACTTAATTTTATTTATTGTATTAAAATAGACTTAAGACTATAACCTATTAATTCCTTAATAACTATTTTTTAGAGGTCATATTGATACCCCTAATATTCCACGATCCATTTTCATTGTTATCACTTTTTATTTTTAATAGTGGGCTTAGTCCCACTTCTTGTTAACACCAATGATATTTTTATTTAGCTTCCCAAATTGACATTCCTTTGAATTAATTTCTATTTATTCATGTGTCGATGGCCTTCCTTTCCATTTTCATTCCTATCAACACTTTCATCTTCATTAATATCTTATATTTTTCATATTATTCTTAATGAGACTTAACTTCTAAATATTGATATTTCCCTAAAGAATTTGAAATGCAAAGAATAGCCTCAATTACTTTCTTATTGCTACCTTGGAAACCCTAAATTTCATTGGATATCCTCCATATGCTTTTCTTTGTTGTGTTGTATTAGATACACTTTGTACTACTTTCATTTTTATTAAAAGGATATTTTATGCTAGTTGAGAAAAATGAAGATGATACCTAGATTAACATTGACCTCCTTCACCTCATTTTCTTTAAAATTTGCATCTCCATATTCCTTTGCTTTAAATTTTTCCTCCCCATATTCCTTTACACCTTTAGCTCCTTCTGTAGTTTACCTTCACATTGTACTTCTTTATCCCTTGTGTCATTTTTTCTGCTAATAGTTGATTTGAGTTAACTATAATGGTCTTTACCATTTGATGATGCAAAGGGTTTTTTATTGAAACTTTGTTAGGTATGGAAATTTCTTGATTTGATCAAACTTCTATTATATGATATTTTATTGTATTAAAGTTTGTCTCAAGAAAATGGGTTTTTCTTGCCACTTTCGTAGGGGAGAAAAAATTCTTGATTTGACTCAACTTCTCCTATGATTTTGTCTCCATTATATTAACTTTGCAATCTCTTGTCATGTGTTTTATTTCATGAATTTGTGACATTGAAATCAATATTTTCATAATCCACTTGTTGATCCCATTCTCTTAATTCATATTAAATCCTAATGGATCACAACAAATATTTGCCTTCTCTCCTCAATAGTTGTCCCTCTTGGATGAAATCACCCAAATTATTACCAATATTCTTCAAAACCTCCTTATTGATGAGTTAATAAGGAAGTCCTAGCAGCCTAATCCACATTGGAAATCTTTTAATAATCTTTATCTCCAAAAAAAACATTCTCAATTCATGGTCTTAAATGTAATTCATCTTTACCCCTAAACCAAGGGCCTCCATACTCTATTTTATCCCTTGTTTTTGAACTAGACAAGATAATGAGGAAAAATCCTTTTGAAAGAAAAGTCATGGAGTAATTTGAATTCAATCTCCACTTCCACTTGATCCAATTTTGAATCTCAAAAAAACCTAGCTAGTATCCATGGAACTTATACATTTTTTGGTAGGTGGTAGAAATTATATTATATGGGTTTTAACTGGTTCCCAAAACCAAAAATATAAGCATATGATGAAAAGTATGTAGAGAAGCACAAAATAGGGTGTCTACACCCTAGCCGCTCCATGAACTAGACCAGAGAAAAAATAGACCCACACATGGTTTGTTTAATAGAAAAAATAAAGATCGAAAGAGATATCCCATGTAGGGTCTAAGGAGAACATAAAGAAAAATCAAACCAGTGCCCACACAGGGGTTAAAATATTAGTACAAAATTTCCCATGCAGTGGAATAGAGCTCGAAAGGTAAAATAAACCAACTCTGATTATCAATAATATTTTTAGCTATAGAGCTCTTTTGGCCATGATTCTTGACCAGCAATTTTAGGGAGGCACTGATGCTATCCATGCCACTGATGATGCTACTGAGGATGGTGTTATAGACTGAGTTTAGTATGGCCATCAAAGAAGCATTTCTGTCACTCCCATCATCAAAATTTGTGGTAAGAATACCTCTCAAGGCTGATTGTGCATTTCCAAAATGACAGTAGCAACATTAAGAACATTTTAAGGAAAATTTTGGTGCCAGATGGACCGATTCCTATGACTAATCCCAATATTGGTGAGAAAAATAGTAGACGTATTAGCTTCTCGATACACATGGCAGGTTATAGTGTTGCAAAAATTCTGCATCAAGACCTTAACTTCTTGAATAATAGTGCACACATTCCATGAAGGAATTATGTCATTGATGATAGAGTTTGTAACATTCATGGAATCACCTTCAATTTGTAAATTTCCCATGTAATATCTGAGAATTTCTAACCCTCTCCACAACACATGAGCTTTAGCATAATGGTTAGTTTGGATGCCCAAAAACTTAGCATAGGCCACTATGAGTCTTCCATTGTGATCCCTGACCAGACCTTTGGTACTTGATGCACCCAAATTTTATTTAGAAGCACCATCATAGTTAATTTTAATCCATCCTATAGGAGGAGTCCAATGAGTGCCAATTATAGGATGGGTATTAGAAGGAGTACAGCTAGAACTATGGGAAATATTGAGGGAAAGTAAAAGAGTGGACTCAAGGGTAGACT
The DNA here is from genome assembly GCA_028583015.1 of Wollemia nobilis. NCBI lineage: Eukaryota > Viridiplantae > Streptophyta > Pinopsida > Araucariales > Araucariaceae > Wollemia > Wollemia nobilis. Next base: position 8,757,442 of record JAQPPZ010001028.1, read on the forward strand.
TAGGTGGTTTGTGCAAGGGAAAAGCTTATAATTTTCAACAACGAAGGTGATGGCTTTGTTTGGAAATAGAGATAGAGTCCCTGAGGGTGCTTGAAAAAATTTTATTATTTCTTTTGAGCCAGATCTGCCACTGGAGATGATGGAGATAAACTTTCCACAAAGCAGATAACCTAGAATTTCTGAAAGGCATGGGCCACTGGGAGAAAAAAATCTAGGGAGTTGGGTTGGGTCCAAGAGATTTGAAAGGTGGACATGAGATGATCCATGGCAAAGTGGAAGAAATATCATTTGGTAAATATGTGGTTGATAGATTCCTAGGTCACCAAGCAAATCTGGCATCTATTAGGAACAACCATCCCTCTCTTCATGATATTATAAGTAATGAGGATCTTGTTTTGGATAGCCAATGAAGAAAATATATCAAATCTAGGTATGAGGTTTTTACGACAAACCAGATTGAAAGAAATGAGAGATTTTTGGGGAGTGAAAATCAACAGATGAGCAGATTTGACAGAAAAATACCAGAGTCAATTTCTTTCTAGAAAGGGGTATCATGAGACATACCATATGGAATTACAGTTGCCCTTATTAATGTTGATAATTTTGTGATAGCATTTGAAACTTTGGGAGATCTTTTCATATTTTGGGTTGGATTGAAGAGTCTATGAAATAAACTACCTTTCTGCTTATGAGAGTATCTAGCAAAGGCTACACCACTGAGACTCTACTATTCTCACTAAGTTTTTGATTAGATATCCACTTGTTTGACCAAAAATTTATCTTGTTTCCTGTTCCAAGCTACCATCTAGTTCCCCTTTGAATAAGAGGTCTGGTCTTGAGGATTTTTTTCTAGAATGTGGACCCAAATTTAGGAATATTTTCATCCATAAAATTCTAGATGTGAGTGTATATTTTATTGATGATGGAAATCCATTCAAGATTGTAATTGGTAAACACCTTCCAATCCTACTTGGCCAACAATGTCATGTTCATATTACTAATTCTTCTAAGACCCAGTCCTCCCTGAATTTTGGGTAAGCAAACCTTTTCCCAGCTGACAGAATGAAACTTATTTTTATCCTCTAAACCTACCCAAAGGAATCTCTTCTAAATCTATTCAATTTTTGATGAGGCTAGAAATTGCCTCATTCATAGACCAATTTTGGATATTTCATAAACTATTTGATAGACCTTATGCTATGTTTTTATGATAATTTTTATTATGGGATGCATTATGTATTACTATTTACATGTTTAGATGTTCAATAGCATAGTATTCTATTTTGACCATTTTTTGCATTGTTTTAGCTAATTTACCTAGCAAATAAACATTTATTTGAATATGTAATAATGCATGTTGAAGTGTATTTCGTTCTGGTATCATATTATTTGTTTTCCTTACCTTCCAAACTGTTCAAATTAAAAAAAAGTGCCAAAACCTGTTCAAACTGGTATGACTGTGCAGAAAACAAAAATTGACCATACAAATTCTAGCCAGCTATGCATAAACAACATGACTTAAAATTTGTCAATGTCAGCACGTAAAACCTATTGAATTAGTCTTTTGAGGACCTAATAAGACTATCTAATCGATCAAACCTATAATCCTAAGCAATTGATGCATGGATAAGCATCAAAATTTTTACACTACCTAATATTCCAAAGCAACTCTAGAATGAGCGAAACATAATCAGTTTTGGTCAAAACTATCAACAAAATGGTCAGAAAGGTGGAAAATGGCAAAATGAGGATGGATACAATTGTGTGAGGGATTTTCTCACCTCTTCCAATGCATTTATTCCAGTGGATGATGCCCAACAAGGAAAATGGATATGTTGTAGCAGAATAGTTTCCTGCATTTTAGGAAGACAACTCTAGAATAGTTGTTGAATCCCTGAAATGCAGCAATAGAACAAATCAAAATTTGTAATAGAATAGTATAAATAACCTAGCTCCCATATTGGTTGAGCATATAGGGAAATAGGGATAGAGAAATATCAAGATAGATAGACGTTTTTATTTTAGTTGTAACAGAGCAGTAATTCTGTAGGATTTCTCCTGCATTGCTGTAATGTCATGTCATAATCAATAAAAGGTGCAATTTCTTCATTAAATTTAGTATCTTGAGTGGATGTGTGATCATTAGGTAGTTTATATCAGTATTCTTGACTTATTATAGATTAGTGAGCAAGGGCCCACTTCCAGGCTCAGGAGAAGGATCATCTTTTGACAGGTTTTATGTTCATATTTTTCTACAGCGAGTTAGCAGGAACCTGAAAATTTCCATTTCATTTTATAACTGTATTGTTGTAGATGTAGATGCAAGGCATATGATCACTTAGCTTAGGCTTTTGAATCTTACAACACTTTTGAAGTTCCCCTATTTTTAGCAGTTACTTCCTAGTTTTTGGTATTTCCATTTGGGTTAATTGATTTCCAATTGTTTCATTTTTGCAACATTTTATTCCAGCATTTCAATTATGTTAATGTAATTAGAATTTGCTTTTTGTGAAACTGTTATTTTTTTCATTTCCATTTTGCAAGCATAAATAGGTTTTATTTCTATTATTTTTTATTCTACAAGAGTAATTAGTTTCCATCTTCTACAATCTTTCCATTTTTGCAATTTTGTTTCAGCAATTGTAATTAGGAGTTTAATTCAGCTCATAGGATTAGAGGTGATACCAGAAAGCCCCAAAAAATGACTAGTCTTATCAATAAATCCATTTCCTAAGTAGACAAACCTTCAAACTGCTTACCTCTGCTATCACATACAACCATTAGGACACTGCCCTAGATTGACACTTAAAGATTAAATGATGTGATTGACGACACTCATCAATTTTGTTATAAAAAAAATTGGAGCTTTGAAAATTGACATAAAATAAATAGGAATACTTTTTATACAGACCATAGTGAGAGTGGATTTAGCTACTTGGGATAGGAGTGCCCCTTTCCAACCTGCAATATTTTTATTTTTTCTTTCAATAATATTGCTCCACATAGACTCTTTGGGGTGACAGGTGAATAGGATAAGCCCTAAATAGATAGTGGGAAGCTCAAATATGACACACTGAAGAATAAAAGTAATCTTGACTTGTCTAGACAAGGAAGTATTGAGAAAGAAAACTTTACTCTTGGCATAGTTTATATTTTGCCCTATAGCCTCTTCATAGAGATCTAAAATACCATTAGTTGACTTTGCTTCCCAAATTGAAGCATGGGTGGCTAATATAGTATTATCTACAAAATTCTAATGAGAAAGGGGTCTCATGTTGGAATCATCTTGAATACCAGAGATCGTGTTGTTCAAGCAATCAAATTTGAGAGCTCTTCCAAGGAATTCAACAAGAATAATTAAGAGAATAGGTGATAGGGGATCCCCCTGCCTAAGCCTTTTTTTTCTTGGGAAGCAACCTACTATAGACCTATTGACTAACACTAAGAACCAGGGTTTAGAAATGCAGCCTTGAATAAGTTTGACCCACTCTTTATGGAAACCAAACTTGAGAAGGATAACAAGTAAGAACTCTCGATTGACTATATCAAAAGCTTTATTCATATCAATTTTAAGGACAAGGGCAAATTTTTTGTTGTTGGAGATAGACTAGAGGGCTTCATGCAAAGTTATGATACCATCAGTTATAAATCTTCCTTTTATCAAACTGCCTTGGCAGGGATCTATGATTTGGGGAAGAAATTATTTCACTATAGATGCCATACCTTTGGTTAGTATTTTATAAATCACATTACACAAACTGATGGGTCTAAAATCTGCCATAGATTTGCACATGGGCCATTTAGGAATAAGAATAATTAAGGTAGAATTAATACCTCTGGATATGGATCTTGCATGTTGGAGTTTAGTTATTGCCTTGCACACATATTGACCAATAATATCTCAAAATGTTTGAAAAAACTAAGGGGATAAACCATAAGGTCTAGTGGCTTTATCAGGGTGCATAGTGAATAAAGCTTATTTGATCTCATCCGAAGAAAGAGGCTTTATGAGCAAGGAATTCATTTCTGGAGTGACCAGGGAAGGAATGTGATTGAGTAACTAATTCTTGGTTCGGTTAGAATTTTGGGGTTGGGTACCCAAGAGATCTTTAAAAAAAGAAGAGGCTTCATCTCGAATTTCAAAAATATCCCTAGTAATGGAGTAGTCACCTTTGGTCAATTCCCTAATTTTATTTGAACTTATGTGCATGAGGGTGTAAGCGTGAATATTTTTTTGTATTGGAATCACCCTCCTTTAGCCAAAGGGCTTTGGATTTTTACCTCCATAACATCTCTTATTTGCCCAAAATGTTATGATACTCTACTAAAAGTTATTTTTTCTCAACTATGATTTGGTCACTTAGCTGGCCATTATGTATTTGTTATTCAATGTTTTTTAGTTTATCCATAATATGCTTTTTGCTTTCAAAAAAATCCTTGTTCCAGATTTTGAGGTTTTCCTTGACAACCTTGAGTTTATACGAAACTTGAGTAATGGAAGACCCAAAAAAATCCTACTTCCACCAATCAGAGATTCGATTACGAATATCGGGGTGTTGCATCCACATGTCTTCGAATCTAAAAGGAATCTTGAAATTGGGGCCTTTGTCAACTTCAAACAAAAAGGGACAATGATCAGAGCCAATTCTCGGGAGACAAATGAGATTAGCATCACCCATAATAGAAATAGCCTCTTGAGAAAGAAAAAATCTATTAATCTTAACTTGGATATGCTGATCCCCAACTCTCCTATTGCTCCATGTGTGCTTTTCTCCTTTAATTTGAATGTCCATTAATTCATTGTCAGTTATAAATTATGAAAATATTTAATTCTTCTGGACGGAGTGATATTTCCCCCTTGCTTATCTGATGGGAAAAAGAGTTAAGATCTCCAACAAAGATCCACAAAATATTTTTGAAAGCATTCCTCATGTGTCTCAAGGTATCCTATAAGGTATTTCTATTGGTTGGATTGTTGGGGACGTAAACATTAGATAAAACCCATGATTAATTGTTGTCTTTGTAGTGAAATAGAATGTTCAGAACTCTATCTGACGAAAATATTATTCTATCTTCAAATTTACTGGAAACCCATATACAAATTAATCCCCTTAAAGTGCCTTGAGTAGGGCTAAAATTGAACTTATACATTAACCCTATGGTTTTAATAATTAGTATACCATTCTAGATCATCTCATTATTGATATTCACTTATGGTGTAGTATCTACTACTAGGATAGGGTTTGCCATAGGTTTGCTTTTCCTCTTATCACTAACTAGGACTTTCAAAAATGACTTTCCTGTCATGTTACCTATATTTGTTTCACATGAATCCTTAAATTTTTGAGTTTATTCTAAGATGTAAAACAAGAAGTGTTGCTCACACTTTGCTTCCTACTTCCTACTTACGCTTCCTATTTTTTTTTCATGTCTCGTAATTTCTCCTTGCAAGTTAGGTTTTTATAACCAAGCATTATGCATTTTTGAAATAATATATTATAGTATAAAAGATAAAATTGTGTTTATAATTATGAAGTATGTTTTAATTTTAACATTAAAAATAAATGGTATAATTAATTATAAATAATATTGAAATATTTTTTAAAATTTTGAATTTTATTTTATTTGAATAAACTATATTTTTTTAAATTTGTTATATGTGATTGAAATGGGCCCACCCATATTACATCATGACCATATAGTGGTATTACAATAGCTTGGAAATTATGCATGTATCATTTGACAATATTCGAACCTGGATATCCTTCATGAAAGTTAATAAATATAACCAGTTGAGCTAATATCATCTGATAATAAATCATGAAAAATCAAAAATATTTTTATGATGTCTATTGTTGATAGAAAATCGAGAGAGTTGGGACGAGGGTTTTGAAGGGTTTTAGATAAAATTGCAGAGAAAATACAGAGGATGGGGCCTATTGGCCCTAGTGGCCAACAAGAAATTTTCAATGAGGATGATCATAGTAAGGAAAAGGCATAGTTCGAGGAAATGCAGTGGATTCAAAATATAGTAGACAACCAATTTTTACAAGCCACATAGAGTGAAGGAAAAAGCAACAAGCACTTCTAGTTCATAGTGCAAAAAGAGATGGGAGATCACAATCTACCACGAAAATGAGGCCAAGGGTTGAAGAGAACCAGAAATAAAATTCATGGTGCAAACCAGATCAGAGAAGCTGAAGCAGGGAAAATTGATATGGTCCAGAACATGAGCAAGACTATTTTGAGGGTAAACTACCAAAAGGGGTCGATTGTACCAATACCCAATATGGGGAAGGAGTCAGGGGAGCTACCCAAAAAAATGAATTTTAGGGATGCCCTTTATGGGGAACAACCCCAGCCAAATGTGATCAATAACTTGAGGGCACCACGAAGACCTTTGAGGATGCCTAAGATAGATCCTAGGAAAACTATGATAGGGTGTTTAAAGGTGACGGATGGTTCCCCGATAGTGAAGGTGAATATGGAGGACATTTAGAATGGAATAGAAGACATGGAGAGGAGAGGGTTGATATGTCAATTTATGGGGTTTAGATTGATCCTTTCAGCATTTAAACTATGGGCTACTAAACAATGGAAAACAAAAGGTGAGTTCCAAATCTTTGCATACCCCAATGGTTATTTCCTTGTTATTTTTGCTTCTGAAGAAGATAGGGAACAAATATTCCAAGGGGGGCCATGGTTTTTTGGAAGGGTAGGCCTCTTTATGAAACCTTGGCATACTAAATTCAAAGTGGAGGAAGAGATGCCATCCACAACACCAGTTTGGGTGAGGTTGTTTGGCCTGCCAGTAGAATTTTAGAATTCGATAGTTTTTTGGCAATTGGGAATACCCTAGGAACACTCATGATGGTTGTTGATAGTACATATAAATTTGAGCAAATTATTTATGCTCGGATATGTGTCCTAATAGATTTTAACAAACCTCTCCCAAAAAATATCACTCTATAATTTGGGGAGGAAACATGGGAGTAGGAGGTGGATTATGAGAACATACCTTTTCATTGTAGAATATGCCATGAATATGGCCATTTAGCAAGAGATTGCACACATAAGATCCTAGAGCAAGGAAGAGAGGAAACAAATCCTGAAGGGTTCCAAGTGCCCAAAAAAATAATATCCAAAAGAAATTGATAGTGAGGAATCAGGCAGTGGTGTCAAACAATATGTTTGGCAATCTCCCCATTGATGACCTTTTGGATGATGAGGAGGATACAATGGAGATAGAAGTCTTGGAGACATAGTTCCATGGTGGGAGGAAGGAATCTATGCTAGAAGAGGTAAATAGCACCCCTGACACCACCCTAGCCATGCAGAGCAACAAACAGGAAGTAGTAAACTAGCCAACAATAAACTACCAACAAAAAAAGGGGGAAAATAAAAATAAGAGTAATAATCTATTAAAGGTAGGAACCACAAAAACCTAGAGCCTAGGGAAGACCTCATTAGATCTACCAACAATACCCTAGTGTTGTACACACATATGCCAAGGTTGGATGTTATTCTAGAATTAGGAGGGGTGAGCTAGGAGACAAGTAAGAAGATGAAAATGGACACTAATCAAAAGGTAGGACATAAAACTAATCAGCACCATGTGGAAAAAGAAGGAGAAAAGCTAATAGTAGAAGGTAATTTCAATTCCCTTACTCACATATTTAGCCCCCAATACTAATGAAGATCATTTCTTAGAACATTAGAGGACTCAAGGGGAGTCCCTCAAAATAAAATGAAATTAGAAGAATGATACAGATAAATCAACCACAACTTGTCTTCCTTCAGGAGACGAAGGTGTCGGTGGAAGAGATGGAGACAATTGCAAAGAAAGTGTGGCCTACTAGAAGAGTGGAATCCCTCAGCTCCCAAGGGGTATCAAGAGGTATTGCATACCTTTGGGACCCTAAAGAGGTAGTTATCCACCAAGTGGTGGGTAGTTGGGGTCTCTTGGTGGTAGCAACTCAGAGTAGGCAATCAGACCAAGTTATGCTCTGCATGAATGTTTATGCACCTACTAGCCTAGAGGAGAAATGAAGATAATGGAAGAACATAAACTACATTATTACCCAATTCCCTCAAGCATGGGCCCTAATAGGAGGATATTTCAATACCATCCTATCCTTGGAAGAGAAGTTGGGGGGAAATGGTAGCTTAGATGGGAGCATAGACCTCATGAAGGAATACATCAAAAACCTCCATCTTGTGGATGTCAGGCCAGACAATGGTCTGATGACCTGGTCTAATAGGAGGTAAGGCTCTACCTACATTCTAGAAATATTAGATAGATTCCTACTATCAAATAATTTTCTAATTCATGGACACATTCCTAGGGTGAAGATCCTAAACAATGTAGGCTTAGATCATTGGCCAATCATGATAGAACTATGGAAATCCAAGGCTAGACACTCACCATTCAGATTCCAACTGATGTGGTTCAGAGATAACTCTTTTAGGCCTAGAGTGTAACAATGGTGGAAGGAAGGCAAACCTCAACATGGAACCAAGATGTACTACTTTATGAGGAGGCTTCAATACATCAAATCCAAGATAAGGACCTAGAACTAGGAAGAGTTTGGAGATGTCAAGAAGAAAAAGTTGGAAGTGATAGCCCAACTCAAATATTTGAATGAATAGATCCACATGGATGGCCTCACGGAGGGTCTGAGTATGGTAGAGATCAGACTTACATCCTAGCTAGAGGAATGGGAAAAAAGGGAAGAGTTATTATGGAAGCAAAAATCTAGAATCCAATGGCTCTAGGAGGGGGACCAAAACATAGGATTCTTCCACAAATCTCTTCTAGCCCATAGATCACACAACTTCATACCCTCCTTGAGAATAGAAGTAGGAGATACTATCCACACATGGGAAGGTATGAGGTCTATTGTAGTAAACTATTTTGTGAGTCTATTCATAGAACCTATGGATATGGAAGCCCAACAAGAAGTGTTATAGGAGATACCTACACTAATAATAGAGGAGGACAATTTAGTTTTGACTACACTAGTAACTACCAAAGAGTTACAACAGGTGGTTTTCAAAATGTAGAAAGGTAAGACTCCTAGGCCAGATGGATTCCCCATTGAATTCTACCAAGAATTTTAGGATATCCTACATGAGGACCTTCTAGATGTGGTTGAGGAAGCTAGGAAAGCTAAATATGTGTTGAAGGAAATCAACAAATCATATATAGCATTGATCCCAAAGGCACAAGATGCAGAGCATATTATTGGGTTTAGACCAATAGCTTTATGTAATATCTTGCTCAAAATAATCACCAAGGTAATGGTAGAGAGGCTCAAACCACTTTTGCATAAGATTATCTCACTAGAACAAGGTGGTTTTGTGGAAGGTAGACAGATAGTGGATGAGATAGTTTTGGCTCAAGAGGCTATTCACTCCATGGAAGCACAAAAATCCCCATCCATGTTCATCAAATTAGACTTATCCAAAGCATATGATAGGGTGGACTAGGCTTTCCTCCTCAAAGTAATGGGTCAATTTGGCTTCTCATAGGAATGGATAGATTGGATCAAGGGATGTATTTCATTAGTGTCCTATTCAATTTTGATCAATGGCTACCCTTCATAATTATTCATTACATCCAGAGGTATTAGGTAGGGAGATCCCCTCTCCCCATATTTATTCATCATTCTGGTTGAATGCCTAGGAAGGATAATGGCCAAATGTAGGGAAAACCAAACATTAATAGGAATCACTATTGCAAATGGAGCCAGACCAATCACTCATCTCTAGTTTGTTGATGACTTTACTTTATTAGGGAAAGCAACAATGAAGGAAGCCTCAAGAATCAAACATATTATAAGTTGTTTCTCAAGAGCCATAGGGCAACAGATCAATGAGGAAAAGTCCAAAGTCATTTTCTTCCATTGCTCACCTAGATAGGAGATCATGGTTCTTGATAAACTAAGATACCATAAGACCTCCCTTCCCATCACCTACTTAGGCATTCCTCTTAAAATAGGGAGACAAAAGAAGGAGGATTGGGCCTGGCTAGTGGATAGAGTAAAAAGGAAAATAGAAAAATGGACTAATAGATGGCTATCATCAAGGGGAAGAATAACCTTGGTTAAATCAGTCCTTCAATCTATACCTATTTATGTCTCCATAGTTTTGGACATTCCCAAGGTAGTGTTGAGAGAGTTGGATCAAATAAATCATCAATTCCTCTAGAGGGGCACTAAGGAGGAAAGGAAATGGGCATTGGTGCATTGGAAAACTTTATGCCTTCACAAACATGAAGGGGGACTAGGATTTAGATCAACGATCAAGAACAACAAGGCACTAGCAGCTAAGTTGTATTGGAGGATGTTGAACAACCCCAATGCACTATGGGCCCAAAATATGAGAGCTAAATATGCAAAAAATAAAATTTTGGTAAACATTATTCGCCACCAACTCCCTAGCAGAGGATCCCCCATCTTAGAAATTTTGAGGATAGGAGAGGAGTTGATAAAGAAGGAGCTCTTTTGGATAATTCAAAATGGTCAACATGTAAAATTTTGGATAGACTCTTGGGATGGGCACCAACCTTTGGTGGCTCAATTTCTAGAGTGGAGACCTTTCATGGAGCAACTACATAGAGAAAATTGGATAAAAGTAGCAAAATACTATAGGTACTAGACTAGAAATTTAGAAGTTGGGAGAAACTGGGTCCCCATAGCCGAATGGCCAATTCAAATCCTAGAGAGGTAGAAGATCGATATCCAACAAACTCTACAAATGAGATCACTTTCTTGGTCTCAAGCAGAGGATTCCCTTGGATGGGGCAACATGAGTTAGGGGAGTATACAGTAGCAAGTGGATATGTAGTTCTATGCCAAAGTACTCCTAACCTACTTTGAGACTTATTCAAACAAATATGGGCACAAAAGTTATGGCCTAAGGTGAGATTCTTCATTTGGCTTCTTCTACATAAAAGGGTACTAACAGGGGAACAACTTATGAAAAGAGGCTACCATGGTCCTTTCAAGTGTGAGATGTGTGGGGAGAACCTCAAAATACTCTACCACTTATTTATTGAGTGTCTTATAGCCTCAAAGTTGTGGAAGATGATGGCTATCTTACTTGGTATTAACTGGTCTAGCTTTACCACCCTAGAGCATATGTGGAGGGAATGGACTACATAGGATGGAGTAGACCAGTATGTTAGGCAGATAGTATGGGTAGGAACTACTCTCCTACTTTGGAACATATGGAAGGAAAGGAACAACCACATCTTCAAACAAGAGTCTATGGACATCCACTATATTTGGAAAAATACCACAGCCAACATAGCAGAGACAATCCAACATACACTGAAGTATCCCCAGGAACCCCACCAACAATTGGAACAGATCATGAGTAGACTAAAAATTATTCCTAAGGTTGATAATCAACAAATGGTAACCATAAGGCACCCAAAAGTAGTCAGAAAGGAAAAGTGGCAGCCTCCCCTAAAGGATTAGGGAAAAGTTAACATGGATGGAGCATCACAAGGGAATCTAGGAAGAGCTAGTGTGGGAGGGATAGGAAGATAATCGAATGGGACCCCAATTTTCACCTTTGTAGAGAATCTTGGCATTCTTTCCAACAACCTAGCAGAGGGTTGTGGCATCCTTAGAGGGCTCCAAGAGGTAGTTAAGGTAGGCTGGAAGAAGGTCCAGATAGAATCTGACTCACAAGTCATGATCAACCATCTAAAGAATCCAAGGGAGAATAGGAAGCTTGATTGGAGACTAAGGAGAATCATAGAGAAGATTCAGATGGTACAAGAAATATTTCTATCTATGGAATACAATCACATCCCTAGAGAATAAAATAAAGTTGTAGATATGATGGCCAACTAGGCTCTAGACAAAGGCAACCTCACTTGTTATGGCTATCCCCCTAGATGGTGGGCAACACGGACTAGGGAAGATCTTCTTTCTATCCTATCTCTTGATGGTAGCAGCATTAGATGTATTTAGTTTTGTAATTCACTGTATTAGGTTGTTCCTATTACACATGGGTTACTATAGTAGATTAGTTGATAGAGAATGTAACACTACATCATTCTGCTAAATCTTGGATCAAAATCCTATGTACATGGAAAGACAGACAATGTATCTCTTCTATTTGAATTTTATAATATAAATTCTTTTTTACCCAAAAACAAATAATAAGCCATAATTAAATAATTCATAAATTATTATTTAATAGTTTTCATATTCTACAATCGCTAAAAATGTGAGCTAGGAGTGAGTGCAGTCAAAAGCGAGTGCAACCAAAAGTGAGTGTAGGTGAAATTGAATGCGAGCATGAGTCGAGAGTGAGTGTATCCAAAAGTGAGTGCAATCGAAAGTGAGTGTAGCCGAAAGTGAGTGCAAGTGCGAGCCGAGAGTAAGTTCAACTAAAAGTGAGTGTGAGTATGAGTCGAGAGTGAGTGCAACCAAAAGCGAGTGTGAGTGCGAGCCAAGAGTCAGTGCAACCAAAATCGAGTGCAAGCACAAGCCAAGAGCAAAGAGGATGTGTAAGCAGGAAGTAGAAAGCAAAGTATGATCAAGAAACAAGTGCCACTTCTTGTTCCAAATATTATGAGAATTTAAAGGATCTAGTTGAAGAAAATTTAGTAATAAGAGGAAGATAAAATCTATGACAAACCTTGTCCAAGTACCAAATACTACACCAAAAGTGATTATCAAGGATGATATGATTGAGAAATGGTTCTTAAAACTAAAGGGTTAATATGTAAGTTCCATGGATACTGGCCAAGTTTTTCTAAGATTCAAAATTGGATCAAGTGGAAGTGGGGATTGAATTCAAATTACTCCATGAATTTTCTTCCAAAAGGATTTTTTCTCATTATTTTCTATAGTTCAAAAATAAGGGATAAAATAATGGATGGAGACCCATGGTTTAGGGGTAAAGATGCATTATATTTAAGACCTTAGAATGAGAATATTTCTATGGATGTAAAAACTATTAAAAGGCTTTCGGTATGGATTAGGTTTTTTGGACTTCCTTATCAACTCATCAATAAGAAGGTTTTGAAGAATATTAGTAATACTCTAGGTGAATTCATATAGGAGTGACCAACTACTAAGGAGAGAAGGTATGTTGTATACACTCAAATATGTGTTGCCATGGATATTTCAAAACCTTTACCGTAGTTGATTAGGATTAAATATGAATCAAGAGAATGAGATAAACAAGTGGATTATGAAAATATTGCATTTTGATGTCATAAATGTCATGAAATTTGGCACATGGCAAGAGACTACAAAGCAAAAATTATGGAGGAAGAGATGGAAAATTCTAGGCATGAGGGTAGCTTCAATTTGAACTAATATCATATCATAGGAGAAGCCAGGTCAAAAAAAAATTCCACTCCTAAGAAAGTGGTAAGAAAAACCTCTGTACATCATCAAATGGTAAATACTATTATAGTTCACTCGAATAAACCATTAGAAGAAAAAAATTATACGAAGGATGAGGAAGTACAATTCGCATGTTCAAATAAAGAAGGACCTAAATGTGAAAAGGAAAAGAAGAAGGCAAGTTTTAAAGCAAAGGAATATGGGTAGACAAATTTTAAAGCAAATGAGGTGAAGGAGGTCAAGCTTTAAATAGGTAAATCACCGTTATTTTCCTCAAGTAGCATAAAATACTCTTTCTACAATAAAATGCAAGTAGTGCAAAGTGTTTTCCTTACACTTTAGGGTTTCAAGAGTAGTATAATAAAGAAAATATTATGGAGGATATCCAAGGAAATTTAGGGTTTTCAAGCCAACATAAAAAAGTAATAACTATGCAGGATCATCTATGCAGTTTAGAGTTTTTAGGAAAACATAAATAAAAAATGCTAATGAGACTATTCCTTGCACTTTAGATTATTTAGGGCAACTTAAATATTTAGAAGATAAGTCTCATTATGAACACTATGAAAAATAGAAAAAATAGAAGAGATTTATGAAGATGAGAGTGTTGGTGATAATGGAAGAAGGAGAGGAAAGCCATCAAATCAAGAACAAAGAGAAAAAGAAACTCAAAAGGATATTGATCTGGAAAGCCAAATAAAATATCACATGTGCTAACAAGAAGTGGGGATAAGCCCAATAATAAAAATAAAAAGTGTTGATGATGAAAATTATATCATGGCTTTGCTCGAGCCCACTGCATGAGCCTGAAGCACAAAACTTACCCTCTCACTCATAGCCTTCACTTTAGGTTACCCAACACCCATCCCTGTCCATCCATGGCTTTGCTCGAGCCCACTTCTCTTCAGCTCAACCATATTGTTGAGAAGATTTTAGGGAGCCAAAAAATTTTACCCTTCATGAAGAAATTTGTAGGTAATGATGCTAAAGTTTTTGATGAAATAATCAAATCTTAGGACAAGGACCAATTCACTGTTAGGGGCCTCGATTTCCTAATCGATGTTCGAATGTTGGTTGATGTTACAGGGTTCTTGATCGATGGAAAAACCATCAAGTTCAACAAGCACACTATGGTTATGGAGAATTAATTATTTTCTAATAAAGGGAAGGACCTAGTTGTGATCGATGGTGGAATCGATAGACTTTTCCTACCTGGCACTTGGGATCATGTTATGATTCCAATTCTTCAATATTTCACCATTAATAAAATTTATGTTCCCCTTCGTAGCTTCCATTTAACTTTCCTAAACTACCTCAGGGGTATAAAAATATCAATATTCTTGATTATCTATTTAGGTCCCTCGAGTTGTCCATAAATAATATTAGGAATGGTAAATCCATCCATCCCATCCACCAAGACCTGCATCTTATTTATACAAGCATGCTCTTGAATTTTACACCAACAAAATTATTGTCTCTTCCTGCTTTGCCCCTCCCAATCCTACCCAAATATCCAATTACCCTAACCCACCTGAACCTATCAAAATCCATAACCATGACACTCCTATACACAAGGTCGCCAGCTATGATAATGACCTTGATGTTTCCTCCTCATCTATGAAACCAACCCCTAGTTCTGAGCTCAAGGATGGGTCTCCATTTTTTGAGTTCAAGTTCAAACATTGGCTTGTCAGGTGCTCATCATCCAAGACTAAGCATAATCCCAGCCCATCTTACGTCTGGGCTTCTCCTTACCTCAAAAAACTGAAGACAAAGATGCCCTCCCTATAAAGTCTAGTGAGGTGATTCCCCCTAACAAGGGTATGCATAGGGGTAAAAAATTATTAATAAGTGAATAATGGCATTTTTCAAAATACAAATTTACAAATTTTGGGACCCTAGCCATCGGCCTATTCACTTGAAAGTTTTAGAAAAAATATATTTTTTGGGTCGGGTTGCCAGAAAATATAATATTTTAACTTTTAAAATTTTAAATCGCCAACCCTCCCTCCTAGATTTTGGATCTACTCATATTAAAATTATATATAATTGTATTAACCTAGACAAATCCATCCACTATATATACCAAAACATACTATTACTTGTTATAGTTATACATTCAATAAAAAAGGAGAACCCAAATTCAAGCCAAAAAAAGAACAAAATCATAGAAGCCAGAAAAAGAGTGATTGGCAATAGACGAAGGAAAAAATACAAGATTACAAAGAAAAGACTATAGGTACACAATTTCTTTTGATGCCTTGTTTTACTTGTTGTCATCACTACTTCCATACATACAAACTCCCTGCTCATTCTATAGATCCACCTAGGTCATCCCTTGCATGAGTTCTATGGACTCACGCAGGTCGTCCCTCACATGATGTCTACAGACTCATGTAGGTCATCCCTCGCATGATGTCTACAGACTTACCTAGGTCATCACTCACATGATGTCTAAGGACTCATGTAGGTGATCCCTTACATTATGTATATGGACTCATGTAGATCCTCCCTTACATGATGTCTATGGACTCATGCAGGTCCTCCCTTGCAGGTCATCCCTCACATGATGTCTACAGACTTGCCCAGGTCATCCCCTACATGTCATCCCTCGCATGATGTATATAGACTCATGTAGATCATCCCTTGTAGGTCATCCCTTGCATGATATCTATGGACTCATGCAGGTCATCCCTCGCATGATATCTACAGACTCATGTAGGTCATCCCTCACATGATATCTATAGACTTGCCCAGGTTGTCCCTCGCATGATAACCCTGTATTAAATCAATTATTTTTCACCATTTTCACCATAATATTAATTTATTATTATAAATATAAAGTGTATATCTCATCAAGCTATGTGGTTTAAAAAAAATTGAAAACAGAGCTTTAGATCAGTGATGAGGGATGACCAACGAGGGATGACCTATGTGAGTCAGTATGCATCATGTGAGAGATGACCTAGGTAAGTTTGTAGACATCATATGTCATAGAATGAAGCCTAATAACTCACATAGGTTGTACCTCACATGATGCCTACTGACTCACATAGATCATCCCTTGTTAGTCATACCTTATCGATCATCCCTCACATGATGCCTACTGACTCACATAGGTCGTCCCTCATTAATTGTCCCTCATCGATCATTCCTAGTCATTGCAGACTACCCTGCAACCTTCTAGAAGGCATAACTTTTGATCCAAAGCTTCATTTTCAATTTTTTTTAAAACCACATAGATCTATGAGATCTACACTTTAAATTGATAATAATAGACTAATATAGAATATTTTTTTTATCATTTCACCTCTGCAACCTATTGATAAAGTTGGATGACCCTGCAACCTATAGGCTACAAACAACCCTACAACCTTCATTCTAGGGTCATCCCTTGAGTGAAGTATATATACTCACTTGGGTTATCCCTTGAATGAAGTCTACTGACTCACTTGGGTCAACCTTGACTCACCTAGGTGATCCCTCGAATGAAGCCTATTGACTCACTTGGGTCGTCCCTTGAATGAAGCCTATTGACTCACTTGGATCATCCCTTGAATGAATCCTACTGACTCACTTGGGTCATCCCTCGAATGAATCCTACTTACTCACTTAGGTCATCCCTATGATCATGCATGGGAATCAGAGCATGTTTAGTGATTATTTATATCTTATGGTACGTTTGTCAAAAAAATTGGTGAATTCACCAACTTTTTTTCTTGTGAAAAACAAATCGCCATTGCCTCTACATGACTTTGCACCATATTCACCTTGGTTTTGAAATTGATTCACCTTGGTTTTGAAATTGATTCACCTTATTTATCTATATATATTTTCGGGCATACCCCTTATGCATAACCCTGCCCCTAAGGAATCAACTCCCGAGTGCACTGATCCTTCAACAACTATTCTTCGAAATCCATCATCAACCATGTCACTAGCACTATGTTCACCTTGTCAATGGCTACTAATTCATCCAAGGTAGCATGGTCGTTCTACAATCCAAAAACAAAGGTGATGGACCAAATCCATGGCCACCTCAAGACTCTCTTCAAGGAGGCTGGTGATCTTGTGAACGATAACGCTAAAGATTGATTTTACAATCCTTTGGTTTTTGGGGTCTCCCTCTTAGAACCACCCCTCTATCCCCATTTTTTTGGTCAAATTCATCCCCATGGGATCTCCCCGTTTGGCTCTTTAGTTCTTTGTAAGGCTGGGTTTCCCCACATGGGCCTGCCCTTTGTTTTGGGTCTGCTGACCTACTGGTATTATCCCTTTTGTAAAAAGTTTTTGGAACCCCTTTCAAAAGCTAATTTTAATGAAATACCTTTACCGATAAACAATTATATCATGGAATATTAGAGGTATGAATAAAATCCCTAAAGAAAGAGTTATTAAGGAATTAATAGGTTGTTATAGTCCTGAGTTTATTTAATACAAGAAACACAAAATTAGACAGTGAGGAATGTAATGATACTTTTAAGAAGATTTGGACGATGGATGATTGTTTAGCAGTTTCTTCTACAAGAGCTTCAAGTGGTATTGCAATAATATGGGATAAATTCAAATGGGATGGCAATTATTAGAAGCAAAAATTAATTGGGTTGTTGGATTATGTTGCAAAAAAGAGAAAAACATCAAAGTTGAGGTTATAAATGTATATGCTTTAAATTTAGTTACTCCTCGTGAAATATGTTGGAAGGACCTTAGCATATTTTTATCAAATACAATGATGATTCATTGTGATCTATGTATTATTGAGGTGATTTTAACATTGTTCTATCTCCTTTGGAAAAAAAGGTGGTATTCCAGGATGGTCTAAATCAATTCAAGATTTTGCTTCATTTCTCAATTCAAATGACCTTTGGGATGTTTGTTCCTTAAGCTTTCAATATATATGGGATAATAGATGCATTGGGAAAATCATATCGTAGAAAGACTAGATAGATTCTTGTTATCCAATAAATGGTTGCAAACAAAGTATACAATCTCTTCAGATATTTATTGCAAGCAGGATCATATCACAAACCCATTTTTTTAACTTGTGAGTTACCTTATAATGGTCATCCAAAGCCATTTCGCTTCCAATCAATGTGGCTCAAAGATCTTGACTTTTTCCAGATGGTTATGTTATAGTGGTATGAATCAGAATTTGAAGTATCATGTATGTATAGGTTTATTCAAAAGTTGAAATATTTAAAGGAGCAAATGAATATTTGGAATACCAAATATTTTGGTAAAATTTTTGTAAGAAAATAAAGAAATTGAATCCAAGCTCAAAAATTTACAAGATATAGTAGAAATTAATGGAATGGATCAGGATTCTTATGCAAAAGAAAAATATTTACTTTTTGATTATCATAATGCATTGAAAAAGAGTCATATTGGTTCCAAAAACTTAGAGAGAAATGGCTCAAAGAAGGAGATAGAAATACAAAAAAAATCATTCTACAAAAAAAACAAAATTTTATTTATGTTAAATAAAAAATATTTTAACTCAAAATGAAATAAATATTGAGGACAAAGAAGATATAAGGAAGGAATAAATTAATTATTTCAAAATTATTGTCAGATACAAGGCAAGATAAGGAGGCACAAGAAAAATTCTATAAAATATTCCATCAATTATCACTCAGGGACAAAATGAAATCTTGATGAAGAATATATCTATGGAGGAGCTCCATGAAGCAATTTTCTCTTTCCATCCTAACAAGGCACCCGACCTCGACGAATTTCCTGCAATTTTATTTCAAAACTTTTAGAATTTGTTGAAGAGTGATATGTTAGTTGCAGTTGAAGAGGCCCAAAAAAAAAGGCTATAATAAGCGATATAAATGCTACTTTTATTACCTTTGTTACCAATAAAGACGAAAAAATATTTTGATAATTTTTGTCTAGTGAGCCTTTGTAATATAATTTATAAGATCATTTCAAAAATTATTGCAAACAGGTTGAAGGGCATTCTAGGTTGTTTTACCTTAGAAGAACAAGGTGGCTTTGTTTGTGGTAAACAAATTCTTGATGGTATAATTATTGCACAAAAGGCATACATTATCTTCATTCCATGAAAAAACAAGTATGGTTTTGAAATTAGATACGAGCAAAGCATATGATAGGGTTTTGAAGAATTTTCTACATGTTATTCTTATAAAGTTTATCTTTGATTATAGTTGGTGTGAATGGATTAAATGTTGTTATAGTACTACAAAATTTTCTATTTTTATCAATGGTTCTCCTATTGATTACTTCAAGTCATCTTGTGGACTTCGTCAAGGTGACCCACTTTATCCTTATTTATTCATTATTATTCCAAAAGCATTAGGGAGATCCTTTTCAAAGACAAAAATGGAAGGAAAAATCTAAAGTATTTAAGTTGCAAAAAATGGCCCCTCCAAATATCATCTCCAATTTTTTGATGATACTTTTCTTTTAGGTCATCCCTCAGTAAGTGAGGCCATGGATTTTAAATCAATATTATCATGCTATGAGAACGCTAATAGACAATTGGTAAATACTATAAAATCCAATATTTTTCATTAATACTGCCCTAGATTTAAAATAATTTTTGTGAATATTTTAGGTTTTAAAATTAAAAAATTTCCATCAACCTACTTGGGTATTCCTTTGTTTGAAAAATGACATAAAAAGGATATTTGAATCCCTTTTTTGGATAGAATGAAATTTTGCTTGGCATATTGGAAAGATAAGTTCTTAACCATGACAGGAAGGCTACAACTCATAAAGACTACTTTGCAATCCATCCCTATTTATGTGATGTCACTTTTAAGATTGCCAACAGGTATATCATAAAAATCTGATAAAATTCAAAAAGGCTTTCTATGGAAAGGTTGTGAGGAAAAATTTAGATTTCCTCTTTGTAAGTGGGATAGGGTTTGCAAAAGAAATAATATTGGAGGATAAGGCTTGTGAAATTTTAAACTTATGAATTTGGCATTAGGAGAAAATCTTGGGTGGGTATTATTCAGAGATCAAGGAAAGAATTGGGAAAACATATTACTTCAAAAATATATAGGTTCTCTTGATGCAATAAAATTATATAGGATTAGAGCTCTACCCAAAGGATTGTCAACATGAAACTTCATATCAAAGATTTTGCAATTGATAAATAAACATATTAGATGGTTTATTAATGAGGGAAGTTATGCAAATTTTTGGTCTGATGCTTGTTGATGTCGTATCCTCTTATTTTTATCTCAAAATGGAAACCATTGGCTCAAGCATGCCTACCATGTAAAGGTCCAAAGGTTAAAGACTATATTTTTTTTTGATTGGTTGAAAGGGTGTTGAAAGGTCCCTAAACCTTGTACAAGAAGAATTACATGAATTTCAGATTGATCGAGGAGGTCCAAGAAAAAAGATCAAAGAGCAAACAAACCTCCACACGAGGAAAGGTGTTGCGAAATCGTGACCAAAATGGTGATGTCGTGAAATCGCGACAAGTTGCACCGTTGTTGCCAAGAGAAGAAGGGATGTCGTGAAATCGCGACAAGAATCACCATTGGATACGAAGGAGGGAAGGTGTCGCGATATCACGACATGTTGGAAGGTTGATGCTAGAAGAGAGGAAGTGTCACAAAATCGTGATAAGTTGCTAGGTTGGAGCCAGAAGAGAAGAAGAGTCACGAAATCGTGACATGAAGCAAACCCACGACCGGACGAAAAAGGTGTCGCAAAATCATGACAAGAAGAAACCTCGTGTCCAAAGAGAAAAGGTGTCGTGAAAGCATGACAAGAAGTAAGACCGTTGCCGAAGAGAAGAGGTGTCACAAAATCGCGACAAGAAGGAAGACTGCAGTCGAAGAGAAAAAGTGTCACGAAATCGTGACATTTATGGAAGACCGCTGCCAAAGAGAAAAGGTGTCACGATATCGTGACAAGAAGGAAGACCGCTGTCGAAGAAAAAAAGTGTCACGATATCATGACATAATGGAAGACCACTGCCAAAGAGAAAGGGTGTCACGATATCACAATAATATGGAAGACTGCGACCGAAGAGAAAAGGTGTCACGATATCGCGACAATATGGAAGACCACTGCCGAAGAGAAAAAGTGTCACGATATCGCGACAATATGGAAGACCGCTGTCGAAGAGAAAGTGTCGCGATATCGCGACAATATGGAAGACCACAGCCGAAGAGAAAAAGTGTCGCGATATCGCGACAATATGGAAGACCACATTCGAAGAGAAAAAGTGTCGCGATATCGCGACAATATGGAAGACCACAGCCGAAGAGAAAAAATGTTGCGAAATCATGACAAGATGGAAGACCGCTACTAAGGAGAAAAAGTGTCACGATATCGCGACAAAAAGGAAGACCGCAGCCAAAGAGAAAAAGTGTCATGAAATCGTGACATGATGCAAGAACGCGCCTAAAGAGAAAAAGTGTCACGATATCGTGACAAGTTGCAAAAATGCACCCAAAGAGAAAAGGTGTCGCGATATCGTGACATGTTGCAAAAACATGGCCAAAGAGGAAAAGTGTCACGATATCGCGACATGTTGCAAAATCACGGCTAAAGAGAAAAAGTGTCGCGATATCGCGACATGTAAAACCACGGTCGGAGAGAGAAAAAGTGTCGTGATATCATGACATGCTGAAATTTCATGGCCAACGGTGAAAAGTGTCACGATATCGCGACAAGTTGCCAAAATACAGTCGAAGGGGGAGAAGAAGGAAGAAAGGACGCGAAAACTCGACCAGTTCCATGAGTAAACAAACCTGGTCGCCTGATAACCACTCACATTGTGTAGACATTGGTACTTGTAGAAGCATCCCTTAGGCCAATGGGAAAGGAGTCTCTCCAAACATGAATGTCCGTTTCGCCAACTCCCTTGTTGGCAAGCCAGTCCGCAACTTTGTTTCCTTCTTGGTACTGATGCTTAATGACTAATTCTGGATAAATGCCAATTAGTGCCTTGCATTCTTGGAAGATCGAAGCAAGGGCCCAGGGAGGCACAGAAGTCCCTTTGAGCCAGTTGATGCAGTGCAGTGAGTCTCCTTCTATGATAAGTTTATTGATGGTCAAGCCTTCCAAGAGAATCAATCTTTGGAGCAGAGCCCGAGCCTCTGCCATATTGTTAGATTGAATTCCTAGGTTCTGAGCAAAGGCCAAGATTATTTCTCCTCTATGATTTCTGAGAATTCCTCCTCCGTCAGCCGCTCTTGGGTTGCATTTGGCCGCACCATCAAAATTAAGCTTGTGCCACCCAGCAGGAGGTAAGACCCACTTGATGACAGACCTGTCAACAAAAGTGCGGGGTGTGACAGAGAAATTGGATAGATTGAAAAGTTTTGTTAGATCCGATTCAAGACCAGGAGGGGGGGTTTGGAAGATGAGACAAGAGAGGCATTCTCCGCAGCAAGGGCCAAAATTTTGGCAACAACAATCTTCTTATCAGTGGCTTGGTTTTTGAAAATTTTGGCATTTCTCTCAAGCCAAATCTGCCCCAAGAAAATGTGGAGGCAAGCTTGCCACATGAATTTAAGTTGAGTGCTCTTGAAAGGCCGGGGCCATTGTTGAAAAAGGAGGGGAATGGAATGAGGGAGGGCTACGGATATGTTGAAGGTGTTAATAACTTGGTTGAGCATTGCAAGAGAGAAGTGATATTTTTACACAGGATGCACCAATTGGGGATGAGTAACCCTCTGATTATCAAGTTGTCAGTGGTGAGGATTCTATTTTGGATGGCCAACCAGTAGAAGAATTTGACCTTGGGAATGATCTTGGGAACCCAGGCCTGATTAGATATGTCCCGACCATCATTGGGAGTTTCTTGACTGTAGTAAGCTGATTTAACAATGAAATTCCCAAAATCTTCAAGGTTCCAGACCATGGAATCATCTTTGTGAGAGCTGGGGATAATGCAAGTTCTCAGCAAGTTTTGTAACCGCCTAAGCGCCTTGGTGATATTCCTAGGCCCATTAAGATCCAGGTGTTTCCATTCAGGTCTTGTAATACCTGGGTTAATGAAATGACACACATTATCTCCAAAGGTGGCTTCGATAACCGTCTTGAGCACTGCAAGATGAGGATCTTGGCTGAGAGGTTTGTCATGGACCCACGGGTCGTCCTAGAAATGAATGGTCATTCCAATTCCAAGACACCACCTTAAACCTTCCATGATGATCTTCCTTGTTTTGGTGACGCCATTCCAGAAATGAGATTCGCTAGGAAGGTTGTGCTCTCCAAGAAAGGGAACCTGATGGAGGTACTTAGCTTTGATGATGTCAATCCAAGTGACTTTTTCATTGGTGGTAAGTCTCCAGGATCTGCTGGCAATGAGGGCCATGTTCATCCGCTTGATGTCCCTGAATCCGAGTCCTCCATCCTTTTTCTTGGAACAGACCCTATCCCAGGCAACAAGGGAAAATTTGTTCTTGTTTTCGTTTCCCGCCCAAAGGAATCTGTGTTGAATTTGCTCAATTCTTTGGCAGATGGAAGCTGGAGCTTTGAAGATAGATAAGAAAAAAATTGGAATACTTTGCAGGCAAGCCTGGACCAGAGTGGCTTTGGCTACCTGACTGAGCATTGAACTTTTCCAACCTGCAAGTTTCCTATTGAGGTGATCTAAAATAGGATTCCACATAGCCGAGACCGATTTGCCATGGAAAAGTGGTAATCCGAGATAAGTAGTTGGAAGGCTCCCAATGATACACCCAAGGATCTCAGCAATCTTGTTTTGCCTGTGGATGGGGGTATTGAGAAAGTATAGCTTGCTTTTGTGGTAATTGACTTTCTGCCTAGCCGCCTCTTCATAAGAATCAAGAATGTTCTTAATGACTTTTGCTTTGGGAACAGAAGCATGAGATGATAGAATAGTATCATCCACAAATTTTTTATGGGAAATGGCATTGGTTTTTGAGTCTGGTTTGATCCCAGAGACGAGTCCACTATTGCGAGCAGCAGTAAGGGTTCTTCCAAGGGTTTCAGCCATAATGATGAAGAGGAAGGGAGACAGAGGGTCCCCTTGACGGATGCCTTTGAAACTTTGGAAGAAACTATCGAGTGAACCATTGATAAGAATAGAGAACCAAGTAGTAGAGATACATTCACGAACCATCTTGATCCATTCTTTGTGAAACCCAAACTTCTCTAGGACCTCAAACAGGAATTTCCAGGAAACCCGATCAAAAGCCTTGTTCATGTCAAGCTTAAGGAACATACTAGGTTTTTTATTTTTAGATGCTGAATGGGCCAATTCATGGATGGTTATCACTCCATCAGCAATGAATCTGCCTTTGATCGAGCTCCCTTGGCACTGGTCGATGATGGAGGGAAGGATGTCTTTCAACCTATTTGCCATAACTTTGGTGATAAGTTTACACTATAGAGACTAATACGTCTGAAGTCGGAGAGAGAAGCTCGATCATTGGACTTGGGAATTAAAACAATGAAGGTGGAATTGGCTTCTCTCGACATCTTTTTGGCTCTCTGGAATAATTTAACCGCAGCAACAACATCAGGGCCCACAATATCCCAAAAGTGTTGAAAAAACCGGGGTGGGAAGCCATCGGGTCTAGGGGCCTTATCAGGTTCCATTGCAAACAGAGCTTCTTTGATCTCCTCTTTAGTGAAAAATTCGAGAAATTTCCCATTATCATCGTTAGACACCAACTTTGGTATGTTCTGAAGCAGAGAACTTGCTGCGCGGGGATGACAGTCAACACTTGGACCTAAGATTTCCTAGAAGTGGCGCACAACTTCCTGTCTGATAGCATGGATGTCAGAGACAATGGTTCCATCAACCTTGGTCAACTCAGAGATTTTATTTGAGCCTCTGTGGCACATGGTGGAAGCATGGAAAAAATTCGTGTTGGTGTCTCCTTCCTTGAGCCAAAGGCTTCTGGATTTTTTCCTCCAGTAGGAATCTTCCTTAGCCAAGGTATTGTGAAATTTTGAAAGAAGGATTTTTTCTTCCAAGAAATTTTTGACCCTCTGATCTCCTCCCTAAATCAGATTTTCCACCCTTTTGAGCTCGTCCAACAGATGCTTTTTTTCGGTGAATAGGTTGCCGAAAACCTCCCTGCTCCAGCATTTCAGCTTGAGCTTGACCGCTTTAAGTTTGAGGAACAGATTCGTGAGAGGGTTTGGACAAAGATTTTGCTGCCACCATTGTCGAATACACCGACCTAAATCTGGATGGGTGAGCCACATATTTTCAAACCTAAAAGGGGTTTTGAAGATTTTCTGGGGGCGAGAACAATCCGTAATTAAGGGGTTGTGATCGGATCCAATTTTTGGGTGGCTATGAAGCCTGGCATCGCCAAAAACAGGAATGAGTTCTTTGGATAAGAGAAATCTGTCAATCCAAATTTGGATGTGATGAATGCCCACCCGTCTATTGCTTCATGTGTAGTTGGATCGCTGGGGACATCTTTTTTTTGGGAAGGGCATTGAGAAGCCAGGTGGCCCTGAGTGTTGCACTCCAAACAAAAAGTGGTCTTGTTCTCGTACTCAACTCCTTGACGTATTCTAAAGCTCTCGTAGTTGATGCCGATGCTGGTAGGCAGAACCGAATCCAGATTATCCATGACGCAGACACAAGCATAGGTCATTCTAGATCTGGCTCAGGTAGCAGGGTCGATGGCGACTAAATCTCCAATTGGTTGAGTGATGCCTTTGAGTGCATCGTTGTAGAAGAACTGTGGGCAAAGCCCATGGAGTTTGATCCAAATTGGAGCGATGTTGATAGACTGAGTTTCAGGGTCAAAGTCTTCCCCCCATCTTCGTAGAAATAGGCTGCGACGACCGAAAAACCAAGGTCCTCTAGTAAGAATGCGATGGGTGTCGAGGGCATTGTTTAGCCTTATCATGAAAAACCCCCTAGGAAAGGCCACTAACTCCAAGCTTCCCGAAAGCCGCCATTTGGAAAGAGCCCACTCGCAGATATATTCCATATCAGGTCGGGCATCGACAAATTTCCCAACCAGAGAGAGGGACTCTTGGAAGATTAGTGGCTCCATGACCTCACTTGGAAAAGATACTTTAGTGCCCGTTACAGAGAAGGGCAAAGGAATTTGGAAAGAAAATGCTCCTGTCGAAGACCTAACTTTATCCGCAAAGGACAAAGACCAAGGTCATGCTTTGGAAGGAGAGGAGGGTGAAACCCTAACTTTATCAGACGCCGGTTTCACCATGCCATTTGGGTCTTCACCGTGAAATTTTTTGAGTGGGCCTGCAGTAGGCCCAACACCATCTATAGGTCCCGAGGACAAACCTGTCAGACCAACACCCTCCAGCGTCCCTCCAACGTCGCCATTGCCATCGCCATCGTCCACAGATGCACCCACTCCCATTCTCGCCATTAGATCCTCGGTTAAAGACTATATTATTATGAGCAACAATTTAAAATTATGGATTTATTTTTATAACCTTGTTGAAGGAGAGGAACTCAAACAAATTACAAATGAACCTCAAAATATGCTTCAAGAGTTTTATTTACCAAATTTCACACAAAAGGATGAGTTGGTTTGGAATTTATCAAAGTATGGTGAATACTTGATCAAGTTGGTATGTGAGAATTTAGAACAATAAAAATTTTCTTCTCCCAAAGATTTTCCTTGGAAGAATGTTTGATCACTAGAGGCTCTCCCTAAGGCATCACCATTCCTTTTGTTAGTAGTTCAAAGTAAGATTCTTATAGGAGAGAGTCTACAAAGAAGAGGATATTATCGATCCTTTAGATGTACCTTGTGTGAGAAGGATTTAGAAACATTAGATAATTTGCTCTTCACTGTCTGTTTGCTCACACCATTTGGGATAATTTTTTTTTAATATGAAATTATATTGGGTAGCTCCATCAATATTGAAAGAGTTGATCAAATGTTGGATTAAATATTTCAAAAATAAAGTATTATTTTATTAGAGGATTAGCCCTACTATTATTTTTTGGAATTTATGGTTTGAAATGAATAACATAATTTTTAAAAATAAATCTTAAAATCATGCGCAAGTGTGGAACCATATTATTGACTCTCTTGTCTAAAATCTACAAATATGGTGCTCATCATGGGAAGACTTAATTTCAAAACAAGAGGTGCTAATGACTTGGCTATATGATTTGAACATACATGTAAGAGTCATATGTGATAATGGAATTAAAACAAATGATCTACTTCGACCTATGTTAAAATAGAAATGTCTAAAATTTGGGTTTATCAAAATTAATTTTGATGGTGCTTCTAAAGGAAATATAGGAAAAATATGTGGAGGTGGTTTTTTTAGAAATAGTGAAGGAAACATTCTCCTCACTCATCCATAATCTTATGGAACTTCAACTAACAACTATGCAGAGGCTAGGGCACTTCTTACAAGGATTAAAATTGTTGTAGAAAAAGGATGGAAATAAATTTCAATAGAGATGGATTCACAAATTATCATCAATGCTATTAACAAAAATGGATGTGGAGATTAGATAAAAAATAATATTATTATTTATGTTCATCATCTATTACTAGAGGCAATCTCTTGGAAGTGTGAGCATATTTATAGAGAAGGAAATCGAGTAGCAGATAAATTAGCGAATTGTGGTGTTGATCTTCATCCCAATGAAATTAAAATTTTAGAAGGCAACTTGCCAAGTGATATTTTATCTCTTAATAAAAATTATGTCAAGGAGTTAATTGTGGAAGCATAACACTTCTAGGAAGTTGAAGAATATATTTAAGAGGAAAATAAATGAAAAAATTGTGATAAAAAGGTGTGCTACAACAAATATAATATTTTGGTATTTTGATGGGAGTGCCCCCCAATAGAAGCCACCTATAACTTATTTTTAAAAAATAGTTTTTAGTACTCTAAATAAATAAAACTGCTATTATATTCAAACATCGTCGTCGTATTGAAATATAAAATAAATAAACACTTTGGTTATAATTTTAAATTTTTATTTTTATAACAAACAATTTGATAAATTAAATGATGTTACTTCAATCAATTAAATTTCTCTACTTTCATAGAGGTGAACCATGTTCTAATCTTGCCAAATAATATGTGTTAAATAACCAAGTTATTTTATTACCACTATGTGGTAATGACATAATACTAGTGGGGCTCATTTCAATTCCATATAACCAATTTAAGAAAAATAAAAACTAATGATTCAATCAATTTTATAATGAGGATAAAGATAAGAATATATTTTCTTATAAGATAATTTGTGTTATAATATAAAAGAAGTGATCACAAGGAAAAAATTACCTTTTATATATAAATTCTACACATTTAAATTTAATTTTAAATAGTTTTTTTTAAATAGGTTATGTGTGGCTTCTACAGGAGCTAGTCCCATCAAATTCACAAAATATTATATTTTTTTAGGTCAATTAGATTATATCTATAAAACATTCCCAATTAACTTTCTAAAAATAACATGATTTTTTAGTTATTTAGTCATTGTTACTTATTAAAGGTAAAAGGTAAAGTTATTTTTAACATCCACGATACCATAGGCCATATGAAATGACCTTCATAGAGGATGTTATTCATCCAGTAAGTGTTTATCTAACCAAATTTGGGTTATCGAAGTATGTATACAACTCTATCCCCCATTAGATTTGAACCTTGAACCAATGTTTAGAAATATTTTATCTAGATTTCTTAATTCATATTTGCTTTACTACATCCATGCACACTTTGTTCATGTTGGATTATCTTAAGCAATAATCAATGCATGTAAAGTAGTCAATGTTTAAGTAAAAAAAACATGAAGATAATAATAAAGTTTATGCTAAGAATCCCTTCTAGTTGTTACAACTTATTTCTACCAGTCACTAGGCCATAACTCAACCCTTTCCCATGCTCCTAGCATGAGGTCACCAAACCCACTTCATCCAACATCCCTTTATTCAAACTAGGCATGCCCAAGGGTCTTATCTTCTGAACTCAAAAGTGGAATTCATCCTTAACATATACATATCTATGTCCATGATATTAGATAAGATAGTATAAATATGGTGAGTGACTCATAACACCATCTCCCTACAATGGGTTGGATTGGTTGTTATGTTCATCCACTACCCAGATAAGATACCCACACATATATGTGTGTGAAAAGTAACTCAGAACCACATCTTTAAGTTGGGTTGGATTGGTTTCAAGTCATTTATTACCCAAACCTAGTCTCATACACCCCTTATGGAGAAAACTAGAAGAAAACAATGGAGGTTTTGGGTCTTGATATGTATTCCAACCATTTCTTCTAAATTTGCATCTCATTTTGTAAATGTAGATAGACTTTCTCCTCTATATTTATCTAGACTATCCATAGCAAACAAATTACGGCCTTCCCCTCTATAATAGAAACTATAACAAAGTATACACCCATTTTTACCCAATTTATATCATACCTTACTAAATTTGAAGGGAATCACTTCTCTAAATTTAGCTATGGCCATCTATAAAAACAAACAATGACATTTTGTATCATGAAAGAAACACATCTTTTTTATCAAATAAATAGTGACTTTCCCATAATAACTAAAAAACCAATAATATTTTTCAAATTTCCAAAATTTAACCACATAAATTAACATATGTAGAAAATAAAATACCTTCAATCATCCCAATAGTGGTAGAGTTGCAAAATCTTTTCTTCAATGCAATAAATTTTCTTCACTCCTATAGTTCTTCATTTCTTTTTCCCAAAAAAATGGTAAGAATGACTCTCCATTTCCCTTTTTAACTCCTATACAAATTTTTCATAACCAAAGTAGAGTGTATTCCAATAGGATCTTAACATGTACCATTTTGGATCTCTCTTTAGAATGAGAAAAGGAAGCTCACCCATCCCTAAAACCTCATTTTAATAAGTCTAACTTTTGTAATTAAAAGGAATTTCTTAAGTGATACTTTATTAATAAATAGACCATGGTCACAGTAAATTAATATCATCATCTAATTATACATATTAGTTCCAAATATTAAGTGAAATAAAAAGGATTTAAGCACGAACATAATATTATTCTTGTATTTAATTGTAATGCTCCACATAATATAAATATACATTATCTATTCTATTTTTTAAATATTAAAGTATGCAAAAAATCTTAAATAAAACCATATGATAATAATATCCATGATGCAATGTAAAGTGTGTGTATCTTAATACATGTCTAATATCTAAAACAAGGAAATGTAAATGCTCCTATCAAAAAATTAATCAAGGTCCAATGAGTATCTAATTTCAAAATCAAGGGGTTACATCCTTTATGAAAGGTGACAAAATGAGGCATGGCATCCTTTCCTCCAATAAAATTCCCCCTAGAAATTTTCCAAAGGAAGAAATTATGCTAGCTCACTTAAAATATCTAGCCAACTTACCTAACTCGAGCAAATTAAAATTATTTTACAAGTACACCACTATAGCAAGGATTTTAATCCTTTTTTTCAAAACTAGCGTATCAAACATGGTTCAAGGAGGAAAAATAAGATATATAGAAGAGGCTTGATTGCATAAAAGGAATATAGCACAAAAGAAAGTGCTATCATATGTATGTAAAAGATACCAATCAAAAGGGTTTGATATTTAATATTCAAGATATATGTGAGAGACTTTTTTTTGTATATAATGGACTTATGACACTCTTGAAGGGGATTATTTTCATGAAGTTCAAGTGTTGACATTCTCTTTCCCAATTCTCATACTTCATTTAAAGCTCATCCAATCCTTAGAATTTTTCCTTTAACAAACTATATTTTATTTTGTTAATTTTGTCATATTATTTAGACTAAGATTTGGATCTTATAAATACTATTTATAACACATACATCAAACTTTACAAAATATAATCCTTCTAACAAAAGCATGTACTTTATTTTGCATGTAAACTAATGTATAATACCTTCACATACTATGAGTAATGTGGATGTGCTATGGAGAGAAATGTGAAAAAATTACAAATTTTTGGAGATTCTTCTCTAGTCATCAACTGGATGAATAGATCCACTCAATTAAAAAATAATCTGCTTAGACCAGTGGGATATGAACTAATGGAGGTGATTTCCCTTTTTGAAACTATATATTTTACTCATGTTTATAGGTAATTAAATCAAGAAGTAGATAAGTTATCAAAAGAAGGTCAGTAGGTTCCAATAGGTTTCTTGCAAATGGAAGAGAACAAGGATGGAGTTTCTTCTTTCATCCACATATCATACCCCTAGTTCCTATGCTAGCTTTGGTTTGTACTATGGGTTGTTTCATTTGATTAGATCTTTATGGCAGTTTTTAATTGTTTCCTTTCTTTCTGCTAGTCTCTTTTTCGTTGATATCTATCCAAGTTTTGGACATGGAGGTTATTTGGATGATTAAGTATTGATATATAAGGATATTTATCCTTATTATCCCCATGCTATTTTGAATATGGATTTATTTCCTCTGATATGACTGACTGGAATTATCTCTTGACTCCTAGTAATCTATTTTTATCTGGGTTTTTTTTTGTGCTAAAGCATCGAAGAAGTGTAATTTTCTTGCATTCTTGAGATAAAATTACACCTTTTTTCTTGTAAAAAAAATATACACATATCAACGGGTCCCAAAATAGGAGTATCATGGGTTGCCTTTTTTTATTTTTAATGCTTGGGATCCTATATTGCAACTTTATACACTTGTTCAAGAGAAATTAAATAATTTATAAATCAATCCACCCATTCTTAATCAAGTAAACAAAGTCTCTAGATTTTGTCTTAAAATAAGGCAAATAAATGTTAGTAGAAAGAAATATTAGTTTGCTACTACTTGCTCCCTTGTGCATAGATAGAAATAATTTAATAGTATTTGATTGTAAATTCAATTCTAATTCTTTTTGTCCTAGATGTTGCACCTTAGGCTACTACTATTAGGAATGGTTTAATTTTTTAAAATTGTGCTTCATCATCTATTACATTCTCACAAGCTAGTTTTTCAACTTTATTTTGTATCCTTTTTGTAGTATTATTAACAATTTAATATTCAAAGTTAAGATTCTAATTTCATCTTATGTCTCATCTATTGATATATGTTTGCTTTAGCTATTTAGAACTTGGTATATTCCTTCTTGACCATGATATATGTTGGCATCCTAACATTAATTCTTTCATACCTTTATTTAATAGGACCTATTATGCATCCTCTATCTTAGTGAAAATTGAAAGCATGGATAGTGTTTTTACATAAACCCAAACTCTAAACATTATTATATTTAACATGATAATTTTAAATTCTTTTCTTATCATTTTGTAGTAAGTGAGCCATATTTATGTAGCACATCAGGAAACAAGATCAATCCTAAATTGTTTGCATTGAGAACTCTTTATAAAGCTCCTACCACTTGGCACTTAGTTTACAAAAAATATTGGTGCCAAGTTAAGACTTATATATCATGCTTAATCAACTTGATGTACATGGATTAGAAGGCTATGAAAATCTATGGCGAATTAAAACTCATATAGTATACACAAATTTGAATTTACTACATGGTAAAACTATACAAATAACACTTTATAATGAATTCTTTGAGTCAAAGCACTCTCCATATTGAATATTTATTATTTATAAAAAACAATAGTGTTTACATTATAGCTTGTGGAGATCCTTGACCTACCTACATGGAACTAAGGTGGACTAACCTAGTTATTCCTTGAGTATGATGTCATCAAAATAGTTAGTTAGAGTACCCTTAACTTTTATAATCCCTTCATAAGTTGGTCTTGACATGTTATTGTGCTCTTAGGATCAAATTTGAATAATAAATGCTCAACTCAAAGTGTTTTTAGTGAAAATACAAATATGTTAAATATGATCAAGAGGATGATGGAGTGGATTCACTTAAAAATCAATGACTAACAACAAAGTTACTTTATTCTTTAGGAGGTCCAAGGTTCAATCTGTAGTATTTGGTTGTGTGTTAATTTCCTATTGATAAGTGTAGTTCTAAGCTTTATTAGGGGTCATGGCTAGGAGGAGACTACTCAACCCTATGTATTAGTCATAGAGGTTTATCACATTACCCATTTAGTGGTAAGTCCTTGGGTTTTCATCTAGGAGACCCAAGTTCAAAACTTGATATGAAGGGACCAGGACTCCTCATAAAAACCCCTATAAATTCAATTTTTCCTATCAAATAAAAAACAACAAAGTCACTTTCTGTGGCAATGGCATACCATTGATTTCACTTAGGGTTTACAGTGACATATCAACAAGCCCTAGTACATTTAAGCATGTTATATGGATTGGGCACATCATCTTGACCAACAATCGTGTGAAATAATTGTTAAGGGTTATTTCTTTGCCATTGATGTGAAAAGAGTTTGTTCTTGCCATTGATGTGAAAAGATTTTGTTCTTGCCATTGATGTGAAAAGAGTTTGTTCTTTGAATTTCATTTTTATATTGAGTCTAATGATTATTTCACACATATTGTAACACATTTCAACAATATCACCCATCCACACATCATACATCTCTCTCTTGCATCATTTTATGCCATTTTTATTTGGCTCTTGCACTCATTATTTATCATTTATTGAGTATTATTTTTAATTCTCTATCACTTTCTTTTGCCATATGAGGATAAATTCTTATTGTTTTGGCATTGATATTGTACTCTTTCCAATTGCTTCTATGCCACCTATTTTATGAGGTCAAGGTGCTCTATCAGATACATGTAAGTTGTTCAAAAGTAAATAGAATGGAACCTTACCAAGTTATCTCACTTGTCTTGATGGAATCTAGGTAGTCTCTTTAGAGTTTGTTTTTCAGCAAGTATTTTTTTGTTGCTTAGAAAAAGAGTATTATTTAAGGCATTCAGAATAGGAAACAGAGTTGGTTTTTAATTACATTGCGTCATCTTAAAAGAAATAGCATTCTTTGCTTTTAGATTACTAATATTTATTATTTTTATTATATAAATCATAGTTATAAATCTATTTTACTTATTGCAATTTTTCATTTCCTATTGTCTCTTACTCATCTTCAATGCAATAATTATTCTAGTTTATGAACTCTATTACAAAGAATATTTCTAAATTTGACAATTAAGTTTCTATCACTTGTGTCAAAATTTTATATAATAATTGGTGAACCCATTTATTATTTCATATTTGCTTGCTTTAATGGTTTCTATTAGACACAAGTCATGTGGTACTATGAGGATGGTGATGATGATCCTAGGGTTCCATAATCTATTATGATAGATATTAGAATTTAAGAACATCTTTATTATCAAATTGTAGCCTATATTATTATAAAGGTTATGGAGATCCTAGGGTTTATTTTAAAAATCATGTTAATTCTTTGGTCTCTTATACCCTAGGTATGTCTTACTGTGATGATGAAGACTGAGGCATCTTGAAATCTATTGTGACATTCTAAAATAAATTAAAAATATATTATCAAAATCTAAGGTATGTTGTATTTCAAAAATTAAGATCTTAGGATTTCTTTTGAAAATTATAGGAATCATTTGGTATCTTACATCCTATATAGGTTTTCTTTTATGATGATGATAGTATGGTTTTAGAAGTCATTATGAAAGATATTAAAATACAAAATCTTGTTTTATTTCAAACCCTGTGTATGCCCTACTATGAACATGACAACAACGATATTCTAAAGGGTTACAAAAACTATTATAGCTAATGTTGAAAGAAAAAATAATTTTTATTTTCAAACCCTTCATGTGTCTTATTTTGAATACAATGTATACCCTAGGATTTCTGTTAAAGTCTAAAATCCTCTGCATAAATGGAGGATTTTGAATTTAATTTGACAAATTTTAAAGTAAAAAAAAATTATAATCATTTAATATAATAGGTGAGCCCTGAAACCTCTTAAATATGTCAATGAACTTGCTATTAAATATGTCAAAATCTTGTATTATGGGAAAAGTAGCTCTATTACTATTGAAATTATGTGTCATATCAATATTTATATTCAACCATTTAAAAAAAAAATGCATTTATGATTATTATTATCTAGAGAATACTTTTGAGTGACATCTTATTTTTAAGTTTTTTGATGTGTTTAAATCCATGATAATCAGTTTTCTATTAAAAAATTAATTAACATGAAAATACATCTTAGAGAGGCAATTTCATATTTGATAAGTCCATTTAACATTTATGTTTTTCAAATTGTAAAACCTTCTATCAAGATTGTGGTTGAAATATTTTAATAATTAACAATATGTCAAATAAATCATGTTCATCATTGTGATTTATCAAGGAAAATAAGAAAGTGTAAATATGTTGTTGATATTTACCCAAATCCTATACAAAATCTTAACAATAGTACAAAGGACCTCAAAAAAATTCTCTATAAATCTTATGTTTGATAAACATTCTCTATAAAAAATGCCAGTGCTACTAAAAGAGTTGAATGCATCACATAAAAATTCAATTGATAGTCTTGATGCCTAAACCATGGCTCATTATATTAATAATCTTAACATTTTAAATACATTTTAGTTTCTCAAACTAAATTTCTTCAGATACAAATATGATAGGATATTCGGAGAAAAGCAAGAAAATTAAAATCTCACAATTACCCTAATTTTCCTATTATAGTAACTTCTACAAAGGACCAAGGGCCTACTAAAATATTTTATCACCCTATCAACATGATCAATGTTACAAACTCTATTTATACCACATAAAAACCATTAAAAGGGCTAAATGTATAAAACATATCTAAATCTAAATCATGCTTGGTCTAGACTATTCCCCATTATGTACAGGTTGGTCTATTAAAATATAAAATCTTTATGTCTAAAAAAACCTAAAAATTACTAGCAAAATGTTCACATGGACCTCTAATCCATTTTCAGGTTTCCCTTAATGAATAGAGTTCATTTCTACTTGTAGATCTAAATTTGTTATGCTTGCATTAACTGAGGCTTATTCTAATTTTGTGATAGCTATACCTCAATCAATTCTTGCTTTTATGTCACACCATATCCTTTAAATTTCAATATTTGTATATTCACTTATTTATTACCTTGTTCTCCTTTGTGAATTCTAAAGTATCTTTGTTTTTCCAAATATTAATTATTTTAAAACTAAAACTAGTAATGGTCATAGTATAATATTAGATCATGTTTTTCATAAAATTGAGTCTGGCTTCAAATCGTACCAAGAACATACATGACAATGCCTGTTTAATTTTCATAATTTTGTGCATGATTTACTTGCAATATAGTATTGGATTTAGATAAAAGTGAATGCATTCTTGATCATAAATATGTAATTCATTGACACTTAAGAAAATAGTGGGATTGATAATAATAATAATAAAAATGCACCTTGTCAGCACCTTTTTATTTTTTCATCATATTTTTTTATTAATTAATACTTAAAAGTTATATTTGACTTTATGGATGTACGTACGAATATGTATATATTTACAAGGACAACCTTTTTTTCCCATCTATGGTATTGAATTTATTTTACATCTTGATGTTGATTTTTTTTTTGTGTCTTTAAATAATTTTTTGGATCATGATGAGTACCATCGAGTATCGTGAGGCTCATGAGGCCCACCTTACTAATTTATATGAAAAATGACTTCTTTCTCTCTAACCCAACCAAGTTTATAAATATTGTGTTGGCAAGCACCACAATAAAGAGAGTCAAAATTTATCTCTAATGTTTCAAATCTTATTTTGAAGCTTAGCAATATCTATGAAAAACAAAAAGAAAATCCATTTGCAAATGGTTGCGTCCTTATGCTATCAAAGTAACATATGGGACATACGTGATAAAATTACAAACCATAGATGGTATAGAAACAACTCTCTTTCTTCATTCTACTTAATGGCTTGCTAGACATCTCTTGGAGGTTCTTAAACTAGGTTCTTCTTTGCGATTGAAATGTGCACAAGCTTCACATATTACTCCAATTCAGATTTATTTTTTATCTTTCTACCCCCAAGGCCATGATACTTTTATCTCTTTCTTATTCTTTAAATACAAATAGAGATGTTGTTTTCAACAAAATATATTATTATTGCCTATCTTTATCACAATGCTAATAATAATCGTTATGATACTTCTTATTGAGCTTGTTTATAATAATATTTTCCTTCAATTTTCCTTTGAATTTGATCTTCTTGTTAAAAGTTAATCTTGCTTTGGTTTAAAAAATCTCAACTTTGTCATCTTCTTACTGTCTTCAAGATTATTTTATTGACGTTACAAATATCATAAATACTTTTTGCCTTGAAAAATAGAATCATCCTTCTCAAACAATTATATAAACCTTGATGAGAATAGTAGTGGAGCAAAGAATTACAACTTTACATATTTATGAAGATTCAAAATTAGTGATATGTTAGGTTGCAAATCATGTTGAGATGAAAAACTTGCTCCTTAGTCCTTTCTATGAGCAAGTGAAATTATTAGAAACTTCTATAATAGAAATTTCATACAAGCACATATGTAGGAAACTATATGAGCAAGTAAAATTATTAGAACCTTCTATAATAGAAATTTCATACAAGCACATATGTAGGGAACTAAATGTAGAATCATATGGTGTTTCAAAATATGGTTTGAACCTTTCAATAGGCACTTGGCAAAGGGAAGAAGTGGTTAGAGGACTTAGATTTTCCTCACAGTCCTCTTATTAAGGATCATATCAAAGATCTGTTATTAGCCAAATAAAAAAGGGTTTTGAAAGGGACCCTTGGATTTATTTCTTAGAAATATAGGCTTCAAAATAGCATGTCTTCATAATTGAAACCTTAGTCAATTTAGTACTCATGTAAGAGTCATTCGAGAACTGTGAATGATTAGGAATTTTTTCCTACTTTCCACATGTTAATCATGTTATTAGGATTTTATTTCTAGATTGTAAGTTGATTGTAACATATTATAGCAAGGAGGTTCATAAATTATTGAGGGTACTTCATACCCATAGATTATATTTTTTTTCAAACTCAAAAATGAAAATTAATTTTTTTCGAGGAAACAAATTATACAAACCTTGAATATACATATTCACCATTCATCTTTAGAATAACAACCATTCACAATGGTTTACATATAAAATTTTGTAGCGTAATATTCTACATATTATCATTTGCATCCTCTCTTATAGCCAATGGGGTATAACTATAGACACCCAAAAGTCACACATTGTCACTTTTCCCATCATCGTGGCTGATCAATTTGTAAAACCCACAAAATTTGCATAAATTGGCTTCAAATAACTATTCATCTTCATAATCCCCCTTAGGCTACTTAAGCTCCTTCCTACACTTAACTATGGATCCTCATGTGACCTCCATCATAACTCAACCAAGGTTGAAGCCTTTACCATGGTCAAAATGCACTTTATGGTCAAAGTCTACTTTATGGCTAAGCACATGGTTAATTAAGTTAATCATGATTAATGCTAAGCCCTCCACCTCACCTAGTCTACTTTGACTAGCCTAGTCTTTCCACCTCACCTAGTCTACTTTGACTAGCCTAGCCTTTACACCTCACCTAGTCTACTATGCAATAAATGACAAATGGAGACTTTTGCACAACAAAAGTAATTTTAAATTCAAAATTTTTCCACCTCAACATGTCATAAATAACATTTGGAGACTTTCCTCCACCTATTTATGGCATGTGGATGGGTGAGAGATTCTCTCACCCAAACACACTTATGAGGCATGACACAAGGGGCACCTCAGGGGACACCTTAGAGGACACCTCACAAGGGCCACCTCACAATGCACACATCATAGGGGACACCTCATAGGGACACCTCAACCCCTCCCCTAACCTTGGAAAATTCTATAAATAGAAGGCCAATTCCTCCATTTTAGATATATCCACATTTGCTTAACAAAACTCTACAAAAATTACTCTAGATTGTCAAAGCCATCTCAACATCACTCCATATCACCCATCATCCATCCAACATAGGATTCTACATCAAATCCACTATTGCTCTCCATTGTTTTATAGGTTGCTAACAAAGAAAGCAACAATTGAAAGTGACCCAATGGAAAACATAAGAGGCCCCAGCATCATAGGAGTATTTTGATCAAAATTTGTTGATTTTGGTTTAAACAATTAGATTTGCACAAACACATGTGAATGTCCAGATTCACACGCCGATGTCTGAATCTGATCTTTAGAAATCTAGAGGCTACAAAAACATGTAATTAAGCTTCCTATACCAACTTTTCATTATTTCATGCATTTATAATCATATTTTAGGAGCATTTTTATCTTTGTTAATATGGGGTCTAATCAATACAGGCCCCTAAACGCTCTAACAAGTTTTTGTAGGGTTATGCAGGTTTAGAGGATCCGCGTAGCTAAAAATGGCACATGAGGAGTAATCCCACTCACACTAAGGAACATAAGGAGACAACTTGTAGTTTTTTACCATCTGTGTTAAAAAGAGGACTTCCTTCGTTGAAGACCCCATTTGGAGGACTTTCATGGCCATTTTGTAAAAGGATGACTTTGTAACCCCTTTTTAATATCAATTCCAAAATAGTTGGTTTCCCTATATTTCAATAACTACCTTCTCTATCTATCTATGCCTCTTCATTTACATCTTCTATTATATCCAATGGAGTAAAACTATTGGAATATATTACATGATTTGGTTCATGCTAAAGTACCACCTTGGGTACATCTTTATATTATGAAAGTGTCTTAGATTAGAATGAAAGTATTTACTTTATACAATGTAATAAATGTACAAGTGTACAAAGTATTTTGGTAATGTAAATGTGCATAGTTATCCACATGCACATGTTCCATAGAAGAATAGGAAGATGAAGAGTCATAGAAAGAGTTAAGGTCAAGAAAGCTCCATATGAAGAGTCACATTCCTTTGTATATATGTGTATATGAGGGTGTGAAAGATATAGCAAGATATAGAAAGATATAGAGTGACTGGTCATATACAATCATAATGGAGAGTGATGAAGTATGATGTATTTGAGGTCTTTATTCAATAAAGATCATATTTTCATGAGAATTTATTAGTGGCATTTATATGATTCATTTCTAAAGTTATTTATGAGTTTTATATGCTTAATAGATTGTTATTATCATATATTTTATATTGCAACCTTATTTTTAGATCTTGTGTTTGCTTTATCTATCTTCAAAAGCTAATAGTGGGTTTAGAGCCACAACAAGATTTTATCTTGCATAGGTTTTTGGTTACAAAGGATATTTCTACTAGTTAAGAAGAGACCCGTAAATTTGAATAAATTACCTCTAGAAAATAAAACCAGAGAAGATAGGATTTCTCACTGTGTTGAAAGAAAACTAGTGAAAGTTGAAGATTTACCTATTCCAAGAGTAAATTTGGAATAGAAGAAGATTTATAGGTCTTGAATATAGACCTTGACATTGAAGAGATTAAGAGACCCTTGAAGGAGGTCCTATTGAAAAGAGAAAAAAATATTCCATATTAAGTTTTGGCTAGAGTATTTCCATAGGATTGAAGGAAAACTCGTGAAGACTAGGACTCAACATAGATTTGATTCCACTAGTTTTGGGAATAGCTAGTGAAGATTATTTATTTTAAAATTCTAGAAATTTGAATGCATTTGGTTATTATTATCTAATTTTTTTCTTGTAAAATATTATTTCTTAGAAGTTGAGAATATTCCTACAATGAATAAAGAAGAATTTCACCTTCGGTTTCTTGAAATTCTATGTGCTTTCCTTTTGCATGGATTAAATATTTGTTGTAGAAAAGTAGACATTGAATATTAAGGAGGTCCAAGAAAGAAGGTCTCATTGAAGATTAAGGATGTCCAAGAAAGAAGGTCCCATTGAAGATTGAGGAAAACCAAGAAGGAATTCCTTATTAAATATTATAGACTATAGATTAGATATTGAAGAGACCCAAAAAATAGGTCACATTGAAGAACTTCCAGATTTGGAATATTGAAGATTGAAGATTGATGTTTGAAGACTGAAGATAAAGGAGGAATAAAAAAAGGTCCTATTACATAGTTGAGAAGCAATAGATTTTGGAGATCCAAGAAAAGAGATCTCATTGTAGAATTTCCATAATTGGAAGATTGAAGAAACCAAGGTAAGGTTTCATTAAAGAATTGATTAAGAATATTTGAGTAGTTGCAGGATTAGAAGACCCAAAATAAGAGGTCTCAATAATATTTTAGAGAAGAATAAGAAGGTTAGAGAAAGCCTTATTGTAAGATTAGAAGACCCAAAAGAAGAGGTCTCATGAAGATTTAGATAAAAAGAAGAAGGCTAGAGAAAGCCTCATTGTAGAATTAGAAGACCCAAGATAAAAGGTCTCAAGAAGATTTTAGAAAGAAGAAGAAGGCTAGAGAAAGCCTCATTGTAGAATTGAAGTAGTGGCCATTGGAGGAGATTTGAAGAAAAGTTTGTGTTAGAATATTGCAAGCAGGAGAAGTTCCTAATAAGAGGAAGTTGGGGCAATTATTACCATCTGACAATAAACCCAAAAAGAAAAAAGGATTTGGAAAAAATAAAAATTGCCATTTGAATATCTTAAGACATCCAGATTCTTGAGGAAGAAGATAGCAAATGAGATTAGATTTGAAGTCATAATTCAATAAGAAGCTTGAAGAAAGAAGAAATATTGAAGAGGCCACATATTTGAGAGATTTGAGAACATGCACGGAGGTTTTGTAAGTTGATTTATAAAAGAGGAATTTGTTGATTTTCAAAGGAGAAGTTGAAAGGTCATAGGACAACAAATTAAAGAAAGCATAGAGCTGCAATTTGGAGAAGCTTTGGAAATATTTTGGAGTACTTTTAAACAACCAATTAAAGGAAGGATTGACAGTACGAGATAGCAACAAATTTAAATATTTTTGGATATCAAGGAATCATTTTTTTGTAAGCAGTGATTCAAGAGGTTTGAGATGTAAATTTGAGCAATATTGAAAGAGTAAATTAAGCTACATTTTGAAAGAGACTAAGGATATATTTGGAAAATCTTTGGAAAACAAAGCACAAGATCTTGACAGCACCCAAGAAGGATTATTACTGTAAATTTGAACAGTAAGAGAGCATCATTTGTAGCTTCAAAATCTAGAAGGTGATAGCAAACATTTAAGATAAAATAAGAAGGAAAAGGTACAACAAGAAAGCAAATTTTTGGGTAGAAACTTCAACTATAAGATAAAGATTCTAAAAATAGCAAAAGAGGAGGAGTATTGCTGTAAATTCAAGATAGCAAGCTATCAAGAAGAAAATCTACAAAATATTTCATAAAAGGTGTGCAAATTTGATGCCATAAAAATTATTATTTTACAAGTTTTGAAAGTAGATATTGCAGGTTTTTGAAGCATCATTTTTAGAGTTATTTAATGCTAGCAAAAAAGGATTTTTAGTATAGCTAGGAAAAAATACACAATTATCATTATAAAATATGTAAATTGTAAAAACAATAACTAAAGTTTATAAAGTGCTAAAAGGAGTGATAAGGAAACTAGTATATGTTTTTTTTCATAATAAAAAGGTATATTTATTCTAAGTTATATTGAGGCCGAATAGTCCTCAAAACGAAGGTTGATTTAAGGTATCAAAAGACACCAAGAAGAGCATAAAAGTTGCCATAATGACTTCCTATCGTCCTACCCAAGGACTAATGAAGTCTAACTTTATCACATATATGGGAGGATAGACTCTCCATCACCTACAAAGTTATTTGTTAGTGCTCTTTTTTACAAATATAATGTTATTTTTTATAGCCTCTTCAACCATAGCCAACATATCACTCTTCAACAAATCCCAAAAATTTCGAAAGAGATTTACAAAAAATGCGTTGGGTTTAGGTGTCTTACTAGGGTCAAAAAATAAAAACTCCCTCTTTTAGCTCTTCCATAGAGATATTTTTCATCAAGTTTTCATTTTCTATTTGTGTAATAATTGATGGAATATTTTACAAAATATTACTTCGGGCATACTTATATTTACAAACTTTTGATAATATATCTCTGAAATAATTAATTATTTCATTTCTCACATCCTCTTCTTCCTCAATATTTCTAAATGGAGTCAAAAATATTTTCAACTTAGTAAAAAGATAAATCTATTTTTGTTGTAAAATAATTTGTACTTGTCGAGCTCAATTGTATAAGCTTGTGACCCGAGCGGGGGCACATAAGATGGAGGAACAGTGTGTGGCGGAGCGAGAGGAGGGGAGATGTGCGGCATGGAATGTGGTGCACCCTACTCCAAGTGGAGAGTTGTTGTATGGCCCTCCCTCGAAGGAGGGGGACCTCTTTGGTGTA
The DNA here is from genome assembly GCA_028583015.1 of Wollemia nobilis. NCBI lineage: Eukaryota > Viridiplantae > Streptophyta > Pinopsida > Araucariales > Araucariaceae > Wollemia > Wollemia nobilis. The sequence goes on from JAQPPZ010001028.1 coordinate 8,801,068, forward strand.
GGTCGTGCAGCTTAGAGTGGAGGGGACCACATGAGGCTAGTTTCATAGAGCAATGAAAACTCTCACTCCCCACAATGGAAGGATAACATATCTCTTGTCCTTCTTCCCATCATCCTCTTGCTCCCCTCATACACCTCCATATTTTAAAAGAATGTGGTGGAGGGATCAATCAAGACTCATTTGGAAAGATAATTGGAGCATATGAAAATTATTATGGACTAGATACCAACCATGTGGTAAAGGCTAAAGCATTGCTGATTGGACTCAAATTTGCCAAGAATATGCAGATAATGAATTTAATAATTTAGGGAGACTCTAAACATATTAAAATATTTAATATAGGAAAATTTAGTTAGTTTGACAATACATGATATCATTAATGATGATATCTCTATTAAGAATGCTTTTCTATCCAACAAGATCAACTGTATTTATAAATAAGGAAATATGATAGCATATTGGATGGAAAATTGAGGGATACAAATAGGCAATAATTTTGTGGCAAAAGAGTTAAAAAACTTCTTGATATTATTTTGGAGATGGTACAACAAGAATCTATGAAACGATGACAAACATAGTGAGATCCGGAAATACAAAAATGTGAGAAACACAAACAAAGTGAGATCTAGAAATAAAAAATCTAAAAAACACATATAGAGTAAGTTCTAGAAAAACATAAATAAAGTGAGATCTAAAAACTCAAAATTTTGAAAAACATAAACAAAGTGAGATCTAGAAACACATAAATTTGAAAAACATAGTTAAGAAGATCTAGAAAAACATAGACAAAATGAGATTTGAATTCACATAGGGCCAAGGTTTGGTATAGTAATGGCAAAAGAAATACATACGAAGTGAGATCTTAAAAACACAAACAAAGTGATTGATTTAAGATTTTTAAAATGCTCTTATTTTTTTCTTTTGTGGTTAGCAAGCTTTTGTTATTTTGGTAGGTTTGTATCTCAATCTCAATTTATGGACTGCATTTTATTTCTTGATAGCATTCTTGGAATATGTGGCAGTCTTACCCACTTTTTAGCCTTTTGGATCTTAAGCATCTTTGTAAAATGGTAAGGGACCCTTTCAAACCCTTTTCTTACCCTTATCAAAATAAACAAATTATACTTCTATCCCCTACCTTAAGCCATATCTTCATAGGGTTTTGGGTCCAATATGACTCTCCCTTTTGTAATGCATTATGATAATTTGAAAGTATTTTTTTAATTGGACATATGTACTTTAGTACATTTCATTAATGTCTACTATCTCTTGTAAATTTTTGAGCTTGGATTTAATTTCCTCTTTCATTTGAAATATGTCACTAAAATATTTGCATTCCAAATCTTTATTTGTCCCATTAGATATATTATCCTTTCAAGAAATTTGTACATACATGACCCTTTATACCTTGCTTCATCCCACCATAACATACTATTTGGAATAAATTAGGGTATTAAAGCCATATAAACTAAAATTGAAATAAATTTGGATTAACATTATTGAATAAATCACATCTCAAAAAAATGGGTTTATGATCTGGTCCTACTTGCAATAAAATTTATGAAGTGATCATATATTGTTTGCAACTATGTACTAGATAATAAAAACATATTCAATATTTCTATGATGAATTTTTCCAGCACATCTATTTTCCCATATATATTTAAGGCTTGCAAGAATAATATCTTAGATACCATTTAAATTTATAAATAAAGCAAAATCCTCCATTGATTAGATCATCTATGAGTACCATATTTTTTTATTGAAGAAAAAACTATGTTGAAGTCCTTGTAAGAATCTAAATATCATAATAAATCATCATAAACTTAACATAATATAACTAAGATCATTAATGTCACACAGTAATTTTAGTAGGATCATATAAAATTATGACTTAATTAAAAAAAAATTTCTTACCTATAAAGAAAACTAACAACCTAATTCCTTTTTACTTCTAGAAATTGTCCATCCCATTTGCATTTGTCCTGTATTATTGCAATAAATCTAAAATTTCCTATAGTAGAATATGCTAATCAATCCCCCATGTTATAAATATTTTTCAAATACATCCTTACATTCCTCACTAGTTATTTTTATTTCTTAAATTAGAATAAACTTGATATGGAAATGACCTATTAATTCCATGATATCTCTTTTTTACGGGTCTTGTTCACTAGTTGGATCCTTCACTTTTATGGAGCAATATTTTGTATATTTATCAAGTCTCCCAATGGCCTACCTATCTATATGGTCTTTGACTTAAATTCTTTTAGAATTACTTATAATGTTGTAGAATATGATTTTAGGGCTCTTAACTACCCAACATATAAATGTTAAACACATCAGAGTGTTAGGAGACTCCCAAATTGTGGTTCATTAGATCTCTGATTAATATAATATCAAAAATCCTCATTTGATCCCTTACCATCAAGTGGTTGTTGGCTTTTTAGCCAGATTATCATAGGACTGAAATATACAGGATCTTGAGCAGTCTCATATATTAGAGCAATTTAATATAAATGGCCAAAATCAATTAACATAATATTCTTGAAAATTCAATAATAAGATGTAAATGATCAATATCATTCATGAAATAACATGAAGAAAACTTACAATAATATTACTCAAAAATGTATACAAGCTTTACTCAATCTTCATTCAATGTCTTGATATTCTTTGATACATTACATGGAGCTTTGTCTCCATAATATAACCTTATAAAGGTGACTCTTGGACTCTTTGTCTATTGCTCTCCTCACATATCCAAGAGATGCATATTTTTCTATTCCATGCATAAGATAAGCCTCTCATTTTTTTTGGCTTCTCATCTTATCAACTGTATACATGAATCTTGACTCTTCTTTACTCTTGCACACTTTACTCTATGACAAATTGCACACTCCTACACACTCTATTACATGACACTTATGCACATTCTCACTCTTCGCATTTGCACACATAATTACATGACACTTGTGCACATCCTACATATGAACACATACATAAAGGGAAAATATAAATCACACTCCTAAACTATAGACTCACACCCTAATCTATTACATATTTACATTTGTACCATAAAGGTACCATGGGGTACATTAGCATGTACCAAATAATGTAATATTCTCCAACATCCCACTATATTACATTATTTGGTTATTGAAGACTTTAGTTTTCAATCTTTATCTTTGTGTTTTGGTACTATCAAGCAATATTACATCGTATTTGATCTTCTATTTGAGATCCTTCATCTTCTTTCTTCAATTTTTCTATCTTTGCCTCTTTGCTATGAACTTATTGAAGCTCTTCTTCATGGTCTTCTTCAATTTTTGTTGGTACATTTGAAATGGACCATTCTATTGCACCTCTAGTAACTTTTGGAATTGTTTTAAAGATGAGTCTTTGAAGAATTTTTTCGAGTCTCATTATTAGAAATTTTTTAAACTTTTCATTGTAATTGACCTCTTTATGCCAACATAATTCCAAAGGAATGATTATTTCTCTCAAATAATTTACATGGATAAAGATTCTAGAATTTTTTTTCTTCATGCCCAAGACTATTGTAGCTGCACTTCATTACACATGATTTTGAAGTATTTTTCTTAGCCAAACCTTTGTATTCATGATCATTAGTATTCTTGAGAAAATAATGTAAACAGTGAGACATAATTAAAAATATTTTATCTTTATTCTCCTTATATATAAATTGTAAATTTTCTTGTGATGTGTTATTTCCATCTTTATTCATATTTTTCAAATTTTGTTTCCATTGCATCCCATCCATAACAAGTTTCTTTTAACTTTTTATATTGATTTCTTGGATCAACTTATTTCTTTAATCCCTTTGAAGTATAATTACTTATGACTCCAAATTTTAAACTACTCAAATAATCAAATTCTATGAAATTTTAAATTTCTAAAACAAACAAATTCTTCAAACAAACTTTCAAACCTTTGGAGTAGAAGACCTTGTATCTCCCAAATTTTAGATTTTAATTTGCAATTTTTTTAAGTAAAAATATCTCCAAAGTATAAATGAATATTTTAAATTCCTTTGGATTTGGAAACCTTATGGCTCCCAAATTCAATCAATCAAGTTTTGCAAATCAATGAATTCAAATTTTGCAAAACAATTTTTCTTCTTTTTCAATATTCAAAAATATAGGTCCAAGGTGTAGAACAATTGGTTTGACCAAACCCCGTAAGGGGAATGGAGGTCCAAGGTTCAAATCTTGGACCTCACCATACTAAATACTTGTCTCTTTCCTGGTGCTTTCAACTGTGTAAAAGGTTTAAAATGATTGTGGCATGGTGGTTATAGGGGCAGACTGTGTGAAGATTTATGTGGTGAATTCTAGGGCGGATAGCACAAAATACTATGGCGGCCATAAAATTCGAACAACCTACCCATATTTGTGGTGGCTACCGATTCCACCATGTAAATTCAAAAAAATATATATTCAAAAATATTTTTTTTAACTTTCAATTTTTATTTTTGGAGTAAAAATCCTTATCACTTCAAACTAATTAAATTTCTATTTTTTAATAAACTCTTCAATTCAAATTCTTTTTAGAGTTGAAAACTGTTTCTCTCCAAAATTTAAATCTTTTCAAATTTCAAATTTCAAATATCAAATTCCTAGAATATCAAATTTATCTTTGGGAGTGGAAAATCCTTGTCTCCTAAATTAATAATAATAAAATTATATTTCCTAAGTTTTATCTCTTCATTAAACAACTTAGGTACATATTTTCTAGTGCCAAATATCAAATATTAATAAAGGTAATCTCTTTTACCTTAATCTCCAGCCCACCAACATAATATTACATTATCCATGTTGCTTTTGAATCTCGCGACTTATATGCCTTAACTCGAGCATTACATTCAAAATGAAAGTTTTAATTTTTGTGTCCTCATTGATATGCTCATGTATGTGAAACATCTTTGCAACACTTTTTAGTTCTAGCCAATTAGATTATTATGCTTTGGCACTTATTCTCATGCATATATTTTTCAATTCGCTTGACTCTCAAGTGCAATGTCTGCTCTCTCAAGCGGATTTCTCTTTCTAATCCAATTTTTTCTTTATATTGAAGCTTTATAATGGCATTATCTTGGATAAAGTCATCCAAATCAATATTTGGTGGTTTTTATTTTTACCACTCTTTCTTTATATAGAAATACTTCTCTTAGCAAAAATTATTAACTTCACTTCAATATTATTCATGCAGTGTTGCATCTCTCAGACGTTTCTTTTAAATGATGCTATCATATGGAGTCCTTGTCTTCTCTTATTCTAAATGGATAGAATCTTTAATTACTTCTCTCTAGGATGCTTGCAATGGCTTACTCTTCTTTTCTAGTGTTGCTTCTTATCTTGTGACTTTTGCCACTCTTATCTTTTATTCCTTTTCCAAAAATATATATCTTTTTTCTTTGTCTTAATGTTGACAACGACTATCAACATGATCGTTGACTTTGGATGGCTCAATTCTAATGGAATTTGGTGGCTCTTCAAGTTTATGCTCTCCTATTGTAGTCAAAGTCATGTTGTCTTCAACCCTCCTATTCTTTATGCTTCTTTATCAAAAAATAGAATGTTAATTCTTGCCAACATTAATCTTCAATCTTATAATTTTAGGATAATATTTTTTTTTAATTTACATGGTGGAATCGGTAGCCGCCATGAATCTATGCAGGCTATCCAGATTTTATGGCTGCCACAGTATTTTGCACTGTTCGCCCCAAAAGCTGCCACACAGATCTTCGCACAATTCGGCCCTATAACCACCATGACACAATCATTTTAAACCTTTTACACCACTGAAAGCACTAGGAAAGGGACAAGAGTTCAATCCGGCGAGGCCCGATATTTGAACCTTGGACCTCCGCCCCCCTTATGGGGTTTGGATGAACCAATTGGTCTACACCTCGGACCTAATTTTAGGATAATCTTAATCCCAAAAAATTGAGCAACAATCAAATCAATAATTTTGAGTCAAAATCAAAATATCATATGAGCCTTAAAAGCTCTTCAAATTTTTAAAGCTCTTCAAAGAAAAATACTTCAATTTCTAATTCAGACCAGAAACACTTTTTTTTATGCTAGCAATAGAGACTACTCAAAGTAGCTTTGAATATGACTCTTCCAAAAATGAATAGAGTATGGCGGTAGCTCTGATATCACTATTGGATTTTTAGCTAGATTATCATATATTTAAAATATATAGGATCTTGAGTAGTCTCATATATTAGAGCAATTTAATATAAATGGATAAAATCAATGAACATAAAATTCATGAAAATATGAGGTGAGAACTTGAAAGAAGTGGATGGAGGGATGTTTTCGTAGGACTACTCAAACTTTCGAACTTGGTTTGGCCATATTTTACTCATCCGAACTCATATTAAGCTAAAATTTTGAGAGTAGATGTCTGATAAACCCTAGAACATATCCAATAATTTTTAAATAATTTGGAGCAACACAGATCCTAGCGCATCCCTATGTGTGAACAAGATTTTTGGTAAGCGATTACGTGAGGGTTTCATCTGGGTTAAGTGCAAGCAGCTCCATAGGTTGGTTTTCGAGACCTTTGGGCCTTGGCGGCCAATTGTTTTGTGGTTTCTGCTCAAAATTTTAGTAAGATATGCTACAGGAAATCCAAGATGGGTTAGAAATCTATATTTCAATAGATCTTCATGCTGTGAACCTAAGTGACAATGGATTCCAATTTGCTACACAAAAGAAAAGATAAAATCATACCTTTCCACGATGTCTAATGCATGGATTAAAGATATCATGAAACAAGTTTCAAAAAACTGATCAAAAATGGCTCAGATCTCAAGTGAATTTGGTGCTAAGGTGCACCCACAAAATAAATCTACTGTGGAAACCCCTATCAAGGGTAAGAATTTTGAAGAATCTGTAACAACCCCAATTGTTACTACTCATTCACTAAACTTTTTTTTTGTTCCTATATTTATATTTGACCACCTTTTAATGAGTGAAGATTATAACAATGATATAAGACGAGTATATCCCAAATGAATGGTAAGTAATCCGAGCCACAAAATATTAATTCAAAATCACACATTTCAAGCCATTCATAAGTAGGAGCACCAACTCCTATAATTCCTTCATGCCATTACCAAATGGTATGAGGATAATACAATGGCTATGTCTATCATGCCATCACCAAAAAGTATGAGGATATTTCAATGGTTATACCATTAATTTGGGAGAACTATCCCTCATCAAAGGAATCATCCCCTACTCTCCATACTATCCAATGAAGACTAATATCTAGGAGAGAATCATTAATCTATTATTCCTCGTGAAAACTTACATATGACTTGGGATATTTGTCGTAAGCATCATTATAAAATTTACTCATTTACAATGTATTTATGGTTTGGTGATTGTTTGTTATTTTTCTTATTGCATTGAGTGTTTGGTGTATAGGTCCCTTAGAATAATGGTATAATCATTGATTTATCTCTATTTGTTATCATAATCATCCATAAGTTTCCTTCTACACTAATGTAATCAACAAGAGGTAGAAATGATATACATCCATTAACCATATATAACATTACAAATCTCAATGCCATACATTTGATCATAAACAAAGTATTTTTTATTTACTTGATCATATTCCAAGGCACATATCACCTATCATTTAATTGAGGTGAATACTACATTATAAAGACTTTATTTCTAATATACATAATCTTGTAATCAAAATAAATTAAATATTACAACATCATGGCTGATTATACATCATTTATTTCAGCCAACCATATTACAATGAAACTATCTCAAAACAAGCTTATGCATAATGAACAATATAACTTTCTTCAATTTTGCTATCCGGTTCTTCTCTGGTTTGTCTTGAGTTCTTCATGGTGTGAGAGATGATGGTGAAGGGATCAGGACAACTCGAATGCAAATATACCAAATGCATTTCAAGTAAACCATGCTTATATTATGCAACCATGCATCAATCATTTGTCAAATGTATATCACATTTCAAATATATCACCAAGCATGAATTTCCACAATTCATATATCTTTAATATTTTTCATTATAAGGATTATTTTCTTAATCCCCTTCATCATAAAATCTATTTATTTTGAATATCATCAAAATATGGAAGAGTCTCATACCTCTTCCTAGGATGGACACCAGTCCATTCTTTCCAAAACTAGAATATCTTCCATTCTTCTAGTTGGTTATATTCAATTGTGAAGATTAATATACAACATAGGATTGTTTACAAACATAAAAATCTTATACAAAATCTATAATTTTCATATGTCCATTCAATTTTTCTATATTAATTTCAATAATTATTTTTTTCATTTATATAAAATTTTCAGCATATGATAGTTTACAATCTATTATTAAACATGGACATTTGCCTACAAAATCCATATCTCCTCTTATTCATATAATAAAACTATCAAATCAAAATATCCAATATTATTTGTTTTCTCTACTTTATGGAATTTATATTTCTTCTTTAATTTATATCCAATCCATTTTCAAAGAGTTCAAAGCTTCTAGATTCTATTTTCCCTCTATACTTATCTCTTAAACTTTCTCTATGCTTTACAAGTCTATTTTCAATAAGATGAACTCAATAAGATTCCTTTCTTTCCCAACTTATAATACAACATCAAAATAATTTCAAAATTAACTTATGGAAATGAATATAAAGTATTAATACAATTTCCTTTCGTAAAATCAATAGCTCCATGACTAATCACAGAATTATTTTGATACTTCAGAAGCATAGATAATTTTTGTTAAATCAACAAGGGAAGTTTTAGCAATCTAAAATATCTATTGTGCCATGCCGACATCATATTATGCATGTAATATGGTGTATCCTATTTGGAAGGAGTTTGGAGTCTCCCATTCGTTGGTAAAGAAGAATTTTGGGTCTAAATCATGAATTGGTGTTTTGATTGTATTCAACGACTATAATGCGACATCATTTCAATGGATATGACCACAAACAGTCCATAAAAACATGCACCATCATTAGATTTTCTAGCGAGAGTGTTTCTCTACCATTGGATTATTTTGGGTTGAGATAATGTATACAATAACTCAAACCACATTTTTTTAAACAAAATGTGTTACAACAACCTAGATATAAGAGTTCAACCATCTTGATTCCTACTATGATTGATAGATAGTTATAGATGTTATACCTATGACAATTGTAACAAGTGAAAATAAACAAGATGACTTGACTAGTGATCCAGCGTAGCTATTGGAATACATTAGGCGATAATACAAGATTTAATAGACCAATCGGGTATGTTAATCATTATATTGATAGATTGATATTTCAAGGAGAACACTCTAGCATGACTTATGATAATTTCTCATTTATGGATATAAATGATGCTTGGGTATGACGGGTATTTCGTACAATATCATATTCACAACCCTTGTATGGTCGATAACCTCTTTAATATGTAAAGACAAAACATGCATACCATTAAGACTAAATTAATCTTTGGATACCAATGACATCGTCACACTAAGAATGAATGGGTGGTAGAGGTACCTAGTTCAGATAGTATATATTACATTTCGCTCTGTGTGACAACCAAAATGTGTGAAAGCTAAATCTCCCAATTTTATAGCACACTCAGGTTAACAAAAAAAAAATGTACTGGTAGGAGTTAAATAGAGATTCGACTGGGCACGCAAACCTTCTACTATTTACAGTGATGCACTGGTGATATTGATAGACTAAAGGTGCAATATATTTTGCTATTATCCATATTCTGGAGGGTTTTACTTCAACCAAGTATAATTGTCATCGCTAAAATAAATTTTAGATGGTAATCACTACATTACAGAAGGTCCTAATCAAATAGATACCTGAGAAACATCTTAACATAGATGGGAATTCAGTTGGAAACCAATATTTGTATCAATAGATAGGAGGTCTTATCATTGGTGAAATATTAAGATATAGATAGCATATGGATATCGGGTCTAATAGCGTCACAAAAAATCTTTCTACACCTCCCTTTAATATAATTGTTGACCTAAAATTTGATATAACATTATAAAGTTGGATTCACAAGTCTTTCCAAATTTGTTTGTTGTCATTATATCAATATGAAGATGAAAGTAGAGGTCTATGGCTGGATAGAACCTTTTCTTATTAGTCATATACTATGGGCAATGTAGGCCATCTACAAATTAAAACTGAATACTCGGACATCAAGGGAATAAGATCCTTATCATGAGGCTTTTATATCCAATCACTCATACTTTACTATTAATGATGCAACGGTGAATATAAGCGTAGTTTACATTACTAAACATGCACTATATCATTTAGAGCCTTAACTTTGTATTATCATATGTGTAATTTAAACACATATATCATTTTGTTAACATGTGTAATTAATATATAGATAAATTCGACAATGGAAAGTAAGAGAAGAGGACTAGTCATGAAGTAATTAATCTTATAGCATTCAAAATAGAAGATGAATTAGAAAGTCCCCACCTGGACTCCTGCGAGGGTGAATCTACTTGAATTTTATAGCTTCTCCTCTTGCTTCTTCCTTCTAACCTTCTCTTCCCAATATAACATGACTTTTTCTCAACCTCAATGGTAATATATAGTTCTATTTCCTCTAGGCAAGGAGATGCCATTTTATTGTCTTTTATTATTTTTCTTCCTCCCCTATGAGCAAGTTTCTAGAAGGGTGTCTCATTTTTCTTGTCTCTACCATCCCTTAAGTCAACTACTACTATTTGACATATGGGTGGTTTAAAAATGAGACAAAGGAGGGATCTCAACTACCAATTTAACCATTCTATGGCAGCCATGTGGAGCAAGAGAAAATCCTTTTAAGTAAATAAAATATTTTTATTATTTTGGTCCAATCATAATTGGACAAATTGGTAGGAGAACAATCTACCTAATTATTTTTCTTAAGATGGATGCAATTAGGTTAATAAGCATGTTCAAGACAATAAATATTTACTTTAGAAATTGCCCAATTTAACATTTTCACAAAATCATAATAAATATTATTAAATTGTATGGCATTTTTCAAATGCATAAAATATTTCTAAAATAATTTGTAAGGTGCAAACCATTACTTAATGTGCATTTTCAAGGTAATATTCAATTATGCCAATCTCATACAAATTAATTGTGCAATTAAATATATATCACACAAATGGCATCCACAAGCAATCGATGCATGCTCATTATTCCCCATCACCATTTTTCCTTTAAGTGGGCGGGTATTTTAGAATAATTCTCAGTTATCACCGCCCATCATGAAGGAGACTAGTGATGATGTGAACATGAGCCTTACCTGTTGAGTTGTCATTGTCATCATTTCCCTTCTCATCTCTGGTGGTCAATCTTCCACCTACGAGAATACCTGTTCTTGCAATCAAGTAATGCAACGCAACATCATTTTCTCTTGATAGAAACAAACATATTGCAAATATTCATCTATCATTACACAAATAACATCTTAAAAGAGTTCTTCCAAGGTGGGATGTGACATACTCCCCCCTTAGATTAAACACAATCCTCTGTGTTTTCCTGCAATATTACATAAAAGTCAATAAAACATAGTTTTTGCATAGTCTCCACTTTTCATAAGTGGTATGTAGTTCAACCTGTATTATTACATAACATCATCAAATAAATAAGGAAAGTGTCTTTTCATGTCTTCCACTTTTTCCCAAGTGGAGTTCTTATCAGAATACTGGTCCCACTGGACCTTACACTGATCAATATTTCATTTCCTCATTGTCTTGGAATGAAATTCCAAGATCTTCATAGGTTTCACTTCAAAGGTTGTCGGATCTGCCATCTGCAAATTAGAAACATCTAACACATGATCAGGATCAACAATATATCTCCTAAGTAGGGATACATGAAAAGTATTATGGATCTTTGATAGGTTAGGTGGTAAGTCAAGCCGATAGGCTACTGGACTTATTTTCTCCACAATCTCAAATGGTCCAACAAATCTAGGATCCAATTTTATTGATTTAATGGCACTCTTCTTAGGTTTTACCCTTAGAAACACTCTGTCACCCACAGAGAATTCCCTAGGTGTTCTTTTCAAATCTGCATAACTCTTCTGTCTATCTGTGGCTTCCTTGAGCCTTTGTCGGATTAGTCCTAGCTGCTCTTCCATTATTTTAACCATTTTTGGTCCAATGACAACCCGATCCTCTGGATTATCCCAAGATAATGGAGTCCTACACCGTCTGCCATACAAGGCTTCAAAAGGGGCCATATTCAAGGAAGAATGATAGCTATTATTATAAGCAAACTCAACCAGATACAAATAGTCTTCCCAATGAGACTTTTGGTCCATGCAATACATGCGTAACATATCTTCTAGAACTTGGTTAACCCTTTCTATATATCCATCCATTTTAGGATGATATGTAGAACTGATATTCAGAGTTGTGCCAATTGCATGATGGAGAGCCTACCAAAACTTAGAAGTAAACCTAGAATCCCTATCAGAGATAATCATCTCCAAAAATCCATACAACCTAAAAATTTCTTTTGCAAATCTATTGGCAATGACTACAACATCATCTATAGTACTTCCTGGTATAAAATGTGCAACCTTAGTAAGTTTATCTACTATAAAAAAAATTGCATCATGATGATATTTTATCTTAGGCAAACCCACAATAAAATCCATTGATATCACCTACCATTTTTGAGTGGGTATATTATGAGAAAACAATTTTCCTATTGGATGTTGATGTTCAACTTTCACCTTCTGACACTGCAAACATCGTGCCACAAAATCGATGATATCTTTCTTCATGCCAGACCAATAAAAGGTCTTTTTCATATTTTCCCTCATCTTGGCTCCTCCGAGATGAGTGGAATAAGGAGAATTATGAGCTTCACGCATAATCACTCTCCTTAAATTACCCATTTTAGGTATAACTACTCGATATTTAAAGCATAAAAGTCCATATTTAATGCTATAATCTTGATTTTCATTAAGATTTTATTCAACTTTATCCCGAATTTCACTACATTATAGATCTTGGCATTGCATTTTTTTGACTTACCCCATTAAATCCACATGACTACGAGTCAAAGCGGCTATGTGCTTCCTTCTACTTAAGGCATCAACGACTTTATTTTCCTTTCCTTTGATATACTCAATACCAAAATCATATTTTTCTAAGAATTCTATCCATCTTCTTTGTCTAGCATTTAGTAATGGTTGAGTGAAGATATACTTCAAACTCTGGTGGTCGGTTCTTAATTCAAATGGTCTACCCACCAGATAGTGTCACCAAATTTTCAAAGCATGTACAACTGCAACAAGTTCTAAATCATGAGTAGCATAGTTAACTTCGTGCTTTTTGAGTTTTCTAGACTCATATGCTACTACAAATTTATCTTGGGATAGGACTCCTCCAAGTCCTTCCAAAGAGGCATCAGTGCAAACAGAAAAATTTCTTACGGGATCCAGGATCTTCAATATAGGAGCTGAGGTAAGCTTCTATTTAAGCAAATTAAATGTTGCTTCACATTTTTTTATCCATTTAAACTCCTTTCCTTTCTTCTGAAGGTTGGTTATTGGATAGGTAATCTTGGAGTAATCTTTTACAAATCTCCTATAATAACCTGACAAACCCATGAAGCTTCTTACTTCTATCACATTTGTTGGAGGTGGCCAATTCAAAATGGCTTCTATCTTCTTTGGATCAACTATGATCCCATATGTTGATATGATATGCCCCAAGTAATGCACTTGTGGGACATAGAATTCACATTTGGACAAATTCCCATAGAGTTGATTCTTCCTTAAAAGCTCTAGCACTATCCTCAAGTGCTTATCATGTTCCTCTCTATTACGAGAATAAATCAAAATGTCATCCAAGAATATCAACACAAACTGATCCAACTATTTTTTGAACACACTATTCATCAAATTCATGAAAGTTGTTGGTGCATTAGTCAATCCAAATGGTAGGACTATGAACTCATAGTGACCATACCTAGTCTTGAATGTGGTTTTATGTGTGTCTTCTTCTCGGATTCTCAGTTGATGATATCCTGATTTTAGATCAATATTTGTGAAAATGGAGGCATCTTTTAATTGATCAAACAAATCTTCTATCCTTGGCAATGGATATCTGTTCTTGATAGTTGCCTTGTTTAACATTCTATAATCTATGCATAACCTTAATGAACCATCTTTCTTCTTCACAAATAAGATAGGTGCTCCCCAAGGTGATACACTTGGTTTTATTAATCCCTTCTCTAGCAACTCCTGAAGTTGCACCTTCAATTCCTGCATCTCGATGGGATTCATTCTATAAGGAGCTCTATGGATAGGTTCTGTTCCTGGCATTAACTCTATAGTGAAATCAAATTCACGTTTAGGCGGTAATCCAGGTATCTCATCAACAAATACATCCTAAAATTCTTGCAAGAGTGGAAATTTTCTAATCATTTCTTCCTTTGAAGTTTCCTCTTTTTCCTTGAGTTTGACTACATAAACCAGTCCTCCTTTTCTAATAGTTTTCTTCAATTGCATTGCTGAAATTAGCATTGGTTGAAATTCTCTTGTTTCACTATACATCCTTTGCCTTTCTTTGTCTTCATTGGTAAACTCAATCCATCTCTCTTGGAAATTTACCAAGGCTTCATGAGCCTTCAACCAATCTATTCCCAAGATGATATCAAAAGCATGTAGGGGTGCTACATATAAATGCCACCTAGTAAAGCCATTGGGTAAGGTAATTTGAGTTGAGGAAAAACATTGATTGACATGATAAGTTTACCCTGATCCATACTCAACCTTCCACCCTTGTGCCAAAGATCCTGGCTTTTCTAGCATATCCCTTACTAGGTTACTAGAAATAAAGCTATCAGTAGCCCCACTATCAATTAAAATTTTAACTTCTTTATCAAAAAGTTTACCATTTAGGAGTAGAGGTGTTGTTGTTGCATAAATCTTGTGATTAGGCCTATCTGTACTAGTGCTTGCACATTGTGGGAAATTAATGGCAAAATGTGGACCTCCACATTTGAAGCACCTTAACCTTTGATTTGAATCTCCTTCTTGAACCTGCTTTCCTGTATCCACTGCTTGTAGTGGAACTGGCTGCTTAGGAGTCTAGAAATCCCTATTGTTGTTGTTGGAGTAATTGTTATTTCTGTGGTGAAATTCTTTCTTGAAATTATTTTTACCACCATTGTTTTGCTTCTCAAATCTTGGATTTCCTTTGTTCTTCTGATTCTATCCATAATCCCACTTCCTCTTTTTCTGAAACTTTTATCCCTTGTTTGACCATTTTGTGGAACTGTTGTGAGTTTCAGTGGTTGTCTGAGTAGACTCTGTCCTTCGAGCCATATCATATGCTTCTTGTATAGTTTTATGAATGTGCACACATATCACATCTCTTATCCGAGGCTTCATTCCTAGGATAAATTTGTGTATCTTCATCTCATTATCCTGGTCGTAGGATGGCACATATTTAAGTAGTCTTACAAACTGTTCAAAGTATTCCTCCACAGACTTTGATCCTTGTTGAAGTGCAAAAAATTCCTTATATTTATTCAAATAGAATTGCTTTGTAAGGAATCTTTCCTTGAAAGCTTCCACAAAAACTTCCCATTTCAACTTGTTGGGTTTGATCTTAAGTCCATTTTTATAAGTATTCCACCATGTAATCCCTGTATCTCCCAGATGAGCAAGAGAAAATGTGGTTTTGGTTTCAGAGGAGTAATTTCTCATGGAAAAATGAAGTTCAAGTTCATCTAACCATGATTCAGCTGCATCTTCACCTCCTTTTCTAGTGAATTTAGTCACCTTAATATACTTTATATCTTTGCCCATTTCTCTCTCTATGCGGGCCTTGTTTTCTCGATCATCGGTATCTTCATCTTCCCTATTTTTAGGATCCTCATTCACATCATTAAGAGGATTCCCAACTTCTGGACTTCCTATCTCATGGTTGTTGTTGTTGTGTTGTGAACTAATAGCTTGTAGAATCTGATTAATTTGACCTTGCATTATGGAGACCGTAGCAGTAAGGTTCTCCATATCTTTGTTTGAGTTCCTAGAACTTTCTCCTACTTGTCTGGGTTTGAAACTATTTGGACTAGTTTGTTGCAAAGTTCCTTTCTTCTTACTTCTCAATCTTGTCGCCATGTTATCCTGGAAGTAAAGAGTTGTATTAATTTTCACTCCTTTTCATAATTGAAATTCTAGATAACTAGATTTCATCATAAATTCTCAAGTAATCTATTATTACTAGGTTCATTCCCTAGTTTATTCCACTAACTTTGGTTGTTGTTCATACACACTTGAAAATAAGGAGTAAGTAAGTCAAAAGACATAGATGTCGAGTAATTTTCCAAAAGAGTCTAAGGTACACCGCTTAAAACCCATGGATTATGGAGGGTTCACTTAGCTCTTCCACTTTCGAATGACTGTGGATCTATTCATGGGAGAAAGGAACTCAGACATCGGTAATCTCAAGTACTGACCTTGTCCTTACCAAGTGTGCATCATTTAGAGTTATGGAACTTATGTTTTGAGTTTCTCTCATGCTTTGTTTCATGCCCAAATATTTTGCTAACCTAGATCTAACTAGAATCCATTAGTTAGCCTAGGCTCTGATACCAACTGTAACAACCCCAATTGTTACTACTCATCCACTAAACTTTTTTTTTTCCTATATTTATCTTTGTCCACCTTTCATTGAGTGAAGAATATAATAATGATCTAATATGAGGATATCCCAAATGAATAGTAAGTAATCCGAGCCACAAAATATTAATTCAAAGTCACACTTGAGTAGAAGCACCAACTTCTACAATTCATTCAAAGCCATTCATAAGTAGGAGCACCAACTCCTACAATTCCATCATGCCATCACCAAATGGTATGAGGATAATACAATGGCTATGTCCATCATGTCATCACCAAATGGCATGAGGACATTTCAATGGTTATACCATTAATTTAGGAGAACTATCCCTCACCAAAGGGAATCATCCCTCCTCCTCTCCATACTATCCATGAAGACTAGTAATTAGGAGAAAATCATTAATCTATTATTCCTCGTGAAAACTTACGTATGACTTGGGATATTTGTCTTAAGCATCATTATAAAATTTACTCATTTACAAGGTGTTGATGGTTTGGTGATTGTTTGTCATTTTCCCAATTGCATTGAGTGTTTGGTTTGCTTCTAATTCCCTTAGACTAATGGTGTAAACATTGATTTATCTCTTATTGTTATGAAAGTCATCCATAAGTTTCCTTCTACACTAATGTAGTCAATAAGAGATAGAAATTATATACATCCATTAATCATCTAAAACATTACAAATCTCAATGCCATACATTTGACAAGATATACTAATCAAAGTAATTTCTATTTACTTGATCAAATTCCAATGCATATATCACCTATCATTTAGTTGAGGTGAATACTACATTATGAAGACTTTCTCTCTAATATACATAAGCTTGTAATCAAAATACATCAAATATTACAAAATCATGGCTGATTATACAACATTTATTTCAGCCATTCATATTACAATGAAATTATCTCAAAATAAGCTTAAACATAATGAAGAACATGTGCTTATACTGAGAGGGGGGTGAACAGTATATAATAAAAAAATTTCCCTTTTAATCCAAATAGTAGCATCAACATTAATAAACTAGTAAACATCACACAAAGCATCACACACATGAGAGACATAATTTTAATGTGGTTCACCCAATGTGAGATACCTCCACAGAAAAAATATTTCTTCTAAATATTTATTAAATAATCTCTTGGGAATCCTTCCCAATTACAATATTTATGGACCTTTGTCCAAAGGATATGTTGATCCCTTAAATCTCAAGTTCGTGGATCTCTTCCACAGGAGAACTCTTTCCCCTTCATCTCTGGCTAGTTATCTTCTAGAAGACTTTGTCTCTATGCTACACTGACTGGTGAATCTCTCACCACTTGAAGACTCCTCACTCAGAATATATGTCTTCAATTGTCTTGGATGCTGGATCACTATCTACTAAGACTATGTCCTCTATACTTTATCACCTCCAAAACTCTATCAATAGGTTCACTCAGAACCTTCTCAAATACGCTCAATAGGTCCACTCAGAACCTGCTCAAATCTACTCAATGAGTCCACTCAGAACCTACTCAAATCTGCTCAACAGGTCCACATAGAACCTACTCAAATCTGCTCAACAGGTCCACACATAACCTATCTAAATCTACTCAACAAGCTCACACAGAACTTGTCCAATCTCATAGAATCATAAAGAGAATTTTTAGAGACTCAATATGTTCTATTCTCAAAAACTCAATCTCAACTCAATCGGAATATAGAATAGTTTATTTCATGGAACTTGAACAACCACTTCACACATTCACTTGACTAGGCTCAATAAAATCTACTCAACCAATCACTTCAAGGAACAACCCTTTCTCACAAATCCTAGTCCAAGCATGTACCAACCAACTCAAAATATTTTCAACAATGCTCAACAACAAATCTCACATAACAATAATACTCATGCTCTTTTCTAACTCAAGTTCAAGTTCTTTGCATAACCAATTGGTTTCAACAACAATGCTTATAAAACAAGGTTTAATCACAACTCTCAATCCAAAAAACCTTTAAGCATTAAACCAACCACTTTATAAAAGGAAACCACAATCAATCCTTTTCTTTCTAATGATATTTTTAGAAATCAATCACCAATAAAATAAATGGAGAATATTGCCCATACCTTTTTTAAGCCAAGTAGTTGTCCACAAAATTTTTCAAACTCAACACACTTTCAAATATTTCCTTATCAACCACAAGGAGGTTAGAAGACTTGAGTAATATCACAACAATAAAAATAATATCCCAATAACACCTTATTACTCCTACTCAATAAAATTCACCATGTCCTCTCATGAAAGAAATAATTCCCTTTGAAAAAGAATAAATCAAACTCACTTTTGAACCCCTTTTACAAAAATAGAAATATCTCTTTACACACATTGTATTTCTCCTTCTAAGCAATTTAATCAAATAGCCCTTGAAAAATTATTTCCAACGATATATAATATGCTACCCTTCCAAATATAAAACCATCAAAAATTTCCCAATTTTCTAGGGCATAGCATAACCCTTATTTCTCCTTAAAGCTATTTAAAAAAAATTAAAACATAAAAAATTAACTTGCCTTTGCCTCTCGGAGGGATTCAATCCCCCGACATCCTCCTTCCCAATGCCTTAGCCGCAGCCAAGCCATCATTGGGCCACGCATCTTCACGTGCCTAAAAAGGCACGACCAGCATCAAATACCTCAAAAACTAGTGCTTTCTGAAATAATCAAAATGCACTTTGAGCACTTTGTCCTTGCAATAAAACCTCAAGAAAATTGAATGCGGGACCTCCTCTCTCTTACCAATCCAACACACCACTAAGCCATGCTAGCCTATGTGCTCAACAACTCCGCACGATCTCTGCTTACATGTTTCGTAAATCGTCAAGCCTTTAAGAATCACAAGCCTTTTCATATGCACTCAACTAAAATGCAAGGTTAAGTGATTAATGTCTTTAATGACATTATATATAATGCACTTGTCTTCTTATGCAATCATGTCGACGCTTTGAATAAATTCGACATCGACGTGGTTTTAATTTATAATATATTTAAATTAAAATTTAAATTTAAATATTATAAATTAAAACAAACCAACCTTAGATTTTAGTTTAAATAAACCTTGGAGCCTTGTCTTAATGCACAACCTTGGCGAAATCAAATATTATTTATAAACTTTAAAGTCCTTGTGAATTTAAATAATTTATAAATAATTATTAAACCTCCTTTTTAAATTTTGCAATAACCCATCTTTGGTTTTTATGGACCAATGGCTTAACCTGTGCTCCCATTAATATTAAAATATTATGGAGCCTTTTTCATTTAACTTATGAAGCTTTTTCCTGGATGAATGTGACAACCTTGAATGACTTTATTTCTTTTTGAATTCTTTGATAAGAGTGATAACTCTATCATGTGACATCAATGACAACTTTGACTTAGAGGACTCAAAATGTCCAATAGCACAATGAACAGTATAATAGTATTCAATTTTGTTGTCCGGTTCTTCTCTGGTTTGTCTTGAGTTCTTCATGGTATGAGAGATGATAGTGAAGGGATCGGGACAAATCAAATGCAAATATACCAAATGCATTTCAAGCAAACCATGCTTATCTTATGCAACCATGCATCAATCATTTGTCAAATGTATATCACATTTCAAAGATATCACCAAGCATGAATTTCCACAATTCATCTTTTTCATTATAAGGATTATTTTCTTAATCCCCTTCATCATGAAATCCATTTATTTTGAATATCATCAAAATGTAGAAGAGTCCCATACCTCTTCCTAGGATGGACACCAATCCATTTTTTCCAAAACTAGAAGATCTTCCATTATTTTGGTTGGCTATATTCAATTGTGAAGTTTAATATACAACATATGATTGTTTACAAACATAAAAATCTATAATTTTCAGATGTCCATTCATGTTGTCTATCTAGATTTCACTAATTATTTTTTCATTTATATATAATTTTCAACATATGATAGTTTGCAATCTATTATTAAACATGGACATTTGCCTACAAAATCTATATCTCCTCTTATTCATATAATCAAACTATCAAATAAAAATATCCAATATTATTTATTTTCTCTACTTAATGGAATTTAGATTTCTTATTTAATTTATATCCAATCCATTTTCAAAGAGGCCAAAGTTTCTAGATTCTATTTTCCCTCTATACTTATCTCTTAAACTTTCTCAACACTTTGTAAGTCTATTTTCAATAAGATGAACTATTCAATAAGATGAACTATTCAATAATATTCCTTTCTTTCCCAACTTATAATACAACATCAAAATAATTTAAAATTAAATTATGAAAATGAATATAAAATATTAATACAATTTCCTTTCATAAAATCAATAGCTCCATTACTAATCACAGAATTATTTTGATACTTCAAAAGCATAGATAAATTTTGTTAGATCGGCAAGGGAAGTTTCAGCAATCTAAAAGGTCTATTATGCCATGTCGGCATCATCTTCTGCATGTAATATGGTGTCTCCTATTCGGAAGGAGTTCGGAGTCTCCCATTCGTTGGTAAAGAAGAATTTTGGGTCCAAATCATGCGTTGGTGTTTTTATTGCATTCAGTGACTATACCGCAACATCATTTCCATGGATAAGACCACAGACAAGTCCATCAAAACATGCACTGTCATTATATTTTATAGCGAGAGTGTTTCACTACCATTGGATCATTTTGGGCCGAGATAGTGTATACAATAACTCAAACCATATTTATCCTAAACAAAATGTGTTACAACAACCTAGATATAATATTTCTATCGTCTTGACTCCTATTGGGATTGATAGACAGTAAAAGATGTTATACCTATGACAATTATAAATAGTAAAAATAAACAATATTACTTGACCAGTGATCCAACGTAGCTATTGAAATACACAAGGCAGCAATACAAGATTTAATAGACCAAACGGGTATGTCAATCATTATACTAACAGATTGATATTTCAAGGATAACACACTAGCATGACTTATGATAATTCTTCATCAAAAAATATAAGTGATGCTTGATTAATGACATCGGGTATTCTGGATAATATCATATTAACATCCCTCGTGTGGCTGATAACCTCTTTAATATGCAAATACAAAACATGCATACCATGAAGACTAAATTAATCTTTGGATACTGACGACATCGCCACACGAAGGAGAGATAGGTGGTAGAGGTACCTAGTTCATATAGTATATATTATATTTTGCTTTGCATGATAAATTGAACATGTGAAAGCTAAATCTCCCAATTTTATAGCAAAATCAGGTTAACATTAAACAAGATTTGTACTAGTAGGAGTTAAATAGAGGTTTAGCTGGGCACGTAGACCATTCTACTATTTACAGTAATGTGTCGATGACATTGATAGACTAAAGATGCAATATTTTCTGCTATGATCCATAGTCTGGAGGGTTTTACTTCAACTAAAATAGATTTTAGATGGTAATCACTACATTATGCAAGGTCCTAATCAAATCGATACTCAAGAAATGTCTTAACATAGATGGGAATTCGGTTGAAAATCAATCTTTGTATCAACAGATAGGAGGTCCTATCATTAGTAAAATATTAATACGTAGATAGCAGATGGATACTGGATGTAACAGCATCACAAAAATATTTTTGCACCTCCCTTTAATCTAACAACCGACCAAAAAGTTGATATAACATTATAAAGTTAGATTCACAAGTATTTTTGAATTCGTTGATTGTCATTATATCAATATGAAGATGAAAGTAGAGGCCTATGGTCGGATAGAAAATTTTTGTATTAGTCATATACTATGGGCAATGTAGGCCAGCTACAAATTGAAACCGGATACTCAGACATCAAGGGAATAAGATCCTTATCACGAGGCTTTTATATCCAATCACTCATACTTTACTATTAACGATGCAACGGTGAATATAAGCATAGTTTACACTACTGAACATGCACTATATTATTTATAGCCTTAACTTTATATTATAATATGTGGAATTTAAACACATACATTATTTCGTTAACATGTGGAGTTCATAGATAAATTCGACAATAGAAAGTAAGGGAACAGAACTAGTCATGAAGTAATTAATCGTAAAGCATTTAGAATAAAAGATGAATTAGAAAGTATCCACCTGTACTCCTGCAAGGGTGACTTTGCTTGACTCATATATTCTCTCCTCTTGCTTCTTCCTTCGAGTCTTATCTTCTCAATATAACATGAATTTTTCTCAACCTCAATGGTAATATATAGTTCTATTTCCTCCAGGAAATGAGATGCCATTTTATTGTCTTTTATTATTTTTCTTCCTCCCACATGAGAAATTTTCTAGAAGAGTGTCTCATTTTTCTTGTCTCTACCATCTCTTAAGTCAACTACAACTATTTCACATATGGTTGATTTAAAAATGAGACAAAGGAGGAATCTCATCTACCAACTTAACCATTCTAGGACAGCCAAGTAGAGCAAGAGAAAATATTTTTAAGTAAATAATTTTTTTTTATTATTTTGGACCAATCATAGATGGAAAAATTAGTAGGATAGCAATCTACCTAATTATTTTTCTAAATATGAATGCAATTAGGTTAATAAGCATGTTCAAGACAATAAATATTTACTCTAGAAATTGCCCAATTTTACAAAATCACAACAAATATTATTAAATTGTATGGCATTTTTCAAATGCATAAAATATTTATAAATAATTTGTAAAATGCAAGTCATTATTTAATGTGCATTTTCAAGGTAATACTCAAATATGCCAAACTCATGCAAATTATTTGTGCAATTAAATATATATCACATAATTGGCATACACAAGCAATTGATGCATTGCTCGTTATTCCCCATCATCATTTTTCCTTTTAGTGGGTGGGTATTTTAGAATAAATATCAATTATCACGGTCCATCATGAAGGGTGCTAGTGATGATGAGAACATAAGCCTTACCTGTTTAGTTGTCATTATCATAATTTCCCTTCTCATATCTGGTGGTCAGTCGAGAATACCTGTTCCTGCAATCAAGTAATGCAACGCAGTATCATTTTCTCTTTGATAGAAATAAACATATTACAAATATATTAAGCATTAAAATCAGCTATCATTACACAAATAAAATCTTAAAAGAGTTCTTCCAAGGTGGGATGTGACAGAATCAGCCCCAAAAGTAAATTTAGGAATGCCCTTCGTGGTGGACAACCTCGGCCTAATAATAATATTAATCTTAGGGCTTCTCATAAACCTCTAAGAATGATTAATATTGATCCTAGGAAAATGGAGTCAGGATGTCTTAAAGAAGCTGATGGAACTCCTATTGCTAAGATTGATATGGGCAACATTCATACTGGCACTGAAGATCTAGAAAAAAGAGGACTAATTTATCATTTCGTGGGTTTTCATCCGAGCCTATCTACTTTCAAAGTTTGGGCTGCAAAAAAACTAGAAAACTAAAGGCGAGTTACAAATATCTATTTATTTAAATTGTTATTTTCTTGTTTTATTTGCTAATAATGAAGATAGAGAGAAAATTTTTCAAGGGAGTCCCTGGTTCTTTGGAAGGGTAGGGCTTTTCATGAAGCCCTAGCATACTAAATTTAAATCCAAAGAAGAGATGCCTTCTACAGGTCCCATGTGGATTAGACTCTTTGGCCTCCCAATTGAATTCTGGAATCCGACTATTTTTTCTTCAATTGGAAACTCTTTAGAAATATTTATGATGACTGTTGATTGTACACAAAAATTTAAACATATTATTTATGCTAGGATTTGTATTTTAATGGATTTTGACAAACCCCTTCCTAAAAATATCACATTACAATTTGGGAAGGACACTTGGGAGCAAGTAGTGGACTATGAGAACATTCCTTTTTGTTGTAGAATTTACCATAAATATGGTCATTTGGCTAGTGTTGCCCAAATAAAATTCCAAATCAAAATAAAGAAGATATAAACTTAGTAGGTTTCCAAATGCCTAAGAAGAAGAACACTAAAAAAAAACCAGTAATGAAGGATCAATCAAAGTTATCTGCTAATATGTTTGAAATTATTTCCACAAATGATGTCCCAAGTGAGGAAGAGAAAATAATGGAAACAGAAATCTTAAAAACACAACTTAAAGATAAAGGGAAGAAATTAGAGATAAACTAATAAATCAAAGGTTTTCATCAAAAAAAAAAGGAGAAAACATACACAAGAAAAACAATATTTTAAATGTTAAAAATTCAAATAATATAGGTCCAAATATAGACTATGTTGAACCTTCTAATAACATTTTGGTTGTGTACAAGCATTCTTCAAGGTTAGAATCCATCTCAGATTCAATTAGAGTAAGTCAAGAAATAGGGAAAAAACCTAAAGATGGATTATAATCAAAATGCAGGTCACAAGACTAATCAATATCATATGGTAAAAGAATGTGAAAAGCTTGTAGAGGAAGGTAATATTAATGCCCTTACAAAATTTTTTAGCCTTGGTATTAATGAAGATCATCACTTGAAATATTAGAGGACTCAAAGGAAGTCTTTCAAAACAAAATGAAATTATAATAATGATTCAAATAAATCATCCACATCTTGTTTTCCTTCAAGAAATGAATATGTCAATCTGCCTGTGTAGCACAAGTGGTGAGGAGAAGGCGAGCTTGGCCTTGTTGAACAAGAGGTCCACGGTTCGAACCTTGAAGATACAAATGGGATATACGGTTGTATTAAAACCCAAATAAAAACTCCCTGGTGGAGTAGTTGTATCAGGTTGGGGGATTCCTGGTCAAAACCCCCACTTTTTAAACCTAGATGTTGTAGGTGAGTTGGAGAGGAGAGGGAAATCCTCCAAGGGAGGTCCCAGGTTCAAATCTCCACCCTACCAAAAAGTTGAATTGGGCATCCAAATTCCAATTGATAATGTTGGTGCGGGCAGGGTCGGGTGCGACTCCCTAGTGACTTTGACGGTGTAGAACCCCCTGTTCGTGGTCTCTCAGACCAAGGCGGCTCCGCAAGGGGTTTTTTGCTTAAAAAAAAAAAATGAAGATGTCAATAAAGGATACAAAATCAATTGCCAATAAAATTTGGCTAGCTGGAAAAGTGGTTCCTCTCAGTTTCGAGGGAAATTCTGGTGGTATTGCTTGCTTTTGGGACCCAAAAGAGGTAGTTATTCACCATATGGTTGGTAGTTGGGGTCTTTTGGCTATAGCTATTCAAAGCAGACATTCCAACCAAATTATGCTTTGCATTACTATTTATGCTTCGACTAATTTGGACAAAAAAATAAGACAATGGAAGAATATAACTTATATTATTTCTTATTTTCTTGAAGCTTGGATCTTGATTGGAGGAGATTTCAATACCATCCTCTCTCTAGATGAGAAAATTGGAGGAAATAGAAATTTGGACAGGAGCACTAACTTCATGAGCGAATATATTGTAAACCTTCATCTTGTGGACATCCAACTAGATAATGGCCTTATGACTTGGTCTAATAGAAGATAAGGCTTAGCTTGTATAATGGAGAGATTGGATAGGTTCTTGCTCTCTAAAAATTTCTTAATCCATGGTCACATTCCTAATTTCTTAATCCATGGTCACATTCCTAAAGTGAAGACTCTTAACAACTGACTAGTCATGGTGGAAATGTGAGTTTCTCTCCTTTATTATTTTAGTTAATGTGGCGTAGAGACAATTTCTTTAAACCTTGAGTGCAACAATGGTGGAAGGAAGGTAAACCTAGGTATGGGACTAAGATGTTCTATTTTAATAAAATATTGCAATACATTAAATCCAAAATCAAGATTTGGAATTGGAAGGACTTTGGGGATGTTCATAAAAACATAAAGTTATTGCTCAAATTGAAAATTTGAATAAGAAAATCCATTTAGATGACCTCACAGACAGTACAAGTGTAGATGAAATTAAACTCACAACTCAGTTAGAGGAATGGGAAAAAAGAGAACTCTTATGGAATCAAAAATCTAGAATTCAATGGCTTAAAGAAGGTGATCGAAACACAAATTTCTTCCACAAATCACTTCTAGCTCAAATATCTCACAAATTTATCTCTTCCCTAAAATCAGATTCTGGAGATGTTGTTTACACTTGGGATGGCATGAACTATATTGTTGTCAATTAATTTTTCAATCTTTTTGCTGCTACTCCTCTTGAATCGGCTTCTCAACAAAATGTTCTTCAATAAATCCCTTATCTTATCAGTTCTAAGGAGAACTCTATTTTGACTAATCCTGTTACTATCAATGAGCTTCAACAGGTAGTTTTTAAAATGTAAAAAAATAAAACCCCAGGTCCTAATTGTTTTCCCATTGAGTTCTACCAAGAGTTCTGGGATATCCTTCATGTTGATTTATTAGAGGTAGTGGAAGAAGCCAAGAAAGCCAAATAAATTTTGAAGGTTATCAATAAAACTTATATTACTCTTATTCCAAAAGCTTAAGAGGTTGAACATATCTTAGCTTTTAGACCTATTGCTTTATGTAATGTTCTTCTCAAAATAATTACTAAGATCATGGCAGAAATTTTGAAGCCTCTTTTACATAATATTATTTTCCCTGAACAAGGAGGTTATGTGGAAGGGCATGAAATAGTGGATGAGATAGTTCTTGCTCAAGAAGCCATCCATTCCATGGATATGCAAAAATCTCCTTTCATGTTCATTCGGTTAGACTTATTCAAAGATTATGACAAAGTGGATTGGCACTTCCTTATCAAAGTTTTGAGGCAATTTGGTTTCTCTCAAGATTGGATGGATTGGATTATGGGATGTATCTCTTCAATTTCCTACTTAGTTCTTATTAATGGTAGACCTTCTCAGTTTTTCCCAACTTCCTAGGTATTAGGCAAGGTGACCCCCTATCCCCTTATTTATTCGTCATTATTGTTGAATTCTTAGGTAGGAATATAACCAAAAAGAGAGATAGCAAAGCCCTTGAGGGAGTTACCATTTCTCATAGAGCTAGACCTATCTCTCATCTTCAATTTTTTGATGACTCTACTCTTTTAGGTAAAGCTACGATTAAGGAAACTTCTAATATTAAGCAAATCATTAGCCATTTTTCTACGGATACCGGGAAATTGATCAATGAAGATAAATCTAAAGTCATTTTCTTTCACTGATCTTCCAAATAGGAATCCATGGTCTTGGATAAATTAATATATAAGAAGACTTCCCTTCCAATCACTTATTTAGGTATTCCCATCAATAATTGAAGACAAGAAAAAAATATTGGAATTGGTTGTTGGATAAAGTCAAGAAGAAAATTGGAAAGTGGACCAATAGGTGGCTTTCTTCTGGGGGTAGAATCAACTTGGTAAAATTAGTCCTTCTAGTTATTTCTATTTATGTTTCTACCATGTTGAATATCCCAAATGTTGTTCTTCTATAATTGGATCAAATAAGTCATCGGTTCCTTTGGATTCAGGGTTATGCAAAGTGGTTAATATTCACAAATTGGGTAAATATTAGGATTTCAAAAATTAGAAATTGGTGAATATGAGGACCCTCGATGTCGGTCCATTCACCTAAAATTTCTCAGGATCAATTTTTTTTTGGGGTCAATTTGCCACAATATATATCCAAACATAGGCATATTTGTGATCATTGGAAAGCTCTTTTCAAGCCTGATCTAATGGTCATGTTTTTATGAAGTTATAATATGATTTAATAGGTCAAAAGTGGCCCCAAAGATGACCTTACATTTTAGGGCTTCAAATACCCCAAATTTTGGTATGAAGATGCTCGATTTGATTTTCTTAGGATTCTCCATGATTCACCTTGATTTTGATTAGGATTCACCATTTTTTACAAGTACATTTTGAGTCCAATCCCTTATGCATAACCCTTTTTGGAGTGGTACTAAGGATAAAATAAAATGGGCCTTGGTGAAATTGGACACTTTATGTCTTCCTAAGAATGAAGGGGGGTTAGGATTTTGTTCTGCTATTAATAACAACAAATATTTAGGTACAAAATTATATAGGAGTATTTTGCATAAACCCAATGCTCTTTGGGCCAAAAATCTTCGTGCCAAATATGTTGAGAACAAAATCCCGAAAGACCTTGTTCGCTATCAATTGCCTTTCAAAGGTTCTCCCATTTTAGCATTTCTTAATACTGGTGAGGATTTGATAAAGAAAATTTATTTTGGATCATTCATATTGGTTAACAGGAAAATGTTTGGATAGATTCTTGGGATGGTCAGAAGTCTTTGATAACTCAGTTTCCCGATTGGAGGCCTTGGATGGAGGAGCTTCACCGAGCTAACTGGATGAAGGTGGCTAATTACTATCGATACCATACTGGTAATTTAGATATTGGTAGATATTGGATCCCTACTGATGACTGGCCTATTCAAATCCAAGAAAGGCAAATACAAGATATCTAATGCATCCTTCATATGAGATCTCTCTTGTTCCCATGATAAAGATTTTTTTGTATGGAAAAACACTACTAAGGGTGAGTATTTAGTTTCTCAAGGTTATTTGGTCTTATGCCATAACAATTCCAACCAATCATCTAACATATTTTCTTAGTTGTGGGCTCAAAATATCTAGCCTAAGGTGAGGTTCTTTACTTAGCTTTTATTTCATCTTAGGGTGCTTCCTGGGGAGCATCTTATGAAGAATGGTTTTCATGGCCTTTTTAGATGTGAAATGTGTGCAGAGAATGTGGAAAATCTCAACCATATTTTTATTGAGTGTACTTTAGCCTCTGAGCTATGCAGGAGAATGACCACTTTACTTGGCTTACAATGGTCCAATTTGTTTACATTTGAACAACTTTGGAGGGATTGGCCTAATTGAGAGGGTGTTGATCATTTTATTAGGCAGTTAGTTTGGATGGGTTCTACCATTCTTCTTTGGAATATTTGAAATGAGAGGAACAACCAAATTTTTAATCAAGAAATGAAGGATATTCACTTTATTTGTAAAAATACCACTGCCAACTTCGTTGAATCAGTCCATCAGCTCCTTAATCACCCCCAAAACTCCCACCAAATATGGGATCAAGTGATGCAAATATTGAATATTAACTCTTCTAAGAGCAACCAACTTAAAGGGAATATAAGTAATTGCAATATGGATAGAACAAGGAATTGGCAACCTCCTCCTAAGGATTTTGGAAAAGTCAATACCGATGGAGCCTCTAGAGGGAACCCTAGAAAAGCTGGTGTGGGAGGAATTGGTAGACTTTCAGATGGCTCCCTGATTTTTACTTTTGCTAAGAATTTGGGTATTATATCTAATAACCTTGTTGAGGGATATGGTATCCTTAGAGGCCTTTAGGAGGCTACTAATGTTAGATGGAAAAAGGTGCTAGTTGAGTATGACTCTCAACTCATGATTAATATTTTGAAGACTCCTTTTAAGAATCATAAGGTTGATTGGAGAATTAAACAATTATTGAGAAGATTCAGTTAATCCAGATGGGATTTTTGAAAGTTAATTACAATCATGTGGTCAAAGATAAAAACATGAGTGTTGATGCTTTAGCTAATTGGGCTTTGGACAAAGGTGATCTTACTTTCTACGACCACCCTCCTAGATGATGGGCTTCACAAATAAGGGAATCTCTTCTTTCTATCATTTCTTTGGATGGCTCCAATTCTAGAGGCACCTAGTTTCTTCTTGCTTTATTTTTGCTTCTCTTCGGTTCGGTTAGGATATTTTAATTCCCTAGAACAAACTAATATTTATTTTTTTTCCTTAGTTTATTCTTGCCTTAAAAGTATTTTGGTCTAGAAAGGTCATTATTGTGTTCTATTTTTTCTTTTTCTTTTCTATTTGTGTGTGTGTGTTTTTTTTTGTGTTGTTTTTTGTTGTTCTTGTGTTTTTGTTGTTTTGTGTTTTTTTTTGTTGTTCTTGTGTTTTTGTTGTTTTGTGTTTTTTGTTGTTGTTCTTGTGTTTTTGTTGTTTTGTGTTTTTTGTTGTTGTTCTTGTATTTTTGTTGTTCTTGTGCTTGTTTTTTTGTATGTTTGTGTTAATTGGTGTTTTTGTATTTTTGTGTGTGAGTTTTTTCTATGTTTTTATTTTTCTTTGTTGTCAAGTGTTGGTTGATTTTTTTATTTATTTTATTTATTTATTTATAATTTTTTTTAGGTTTTGGTTGTTTTTTTTTTCATGTTTGTATTGGTTGTGCCTTTGTAGCATTCTATTGTTTTTTTTATGTTTGTGTTTTGTTATGTTGTTCTTGTATTTTTTCTGTGTGGTTTGTGTTGTACTTTTTTTTTAATCTTATTGTGTGTGTGTGTTTGGTTGTGCTTTATATTTTTGACACACTCAAGGAGCATTTTTTTTTAATATTTTTGTGTGTTTGTGTTTGTGTTTGTGTTTGTGTTTGTGTTTGTGTTTGTGTTTGTGTTTGTGTGTGTGTTTGTGTTTGTGTTTGTGTGTTCTTGTTTTTGTTGTTTCAGGTTTGTTCCTTGAGTATATCAAAGGTGGTAGGCCAGGTGCGAGCCTTAGGTAATTTTGGCGAAAGAGATACCCCTGCCTCCTTAGGTCTTACCCGAAAGTGGTATCCCTTTTGGGATATTTTCCATAAATAAAATAAAATAAAATTCATGAAAATAACAATAATAAGACATAAATGGTCATTATCATGCATGAAATAACATGAATAATACTTACAATAATATTGCTCAAAAATAAAAATAAACTTTACTCAATATTCATTCAATGTCCTGATATTCTTCGATAAATTACATGGAGCTTTATCTCCTTAATATAACCTTAGAAATGTGACTCTTATACTCTTTTTCTATTGTTCTCCTCACATATCTGAGAGATGCATATTTTCATTTTTCATGCATAAGATAACCCTCTCATATATTTTGGCTTCTCATCTTACCACTTGTATACATGACACTTGACTCTCCATTTACTCTTGCACACTTTACTCTTGCACATATTGCACACTCCTACACACCCTATTACATGATACATGTGCACATCCTACACATGAACACACACACAAGGGGGAAATATAAATCACAAAATAGACTCACACACTAATTTATGACATATTTATATATGTGCCATAATGGTACCATGAGGGTACATTAGCATGTACCAAATAATGTAATATTATCCAAAAATGGCTACAATATAAATAGTTCTTTTGAGTCCTCTATTAAGCATTCCCAAAGGGGGTAAAATGTCAAGGTTGACTCCTTGGTCACTTTGTCTAGTAAATTTATACCATATAAAACGATTATTGAAACAATATTTGTGGTAAAGTCTATAATGAATCTATCATTGAAGTTCTGATTAATGTGCATACAATCAAGGTAAATATTATTGTTATCAAATTCCTCATTATGATCCTTAGTATGGTGATATTTTATGCTTCCTCAATAACTAAATTGATCCACCTAGGACTAATGCTAAGCAAGGGGCTTGCATTCATAAGAGATTACTTCGATATGTTGTCCTTGGTGGTGTTCAATAACACCATAATATTTATGGTGTTCTTATACAATACCTTATAGAAATTGGAGTGCCCAAAGATCTATTTGATGTTCATAGTGGTGACTATGGTGTTGGAGATTGTGATACAAAATTGATTAATTAATAATTAATAATATTAATTATTTATTAATTTATGTGTTATTTTGTAGCTGGCACTTATTTATGTAAAGAGATGGAAAAATAAGAAAAGTAATTCTAAAGGTAAAAAGGCAATTAAAAGTTAAAAAAAAAACAATTCTAAAGATAGAAAGGAAATTTAAGAAAATAAGAAAAACAATTCTAAAAATAGAACGCTAATTGAAAAAAGTGCATGTGAATTGCTTAATGTAAAAGCCCATAATTATAATGGGTGAGTGGTAAAAATAGAAATGGAAGGTAAAAATAAATACATAAATAAAAGAAAACTAGATATAAAAAAGTTAAGTTACTTTTGGCATGTAAGATGTCTATATATTGGGTGGCAGGCACTTATTGCAATCAAGGTAAATTCAAGAAGGATTCAAGGAATTCAAGGGGATTTAGTTGCAGGATTCAAGGAGGATTCAATTTTGTTGTAAACTCTAATATTATGATCATAAATAAAATATGTGATCTAATATAACATAGTTGTGTATATATGGGGTTGTGCAGTTTTTTATTCTATGTCATAGATTGTGATTTCTCGATTAAACTTAGATATTTATTGTATGTATATACATTTTTTCTATAGTTGTATTAACATCTATTATCAAATCCAAGGGTTCTAGTTTGCTTATCTCTAGCCTATAGGATTGAATTTTTGGTCCACATTATTGTTGGTTCTTCAAAGAAGGAAAAATAAGGTCTTAGAGAAAAATTTGACCTAGATATTCCTTAACCAAAATTTTGACAAATCTTGTTGGAGAGAAAATTTCTACATCAATTGAAGAATCTATCATGGCTCTCAATGATGCTTCTAGGAACATCTCTTTGTTTAATGGAGAAATAAAATCCATAATAATAAAGCAATACACAAGACACAGATTTGCGTGGTTCACCCAATGTGGGCTACATTCACTGAGAAAATAACCAGGCCTTTTTATTCCATCTAAAAAATAAAAGGGATACAACCTACAGTGAATCCATTGTAACTTCCTCTTATTTTATATCACTATCAAATTACCATACACAACAACGCTCACTACAATACATAATATTCATCGTACATCATCCTCTTATAAAAGTGCATTTTAGGGAAAAAAAATATGTTACAATTTTAGGGTTAAAAAGTGCATTACATTTTTAGGGCAAAAAAGCCCACCTACAATTTTTTGTCTCATTTGTGACCTAATAATAAATGGTTTAGATTTACATAGACAAAAAACATCTATTTTTGGCTTTGGGTAATAGTAGTAGGGGGGCGGTGCCCTCCCTACGCCTCCTCTTTTCATGGAGTGGGTCCAAGTGTGGCTGAAAATAAGGCATCCAAATTAATCAGGCTCCACAACCAACAATCTCCCACTTGGAGACTAATCACAGTAACTCCACCGCTACTACACCTACTAGACTATGCTTCAACTTTGGACCTGGAAATTTTCTCATATTTTACTATTATGCTTGAATACCTACTAAAACTGAGTAAGAGCTTAGTTTCTCCTTGGTTATTGCCTTTGTTAACATGTCTATAGGATTCTGGCTAGTGTGTATCTTTTCCAGCTTCGATTTCCCATCTTCCAAAATTGGTCGTATGAAATGGTACTTGGTCTGTATATGTTTAGTCCTAGAATGGAAGGCTGAGTTCTTTGCAAGATGAATGGCACTCTGACTGTCACTATATAATGTGCTATTATCCTAATTCTTTTCCAATTCCTCCATAAATCTCTATAACCAAATCATATCTTTATTATCCTCTGTAACAACAACATACTCTACTTCCATTGTTGAAAGTGCAATAACCTTTTATAATTTTGAAATCCAACTTATTGTAGTTCCACCTATAGAAAAGGTACATCATGTGGTACTCCTTCTGCTATCTATATCACCTGCCATATTTGCATCAGCATATCCCTATAAAATAGTGTTAGTACCTCCAAAACATAATACCTGAGTGACAATACCTCTTAAATACCTGAGAATCCACTTTACTGTCTCCCAATACCTTCTTCCTAGGTTGCTCATAAACCTACTCACAACTTCCACTACGTGTGCTATATATGGTCTTGTGCACAGCATCACATACATCAAACTACCAACTATTGATGACTAAGGAACCTTGGACATATATTTTATCTCCTCTTATGTCTGAGGGCACATCTCTTTGGTCAGTTTGAAATGATTGGCCAAAGGTGTGCTCACAGGTTTTGCATCCTACATATTAAATATTTCCATTCCGATACCTTCTCAATGTACTCACCCTGAGACAAAGTTAATTTATTGTTTTTCCCATCTCTTGTTATTCTCATACCAAGGATTTTCTTTGGAGCACCCAAATCCTTCATTGCAAATGAATCTGCCAGTTTTCTTTTGAGCATAATTATATCCTACATGTTATATCCTGCAACAAGAATGTCATCTACATATAATAACAGGATAATATAGTTACCTTTATCCAATCTCTTAAAATAAACACAGTGATCATAATAACATCTACTATAACCTTATTCTGATATAAACCTATCAAAATTCATATACCACTACCTTGGATCTTGCTTCAGTCCATACAACCTCTTTTTCAACCTACATACTAATTACTCCTTCCCTTTGACCTCATACCCCTACATATAAATATTTTCCTCCAAACCCCCATGGATAAAAGTTATTTTTACATCTAAATGTTCAAGATGCAAATCATCTACAACCACTAGGCTTAAAACAGTTCTAATTGAAGTCATTTTAACAATAGGAAAAAAAAAATCATCATAATCAATACCTTTCTTTTGTGTAAACCCCTTTACAACCAGTCTAGCCTTATACCTCTTTTTACATCCATCTTCTTCTTTCACCCTGTAAACCCATTTATTCTGCAATGCTCTTTTTTTTGCAAGTAACCAAACCAGATCCCAATTCTGATTGTGTACCAAGGATTCCATCTCCTCTTTCATGCCTTACTCCCACTTCTTCCTGGTTTCTACCTGTATCGCTTCTTCATATGTTTCTGGTTCACCAGAGTCAAACAATAATACATAATATAATGAAGGAGAGTAATGATTGAGGGGTCTACTTATCTTGGTAGATTTTCTAACAAAACTTGCAGGAGTTTGAGGTGCTTTTTGCTGCTATTGTTGATTTCTAGCACCTTTGGAGTTTCAATTTCATCAAGCATTGTGTATTATATGTTTACCTTTTCTTGTTTATTTTGATGCAACTGGTCTTTATACATGACTTTCTCATTGAATACCACATCTTTACACCTAATGATTTTGTGATTTTCATAATCCCAAAAATGATAACCAAAATTATTAACTCCATATCCAATGAAAGTGCACTTCTTAGATTTTACCTCAAGTTTAGTTCTATTTTCTTTATCAATATGCATGAATGCTTCACAACCAAAAGTCTTCAAAAATGAGTAGTTAATAGGCTTACTTTTTCATACTTATTCTAGAATCCCACCATATAGGGAACTTGAAGACCCTCTATTTATTAAATAAATAGTAGTATCCACAGCATCTGCCCAAAACTGTAAGGGCAATCCTGCATGTAATCTCATACGCCTAGAACATACCATGATATTCCTATTCATCCTTTCAAACACACCATTTTCTTGTGGAGTTCTTGGAACTATATTCACTCTATGAATACTATGGTATGAACAGTACTATCAAACTCTTAGTTATAGTACTCACCTCCATTATTTGATATGAGACACTTCAACTTATTTATTGTCTCATTCTCAACCAAATCTTTCCATTTCTTAAAAGTATCAAATACATCCAATTTATTTTGAATATAATACACCCATTTTTTCTAGTTGCATCATCAATAAACGTAACATAATAATAAAAGCCACCAAGAGATGATATTTAATTTGGTCCCCATATGTCTGTATGCACAAGCTCTAGCTTTTCACTCTTCTTTTATTTTCTAACTCTGAGAAATTTGATTCTTTTCTATTTTCCATAAACATAGTGCTCATAAAATTCTAAATCAACCTGCTTCAAACCTAGCAACAAATTCCTTGAGTGGAGAATCTACATCCCATTCTCACTCATTACCCAAGCCTATGATACCGCAAAACTATATCCACTCTTGTAGAAAGTAAAGCAATATAAATATTAATATTACCAGTACATACATATAATGTACCTTCCTTCTTTCCTTTTGCTAATAATAGTGATCCTTTAGCAACCTTCCACGAATTTGCTGAGAATGTAACTATACAACCTTCGCTATCCAATTTCTCTGTGGAAATTAGATTTCTGCTCAAATCAGGAATATGCCTTACCTATTTCAGCAATCATTGGTTTCTATTCGATAATTTTTTGTATATTACCCTTTCCAACGATTTTACATGGTCTATCATCACCCAAATAGACATGTCCAAAATCACCATGAACATAATCTAGAAAATATTTTCTTTGGGTTGTGGCATGATATGAAGCCGCTGAGTCTAGCACCCAAAAATCATTAATATTATCTAGTGAAAGGATTAAAGCATCTTGCAATACATTGCCTACTACGTTTACTTTATTATTACCCTGTTTTTCTTTTCAAGTCCAACAGTCTCTTTTTAGGTGTCCTTTCTTCTTGTAATGCCAACATTCCAACTACTTCCCTTTGAATTTGGATCTGTCTTTCTTTGATTTGCCATATTTTCCTGGACTCTTTCCTCTCTCCTTTTGTCTCCTATTTTCAACAGTCAACGCATTACCAATGTCTCACCTATATTTTTTGTCACATTTCCTCGCTAAGGATAACACCAATAACATCATCAAATTTTAAAGTATTTGTACCAAAAATAGAATTACTCATAGCCATGACCAAGCCATTCCAGTTTTTTGGCAATGAGCATAAGATCAAAATATCCCTAACCTCATCATAAAAATTTACTCCAATAGAATTTAACTGATTGGTAACTGTTTTAAACTCATTTAAGTGATCAGTAACAGACACACCTTTTGACATCTGCATATTAAATAAATGATTCATAAGAAATACCTTGTTTGAAGTTGAGGGTTTTTTATACAGTTTAGCCAACACATTCATTAAACCCTTAGTTGTATTTTCCTTTGAAATTTTTAAGGCCACCGAAGTTGCCAGGCATAGCCATATTGTTCCCAATGCCTTTCTATCAATAACTTCTCATTCTTTGTTTGATAGCTTCGCTGGCTTCTTTGTTATGTTACCTAATGGTAGGTAAAGGTCCTTCTGATAAATATAGTCCCCCATTTGCATCTTCCATAGCTAGTTCTCAATCCTAAACCTACCTTCTTCGGCCATTGCTCCCACTTGAATCGAAAACCCTCCTTTCAAGTGTGTTTTTCAAACCCTAGGCTTTGATACCAATTTTTAGGATTAAATAATAAAACACAAGCAATGAATAAATGTGGAAATAAAATACAGAAGAATAAAGCAATACATAAGATACATATTTATGTGGTTCACCCAATGTGGGCTACGCCCATGGAGAAAATAACCAGGCCTTTTTATTCCATCCAGAAAACTGAAGGGATACAACCTATACTAGATCCATTGTAACTTCCTCTTCTTTTCTATCGCCATAAAATTACCATACATAGTCGCGCACACTACGATACATAATGGCCACCATACATCATCCTCTTATAAAAGCATGTTAGAATTTTAGGGCAAAAAAACACATTAGAATTTTAGGAAAAAAAAGATTGTTACAATTTTAGGGTAAAAAATCTCTCCTAAAATTTGTCATTCGATCTATGACCTAATAATAAATGGTCTATATTTACATAGAGAAAAAACATCTATTTTTGGCTTCATCGTCCCTTTGGAATCCCCTAGCAACAATAGTAAGGGGGATATGCCCCCCTTACACCCCCCCTTTTGTGGAGTGGGTCCAAGTATGGCTGAAAACAAGGCCTCCAAATTATTCAGACTTCGCAACCAACAAATGGAAGAACAAACCAAATAAGAAGAATATTAGTTGCTACTATTGCAAGAAGCCTAAACATATGAAGAAATATTATAATATCTTGGAATCCAAGAGTGAAGGAGATCAAAGAAGTAGAAGCAGTAAGGCTTACACTATGGAGCATGATAATGACTATGTTATGTCATGTAATGAATCCATGAAACCCACTAAGGATTTTTGGTTTATTGATAGCAATTTCTCTAACCACATGTCTAATTACAAGTATAGCTTCAACAAGCTAGATGGTAGCTACAACACTCAAGTGTAATTGGGAGATAGAAAAATGGTTCAAGTGTTGGACAAAGGCATTATACCTATCAACTTTAGACATGGAAAAGGAACCAGAAATGATGTCTATCATGCTCCCAACATGAAGTACAACTTGATAAGTATGGGGTAGCTTATTGAGATAGGTTTAAAATTGGTATTTTATAACAAGGAATATTGTATCTTTGACAAGAAGCAAGGAGACAAGCTTATTGTACATCTTCTATGATGAATAATAATATGTTCCCTCTAAATAACAATATGAAATCCAATGGACTTTTTATTACACTATTGAGGATACAAGTTGGTTCTGGCATGTGATATATGCATGCCACATTTTTTGTAGTCTTTATATTCTTCACGAAAAAATAATGGTTCATGGGTTGCCAAAAGTGTAAGTAAAGAGAAAAGAAGCATGCAAGGGATGCATAGTTGAAAATAATAATAGGGACAAGTTTCCCTCTAGCAAATGGAGAACTAGCCAACCATTGAAGTTTTTTCATTCTAACTTATATGGTCTTATATCTTGCCCAAGCATTGGTAAAAAACTCTATTTCATTACAATCATTGATGATGCTATCAGATATGTATGGGTTTTCGTCTTGAAGGGAAGCATTTTTAGTCATTAAGACATTTAAAGCTATAGTTAAAAATGAAAGTGGAAGATCCATC
Organism: Wollemia nobilis; assembly: GCA_028583015.1. Taxonomy (NCBI): domain Eukaryota; kingdom Viridiplantae; phylum Streptophyta; class Pinopsida; order Araucariales; family Araucariaceae; genus Wollemia; species Wollemia nobilis. The sequence continues at coordinate 8,840,244 of JAQPPZ010001028.1, forward strand.
AAGAATTTAGGATAAATAACAGAGGTGAATTTTTATCCAAGTAGGTCCTTGATTATTGTTCCTCACATGGCATCAAAAGGTATTTAACCACACCTTATTCTCTACAACAAAATGGTATGGCGGAGATAATGAATAGGAAAATAGTGGAATTAGCTAGAAACATGCTTGAAAGTAGAGGCTTAAAGAAGATGTACTAGGGTCAAGCAATATGTAACTTTGGTCTACTATCTACTCTCATTTTAGATAATAGTACTCCTTTCAAAAATAAATAAGTACAATAATTAACTTCTTAGTTGATGGTTTAGTACATTTTTTCTATATTGTACTATCCTCAAGGGAATGGTCAAGTTGAATCTAGCAGTAAGATTTTGGTATAGTTAAAGAATAAAAGAAATATTGGAACTTAAATTTATATCCTACATTATGGACATACAAAACTAGAACTTGGATGTCTATAAGGAAAACCCTTTTTTTTTTGCTCTATGGTACTAAAGTTGTTTTGCCACTTGAAATTAAATTTCCCTATTTATGTATTTTTTAAAGGAATTTGTTGAGTCATGATGATTACCATAAGGAGTATCGAGAATCCCATCTTATCGAACTCATTACTCTTGATGAGGGCTATATACATGCTCTTAAGCATACTAAATCTTATACAAGTCATGTTTTCATACCATGCAACAAGAAATTCTATAATCATGATTTCAAAGTTGGGGTCTTATCCTCAAGCTTTATAATGTGCACAAGAAGTGCAAGGACAATATTATATACAAAAATTACTTAGTACATATACTATCAAAGAGTTGTTTGGGTCTAGGAAAATAAAATTATATAATAATAGATGAAGTTGAGTTGGATGAATCAAACAATTCCATGCATGTCAAATATTTTTATGCATAGCCCCCTTTAACCCCTTTATACAGTCTGTGTTTTCACAATTTTTCTATTGACTAGTACAAGGTCTACCTAATAACATGTTATAATTGGCCTACCTATTAGCATGTTTATCATAACCTATATCATATCTAAGACCATTTATCATGCACAATTAGATTACTATTCTTCTTATAGACATGTATCTATGAGCATTTTCCTATGTACCAGTCCCCAGGCTTGCCCTAGGATACAAAATCAAGGGATATATAAATGAAGCAATGGGGGTAGGAGCATAATAACCATAGGTACCACTAATAACACAAATTTGCACGAGATAAATTATCTATACCCCCTATCACCACTTGTGATAGACTAGGCAATGGGACTTATAGTTGCTCACAAGGGTGAGTTAGGTGATCATGGCACGCGATCATTAGCATGAGGTTGTAGAGTCTCATAGGGTGGAGTGGGTCCTAGGATAATTCGATTACTGACATCTAGATGGGATGCTCTCACTCCTAGAACCACAATGACAACATAGAAGGGAGCAACCAATAGATAAAGTGAGCAGTCCATCATAAGTATAGGGTCACTATAGACCAAGATAGGACCACAAGAGGGACCTAGAGCACAAATTCAAAGGGTACCTAGAGAGGCCCTTACCATGAGCCCCATACAATGTACCCTAACTAGTGGGATCCATGGAGACTGGTTTTCCACTATGTATTTGTAAAAAGAACACTATCAACTAACTTTGGAGGTGGTAGAGAGTCTTGTCCTCCTATATATCAGATAGGGGTGGACTAACTTTGTTAGTCCTTGCTGTGTTGGATGTTGATTTTTCTTCCCTTTCTTCACCTAGTTATTACTTTATTGCCACCAACTCTTGGGCATTTTTTGCTTGCTAACTTTTCTAAAACTTTAAAATAAGAAAAGGGTCATGATTAAGGTACTTGTTGACACATGTCCTCCAAAGCATACATTCTAAAATTGATAGTGTCAATACCACAAATTTAAGCGGAGGTCTTGGTCATTAGTTGAAATTTATGGTTTTTATGTATGGTCGTGATTTTAGCAATTTTTTACACCTGGGGTTTGAATGACACATTATTTGGACTGACAATTGCAATTTTATCACCCTAAAAATAGTGAAATTTAGTTGTCAACTCCAAAAGGAAAAAATTTCTTCCACTATAATTATATATTTCATCTACCCATTTTCTCACCATGCATTCACTTATTGATAATTATTTCTACTAATATTGTTCTTAATATTTCTACCTTTTACTTCTATGACACGTGGTCTTCTTGTTGTCTTTCTCTCTCTTGCTCTTGCATGTACAACCAAAGTCATCATCCACTAGTTCATTGTCTTCCATGGAGGAAGATGGGATGCTTTACTAGGATTTTTAGCCAAAGTCAAGAATTGTTGCTTGAGGAAAAATTTCCAAGGCATGTTGTACCCTCTCTATATAATCAAGATTAGGGTTATGCATTGTGGCTATTTTCGTAAAATTGGCTAAAATTAGGATTTTCAAATTTTGGAATTGGCTAATATTTGGGACCCTTGACCAGGGTCCATTAGCCAAAAAATTTTGGGTGTAAATTTTTTTTTGGGTCGATTCGCCCCAATTTTATAATAATTTGACCATTTTAAGTTTAAATTTTCAACATTATCCCTAATAATAGTGAACCTTCTACATGTATTTCGAAACTATTCACCTGTATTTTGAAACCAATTCGCCAATTTTTTATAAATATATTTTGGGGTTGACCCCTTACGCATAACCCTGATCAAGATGTGATCTCTCCTTTTTTACTTTCATGATATAGCAAGTATAAAGGGTAGAAGTGAGTATTTTATCATGATTACTTTATGAATATTATATTATCTGATGTCTTGGTGTTAATTAATTTATATTTCTACATTATGATTAGCCTTAACTTTCACTTTTATCAATGATATTAGTGTAGGATATCTTAAAATCTTATTTCAATAACTACTTAGATTAGGATAATTTTAGTGGTGATTGTTAAATTATTGCTTTACTATCTTGATTTAATAATTTTGGATTATCTTGTATTAATTTGTGTAATTGTATGAGATATACCCTTTTGCTCATAAAAAATGCTACAAGTGAGATCAATACCACCTTTATTGAATTGGTTTCCAATAAAAAAGAGAAAATATTTTGATAATTTTTATCCAAGAAGCCTTTGTAACATAATTTATAACTCTAAAAATTATAATAGGTAGACTAAAAATCATTCTAGATAGTGTTATATTAGAGGAACAAAGTAATTTTGTTCATGGTAAATAAATATTAGTGATATAATAATTTTAAAATAGGGCATACATTCTCTTCATTTCATGAGAAAATTAGGTATATTTATAAAATTATATATGAACAAAACATATGATAGGTTTGTTAAAGTTTTCTACAAAATATTCTATAGAAAAGTAGACTTTGATCAAGCTTGGTTTGAATGAATTAAATATTGCTATAACACTCTACATGAATTGATGGGATTGGAAACTACCATTGTATCCCATGGAACTCATGGGGAAAGGTTGGCTTTCCTCATGCTTCATTATGGGTTTTTGTTCTAATGTTCATCTGCCTCGGGATGGATACAGAGCTTTGGATTGGGCCTGTATCGCATTGTTATCACAAAATGGAAACATTTTTGTGGCTCCAAGCCCCCTGGTGAATACTTCAAAACCTCTTTGAAGTTGATTTCCAATATATTCTTGGATATTTAAGCTTTCTCATCTAGTCTGAGTTGTCTCCAATGTGATTTGCAGTTAGGGAGGTTTTCTAAGATCCATTTCCTTGTTGGGTGGAGAAGCTTTATGGGAAAATGTTATACTCATAAACTGTATAAGGTCCTGATAGAGACTAGTGTTGTGGGCTCTGCATCTCAATATCATACTACCAATATCTGGTTCCTTTTGAGTTTGAATGTTTTTTTTTTAGGGCTTATCTTGTTCCTTGTGTTTCAATATTTTATGATTTTTTGTCTGTGTGTGGATAGTTCTTATTTTTTCTACTAGTTTCGCGTGAGCTTTGGGGTGGGACCTTGATATCAGGATTTCTCGCTTTGTAAAAATAGTTTGGGATCCCTTTCAAAACCCTGTATTTATCTAATCAATATATATATATATATATATATATATATATATATATATATATATGTAAGCAAATAAGACAACACCTTGCAAATAAAATAGTGGAAGACAAGCAATTACAAAATAAATAAACTTTGTATTGAATTTTTTTGGAGCCTTAGTCTCATTTTTACAAATGCTTTATCCCGAGTGCACAAGGGTATTATTACAATAAGTGAATGCTTGATTTGACATGATACAATAAGCACAAATATGGGGAAACCCCTTTGGCTAATCAAATGAAGGGTGGTGTCTTCGGTATTCTCTGCTACAATCTAGGGGTTGGATGGGTTTGAGTATCCATCTGGACCATCCTAACTGCAATAGCCTTCAACAACCTGTAACCTACACACATATGAATGCACACAAAAGATTCAGTAGCACCTATTGATATGAATGTAAATAGCTACTATAAAACCTTAAATATGAATGCATGCAGGCTATAACATGATGTGTAGAGAATGAAAAAATCACAAACAAATGCCCTATTGATTACCTAACCTTGATCATTGTTTATTGTCAACTGAAGGTGCTCCTAAGCAATCGTGGGCATGCGGGTGGGATTGGCCAACCATGAGAGGGTGGTTGAGTAATCGTCGAAGGGTCGTTGCCACTGTGTAAACACCAATGGGTAGTTGTGTAGGAAGTACAAAAATCCTAAAACTCTGATCCAAGACCTCGATGGTTTAAACTCCAAGAACGTTAGTGATTTCTTGCAACGATTTTGGCAATATATCGATATATTTTCCAACCTCCCTTGATTTATAGAATGATGTTTTTATAGGCATTTTGGGATTTTAGAGGAAAAATATAGGTGGCAAGGCAGGGCTGCCAAGTGGTAAGAATTGGGCAGCCACCTATCCTGGGCAATTTTAGTGAGTCACCTAGAGTGTCTCACTTAGGTGGAGTTGTGGCATATGGGTAGGTGGAAGTGGAGTGATGTATGGAGATGTGGCAAGGTGAGGGGTAGCGATGGCTAGGACAAGTTTCACATGGAGACACAAGTTATCCTATGGGAATTTTTAAGATTTTAATAAAATCTGGAAAATAGAATTATGTGCAAGATTTATACACCTAATTCTAGACTTAGGTATATAATTTATTATACAAAATTAGTGGGATGAATGGAGTTATGCAAATGGCTAGATTTGGATGTCTACAGATGCCCCTTTTTGTACAGCATTACGCAAAGCACAATGCGGTGCAAAAATCAAAGACACCTGGTTACTGGATGGAGAAAAAACTCAAGCTACATCGATGCAAATAATAAATGACTTGAAATTTTTTTATTTTAGCTTACCCCCTCAATTGGTGAATGGGTGAAGAATGAAACCCAAAATCCAATGGACCAAATGTGAAAAATGAAAAAGGGTGGATGTGATGGATGCAAATGTTGAAAGTCAAGATCAAGCTGGATGCCCTAAGTTTGGTGTGGTTTTGTGATGTAAATTTACCTTTGGTTTCAATGAAATGCAAAATGATGTCGTAAAAGAACCAACCACTCTAGCAGTTTGGGTGCCCATGTGACTTTAGAAATTCCTACCAAATGATATGGTTTTAAAGGAACCATGCACTCTAGGAGCTTAGAAACCTTAGTGATTTTAGCAATTCTTACCAAATTGAGAGTTGCTATAGTTTTCTGCATTTGCAACCCCACGGAGAGGGCCCACGGAGGGGGCTTAATGATAACCTTGGGCAAATTTGCTTTAATGCAATCACACTCTAAAATTGAGGGACCAAACTAATTTGATTTCAAATGTGATGAGATGAGATTATGATTTAAATGCAATGGTGTGATGATTTGATGACTTTTAATGGGTGTCTTTATGGTGATTTACCCCTCCTACCAGATTGCATAGATGACAAATCGCTACAACCTCTAGGTGGCTAGAGTAAATCACTAGATACAAGGTTCACTTGAGATGATGATTATGAAAGATGATGATTTGAAGGGTTTTACAATATTTTTTGTAACTGTTTGCATTTTAAGGGGAGTTGTGTAAGATGGTCACAAATAAAATTCAACGTGGGTTGTCCCAATCATGAAAAATATGCACATTATTGAATCATTACTTTTGACAAATTGATGAACTTAATTTTGGCAAACCTTCCATCCATGGGTAGACAGGCTTTAGTCTACGCTTTAGGCTTTAGGTATACCAAGTGTTTGTTTGATTGATATTTTTGCTTGTGATATGCCCCAAAAAAGGGTGTATGCTAGTTTTGTAATGATTCTTGAACGAACGTCATTCCAATATTGAGTGTTTTGAGTATTGACTTGATTTGAGACTAGAATTTGTAGATATTGTCTACCCCCTCAAGCGATGAGTCGATGGAGAAGAGATGAAATTATGAAAGTGATGAAGCTAATGACAAAGGTGAAAATGATTAGAATGAAATGGTTATTTTTATTTTTGTTTTTATTTTTTATTTTTTATTTTTTATTATTTTTGCACAAGCATCTTTATGGTGAGATACCCATCCTAAAAGATTGCATGGATAACCAATCGCTGCAATCGCCAGGTATCTAGAGTAAATCACTAGATACAAGGTTCACTTGAAGACCTTTTGACCAAAGGGGTTTTTTGCCTTTGGGGCTTTTAAAATAATTTGACCAAAGGAATGTGTCTCCTTTGGAGCATTTGGAATGAAATTTTATTAAAGGGGTTAGATTCCTTTGGAGCCTTTTGTATTGAAATTTGACCAAAGGGGATTAGGTTCCTTTGGAGCCTTTTGAATTGAATTGACCAAAGGGGTTACATTCCTTTGGATCCTTTTGAATTGAATTGACCAAAGGGATGATTCCTTTGGAGCCTTTTGAATTGAATGTGATTGGAAAATTTGATTTTTGACTTACTCCCCCAAGTGACAAATGGGTGAAATATGAAAACAGATGAAACCCATGAGCTAATTGACCTTATTGCATGAGTGATAATCCAACAAGTGTCCTTATGGTAATATACCCATCCTATTGTATTGCATGGATAACCAATCACTGCAACCACCAAGTGTCTAGAGTAAATCACTAGATACAAGGTTCACTTGGGAATTTTGATTAGCTAGCACAAAAATAAAAAGCTATTCTAGATGTTGACCAAAGGTGTTTGGTGCCTCTAGAGCCTTTTGAATTGAATTGACCAAAGGAGTTCGAGGTTTCTTTGGATATTTTTGGATTGAATGTGACCAAAGGATTTTGGTTCCCTTGGAGCATTTTGAATGGAAATTGACCAAAGGAGTTTGTGGTTCCTTTGGAGCATTTTGAATGGAAATTGGCCAAAGGAGTTTGTGGTTCCTTTGGAGCATTTTGGATTGAATGTGACCAAAGGATTTTGTGGTTCCTTTAGAGCATTTTGGATTGGATGTGATCAAAGGATTTTGGTACCTTTGGATCCTTTTGAAGCGAATGTGACCAAAGGAGTTTGGTGCCTTTGGATCCTTTTAAAGTGAATGTGACCAAAGGAGTTTGGTTCCTTTGGAGCCTTTTGAAGTGATGTAATGATAAGTGTCCTTCTGGTAATTTACTCATCCTATCATTTTGCATGGATAACTAGTCACTACAACTTCTAGGTTTCTAGAGTAGATCACTAGATAAGAGGTTGGCTTGAGAATGTAAGCTAGTGAATCGAATTTATGAATATAGAAAAGTAAATGGAATTAGATTTATTGTGTTTGTGAATGTGATGCAAAGGGCACAACCTTTGAAAAAAGGGTACAACCTTTTGAACCTAGCAGATGATTTGAAATATGAATGTTTAATGTGATTATTGGGGTAGGTGTGAGACCTTGAACCCCCTAGTTGGTGTTGATGACGTGATTGTTGGGGAAGGTGGAAGACCTTGAATCCCCCAAGTTGTTCGATTGCTTGATGTGATTATTGTGGAAGGTGTAAGACCTTGAAACCCCCTTAGTTGATTGTTGATGTGATTATGCATGTATATGTGTAATGATGGATTGTTCAGATATTTTTTTGTGTGTGCATGTGATGAAATGAATGTCTTATGAATGAATGCAATTGGTTGTGGTGTATGCAAATGAATGAATTTTTTTCCTCATTAATCGTTGTTCAAATAAGTCATGGTACATTGTTTATAAAACTTTACCTTTATTGCTTCATTAGGGGTACCAATATAGTAGTATTGGTTTGACCACGTTTTATAGGATGAAATGGACTATGATATATGTGTGACAATGCAATGGTGGTATGGAATGGAAACTCACATATGACTTTGTTTGCATTAGGGATAAATATTCTAGAGTTGTTTTGTAAAGACTCAAACATGCTAGTGGTCTTAGACAAACTCATCTATTTGTTTCACAAATCCATATGATACTAAGGTTGTCCTAGTGGTTTTAAATTTCTTAAGGAGCAACTGTGTGTGCAATAAAAATTTATTTACAATCATGAGCTAGGTCAAACTAATCAATTGTAACTTATGCCAATAAGCTAGCTCATCTGAGAGTGATATAGGTTTGTACAAAATAAGGTCGCTAATGTGACAAACTTGGCACCATGCGTAAGGATACCCCATTGTCAGGCAGGTTTCATTCAACCCTTTGTTGTAATGAGTATCACCCCATGGGTTTTTAAAATACTAAGAATTCCAGGGATTCAAGCTTTTTTCCCTTCTTTTATTGCATTTGGATTTTGGGATTTTAATATTTTATTTAGAATTTTTCTCATTTTTGTAGAGGAGCCAAGGGGATTTTTATTGCTTTTGGGACTAGCTTGTTTTGAAGAAGAGCAAGGGAATTTTTATTGCTTCTCTTTTTTGAGGGGGATAATTTCTTGTTTTGAAGGGGAGCAAGGGATTTTATTTTGGATGTTTTTTGGGATACTTGCTCATTTTGGTGGAAGATCAAGGGATCTTATTTTATTTATTTTTGAAGGATGAGAAGGGTGATCTTGTGTTTTTGTCAATTCTCGGTTTTCTAGACCATGCACATAATCAGATGAGTAGGGAAAACCGTTTGCTTTATGAAAATAACTAATCATAACTTTATCATTCCTAGAATTCATAATATTTTAATATATTTTGATGTGTGTGGTCCAAGAGGAAACTTGATTTGACTAGGACCAATCTATGGCACATCAATATTGTTTGACATTGAATTGAGGTTGCTTAAAACATCAGGAGTTGATGAGTGACTGAAAATACCTCTAGAAATTGTTCAAAAAACATGGTGTTATGCAAGATGTAGTTGTATGTTCCTTATGAGCTTTTGAAAATAAATAAGTGGGTGTAAAATAGTCAGTGGTCATATAATCATCATTGTTGATGGTCATACGATATTTATCCTATCTTACAAGGACCCCTTAATAATTAAAAGACCTCAAAGAAATTTTTAAATGATTGCAACTAATGGATTGGTGACTAATGCTAAACCTAAGGTCTCCCTTATTAAGGTAACAATACATTGTGGAGTAACAATTAACCATGATGAATGCAAATGGTATGAATACGCAAATGCAATGAAAGTGGAATGTGTGAATGTAATGAATTTGGAATTGTTAATGTGATGTATTAAAACTGCAATGTGTATGAAAATGTTTTTGGTTTTTTTTCTTGGGGAAGGTGTGATACCTTAATCATCCCCAAATTTTTTTGTGCCTAGTGATCATGGGGAAGGTATGATACCTTGAGTGTCCCCACAATGTTTCTGGTGAATATCAGGGTTGTTATTGGATTCGGTGAGTGAACTTTCAATGGAAAAGGCCTCCTTGTCGATAAGATCTTGGACCACATGTTTAAACATGAAGTAATTGTTGGTGGTGTGATCCACTTGTCGATGATAGAGACAATATTGATCTTCCCTATATGACTTGGGTTTATGTGTTTTGGTATCTACAAGATATATGTTAGGTAAAACAATTGCTTTTGCATCCTACAACTTGTGAAAGATTATCGATAAGGGCTCAAATAGGGGGGTCCAGGTACGGGATTGACAATTTGAATGAGGTGGGTGAGGTGGATGATATTGATGAGGTGGGTGACATTGATGAAATTGATGAGGTAGGCAATGACTCAACTGTAGCTCAATGTTTGTGATGTGATTCAAAATTTGTTGTAGAATGAGCAGAGCATGTTGGTTAAGTGGGGGTTGTTGATGGGGATATGGTGGAATGATGGTATGTTGTGTTGATGAATTATGCATAGTTAGTGGTATGAATGGAGTTATGCAAATGACTAGATTTGGGTGTCTACAATATATATTCTATTTTTATCAATAGATCCCCACTATATACTTTGAATCATAATTAAAACTACACCAAGGTGACCCACTATCTTTCTTTCTCTTTATTATTCTTATTGAGCCATTGAGTAGAGCTTCTCAAAGGTCAAAATATAAGGAAAATCAAAGGTATTTTTATTTCAATAACTGGTCCCTTTGAATCTCATCACTAATTTGTTGATGATACTTTTATTTTATCCCATCCATCAGTTATTAAAGTCATGGAATTTAAATTAATATTATCATAATATGAGAACGTTTCTAGACCATTGATTAATATTATAAGATCCAAGATCCTTTTTATTAAAATTGTCTTACATCTATAATGGATTATTGTGGATAGAATGAAATCATTTTGGCTAGTTGGAAAGTTAAGTTCTTAACCATGGATAGAAATATACAACTTACAAACACTACATTGCAATTTATATTTTTATATGATGATAGTTTTAAGATTGCCAATAGGTATGGTAATTGAATTTGAAAAAATTCAAAGATATTTTCTTTGGAAAGGATGTGGGGCAAAATCTATGTTTCCTCTTTGTATGTGGGATAGGGTTTATAAAGGAAATAATATTATATTAGAATAAATGGTGATTAAACTTCAATTGAGACCATAACTAACTTTTTGTATTATATTCTTTGTGTAAGCCCTTTGGGACTTTGTACACCTTGTATAAGTAAATATTTTGTAATATTTTATAATTTAACCTAAAGTTTGATTATTTAACCTTGAATTAAAAAAATGTTGTAATTGGAAAATACCCTTTCATACCAACCATTTTATCATTGGTTGGAGTGTAATTTTGTTTTGCTTTAGTGATATATGTTGGTGTCCATGGAAACCTTTTTCCATCATGTGTTTCCTTTCTATGAGTTATTTTTGCATATCTAGGTAATGTGTTGATTCCATTTATTTATTAAAAATACTATGAAGTCTAACATGTTATCAAAGCAGGTTTAAATATCCATTACTCAATTTGCATTTAGCCACTTATCTTCTACAATGTTTCCTAAGGACAACATTGTTTGGGAGTGGTTAGAAGAAATTTTGTGTGTCATCAACAATTTGTAAAAAGGATTTTTTGCTAAAACCATAGAACTTGGATCATGAGGATCTCACTAGTTTTTAGAAAAAAATATCTAAGAGAAATATTCATTGTCACGTTCTTATTTTATCTCTTGATACTCAGTCTAATATATTATTCTATTTTGACTAGATGGATGCCCTAACTATAAGATTGAATTTTCTAAGGCTCCTTGAAAATCGTATTTTTTTTTACATATTTTTTTGAAAAAAAACATTTATTTTTCTCTTCTACAATTTTTTTCTATTATAAGAATAGATAAGAGGATAGTTTACATGATTTTTAAAGAAGAAAATAAGAGGTTAAACACATTGATAGTCCTCAAATGTTAATGAAGTTATGGGAAGACTTTTGTGCATGGAAAATACCTTTGATCCACTTGAAAAGGTTGCTAAAATTGCCTAGCAATGTTTTTGTTGCAATGGTAAGAAAGGATGGTTTGATTAGTTATGTTTGACAAAAAGGTTGTATAGCGCAAACCATGATAGTGATGAATGAACCATTAGTCTTCTTGGATTCTTTATGAAATTCCAAGGGGGTCCTAATTCAACACTTGTTTCCATTTCATATCTAGGTGCTTTTTTTGCCAAGAAAAAAATCATAATTTTATTTCAAGAATGAAATAAAATTACACTTATTAGGTGCCTTGGCACAAAAAAAAATCCAAATAAAAACAAATTATTGGGAATTGAAATATAATTACAGTCAGGCATATCAGAAAGGAACACCCATTAAAAATAGCATGGAGATAATAAGGATAAAAATCCTTATATATTAATACATAATTATCAAAATAACCTCCATGTCCAAAACTTGGATAGAAACCAGCAAAAATAAGAAAACAACAAAAAGAAAAGAAACAGTTAAAATCTCTAATCAAATGAAATAGAACCACAATAAAAACCTAGAGCTAGAATAAAAAATAGGGTATGATATATTGGTGAAAGAAGAAACTCCATCCTTGATATCTTTCATTTGCAAGAATCCTTCTAGAACTTGTTGACCTTCTTTTGATAACCTTTTTGCATCCTGATTTAATTACATATAAACATGAGTAAAACAGATATTTTCAAAAAGAGAAATCACATCCAACAGTTTATCTCCTGCAATTATAAACAAATTATTTTGTAATTGAGTAGATCTATTCATTCAGTTGATGACCAAAGTAGAATATCCAAAACTTTGTAACTTTTTCACAGTTCTCTCTAAAGCACACTTCATTAGCAATCTCAACTCTTGAAACTCAACAAAATTATTGTAACCTGTCCCAAGACCTACTTTGAATTGATATAGTGGATATCCAAGAAGTACAAAATGCCTCTCACACTACTAAATATTGATTATATTTAACTAGCCCCATCAAAAAACCCCATGGTTGAGACTTTCAATGAACAAATTGTCTACCTAATGAGGTTTCTTATGTTTGCAAGGCCCTTTGTTGATTGATACCAAAGTCCTCATTTGAAATATTACCTGAATGGGGGTATTTAATTCCCTTCAAAAAAAGTTGCATTTTGTGCCAACCATATATCCCAACATATAAAACATGGTAAAGAAAGAAATTGTTTCAACTCTTTTTTCAAAAACCATTATCTTAAGCATACCTTCACTATTTCTCCTTCCCAAATATTTTGAACTCTAGTTATGTGTTCAAATTCTAACCAAAACTGTTGAGAGAAAGTGTATTTTATTAACAAATGTGTGATGTTTTCCTCTTCTAATTGACATAGCATACAAATACTTGGACCTTGTCTGCTTCTCCTTTGTAAAAATTCCCAAGTCAAAGCCTTATTTCTCAAAGCTAACCACATGAAATAATTATATTTTTTTGGGTAGATAATTTCTAAATATGCTTCCACCTCGAAGTAGACCCTTGAATATCAAGGTTAAAACATTCTTTGTATCCAAGTCTAGTCGAATATTAACCCCTAGATTTATTGTATGCCCAAGCAATAGTATCTGGTTTAGCTCTCAGATTGATATGAATCTTATTAAGACTATTAGTGTAAGCCTTCCACAAAACAATCTCCTCATCAGAAAGACCAAAGACCTGAGATCGCTTCCAACCTTGAGTTCAAATACTAGAAGAATTTGATTCCCCCACCTGATGAAGAAAGTAAAAAATTTTATCTTGTAAATAACCTATCATAGCTTCCAGCAACAAAATATTTTCTCCAAAATCCAAAATAGAATCAGTCCCTATACTAACTTTTTCATCGTTGCCCACTTTCCAAGCCAAATATTTTCCAATCATAGGAAAGGCCTATACTAGTGCCTTCCATTGAATGGAAATATTTTTTATGTTTTTCTATGGACTTTTGATCCAATCCATAAAGGTCCCTAGATGAATATACTTTTGTTCAATAATCTTCTTCCATAATCCTTCTATGGTCAGAATCCCCCACAAGTTATTTTTTGCCAAATAAGAAAAAAAATATGAATATTTTTAAGTCTCCAATGACCTTCCCCATTTGGCCTAGCAATACTCTACCACTTAACTAAAGGAATATCTTCATGTTCCTTGTGTCCAATCCAAAGAAATTTGAAGTAGTGTTTTCTTATTTATCTAGAACTCCTTTCGTAATAAAGTTAAAGGAGTTCCAAAACACAGGAGTTACCTCAAGAGTAGACTTTACAAGTATTAATATCCCACCAATAGACAACCATCTATCACACCAATGGTTAATTCTAACTTCAAAATTCTTTAGAAGCAATCCCCAATCTCTCTTCCAATATCTATTCAACTTCAGTACAAAATCTAAATACTTAAAGCCTTCCTAGACATCTAAGATATTAAAAGGAAAAAGTCTAATCAAACCCTACTTAATCTCCTACTCTAGACCATTAAAGCAAATAGAGGATTTTTGAAAATTTATCTCCTTTTTGGTAGCTATACTATAAGTGTCCAAAATTTTCTTCAACTTTTTAGCTTCCCTTAAACTACCATTTGTAAACAATAATACATCATCATCAAATAATAAATTAGATAAATAAAGGACCCCTACTTTGATCCCAAACATGGATCCTACCCTCTTTGCATCCAAGATAGCTCTACTCAATCCTTCAGCAACTAGAAAAAAAGTAAAGGAGATAAAGTACATCCATGTCTCAGTCCTCTTGAGGGTATAAAGAATTTTAAAGTTGATCCATTTATAATAACAACAAAAGATATAAAATAAATGCATCCCATAATCCACTTTACTATCGGATAGCTAAAACCAACATGCAAGAGCATAAATCTAAGATACAACCAACTACTTCGATCATAAGCTTTAGAAATATCTAGTTTAAGGATCATTTCAAGAAGATTTTTTATTTTAATAGAGTGAAGTCTCTCTTGTGTAGATCCTATGGCTTCAAAAAGCTACCTACTATAAACCCAAACTGCTCTTGGGAAATAACTTTAGAGAAAATTTTCTTCAATCTAACAACCAGAATCTTTGCAATGATTTTATAGATACAGTTACACAATGAAATGGGTTTAAATTCATCAAAGGTTTTAGGCTTCTCTTTTTTTAGAATCAAAGCTAAAAAAGTGGAGTTAAAATCCTCCAAAACCTAACCACTCAACACAACTTCCTTTAATACTTTGAGAAGATCATCCCTAATAATATCATAGAAAACTAGGAAAATTTCCATAAGCCATCCATCAGGCCTTGGACTTTTATCCTTTTTGAAAGAATTCAGGACAACTTTCAGTTCTTTATTTGTGACTTCCTTCATAAGTAACTGATTATCCTCCTCTATCACAAAACTAGGGAAGAAAGTAGTTAACTTAAAAAAAAAATCCAATATTGACTCTATGAGGTTATTTATAGATAGATTAAAAATGTTTTACTCCCAAATCTGTGAACTCATAGAAAATCCTAACGAGGACCCCTTATTCATTATGCATCTCCCAAATAGTGTTAACCTTCTTCCTGTGATTAGAAAAATTATGAAAAACTTAGTATTTTCATCCCCTTTTTTTAACCATACAACTCTACTTTTCATTCTCCATTTAGCTTCCCTCCACTCCAAGAATTTGTTCTTCTTAATTTCTAGTTCAACCAGTCTTGTTTTCTCCTCCTCTTTAGACAAACCAACCTCATTCTTTGTATGAATTTCTAAAATTACCTTCTCCACCAACTTAAGATCTCTATCCATACTCTCCTTTTTAAATGCAATCCAATATGCCATAACTCCTTTTAATTTTTTAAAGTAGCAACAAATTGAAAACTCATTGATAACTTGGAACTTTTATCATAACCAATCCATTCTTTTTTAATCAGCTACTAAAAATCTTCTTTGTCCAACAAAATTGGATTGACCTTAAAAGGACTGGCAAGTTTTGCCTCCTAACTTTCTAATTGAAGAAGTATGGGACCTATAATCTCAACCCACCTATTTCATTGTATAATGACTCTGAGATCAAAAATCTATCCAACCTCTTTGAGAACCCACATACCCTAAATCTATTATTTCTCCACATAGGCAATAAAATTATTGGTTCCAAATCAATTAAACTAACTTTTTCAATCTTATGTCTAAAATAATCTGCAATTCTATCAAGTCTTGTAAATTATTTTCATACCTCACTTCTATTCATAGTAAAATGTAAGTCCCCACCAATTATAACTCACCCTTAACACACCTTTGGGAGAAAAATCATCCCAAAATACCTACCTATCTTCATAGGGACCATAAAAATAATAATCGAAGCCTCAAACCCAAGTATTTAAAAAATAATTATGTCCACAAGCATAAAACCATAAAGGAAGAATTAATTAATGATACTGACTTCTTCTAGCCAGTCAAAACACCCCCTAAATTTTTAGTAGCATCTAGAGCTAAGAACTTTCAGTCCCTAAGCAATTTACTCAACCCTTCAATGACTTTTTCACTTGCCCCCATGGTTCTTGTAGAAGGATAACATCTAGATTATGGATTTTCACCAGATTGTATAAGGTAATTATTTTATAGGGACTACCAAGACGTCATAAGGGATAACAAGATCATTTAAAACTATTAGAGGGGTTTTATCCCGCTCTAAGGACCATTTTGATAGATTTTTTTTTACCCTACTAAATTTCCATCAAATCCTTCTCTTGTGCATGAAAGAATATTTACTACCTGTTGAAGAACTGGAAGAGTCCTTTATAAGGTCCGGATCTAACTCTAACCTTCCAACAATTGCACAAGTTCTCAAATTGGATTTCCTTTTCCTATAATGTATTAAATATCTGCAAGAGGAACCCATCTCCAAACAATCCCCTAAAATAGATACCTCCCTAGAAGATTCACCTGATAGGTAAAAAATGTTTCCTCCAATGGCAAAAATATTTGGATCACAATCCCTATTCAATGTGTTTGAGGTTGTCAACTCATTGTCCAAAACCCTAGAAAATTCCTTGTCCCTGGGACTTCTCTCTAGAGATTCATAAGTGTACAAACTTCTTTATTACCTAATTACATATTCTTATCCACACATATTGGACAATAATTATCATAAGGATTAGAATACTGATCAACGAAATTAATAGTATCAGGTTCCAAACCTTTCACAATTTTTTGTATGACTCTGTCTCCTTCTCTAATAGCCTATGAATAGTGAAATGGAGATAAAACTAGGCCCAAAATTTCTTCCTCCAAATTTTTTGGTTCTAGGTTCAACAAAAATTTTTTTACTTGTTTGTGCTGAATCAGAGAGCACTATTGAGATCTAAAAAATAGGTATCTATGTATTATTGTTAGCTAACTTGAAATCCCCACTAGTCATTTTTTTTCTCCTCCATAATTTCTATGTGAAATATTGAGAACATTCCTTAGCAATATCTCCATAAACATGACAACAAACACATCTAAAATAAATCTTCAAATAGTCTAGGATTTTATTATAAATTGTATTCCCCACAACTATATCCATACAGTCTGATAAGCCTTCACTAATATCTATCTCAACTAAAACCCAAGCTACAGACCAAAAAATACTATATTTAAAATAAGTATCTATATCTAATATTTTACCTAATGATTATCTAATATCTTTCAAAGATCTTTATGACCATAACTCTATTGGTAGACCTGGAAGTTTCACCCAGATTGGGATTCTCCTAGCAACTTTAGTCCTAGGATCAAAGCAATTCGTCCAAGCCTTTAAAGCTAAAAAAGATGACCCCCAATACCAACAATAAGACCCTTATCCCTTGGAATTTAAAATATACATTTCCCCTCAAAGGGATCCTTTGAGAAGTCCAAATGTTCCTCTTCATTCTCCATCAAAACAAGAAACCAATTTTCCAAACTATACTACCATTTTAAAAATACCAAATAAAAACAAAATTTAATATTTTCTCTTTGCAAACCCTAGCTTTGCTGCATGAACTTCATGATTCCAACTGATAAACTTCTTCAAAGAACCATTCACATGTACAAAAATATTCCTCAATGTCAAAGTAACTCCTTTCACCTTTTGCATGCTCTGATCCTTAAAAGTAAGTTGTCCAACCTTAATTGTCTTCACATGAATAGATCTAAGTGCACTTTGGTTTTAAAAAAATACGAATGCTTCTTGTTTTATTTTTTAAAATATGTCAGTTAAGAACTAGACCCACATTCATTTTATTCACGTGAATAGATCTGAGCACATTATAGTTTCAAGAAAAATAAAATATTATCACTTCTTGTATTTTTTTTAACTTTCTCTCTGCTTCACTTTGTAAACCCTAGCTTTGCTATGTGTATTCCATAATTCTAACAAATAAAATTCTTTAAATTGTTGTTCATATGCACAAAAATATTCCTCCCTAGAAAAGCAACTCCTTTCACCCCTTCAATTTAATTCCTTCGTGCTTCACTTTGCAAACCCTAGCTTCACTTCATGCACTTCATGATTCTAGTCGATAATTTTTTTTTAAAGAAAATTTAAATGTAAGAAATAGGAATCACTAGGTGATGACAATGATCTTCAACTATCACTAGGTGGTGATGATGATGGATCAACCACAACCTACTGCAGTAGTAACAACAATGAATCAACCACAAGTTGTCGTATTCTTCATGGTAGCATTTGTATTGACTTATTTTCACATCTCTAGGTACTTATTTCATCACATCAACAATTGATACTTTATTTTGAAATTTAGAATATTCTAGTAGGAAATAAAGTTGGGTGTTTAATATGTAATTAAAAACATTAAGAAGAAGGTCCTTATTCAAATAAAAACCTTAGCACTTTTGGTTTGTGTTGGCACCTAAGGTAGAGTGGCTAGAGAAGCCTCCCCTAATCCTTAGGACCATGAAGGTCCGAGGCTTGAATATTATGCCCTATACGATTTTAGTAGAACTGAGGATGTGTTATTGTATGATGATTTAACATCCTCTTATGATGTGACTCCTATTGATAATATCACCCCTTTAGCATCACACATGCTAACATGGTATCCTATGATTACATGGCACCCTGTAATGGCATGGCCTCTGTGATGATGTGGCACTTGATGATATAGAAATTGATGATAATGGGGTATATAATAATGTGTCATTTGGTAGTACATTACATGATGATATCACACATAATGACACAATGAATGTTGTAGTATGTGATTTGGCATACGATTATATGACATGTAATGACATGGTAAATGTTGATATAGAAAGTGTTAACATGGAATAGGCCCATGTGGTATGTAGGGCACATATATTGTATAATGGGTTTAACTAGTTATATCTTATCACATAATCAACCTTGTTGATCACACAGTCACATAGTCAACGACAGACTTAGTCAATTGTAGATTTTGAAGTGAATCAAAGCATGACAAGTGGCATGATCTTATTTATAGATTTCAAATCATATCAAAGTATGACAAGTGGCACAATTTGGTTTACCTGAACACTATTTAGCAATCTATGTAGTTAGTTCCCATTTGGCACCCCCTTACATAGAACAACAATACATGTTGGCTTCTCATTTATTGTTTCTCTATCCAATCAATACCCAATTGGCATCCCTCAACCACTCACATAACAACATGTGGTGGCCTCCCTATTCACCATAGGTATTAAATTATTTTTCCATTTTCATAGGTTTGGAGATATTTTGTGTTATTTTAGAGCCAAATTTTTTAGGACCATAGCTTTTGTATATATAATCATTTTGAGTTTTTTTTCAAAATGCATATATTTTCAAGATCTCTACATTAGAAGTGTTATTTCTAGTCCCAATCGTATGTAAAATTTTATATTTTTATAGGAAATATATGGATTAGCATATGCCTTGGATAAATGCTCCAAATTATGTCACTTAGAAAATCAAGAGTGAATATTTTCTCTAAAGTAAGGGGTTGTTCAAGACCCACCAAGGAATGTATGTCATATGTGAATAAGAAACCTTTGACCACTAATTCTTAAGAAGGAAATTAGTTTTTTAAGAATAATAATGATGATTCCCTTGATGTGGTAACACTTCATGTTGACAAGAGTTATGAAACTCATGTTAGCAACTTGATATATCAAAATGATTTTTTTGATAAATGTTAGGAATTGTGTGATTGCATTGGCTCCATCTAAGTTAGTAGATTTGAGGTAGATCTTGATACCTTTACTATGGATTTTTTTTAAATGGTTGATGATTATATTAGTTAATTCAATAAGTTAAAAGATGATATTCACACTACTATAGGAATTCCAAAATAAAAAGGAAGTTGGCAATGGCAAGAAAACATTGAGCCTCTCAAAATTATGTTTAACAATATTTTTGAGACATAATATTATTGTTGTTGTATTTGAGATGCTTTATATCTACTTCATCAATTCTTCTTCTCCTTTGATTGATTAAGTATTTGAGTACCTTATTTACAATTGGGCTAGATGATAGCAATGTAGGATGCATTCTCTCACCATCCAAGCTCATGCAAAAGAAGTGATCTTGACCAAGGCTAAAAAAAACCAAAGTAACATGAGAAAAAACTAATAAGCCCTTCAAAAACTTGGTTTTCACTTTTTCTAAGAAGTAAGAACACAAAGAAAACTTTTTTCAAGTGGAGAATCACAAGGTATGCCTTGTTTCTAATTTTTTATCTTCAAAGGAGGGAGTTGACTACATAGAGATATTTGTCCCAATTGCTTAGATGGATTTTATTTAGATTATTCTATCCATTGTTGTGTTGTATGGTTAGAAGGCACATCAAATGCATGTGAAGATTACCTTCCTTCATGATGAGCTTTAGAAGGAGATCTACATGCAACAACCTTATAGCTTTAAACTTGATGATTCAAACACCTTGGTGTGTCATCTAGACAAGTCCTTGTATGGGCTTAAGTAGAATTTGTGTGCTTGGTATGAGAAAATTTATTGTTTCTTTTTTAGTTATGGGTTTTAATGTTGTGATGCAAAGTATGATTTTTACATCAAGCATCAATATTTTTTTTTAATTGGTTGAAAGGGTGTTGAAAGGTCCCCGAACCTTGTACAAGAGGATTTACATGAATTCCAGATTGACCGAGGTGGTCCAAGAACTAAATATCAAAGAGCGAGCAAACCTCCACTGAGGAAAGGTGTCGCGAAATCGCGACCAGTTTGGTGATGTCGCAAAATCGTGACAAGTTGCACCGTTGCAGCCAAGAGAAGAAGGGATGTCATAAAATCGCGACAAGAAGTGCCATCGGAGCCGAAAGAGGGAAGGTGTCACGATATCGTGACATGTTGCAAGGTTGCTGCCAGAAGAAAGGGAGTGTCGCGATATCACGACATGTTGCTAGGTTGGAGCCAGAAGAGAAGAGTCGCAAAATCATGACATGAAGCAAAACCGCGACTGGACAGAAAAGGTGTCATGAAATCGCGACAAGAAGAGACATCGCTTTTGAAGAGAAAAGGTGTCGTGAAATCGCGACAAGAAGTAAGACCGCTATCGAAGAGAAGATGTGTCACGAAATCGCGACAAGAAGGAAGACCGCAGCTGAAGAGAAAAAGTGTCGCGATATCGCGACATTTATGGAAGACCGCTGCCAAAGAAAAATGGTGTCACGAAATCGTGACATGATGGAAGACCGCTGTCAAAGAGAAAGAGTGTTGCGATATCGTGACATTATGGAAGACCGCTGCCAAAGAGAAAGGGTGTCGCGATATCGCGACAAGATGGAAGATTGCTGCCAAAGAGAAAAAATGTCATGATATCGCGACAAGATGGAAGACCGCAGCCGAAGAGAAAAAGTGTCACGATATCGTGACATGTTGCAAGAAAGAGAAAAAGTGTCGCGATATCGCGACAAGATGGAAGACCGCTGCCAAAGAGAAAAAGTGTCACGAAATCATGACAAGATGGAAGACCGCAGCCGAAGAGAAAAAGTGTCGCGATATCGCGACATGTTGCAAGAAAGCGTCCGAAGAGAAAAAGTGTCGCGATATCGCGACAAGTTGCAAAAACGCACCCGAAGAGAAAAAGTGTCGCGATATCGTGACATGTTGCAAAAATGCGGCCAAAGAGGAAAAGTGTCGCGATATCGCGACATGTTGCAAAATCGTGGCCGAAGAGAAAAAGTGTCGCGATATCGCGACATGTTGTAAAATCGCGACCGGAGAGAAAAAGTGTCACGATATTGCGATAAGTTGCAAGACCGCATCCAAAGTAGAAAAAAGTGTCGCGATATCACGACAAGTAGCAACCTCGCGGCCAGAGGGAAAAGGGATGTCATGATATCGCGACATGCTAAAATTTCACGGCCAACTGTGAAAGGTGTCACGATATCGCGACAAGTTGCAAAAATGCGGCCGAAGGGGGAGAAGAAGGAAGAAAAGATGCAAAAACTCGACCAGTTCCATGAGCAAACAAACCTGGTCCCCTGCCAACCACTCACATTGTGCAAAAATTGGTACTTATAGAAGCGTCCCTTAGGCCAATGGGAAAGGAGTCTCTCCAAACATGAATGTCAGATTCGCCAACTCCCTTGTTAGCAAGCCGATCCACGACTTTGTTTCCTTCCCAGTACTGATGCTTAATGACTAATTCTAGGTAAATGCCAATTAGTGCCTTGCATTCTTGGAAGATCAAAACAAGGGCCCAGGGAGGCACAGAAGTCCCAAGCATCAATATTATTAGTCATTAATGATTGTGTTATATGTTGTTGATTCTAATAATAGCCAATTCACATTTATTAATTTAGGAGATAAAATCATAGCTTCATGATACCTTTGAGATGCAAGACTTGGGGATTTTTCACTATTTATTTGGTGTTCAAATTGATTATATTTCTTTAGGGATCATCATCTTATAGCCCAAATATACCCTGTATCTTATACAATATTTCCAAATGGAGGATTGCAAGTATGCTTAGACTGCCTTCACTTATAAATTGAAGCTCTGAGTAGATCGTACTACTCATTTGGTAGATGCTATTTTATATCAGTCCCTTATGGGAGGTCTTCTTTACCCCACTCACACTCAATGAGATATTTCATTTTTTATCAATTATTATTTTAGGTATATACACAAATCTCAAGAGAGTCATTAGAAAGGGACTAAGAGGATACTTCTATATATTAGACATACCTATTAGATGGGTATTCACTACTTAGTTGATTCACTTATGATCTTAACAAGATTTTTAGATGCATGTTGAGTCGATTATTTTGATCAATTTGCTCCACTATTAGTTTTTATCTTGGTTTTGGCCTTGTTTCTTAGTGTTGTAAATGAAAACCTACTATTTCTTAGTATTCTATGAAAGCTAAAAATTGTGATGCTAATGAGGCTACTAATCACCTTTGATGGATGCTTATGATTTGAATAAGGCTGGCATTTATCAATCCATTCTAGTCACTCTTTATTGTGATAATCAAAGCACTATAAAGCTTATTTGTGTTAGGAGTTATTACATCATAGCCCATGTGAAGTGGAATATGGTATAACCACCCATCACAAGGACTATGCATGCACTATAGGATAGAGGTAGTTGTAAGTTTAGTTAGAGGTTTGTTATACCTAAAATAGGTATTCTATGTATTTAAATATCTAGCATTTCATAATGGAAATCATCAAAGCTTTGAGTTAGAACATGTGGTATCAAAGCAAGTAGAAGAAAAATTCAACTCTCCTTCTCATCCTCCTCTCCCTTTGATCCAAAGAAGTTCAAAAATATTTATATTGAAAATATTCAAGGGTAAAATAACCTTGCCATAGATTAATTAAGTTTAACCTCAAAAATAAGAGGAAATCATCTTATCCATGAAGCAAAATTCCATGGAAGATTCTTTTTTAAATCAAAATTCTTAGGGTGAAAAATCTCTACCAAAGACCAAATAGGCAAAAGCCTCCAATAAGTGAAAAGTGTCTCAACCTCATCAAATACCAATAAGGTCATAGAATGCAAGCAACATCAAAGTAAAAAGTAATAGAAAATAAATGGTATCATAGGTATTCCTTGCAAAACCAATTGCCATTTTCAAAGGTACTAAGAAATTCATATAAGCTTCATAAATAATTGCAAGAAAATCACTAGTAGCAAGAAAGAAAAATTCATAAAATTTAAATTGATGCATTAAATAATTAGTTGCCATTCAAAGGCACAAAGGAAAAAACACTACATTCAAAATAGGAACATACAAACCTACAAACAAGAAGAAGACAAAGGTGTCCCAACAATCATTTCAAGAAGAAAATCAATGTTCTAATGTTAGAACAATCATTAAGACTCATTTTAAAGAAGCAAGAAGAGTCAAAGAAGTGATAAAAAAATTAAAGGAGATCCCAAAGTGAACAAGGCATTCTATAGATGCCTTACTCTACAAAACTTATAATAAGTTAAAGAATTTTATACAACAAAGGAGACTCTATTTGTTATATCTGGTCACAAGATACTTAATTACAAAGATCATCACAAGCAACAATGATAGACACAATCAAACACATTTGTCACACCTTATTTATTCCAAATCTAAAACCAATTGTTGCTCATGGAGTATGCATGAGCACTCAAAATAAAATAAAGTAACACCAATAGAATAATGATCTTGTGATGAAACTAACTACATCCCGATACATGTAAATATAAAGTTGCTAAGATGAGGACGTCCAAAGTGCAAAGCCAAAACATAAAATGATAAGCATACAAAAAAGGCACATAATACAATGAAAGATAAATCTTTGTGTAAATGAATCAAAGATAACCAAGGGTCCAAATTGTGTGTTTCCTAAGCACTAGACATAAAATTGACTACACATTTCAATCAAAGTCTTCAAGATATAGTTACTACCAATGCTAAAATTACTTATTCAAACATGGTTTGAACTGATTATAGTCAAAGCATAACTTAAGGATTATATTTTCAAAAAAATTAGATGACAAAATTTAGATTTGTCAACCTTGATATTATCACCTTCAAATCAAATATTACAAATCTTTAAATTTATCTAAATATATATATCTATGCATGTGTGACAAAATATTTGGTAGTTTTGAAAAATGTCAAGAAAAGTCTTCCAAAAATTACCCTTTGAAACATGATGATGCATGTCGTTAATAGCATCATTTAATATTATGATTTATCAATCCAGGGTCGTGTCCAAGGATATCTATGATAGAATATTAGGGCAGCCTACATTTGTAGATATTCATATTATAAGCATTTAGTTGGGTGAAAAAGATGTTGGTTTAACCTTTTGGTGTCACACTAAACCTAGTGTATAATGGAAACTTGCAAGAATTGAAAACTAATTCTAATTTGCAAGAATTAAAATTACTAAATTGAAATGTTGTTGAATTGAAATCATAAATTACACTTGCAGAATTGAAACCTAGTTACACTTGCAGAATTAAAATGATGCTTGGAAATAACACTTATGCTAAAAACACTTGTCAGTGTCCTGCTACAGAAGGTCGTCAAGCTTCTGCTACAGGGACTGACAACAAAATGAAATCTACTAAAAATTTGATAAAAGTTGCTAAAACATGAAAAACAAGGGAACATGGAAAGCAGAGGAAATAGGGAAAAACACAGGTCTAATCTAATTTGTCAGCTGACACACACATTGGCTACACAAAAATACAATTGAACATATGAAAATATCACATTAACTTAAAACAAGAAATGAAAATTAACAAGCATTCTGCTAAATCTATTGTAGCAAAGTTGCAGAAAAACCTGTCATAACAGTCATCCTTCTAAGCCTGAAAGTGGGCTCATGCTTCCTAATCCAGAAGAAGGTGGTAAAAACACTCCTAAACTAATTAACACTCACACTTTATCATGAACAAAAATTGACAAAATAATTGCACTTTTATTGTCTGATAAAAAGCATTACAATACTGAAGGAAAAATCCTGGTACAAGTCTATTCACTAATTACCACTACTATCAGCTACTTTCTACCACCTAATTGCTCAACCAATGAGGTATTTGTGTTATTTATAATGTCCTAGTACATATACCTCATGCTCAAAATTAGTTGGATGTTATTTCCTAGTGATTTACCAATAATTATGAATCTGAATAAGTCTAATTTAAGACAAAATATGCTGCAATAATGTTCATTGACATTTGGAATACGTCTCTAGTGGTTGGAGTGAGTTTGAGTTTGTTTATAAATATCTTTTACACATGTATCCACATTAAAATACCTTTTCCCTACCATTTGGATGCTCAAATATTCGTTTGACTCAAACTGGCCACTTTCCCCCTTATTCTGGAGCATCTTCGGAATAATAGGTTGTATAAATAAACTTTATGCTCAGTTGTAATAAAAATTATTGACAAAGCAAGTTTAAATACATAGGACATCTGCCCTATCCCTCATAATTTGGATCCAATAGGTTTTGCATGTAAATTTTGACAAATTCCAAGACTTCTAATAAAGTGACAACTTGTTGGATTTTGTATGCACTGTTTTCTACAATTGATAGTTTTGTTGCACAGTCATAAAAACTTCATACTATTTTGCACTTTAAACCATTTGGAAGACAATAAAATAATCCAAACACCATTTTGAGGTGATAGACATCATCACACAATATATTGTAGTTGAATTTACACATTTTATCCACTAATTAATCAAACTGAAATAATGCAAAAATACTGCACAATTGTACTTATTTTGTGATGCCCTATTGCTATCCATTTAGACCACGTGGGAATGCATCCAAGTAGGTTAGAAGTCTTCTTTAGTCTCTGTGAACACATTCCATACATTTTTGCTCACTTTTTTGACAACTTTAAGGTGTTCCTTTAATGTGACAATTGGTTGTTTTTTGTATGTTGCACAAAACTTGTCACTGCCCTATTTTGCAGTAGAGATGATTTTCATGCCAAATCACTTGAAAACTTTGGTTTTGAAATGGTATGACACTTCAAAAATGTTGGAGTTAGCCAAATATTTGAGCATGCTTATCTGCTTTATTTTTCTATGTTATTTTCACCAACAAAATCATGTCAAAAACAGTCACAAAATGCTGAAAATAGTCAAAATAGAGATATAGTGTTCCTAACATAAAATCATGCAAACACTTAACAAATAATATATTCTAATCAACTATTTGGCAATTAAATTTGTCATTTTTGGTAATATGGCATTTTTTTATATGTCAAACATAGTGTAATAATGAGGTATTTCTAGGCATCATCATTCCCTCCCAACTTGAACTGATGTATGCCCTCATGCATCCTAGTAGGCCACAGTAATATGTATGTTTTATCCTTGTGAAAAACATATTTTGTCACCTGTTTCCTGAGAAATTTCTCCTTGTTGCACTATATCAAGCATTTTGCAATTAAGCACATGTATGACTCTGTTTCTGCCTTTCTACAAGTTTTAGTGCTGCAAGGTACCTCTTAAAGGCTTGATATCAGGTAATTCATCTTGCAATAGCCTGATTGTATTTTTCTAATGGAACCATATCTAGCAGATGCACTACTACTGGTGGAATTTTTTTTCTAACAACATTTCAGCCTAGATACTTATTTTTGTTGTTTGCACCTTTGAAACAAAATTTATAAAATTTTGATTTTGAAATGCTTGAGGGATGTACTTACTTGTGGTAGGATGATTTTGAGCTTTAGGAACCTCAATATTTGATGTGCCCTACTCTTTTTGCTATTTTTCAGCTTTTTCAAGAATTTTTTGGCACAATCTCTCTTTTTGAAGCTTGCTTCGAAATAATACTGTTGTTCCGAAGATGCTTTGGAATGAGACTGTTGTTTCGAAGATGTGTAAAAAAATGCCGAAATGGCCTCCTATGCAAAAGTTAGCTGTAGATTCTATTGTGGGCCCATCTCTAGGGTATGTAAGCCTTCCATAACATCAAAAATTCCTTCTCCATCCTTTTGTTTAGATGTTATTTTTTATTTTGTATGTTGTTGTTTTATTGTAGTAGTAGTAAAACAGAATCTTCAAGTGCATTTTCGAGATTATCCTCCTCATATTTATGAAGCATTTGTGGGGTATCAACTTGTAGTTCTCCTTCTGAAACCTACCCTACTAATTCAAATAGAATTTTTGCCATGTTTGTCCCAAAATTAGTTTTTTTTTTGCATAGTTTTGAAGTTTCCATGCAACTAAGGGCAGAAGGGGGTGTTTCTTGACATTTTGAACATGTTCCATTTTTTAACTTGCCAATATTGTATGAATATTTTATGCCAAATATCGATTATCATACACTAAATTCTAAATACTTACTATGACTAAATGCAAGAAATACATATCTTACTGTCCTAAAAAATTATCATGCACCTTACAAGCTAATTTCGATGATTGTTAGCAAGCCATCTGAAAACATAAACATAACACATGTGCAGTGTGATATTTGTACAATGGTGGAAAAATGATGGGTGGATCAACAAGGCAATGCACGTCGAAAAACTGGTTTTCATGCAAGCCAACTCAGCAGTGCCTCCAAGGAGGTTTTCACTACTAAATTATTCATTTTTTTCTTTCCATTTTTTTTTCATTTTTTTCATCAAAAGAGGTTGCCATTTTTTGTTTTCAACCAACTTCTGTCCCCTTTTTTTCAAGTGCTTCAATGAGAGAGAATATCTCTCATGAGGCTATAATGAGAGAGAATGTCTCTCACTCTTATTTGGATAAGAACAATCCTTATTCTACAAAAACATGTCAATTTTTGTATGAAAACATCATATTTTTTTGTTGAAACCTACAACAATGATGCAACCGTCCTTTCTAGATGAGTAGTAAGAATATGCTTATGTCATCATTACCTCCTTTATTGCTAGAAATGAAGTATTTACTCCATTGTTCCTCTTCCCTACTGAAATTGATGCTTGTCCTCATGTATCCTCATTTTGTGGGACATGCTTTATGCTTCAATTTTTTTCCTTTCTTTTTCATTTTTTTTTCTTTTTCATTTTTTTGTCTTGCTTGTACCCATGAAGGAATTTCACAAACAAGATTATTCTTCTTTTTGCTTTTCTTGTATTTTTTTTCTTTTTTGTCAAACTTTTTAGCATCACTCTGAATCTGACATGGAAGAGAAATTCTCTTCCATCATGTGTACATCCAATTGTGTAATCTGCTTCAAGAACCCCTTATTAGTTAATGGTGCATGGTATACCCGAAGGCAATATCCATTCACTACTAACTTCCTCCTTGAATCACCAATGGGATAAAGAAGCACTACTCCATTTCTGAATACTTCTTCAATCAAGTGTGGTCCATGCCACCTAGTCTACAAAATCTTGTCAATTTGTACTTGAAACAATTCAATACCAATTCCCAAATATGTTAAAAGCATTAGTAACTCAAATTCAATAGAAAAATGTGGTTTCTTATCATAAACCAGTTCATGTAGTGTGAAATTGAGTATGTCTAACATATGATCAATAAATAGAAAATGGTCCTTATGTGTGACTGTATTTAGTTCTTGATAATATTCACACACTCTTAGTTTCCTATTTTTCTTTGGAATAATAACTAATGGAGGAATCCATCGGTTATCAAAAATTGGATAAATGGATCTAAACTCCAAGAGTTTCTTTATTACAGTTTGGATAATATCTCTTAAGGTAGACTTTAATTGCATTTGCAACTATTTCATAGGTTTAACATTTTCTATATATATCCTATGAGTGCATACATCAAGATGAAATCTTGACATACCCTTGTATTTCCATGCAAAGGGATTGAAATATTGTTTCAAAACAATAAATAATTTTGCTTTTTGTTCATAAGTCAACCAACTAATAATGTTCAAGAATTTTCTTGGTTGTACTTCAATTTGTTTCATTCCTAAGAGGATAGAATTTACCCCTTTGTAATTGCTTACTAAGGAGTTCAATGGAAGTAAATTTTCTATGTGCATATTTTCTAGTTTTTCTCCTTTATCCAAGGTTGATTTTTATGTGTCTATACTAAAGGGTTTTTGTGTATCTCCATTGAATTTTATCTCTTCAAGCTCAAGTAAGGTCTTTTTTGAGCACAGTTGGATGTTGTTGCAGTCAATAACATTTCCTGCAGTATTTTTACCAGATTCAGCTACATAGACAGGGGCTACCTGTCTTGTATTATTTAGATTAGCCATAGGTTGGGCTAGAGGTGGTGGTTGTTTTACCTGCCCTATTTGTTGTTGTTGGAATATCTCTTGAGAAGAATTTTGAGTAGAACCAGGCAATAATTTTTGTGTTTCTATGATATTTCTGAGTTGTGGAAGTAAATGGTATTCATCAATGATATGTCCTTGTGAACAAAGGCTACAAATAGCCGATATAGATGTTTTGTTCGAGGGACAGTCTTGTATATCTGCCATGATGTCTTCCCAACACCTGGTACCAATTTTTTTATACTACTATGATATGGATACAAAAAGGGTAGTACTAACAAATGGCTCTAATTTTTTTCAAGAGATCTTATGTTTCCTGATAGTGAGGATGATGAATTTCTTTAAATTTTATCAGGAATTTCAAACATAGGTAATTTCAACCCCCTAAGTGTGAATATCACCTCCCTGTGGTTTCTTGCTTGTTTTCTAAATGGATTGAAATGCAATTTACCAAAAAATATTACCTATACTAGTCATTTATCCATATTTCACATTGAAGTTCACAACTTAGCACAATTAACAATTATTGCGTTGCTCTTATCTTCTAAAAACATCGTGTTCCCTAAAAATGGTACCAAAAATGATGCATTTCATTAATAGCATCATTTAATCTTATGATTTATCAATCCGAGGTGGTGTCCAAGGTTGTCTACGATAGAATATTAGGGCAGCCTACATTTTTAGACATTCATATTACAAGCATTTGGTTGGGTGAAACAGATGTTGGTTTAGCATTTTGGTGTCACACTAAACCTAGTCTATAGAATGAAAAACTAAAAACTAATTTTAATTTACAGGAATTGAAATTACTAAATTGAAATGTTGTTGAATTGAAATCCTAAATTACATTTGTAGAATTGAAACGTAGTTACAGTTGCAGGAATTGAAATGATGCTTGGAAATAACACTTATGCTAAAAACACATGTTAGTGTCCTGCTACAGAATGTCATCAAGCTTCTGCTATAGGGACTGATAGTAAAATGAAATCTACTGAAATTTGATAAAAGTTGCTAAAACATGAAAAATAGGGAACATGGAAAGTAGAGGAAACAAAGGAAAACACAGGTCTAATCTAATTTTTCAGTTGACAAACACATTGGTTGCATAAAAACACTATTGAACATATGAAAACATCACATTAACTTAAAATAAGAAATGAAAATTAATAATCATTCTGCTAAATTTGTTGCAACAAAGTTGTCAGAAAAACCTGTCATAATAGTCCTCCTTCTAGGCCTGAAAGTGGGCCCATGTTTCTTGATCCAAAAGAAGGTGGAAAAACACTCCTTAACTAATTAACACTCACACTTGCTCATGAATATAAATTGACAAAAGAACTACACTTTTATTGTCTGATAAAAAGCATTACAATACTGTAGGAAAAATCCTGCTATAAGTCTATTCACTAATTGCCACTACTATCAGCTACTTTCTACCACCTAATTGCTCAACCAATGAGGGAGTTGTGTTATTTATAATGTCCTAGTACATATACCTCATGCTCAAAATCATATGGATGTTATTTCCTAATGATTTACCAATAATTTTGAATCTGAATAAGTCTAATTTAAGATAAAATATGCTGCAACAATGTTCATTGGCCTTTGAAATGCATCTCTAGTGGTGGAAGTGAGTTGGAGGTTATTTAGAAATATCTTTTACACCTATCTCTACCTTAAAATACCTTTTTCCTTCCATTTTGGATGCTCAAATATTTTTTTGACTCAAACTGACCACTTTTCCCTCTTATTTCGGAGCATCTTCGAAATAATAGGTTGTATAAATAGACTCTAGGCTCAGCTGCAATAAAAATGATTGACACAGCAAGTTTAACTGCATAGGACATTTGCTCTATCCCTCAGAATTTATATCCAATAGGTTTTGTACGTAAATATTGACAAATTCTAAGACTTCTAATAAAGTGACAGCTTATTGGATTTTGTATGCACTATTTTCTGTAGTTGATAGTTTTGCTACATAGTCATAAAAACTTGGTACTATTTTGCACTTTAAACCAATTTGAAGATGGAAAAATAATTCAAACACCATTATAAGGTGATATACATCATCACACAATATACTATAGTTGAATTTACACATTTTATCCACTAATTAATCAAACTGAAATAATGCATAAAATACTACACAACTGTACTTATTTTGTGATGCCATGTTGTTGTCCATTTAGACCACATGGGAATGCATCCAAATAGGTCATAAATATTCTTTAGTCTCTGTCAACACATTCCATACATTTTTTCTTGCTTTGTTTGACAACTTTAAGGTTTTATTTTAATGTGATAGCTGGTTGTTTTTGTATGTTGCACAAACCTTGTCATTTCCTGTTTTGCAGCAGAGATGATTTTTATGCCAAATCACTTGACAACTTTGGTTTTGAAATGGTATGACACTTCAAACATGCTAGAGTTAGCCAAATATTTTAACATGCTTGTCTTCTTTATTTTTCTATGTTATTTTCACCAACAAAATCATGTCAAAAACAATCACAAAATACTTGAAAAATAGTCAAAATAGAGGTATAGTGTTCCTAACATAAAATCATGCAAACACTTAATAAATAATATATTCTAATCAACTATTTGGCAATTAACTTTGTCATCTTTGGTAATATGGTAGTTTTTTATATGTCAAACATAGTGTAATAATGAGGCATTTCTAGGCCTCATCACATGAAATATTGAGGACATTTAAGACTCAAGAATAGTAAAGCGATAAGCCCAAATTTAGTAAAAATGTATGACTAAATCATCTAGAAAGGCAAGATATCGAGAATTTAGAATTCATGACAATAAAAAAACTTAGAGAAAATTAAAATCCCACATTCATAGTGGGAAGATGGTAGAATGTATTTAGTTATTGCACTTTCCTTTGTTTAAATTTCAAGTGAAAAGGAAAGACTTATATTTTAAAAGGAAAATAAAATATTAGAATATTCTAAAGATTATATCCTAAAGGAAGAATATTCTCTCTAATTTTATTTTTTCCTTGCAAGATACTATTTTTCTCATAATTCAAGACATCATTAAAAATACGAGTATAAGCTTATATATACTCATCGGAAAGCATATTTTAAGGTTGATTTAGTGAGAAAGAATATTTAAATTTTGTGAAAATTTACTATGGCTATTAGAGCATCAAAGTTCTTATTGACCTATTTCCAACTACTAAGGGGAAATAATTATGTTGCCTAGAAGACCAAACTTAGAACACAACTCAAGTTTGAAGAAGTATGGGAAGTTGTAGATGGAACCATTACTTATCCTAAAGAAGAAAATTAAGATTAGATAAAGTTTGACAAGGTAGACAGAAAGGCAAGGTTAATCATCATGTTCAGAGTAGCAGATGAAGTACAAGCATACATTTAGGATTCAACCATGACCAAATATGCATAGGATAAGTTACAGATAGTCTTTGAAGCAAAGAATCAAAATCAAATTCTATTTCTCCAAAGCTAGCTCCATTGCTTGAAGATGAAGAGTGGAGAAAAACTTGAATCATTCATGAGGATAATTGTTGAACTAAGAGCATCACTACAACCATTATGAGAATAGGTATTTTATGAGACTATTGTTTCAATAATTTTAAGATCTCACCTTTCAAAATATAATTTTTTTATGACAACATTAAATATCATTGAACAAACACCATGCTTTGAAAAGTTGGTGAACCTACTTAAAAAGGTAGAGGTCTCACATACAGTAGATGAAGAATAGTAATTACTTCTTATATATAAAAATGGAAACAACCATTTAGAAGAGGTATAAGATCTCCATAATGCTTCCAAAAAAGAAACAACTCTCAAGAATACCAAAGTCACAGAAATGATTCTAAAAAATAATAATTTTTACACAAAAAATGTGTAAATTTTATCGTAGAAATCACAACACAATGAAGGAATGTTGGAATAATCCATTAAAAATGGGTCCCATTCATGAAATATGAACTAGTAACAAGACATGTCATCATTAGATAAGCAAAATAAAACTTGGAGAAAGGCACATCAAAATAATGTACTCGATAAAAATCAAGTTAAAGGAGAAGAAGAAGAACATGCGTTTGTTGCACAAGCATAGCTAAGATAGCACAATAATATTTGGTATGACTTTGAAGCAACCAAACAAATTACAGGTCAAGATATTTGGATCCATCCAAATACTTATACAATAAATATTGGATTAGTTGATCACTCCATGTCAAGGAACCAATAGGAGGGAACATTGCCAAGATACAAAGGAAATAATTACAAGTGCAATCCATGTGATACCTCTAATTCCAATAATTTCATTACCTTTTAGAGTGAATATGGTATGGAGTGAATAAGTACAGAGAACATTAGTTACAGGATGAATGGCCTATTGTGAGAAGAGCTTTGAAGAAGCATGGCATAGCTTACAAATTTGATCTTCATAAGTGAATATTATCTATATTTTCAACTCAAAAATACATCATTATCAAAGCTCAAGATATCATAAAACTCTTATCAATAAATGTACCAGCACTACAAGCAATCAAGATACTGAATAATAAGATACATTGTGATATTATCGAGATTGACAACATAATATAAAATAATGGGAGATTTAAATGTTAGATAATGATAATTTTTTTTATGCCCTAATGGTTCAACTCTAAACACTATAGAGCACTTGAGGGGTTTCTATATTCTTGATCAATAAAAAATAGTGGCAGTTATGGTATCATTCAAAGGGATGAAACAAGTATGCAAAATTGCTAAATATTGAATTCAAATTATACATCCCATTTACCATATCAAAGAACTTATGATAAAAGGACAACTTGCAAAGAATCTAAAACTTAATCACCATGAAAGAAATGGAAAGCAGAAGAACAAAAGTAGCAAAATAAGCCTTACACAATCTTCTTCCCAATACATGCAAGATAAAAATTGGTGACCAATCAATTCAATATACGACACCAGA
Source organism: Wollemia nobilis (assembly GCA_028583015.1). Classification (NCBI taxonomy): domain Eukaryota; kingdom Viridiplantae; phylum Streptophyta; class Pinopsida; order Araucariales; family Araucariaceae; genus Wollemia; species Wollemia nobilis. The sequence continues at coordinate 8,875,091 of JAQPPZ010001028.1, forward strand.
TGCATGGTAGCAAATACTTCACTTGAATACATCGAAGGAGGCACACAATTCATATATTGGATTCTATAAGTATTATAAAGTATTGAATAAGTATTTGTAATAAGTGTACTTATGGAGTGCATGATCGGTGAAATATGACATTCCTAGGTATCATAGAAGATAGGCTACATTGAGGGGGGAATTTCTCTCTCAAATTCCAACATCATCCTAGAACATTTCATCAATTCATAAGCCTATATAGAGCTATGACTATGATGTAATATAGGGGGGTATGTTAGGAGTTATTACATCATAGCCCATGTGAAGTGGCATGTGGTATAACCACCCATCACAAGGACTATGCATGCATTATAAGATAGAGGTAGTTGCAATTTTTGATAGAGGTTTGTTATGCCTATAATAGGAATTCTATGTATTTAAATATTTATCATTCTATAATTCAAATCATCAAAGTATTGATTTCTAATAATTTGCAATCCATCATTCCATTAGTGGACCAATCATATTGAGTTTTGAATACACTATGTGGAATGGATTTATGCATATGGGATGTTTGATCTAGATTTTGTGTCATATGCATAACATACATTGAATATTTTAATAAAGGTGCATGAGGTTTTTTTGTGCTTATGCAAGAGTGTCTTCGCATTGGAGAATGTCCCTTAAGGAGCGATGACTAATAAGTGTCTCTCTTTGTATCCCTTATTCAACTTAAGGGGAATGTTGGAGTATGTGGTGGTTAAGCTTTACTTTATACCATGGCCAAATTTTGTAATATATTATTTTTATAAGACCTTTGGTCCTGTGTACACCTTGTAAAAGTGAGTGATTTATTTATTATTTAACCTAAAGGTTGGTTCTTTAATCTTGACCTATAGATATATTGTATTTGGGTATAAATGCGTCTTCATGTCAACCATGTTGTCCTCATTTGGAGTATAAATTTATCTTCCTTTATTGAGATATTTTGGTATCGACAAACACTATTTTACATCATGTTTTTCCTCTTTATGATTTATTTATATATGTCTTGGTAATATGTTGATTCCATTCATTTCTGGAAACTATTATGAAATCTAATACATTATAGGGTTAGGATCATAATATTGTACACATATATGTTTGGCATAGGGATAAATATTGGTTGTAGATTATTCAAATATTAAGAAAAAAAATTGGGCAAATATATTACTTTATAAACATATAGAGGTTCTATCAATGAAATCAAATTGATCATGAAATAAACCCTACTTAGGGGCTTGTGACATGAAAATTCATATTAGGGAGTTTACAATTTATCAAGTAAAATATTAGGTGGTTGGTCAACGAAAATAATTCTATAAAGTTTCGGTTACATGCTTGGTTTAAACCTTATCTTGTTATTTGTACTCCAAAATGGTAATTGCTAAATTGGGCATGTTTAGCTTATATAATTTCAAACGTCAAAAATGTATTAATAGCAACAACAATTATAGATCATGGATTTGTACTAACAACCTATTTGGATAGGACATAAAACAAATAGAGATAAGCTCTAATTATACCTCAAATATTTTATTTGCTTATTTTTACACAAAAAATGAGTTGGTGTGGAATCTATCAAAAAATGATGGATACTCAATCAAGTTGGGATATATTTAGAGCAAATAGAATTTCCTACTCCCAAATATTTTTCTTGGAATAAAGTTTGGTTCCATGAGGCATTTCCTAAGGCCTCAACATTCCTTTGGTTAGAAATTGAAAGAAAAATTCTAATACGTAAGAGTCCACAAAGGAGGGGATGCCATGAAACTTTTGCATGTTCCATGTATAATAAGGATCTAAAAATATCATATCATTTACTTCTTCATTTCCCCTTTGCTTACACCATTTGGAGATGCTCTTTTTATTTTAAAAAGAGTATATTTAGTAGCTCTATCAACATTGAAAGATTTGATGCAATGTTGGACAACTTGTTTCAGAGCTAGAGCATTATGCATTCTATGAAGGATTGGTCCTTTTCTTTTTGTTGGAATCTATGGATTGAAAATAATAATATAATTTTTTAAAACAAAATCTTAAAATCATGTCCAAATTTGGAATTGTATTATTGCCTCTCTTACGAAATATTTACAGACATGGTGCTTATCATGGAAATTCTTAAGTGTGGAAAAGGAGGTACTTACCTCTTGGTTACAAAGTCTAAATATACACACAATGATCATATTCAACAATAGAGTTAACACAATTGATCTACATCGACCTATGGTAAAAGGAAAATGAAGAACACAAGCTTATACTGAGAGGGGGGTGAACAGTATAAGACCACTTTTTACTTTTCTTTCCCAAACAATATTATCCAATATAATCAATGGCAATATCAATAGCAATAACCAAAGCAATGCACAAATCATCACACACAATAGAGACACCAAATTTAAAGTGGTTCACCCAATGTGGGCTACTCCACGGAGAAAATATTTCACTAATATTTTCTCAATAAATCTCTTGGGAATCCTTTCCCTATTACAATGTTTATGGACCTCTATCCAAAGGAGACACCAATCCCCTAATCAAGTTCGTGGATCTCTATCCACAAGAGAACTCCTTTCTCCTCTTGCTCTGATTGGTGATCTTCTAGAAGAACTATTGCCCCCATTACTCTAGCTAATGGATCTCTATCCATTGAAGACACCTGTCCTCACTACCCTAGCTAATGGATCTCTATCCACTAGAGACTATCATCCTCTATACTCTATCACCTCCAAAGCTCTATCTCAAATCTGTACTAAACATAGTCCTTCGGTCTAGCACAAATTTGCTCAATCTCTATCTCTGGTCTAGCACAAACCTATCCTCAAATCTGCACCAAACTCTATCCTTGAATCTGTACTAAACATAGTCCTTCGGTCTAGCACAAATATATCCTCAATATCTATCCTCAAGCCTTAACTCAAAGCTTGACTCAATCTCAAATCAACTCTGCTAGATCTACCCCAAACCTTAACTCAAGGTTTGAACAAATCAATCAATCAACTCTGCTCTCAAGTCTTCTCAAAGACTTATCTCAAATATGCCTTGTAAGCTTCCACAAAAGCTCACACTAATCTATCCACAAGTCCTCTCTAGAACTTGTCCAAATCTGCTCAATAAGTCCTCACAAGAACTTATCCAAATCTGCTCTCAATATATATTGTAAGCTTCCACAAAAGCTTACCCAAATCTATCCACAAGTCTTCTCAAAGACTTGCCTCAAATCTGCTCAACAAGTCCACACTAGAACTTGTCCAATCTCATAGAAACATAAAGAGAATTGTTAGAGACTCAATATGCTCTATACTCATCACAATGCTCAATCACTTTCAATCACTCTTAAACATAAAGAATTTTAAGACAACACAAATTGTTAGAGACTCAATATGCTTCACATTCACCTCAATGCTCAATCACTTTCTCAAATCAATTTAAAATATAGAATAATTTATTTTATAGAACTTGAACAATCACTTCACACATCCACTTGACTAGGCTCACCCAACTCTACTCAACCAATCACTCAATGAAACAATCCTTGCTTACAAACCCTAGTCCAAGCATATGAACACTCACTCAAAATATTTCCAACAATGCTTATCAACCAATCTCACATAACAATGATACTCATGTTCTTTTCAAACCCTAGTTCAAGTTCTTCACTTAACCAATGCCTTCAACAATAATGCTTATAAAATCTCAAATAACAATGATACTCATGTTCTTTTCAAACCCTAGTTCAAGTTCTTCACTTAACCAATGGCTTCAACAACAATGCTTATCAAACAAGGTTTTAACAACTCTTTATTCTAGAAAACCTTGAAGCATTAACTCAACACACTCAATAAGGAAACCTAATTAAGTCCTTTTCACTCCAAACTTGTTTTCCAGAAAACCAACCAATCAACTCAACTATGGAAGAATGTGCCCATACCTTTTTCTTGATGATGAAGGAACCTCAAAAATCTACCACAACCACAAACACTTCTTTGCCAAGCTCAAAGAAGTTATAAGATGATAAACTCTCTCAAAGGTACAATGCAAATATCAAAACATACATACACCTTGTCACTCCATCTTAAAGAAAGCATTCATCAACATATACAAAAATAATTGACCAAATACACCTTATAATCTCCCAGTTAAAATAATATCCAACATAAAAAATAATGTCAATACAATCACCTTTTCAAAATAACTCAATGGCAAGAAATCCTCTCAAAATCTAACCAACACTTTAATCCACTTATTTCTCCAATTACTCAAAATAATGACCAAATAAAATACCTTTTATTTACCCCTTTTAACTCCCTAGAATCTTATGTCAAACCTTAGGCATTATAAAATATAACAAAAATTTATTACCTCCGCCTTGGTGAGACTCGAACCCTTGACGCCGCCTCCCCATGCGTCCTAGCCGTGGTCTTGGCTGTCACGTGCGCTAGGTGCTCGTTTAGGGAGCAAAGAGCACCACGTGCTCTATATTCCTCCCCTTTTGTGCCTAAGCCAAAAAATCACGCGTCGCTTCCTTCGATGCTTCAAACACAACACACCAAAATGTTGCTATCATAAATCGATCATGGGTCACTCCATGCCCAAACGCCTTAGCCCTCGACCACTTGCCACTAGGCCATGTTGCCTAGGTGGATATGGGATTTTAGCCCTCGATGATCTTATCCCCTTTCATTGGTGCCTAAGACAAGAACCTTGTCTTCTTCCTCGCATGAATTCTCTTCAACACACGCTTGCCTCTTTTTCTTGTTCGAACGAAGGATAATTCGAATGCCACTAAGGCATATAGTTTATATATCATTTGCCACCTTTAAACTTGAACGTCGATGCAAATTTAATTGCCTTGCAACCCTAACCTTAGGGTAATTATAATTTAATTAATAATA